>CM036906.1:132650734-133364901 GCA_020800305.1 Porphyrio hochstetteri | reverse complement strand
TTGGTTTTATTTTTAGGTGGTCTGAATGCTTACTCAATTAAAAATTCCTAGCATCCATGACAAACTGACTTTTGCACAACTGAGAAACTGGTAGAGTCCAATGAACAAAAAAACCAGATGGACATTGTTTTTGTTTTCCTAAATGCAATGCATTACCTTAAACAAAAATTTAAAAGTTTGCATTTATCCCCAAAACTTAACTTGCTGTCTGAACAAACAATATTACTGATTTTAGAAATACACACGTAAAAAAGTATATCTTGGTATCAGTGAAACGTAAGTGTTCAATACATTAATATTTATAAAGCACTGCATGAATGCAAGTTAAATTAATTCTTTAAGTCAAAAAAAGACGTTACCCATTTGCATTTCAACAAGTGAAACTTTTCCATCCATTTGACAGAGACAAGACTATAAAAGGTCTCAAACTTCTCCAATAAAAGTGGAAATTACATCTCAATATTTCGTCAGAGATTAAAACAGAATTTTAGATGAATTATCTGATACAAAGATGGAAGTGAGGGTGCTGCTTCAAGATCTACAGAAGTAGAGCACTTTAAGACAATTAAATGATTTCCCTGCAGGCAATGTCTTTTCAATCCAAGCTAATGACATCATTTAAGGAGGATGGTCCATTTAACTGAAAGGATCTTTTACAAGGCAGACAGACAGAAGGCAATCCGGAATGTTTTCAAGGACTTCCCATATTTCAGAATTATAATGGTGAAATGCCTACATCAAAATCTTAAACTCAAGCATTAATCAACAAAATGAAAGACTAATTTTATAAGAAAAATGTAATAAAACTCATTTTAAGAAGTTTTCCCTTCATTATTTTTTCCTTTAAAGGAACCAATTCTCTCCTAATGGTAATTATGCTGCTTTGGAGTAATGATAATACTCAGGCAGCTCAGTTTTAGGCTGCTGTTTTTAAAGTGAAGCCAAATCACTTCAATCACTTGCAAGTTGAAGACTAACTTTCAGAAAGTTTTCCACCAGTTTATGTGGAAGTTCAGTTAGCTGTATTCTTTCAGATAGAAAGCATTATATTACTGTTTTCAGGGCATACTTTACTACTTTTGGTATGGTCTATATACTGGCCTTTAAGTTGCACTACCACCTTTTGCATAAAAAAAAAAAAAGCGACACCCTTGAATGAGTAAGGGAAAACTCAGAGTTTTAGCATCTGCAGTTTAATGCAGTTAATAATTCCTGGGGAGGCACTGAAGTCCTATACCTTGTATCATCAAAAGTATTTTTCTGATACTGAAAAAAAAATCAGAGCAGAATACGCTATTTTTTAAATAAAGGAATACAAATATTTTCATGTTAAAACAGTATTATTAAAAGGTAAGACATTATACAAAACTACAGACACCTCCTATACTTCAGGAGGCAGCACCAGTTTAAAACCGACCAACGAGAGTCTTTTTACCATTTACAATAACACTCAAAGCCATGGAAGTTGTATACACATTAAGATGACATCTGTTAATAAATGATGTGGTTCTGACGACAGAAAAAAAAGTTTACCCTATCTCCCTTTAATATCCATTTCAAATTGTCAAAAACTTCAGAAAGCTGGAAAGTGAGAGACATAACGGAGAGATCTTACCATGTAAGCAGGAGCTATAAAACGTAGAACTAGTCCTGGCTCTTAACCAGATTCCTTTTGCAATCTTGGACAAGTCAGAGCTACTTTGTCTCCACTGCTCCTCTTCATAACAGAGCAGCAGTATTCACCTTTCTAGAAGTGCTGTGCAATGTTGTTGGTTTCATTACATTTTAAAAAAAAAAAATTACAGGGAAAAACATTTCATTTTCTGGTCTGCTGTGCTACTTTTCTGATTCTTCCCCACTGTACCAACACACACACACTTTTGCAAAGTAGCATAAGCAGTTGGAGGGAGGGAGGCAGAAGGGGCGGAGGGAAGGTTACAGTATGGGTGAGACTGGGATTTCACGTATGTAGCAATTCATGCACTTCACAAAGCCGCATAGTTGCTTCCATGACTGCAACAGCATACATCAGACTGACAGAGGGGAAAAAAATTAAAGAGGACCATTACAGTAAACAGCAAGGTGGCTCTGATTATCTAAATGAATGTTTCCAAGAAAAGCAATTTTTGATCTTAATTACGTTGCCTACTCCCCCCTTCCTTTTTAAATATAAAAGCAGGTCAGGTACAAATGCTGTTATCTAACACATACGAATGGCTCACCGGTAATTCAGGACATGCAATAATCTCAAAGCCAAAATTTCCCTCAGTTTGAATACATACTTTTTCAACTCTCACTGTCACTCAAAAAAACAAAATATCCACAGTAAAATGGCTTTAGTCTGAGGACCCAACTGAGCTTTTGCCACTCTACATCCTTCCCCACATGAGGAACACAGATATCTTGCAGGGGTGAATGAGCAGCACAACAAAAGGATGCTGACTATTAAAGCCTGTATATAGTAATATGAGAATAATAAGTAAGTGGCAATGCACAGAATAATACCACTGTATTCCTAACCACCTGGGCTGCTTCTTAGTTAACAGTTACACATCTAGTAAGGGAGGAAGAGATTTCTATGGAATTTAACTGACATGACAGATTTAATTCCAGTCCTGGCTGCACACCTTCTGTACAACCTAGGTCCTCCACTAGTATATTTGCATATCTGTTTTGAAACCTTTTCACTCTCACTTTTTGTTTTTATCCCAATAAAGTGCTCTGAAGCAAGGACTTGTTCAAATTAAGGGCATAAACGTACACTGGAGGACTCAAACATCCTTGATCCAATGAAAATAAGATGACACATGAAAAATACATTACACATGTTTATTGGCACTTAGCCAATTTTCATAGTTTGGGTTTTTTTTCTAACCCAAAAGCTAAATCACAGCTTCAGCTTGTGCATACACTGAAGTCCTATAAACAGCCAATGAATACATAACTAGCAGCAAAACTGTATCAAAATAAAAATCTAATTATTATAAAGGTTCATTTTATATTGGTTCCCATAAAAGTATTTGCATCTACAACAGCTACGCTAATGCACTGTCAGATTTCCTTGCATAAACTTGCAACCCTCTTAAAAATGATACACTTTGACAACAAATTCTTGAAAAACACTTGACAAAGTTGTGCTAGAGAATGCTACGCAGAAGCTAGTGATACGGAAGTACTAAAGGGCAAGTCTCCAGGATAAACTTCTTCATGCATCATCTGTACCAGTATGTGTCTTTATAATCACTATCAAAGCCCGTATCTGTGCAACATTAGAGGTATATAGAATGAATCAAGTGACTATTCACTGTTCTATTTATTCTTATTTTATGAACATCATTTTATTCAACAGTATAGTTGTTAGCCAATAAAACATACTGGTACAAGACATTACTTGTGGGTATGGAAGAAAAATACCACACCCAAAGATAGCTTTTTTCCAAAGTATTTACATATCATGGATATATTACTTAAAACAGTCCTGCAGATGAAGAAACTAACATGAAAAAGCCATCAGAACTAGACAACTGACCCTCAGTCCCAAGAGATACATGAAGAACTACAGGAGGATCAACAATGGGAGTATCAAACCAAAAGCACAAATTATGTACTCATCTGTACAGCAGTGGGAACCAGACTAACTAGTTATGTTGTAACCACACTCCTCTTTATTGTAATGGTACCTCAGTATAGCATTGTTCTGGTTTAGCTGTTAAAAGACAGGACGGGCCCAAACAACCACCTAAACCACTCCAGTTCTGAACGACTATTTCTGGTTTAAGTTGGTTATCGCTGTTTTAGCCTGTTCAGATTCACACAGACGATTTTCAGGTTTTTAAACATTTTGACTCAGTAGATGTGCTTGTAGTTCAGTATTTTCGCTTTCTTGGTTTATATTTGTGATGTTCTTCATTGAAAGCTATTTTTAATTTATGTCCCAAATTGTCAGTAACTGGAGACACGGTGAGGAAATTCTCTACCTGACATTCATGAGAAGACACTAATCATGGAATTTGAAAAAGGACAAGTCAGTTGAAAAAAAGACTGGCCTAGAGATTTAATCAAGGTTCAGACACTCAAGGCCCTTTCCAAAATATAGTAGCTATTTGGTACCAACACAGCATGGTATGATGCACTGCACCTCATTATTATTCCTTAGAAAGGAAAACCAAACCAAACAAAAACTCCCTCAAAACGGTAGTTTCCAAAGGACAAAGGCAATTAAGGGGAGGGGGAGGTGAATCCAACAACAGCGGATTACAGTGGCCAGGGAATTTAAAGACACCATACACATTAAGTTGCATTCCCTAAATTAGGGCCTAAAGACAACAAGGATTGTTGATTCCTCAGACCTGTTCAAAGTTAAATTTACCCCAGGTTAAAAACATCCTGAAAGTACAAAGCTGTATTAATTTTCCTCATCAATTTATGTAACTGTAAAGGTAGAATCTGCAAGGATTTCTATCTTGGAAAAGAAAAACACAATGCCAGTAATATAAACATGGTAGTGGCTTAGGTAGTGTCAAAGTCTATCGAAAAATAGGCAAAGCCACACTGCCTTCAGTCTTTGTACATTCAGTGCTCTGCCTATCTTAAAACAGTCTTTTATTTCTATTTATCTTGAGCTGCACAACCAAAAATATCCCATAATAATTTTACAGGCTTAACATAATCTTAGAGATGCTTCTAAAGAATAATAAGCAATAAATAACATATTCTTTATATGTATTATGGTTTTGTTCATATACAAGTCAGTGACCCAATCTCTCAATGACTGTTAATGAAACTGAAAGCCTAATTAGCAAGATGAGGGGAATAACCCCAGCTTTCTGGCCCACCTCCAGTATGAATAATTGCATCTACCTATGCAAAATCCCCCTTGTCATTTCAATTAGGTGAGATATTCCTCATATCCCGCTCTTAAAATGCTGGGTATTGTTTATGAGTCCCATTGTAAAAGCTACTGCACTCTACCCTGGATATAGCTGTATTTTGATAGTAGCGATGTGGTAATTCCTACCTATATAGTTCAGTAAGCTTAGCACTTGCAAAAGGCTCTGTTATTAAAAAAAAAAATTAAAAAACAAAAAAAGCCACCAAGCAAAACAACCTACACACTAATTCATCATGTACATATTACTGAAAGCAGTATAGTATCTGCGTAGAATACAGGTAACGCCTTAGCAGGTACCAAGGTACAAAAATAAGTCGGCCAGGTGTAAGCATCTCTTTAGCAATTCAGCAGCACAAGCAGCCACTTTATCACACTACCAGAACTCTGAATGTCTCAGAAATTAAGCCAAAGCGCACACCCCTCCTACTGACTGTGAAATCCTACCAGTATGTTAAGACACCCTTCTAAAAATGTATATAAAACACACATCAAATTTAACAAGAAGAGAATGATGTAACTCACCAATCAGCCCTTCCGGGGCTTCCAAAACAAGTTGCACCCGTTTCTACACCTTACTTCCTGCTCAGCAGTACTGACACCCCAAATACCTGTGCCCCATAACAGCCACTCATTACCCCTCACCATTTTCATTTTGTCTTACCCCTTCACCTTCCCCAAAATTCTCCAAACAGCCTAAATTTTGGATTACGATTTATTTAAAATTGTTCATCTCACTGAAAAATAATTCCTACATGAAAAAGGTTTTCAAACTTTGGTAGGTTTAATGTTGACTTAAATCAGGACATCTGGGGTTTATTATTGCCTCACCGTATCAGAGCCCTTTCTTTCTCTCCTCTTTTGGCTCTGAATTGCCATTGAAATGGTTATTAGTAAATAAACTCCTGGATGCTTACATTAACCATGCTAATATGGCCCACAGTCCTTTTAGTGTGCACTCCTGCTTTAACTCTCCCTATCCCTTCGAAGATAGAGTTTTAACAGACTGTAAAATCCACTCACTGTTTTTAGTTAGGAAAGCTATAAGATATCATTTATTTAGGAAAATATGCAAGCAGATATCTGCATCAAAAATCCACATTAACACCAACTGTTCTTACTATTTCATGCAACATTTCAGAAACCACATCAGCAATTTATTGCTCCACTATGGCAGTATGGAAACTTCCACAAAAAAAATACAAGCCAGGAGTGAAAAGAGCTGTAAAACTATAAAAACAACACAACAGAAAAAAAAAAAAGGTTCGCTTTTTCTCTTGCCTTGCCCTCCTAGGACTGTAAATCTCGGGCTTTCTTTTTCCTAAACTGTCTTTTTTTTTTTTTTAAAGATTACAAGTGTTATAAATATCTTTGCCTTCCACTGACTAGACACATTTTCTTCTGTAGACTCACTTCCTGTGGGAAATATTACATCGAAAATTACACACGCACTATTAGAATTGCGATCATCACTGCACTTCTGTTAATATATTTTTTAAAATGCACTAAGAATAGAGCGGCTCTCACTTTATCATTACCTTCTATAAAAGTAATATCACTCTTGCATGGGAGATAGCAATATACGTATTGAAATCTATTTCAAAATACAGTAGAAAACAATTTCCATTAAGTAGACCTGCTGGGGAAAGAGCTGCACACACCAATGATTAAGCGTAAGTGCGCATCTGTCCTTTAAATACGCATAGCAGTAATAGCTTAGATGTAGGAGTTCAAATCATGGCCACTCTCGCTGCATATACAAATTTGCATCTGGCAATGCTAAATTAAGAAGCACGTCCCGATAAGTTTACAAAAGACAAAGAAAAAAAAAATTGGTTGTAAACTCTTCTGCATTGCAAAGATCTCTTTTGTCTGTCAATCAACAGAAAAGTATTATTCCACCATCACAAAAGGCAAACCTTTGGAGGCAGTATAGGTCTGTGTGTTGTGCAAATGTGCAGTTGCTAAGAAGCAAATATGCTTCTCTTCTAATCAAATAGCCCAGCTCAGCAATGCTGCTGGCTTGGGGCAAGAAGCAAATTCCACCAGCCACAAACTTAGAAACAGTCTTGAATTATTTGTTGCTGACCGCTGGCTGAACCCTGTCCTGATGAGCACCATCACCATTAGCCACTTCTCAGTGTATTCCATCAACCAATGGCAATAGCAGCATGCTACAGCTCAGGCTGCAAGGAATTGATCAAACAGGGTAATGAGACTATTTCTTCATGGAGGTTATTTTAAATGAATATAAATATTTTCTTTCTACATAATTTGCCACAAAAGGTCACTGAACTCCCTGCGATTCTAAAGAAAAATGCTGTAGTATCCCCTTTATATGTTTGAGTTAGGATATAGCCAACAAACAATTCTGGGCATTTTTGATGATCGTGTAAATCTTAATGAGGTGGCATCCCAGACAATTGATTAGCGGCAACATTTTATCTTCACATTTAGTTGCAAACAAAAAGAAGATCTGATGCTATTTTAGAAAATCACGACATACCTACGCCCTTAAAATCTTCTGCGAGAGAATACATTCTGTGAACCTAAAGAGTTAACACTTAGACTGTCACAATAGATCAGGCGCATTTAGCTACGCTTCCCATATGTGGATATTACAGCTCCTTCTAGAGATTCCTTCAAACGAACTCATGTTAAAAATACCCACTTTGTATCAGCATCAAGTTACTGATAAGGAGACCCACATTCAGACACCCTGTCTGTCGTCATCATCGCCTTTAAAAGACCACTATTAAAGAGACACCAAGAGACCCCTGAAATTTAATTCAAACCAACTGCTACAAAAAAACCTCACCAAGGCCCTCTATGCCCCATGTAAGATTTTTAGTCCTAGCGTTTCCAGTCCTGGACTAATTCTCCACTGCTGAGAAAGCACAGTAATATTGATTTAAATACCAGTTGACTAGTACTTTATTAACAAACATTATGCTAGGGCAAAACTAAGACTACAATAAATAAATAGTGGTTAATATTTTCTACTTTTAGGGATAATAGTGTAAAAATATTCCAGCAGGCTAACTAACAACAATTGTTCATGTTTGAGAGTTCACAAGGTTACCTTGAATAACTAAGAAAATACTTTCAATAGAAAAGAAAATTTAGATTTACATGCAGGGATGAGTATAATTCATTCATCTGAAAGATAACACATGAAAAAGGTGGTTATAATAAAAATTTTAAAAATATATATATAAAGGATTTAAATGTTAGCCTTGTCCTGATTAATAAGAGTCTGCTACACAAGGCCTTTGGATTTATTTTTTTTCACCCAAAGCGCCAAAGCTTTTTTTTTTTTTCTTTTTAAAGCAAAATAAAAACGTGTAATCTGAAATTCTGTCCTTCATATTTTATTGGGATCCTCAGCTAGTCAGGCTGGGGGGGAGGGTGGGGTGGTTCGCTCCCAAATGATGTTTCTGACCAGCAGAGGAAATAATTTGGGGTGGGGGGAATATAAGAACAATAATAATTACAGAAATTGTTTAGATCAAGAGAGAGTTCTCCTGCGTGCCATCCCTATTAAAATACTATTTGCAAAGCATTCCTTTCTAACTCTTCATCAATACCATCGTTATATCTGGTATGGCAGTGAAACACATCTAAGACCCGAATAGAATAAAGCAACTCAGATGTGTTTGTTCTACTGAGCCACCATTTCTAGGTTGGTTTGGGGGGGTGATGGTGGTGATATTTTGGGGTTTTTTTAAGGAAAAATTGACCAAAAAAACCCCCACAAACCTGTAGTTCTGTGATAAGAAGAGCTAGCTCAGTTGGCTGGTTATTCCAAAACATAAAGCTTGTTATGTGTTACACAGATCCTACAAATTCTTATTTTTACTCCTAATTTGTTTAAAAAGTTAAAGGTCAAAAAACATATAAAAAGGGGACAATTCTACACAAATGTTGAAGATCTATAAAAATCTGTGAGAGCACACAATGCTAGTGCTAGTTTTAAAAAGTACAAAAATCCTAGGAAACTGTATTTTAAACATGGGTGGGAGAAGCCAATTGATACATGAACCTTTTCCCTCAAAGAGATCCCATATTAAGTCCTGAATTCTGTTTGAAGAAATTAAAAAAAAAAAAATTTAAACACTCACAATATAAACAGGCCCTTACAACACCAATAAAAAACCCCCCAAAAACTGTATTCACTGGAGAGGGGTTGGAAATCAGCACCCACTAGCCAAAGACATCTCATCAACAGCATTTGACAAAAATCAGTGGCAACGGCAAAGAAGCCAATGCAACTGCCAGTGCCAAGGAGCCAGATGGCACTGCTGGAAAAATTATACCTACAGACTGGCAGCTTGATCCCATGATTATTGCCCAAGGGAGGAGGAAGAAGAAAACAAGAGGTATTTCAGTGTGATGGAGTAAATCAATTATCACCAGCTCACTACAGCATTTTCACATTATTTTTGTACCACATTCTCAGTATCACTCTCACGAATGAGAGCACGGGAAGATTCCAGTGATCTGAGATGGGGGGGGGAAGGGTATGCCATACTTAGAAAAGCACTATGAACTTAAACGCACCTCTATCAACTGCATCACATAGACCATATTTCCAAATGTAATTTGCAGCTGTATTGTGGTTAACAAGAAAAACCAAAAGTTTTTGGTTCAGAAGGTTTTATTTTTGACCTAAAACTCCAAACGTTATTTACAGAGACCATAGAGGAAAAAAACCCACCAATTATTTTTCTGTTAAAATACTGTATTAAAGCTAGCTTCTAAAGCTGTTAGAGATAAGAAAAACTGGTCCACTTCTACTTCCAGAGAAGAAAAAGTGTTCCAGACATCAAAACCACAACTGTTCCCCCACCACCCTCATATGCATATATTCAAATTCCTAAACATGAAGTCAAAAGAATGATAAGAATGTGTTAGACTCTCCACCTGATAACAGGCAAGGTTTGTTGTTTTGGGTTTTTTTAATTTAGAGTCAATGACAACGCTTCCATTACTACCTTTTCCAGGTAACTGCAGTAGGCCCATTCGCTGTATCCATGCTCAGGAAAGAACAATTCACCTGTTACCTACCAAAGAGACTTGAACCACCTTCACTTTGCTTGTCTCCATTCCATTTCCATCTTATAACACAGCCACGTACACAGTCCAAACATCATTCTGACCCCATTTGAATTCTTTCAACACATCCTTTCCCACTACCTCATGAATGCAAAGTGGTGATGCACAAGTGCCCACACATGAAGCGCAAAATAAGACAATGGTATCTTTGAGTGAGCATTAAGCATTTATCTACCACTCATGCCCATATACAGAAACACAGAATCTAACTGCTGAGAAACAAACAAGAAGTCATTTTATACGAAAAATAGGAGTTATAAGACTATGATATACTTTCCATTATGGAACAGAGTAAATATTCAGGAGAAGGCCAGGAAAATATTGTTTAGACCAGAAAAGGTTTTCCTCCATTTCGTAATACAGGATCATCTATAATTCCTTGCCCCAAATGGGCCTAGAACTACATCTGACTACCAGCAGTAGCAAACACTGAGCTAAGATCCTCATGGTATATTACCTTTCACTATTTTGATAGCTACTGGTCAATAGGTTAGGTGGCAAATATTAGTTAAGAAACTGTAATAGTAATTTTGGTTTGGAGAAAAGATGCCATTAAGCATTTTTAGTCTGTCACTTTACTTTTAAGTCCTACTCTTGTAAATAATCCAAGTAACATCTATGAAGAATTACTGAGGAAGCTAACAACCTAACTAATATCATCTAGTGACAGATGTCCAAAGGAAGGAAGTTTCCTGCTAAAATTTTTAAGCAGTGAACAATGCCTGCAACATCTTCTTGAGAAGGACAATAATGAATTTGCCCATATAGCTGATATCAAAGAATTAATTTAGATTTTTTTCTTCTTTGCAGAAGCCTTTTCATTACATTTTTTTATACTTTCCCATTTAAATTTAATCTCAAAATTCAAAAGTATTATAATCCGCTGCAACCTTCCTTTTATTTAAAAGGAAATTAACCCAAATCCACTAAAAAAATGCATGGATTGCATGATGCCTGACAAAAAACAGGCCCTTTTTGTACTTGCTTAAGCTCTACAGATACACTTTGCACCTTTCTATAAAGTAATTAGTTAAAACACAAAACAAGGAATACAGGAAAAATCTTATTCTGCTCATTAGTGTTGATACACACTTCAGTGCATGCAAGAAATTAGATATGGGCAAAATTTTCTAATCACTAATTCAGAAAAAAAAAGCCTACACCAAAATTAATTTTATTTCTACTGTTATTGCAAGGTGTCTTTCATTTGTTTCTTATATCCAGGCACTCCAAGGCCTCATCCCGGAGATGGAAAACACTGAAGTACCACACAGAGCAAAACACTTTGGTTTTGTAGTTTGTTTGACGTGTTTGAGACCATTGCACAGCATATGCTGGAGGCAGACTCCTTTTCATTGTGATACTCAGCAGATACGAGGAAGGAAAAGATGCCTCCTCCCTTGAAAGCTGAGCCACAACAATCTGTTGGACTCTATCACCTCTGGAAACTTACCCACCTCAAGGTGCCACTGAAGTAGCATGAAGTGGTGCTAACACCTACGACTGAAGCATCCGTCTGTTTCTGGGAGGGAAGGACTAAGGAGCAGAATGGAAGCTGAGTTGCCACCACTGTTTGGCAGGAAGAAATAGGAATCATGGGGAAATCAGAAGGTAGAAAAATCACTCAGCTGAAGCAAAGTGTCAATAAGGTTCAAAATCCATTATTAGCAGCCTTGAAAGCACACTTGAAAAGCTTGGAAGAGGCTGATGGAAAATGTTCCTCCTCTGTTTTTATTTCAGGTATTTGCGATGCGTAAGAACCAATCTAGAGAAACATTAGGCCAACAAGCAATATGGAGTAAATAGGAAAATCTTTCTCATTCCAGCATTCTGAGTTTTGGCTTTGTTTTGTTGTGGTTTTTCTACCATGATATTGTTAGATACCTTGAATAAAATTATGTTCTAATATGAAAAAAGAAATGGGTTAAGTAGATTGTTATTTGTTTGTTTTATTGTGGATATTGTCCTGTGTAGTGGTGGCTGTTTTGTTATTGCTCAGTCATTGAAGCAACATCGATGAAATAAAATGAGCAACAAACCATGTCATCTCTCCCATGGGAGAAAGGTAAATGTTAAAAGAACACAGGGGTTTATTGTTTAATAGGAAGTTTTTCATCATGATAATTAGAAGTTCAAACGTTTTAGTATCATCAATTTGTACACACTGTTAACCTACATGATGCCATTTTTAACTTTACTGTTGACTTTAATAGGGCCAAAATTGCACTTAAAACTTCTGCTGCCCATCAGAAATTAATCCCTTCCGTTCTGTGCAAATGGCTTAAATCAGAATTAATTAGATTAGCTTTGCATATTTCACATGCACTTTCTTTTTTCTTTTTTTTTTTTTTAACTTCTCGGTTCTCCAAAATAAGTCATTGTTGCAGTATTCAGTGCTACGGATCCTACAAGTGAACAAGCAAGCAACCAATTCAGTTGCTTGTAATTTTCATAATATTTCAACAGCAGTTATGTGTGAAACATTGTAAAGACTCTTCTCAGCCTTCAAATATATTAATGACAAAAAGGGGAAAAAGAGAATAATACCATCACCATGTCCTTCATGGGCAAAAAGGAGTCAAACATCAACAGGCTGCTAAAAGAGTTAAGGGTATGTATCATCTACTAGCAAGTACAATGCAGCACCAGGACAAGCTGCCTGAGGGAGACTGAAGATGCACTATCAGAACTTTTTAGAAAGATGAGGAAGGTGCCTGCCAAGAGACATTTCAGGTAGGCTAAGAGGGGCACACTGACTCACAGTCCCTCCTATCCAACAAGATGCTGATCCACTTTACAGCTTTTAATAATTTCAATGAAGTTAGGAACCTCTTCTCATTTGTTAAACCGATGTGGATCCAGGAATTTATGCAGACACAGCCCTACAGGCACCAATATCCTCATGAAGTGAGTTTTTAAAATAAGCTGCATATTTTAAGTTCCTCTTTGTACGTTTTATTTTTCATTTTGTTTCATCAGCTTATAAAAGATTGTATTCGGGTGACATCTAAATTGTCCATAAGCGTCTCAGCTTAATTCCCTAGTGATGCATCCTTCCTGACAGCCTGAGCACACCACACTGGAAATTCTAGACTTCAGTATTCCTGCGTGAGATTGAGTCGCTAATTAAGACTTCTTAGAATTCTGAAAGCAACATTTCTGATCAGTCATACTACCTTTTCAGCCAGAAGTGTCCCAGAAACGCAGAATCATAACACATTGCAATGCACAGTATTTCTGCTGCCATAAAACATCTGTTCAGACACAGCAAGAGCATACTAAACCATTGATGAAAACATAGAATTACCTACATATATCAAAATAATAAATTACAGTATTTCCCAGTCACAATTCCAACAGTAACTACCATCCTCTCAAAACATAGCTGGCATGCCAAAGTCCAGGGTTTACCCATGTCCCATGCCACTGATGGTACTGCCATCCTGCCATCTCCTAATAGAACGTAGAGTTCAGCTTTTCTCACACCAAAAATCAAGTGTCCCAGTAAACCTAGGTCTTACCATCCCTCAACATGATCTTCTGTAATCAAGCTTGAAAATAACTAAACTCCTAGAATAACTCAGGTTCCAAAACTTCCAATACTGTCATACCTAAGAGAACATCTGCTCCACCTACGTGATTATAATAGTAAATAGTGGCAAACCAATACAAGACCAGGGGATAGGAGGGCAAAAGGAGAGGGACAAGGACAGAAAAAGCCTAGCTGTACTTTTCCATTCTCCAACCTTTGCTAACACTGCTTAACTAGCTCAGTAATGAAACTTGATTTTTGACTTTACATAGTGTCTCACAAATAAACTCAGTAGGAATGTAGTTGAAAGTGAATACTTGTATATACATCGTACATAAAGATACGGTCTCAAAGTGAACTCTACCGCTCTTCAGTGAGAGTATTCAAACCTTCATGCCTACCAAATAGGGAAAGAGAGGAAAAAAAACCCTAACTTAATCAGGACTTGTATTTGAGACTTAAAATGTCAAAAGCAGCAGCATGTAAAATTTCGTCACACAATTTTTCATTCTCACTTGATCAATCAAAATGCAAAATGTGATGTTCATGCAAAGGAACTACTATAGATCAGTGTAAAATAGTTGACTGAAGCCTGCAAAGACTTGCAGAGAACTTTTCCAGAGGAGCTACATGCAAAGTGCTAAATTCTGTTATTTCATCCAAAAATTATACTAAGAAAAGCATGTTGCAAGGAGCAACAAATTCTGCTCATTTTCCAGACTGTACTGTGATGACAAACAAGTCATTTATTTATTCTTCACTTATTCTAATTCCTTCAAGTTCTCTCAATGTCTTATCTTGCTTCCTTAGGGCCTACCTTCGTCCACTTCAATTACAGGGAGCTTTTATCATGAGATTCTCACCCTATTTAACCATTTTCTACTAAAAAGCATAATTTATTCATAAGCTATAGCCAAATATGATAATTTGAAGAGCATCCAAGTCCCCAGACACAATTTTTAGTACTTCTTTCATCCTTGCATGCTCAAGGCAACATTTCTGGACCTTCCACAGAAATTATGATTGAAATAATTGTATCACAGCATTCACTGTGATCTTTTTAGATCTGGTAATTACCCAATCACATACTCCCTGCAGAGCTAAATGGACATATCTTCTTCAGAAGCAGTTGGTTCACTTGCAGTACTTCAGAGTCAGAAAGCTTGTTCCTTTAATATTAATGGCATTTCCTACCATGGAATCAAGGTACCATACCATAAATTAAAAAAAATGTACTATTAAAAAAATCCCGAGATCATAACATTACACTGTTAAATGGGAAAGTTTCCATGTAGCACTGAATCCAGATTTAATACCATCCTAAGAAGCCTGAAAATTAAATTAAAACCAGTAACTTTTTCCCCCGTTAATGCCTCAACCAAAAATAAATTTAGTACCAACTTTAAAGAAGGTCTTACTATTTCAATTTAAAAGTATTTTGGTATGCTTTGGTTTCTAATGGATCAAGACATATATATTTTCCACTACATACATTCCTCAAAATACAGATGGAAGGGGAGTAAGAATTTACAAGCCATAACATTGTTATACAATGTACTATACAAAAACCTGTCATTTAAGTTGCGAGAAACCTAGTCATCAATAAGTGAAAAAATACCCCGCTCAAAAATCAATTATGTTGAGTCTTTTGTATAGAGAAGTAGTACACCTTTCAGGCAACTGGTATTAATGAGCAGACATGGCTATAGAATCTCCATCTGTTTTTCTGACAAAGCTGTGACTACTCCAGTCTCTCATTGAAATTCCATTAATCTGGTGCACCAAGGACCAATGCGAAAATCAAAACTCCATCTAACCCTTTATCAGCTCACAATAACCTACAAGTGAACTCTGCCTGTTAGCATACAGCAAGTTATGATTTTGCTATCAATCAGGCTGTTAGGCAATAAAAAAAAAAAAAAAAAAAAAAAAATCAAGTTAAGATCAGAGTGCCTGGCAGTGCTGTTTTGTTTTGTCTGTCTTGTTTTTGGGTTTGTTATTTTATTTGGGGGCTTTGTTGTGCTTTATCCCTCTTCCAATTTCTGTAGGGTGTCTGGACATGTAAGCCTATGCATCATTCTCCTTCGTTGTGATTTAATTGCTGCCAGCAATCAAGTCAAAGCATCACTGAAGTGTGCTTGAATTTCATTAGAAGATATAACTTATGCTACTTTCCTACAGTACCTAATAAACCATAAAGAAACCAAAACACATATGGCTTGAGGGAATAACTGGAAAATTAGGTGGCCATTTGGGAACTGAGTGAACTTTTGAACCAGAGGAACAGAGAAGAAGAAATATTAAAAGGAAAGACAGACTTAGAATGCACACGGAGACGTGGGGGTTTGACCTTTTCAGTACCTAGAAAATTACATTAGCATTATGAAAAATACATATCATGTTTAGAGTTTATAATCCATCAAAGTTTAGATACTTTGTTAGTGCCTACCATAAGGTAAAAGTCAAAAGGACAACATAACAATCAGATTTGACAAAAGGCCTTTAGGTGACCTGTGCTAATTTAGTTATCCCATACTTATTGTTAAATGGATTATCTCTCCTGTAATTAATACACCATTAGACAAAGGTCACACAAAAACTCCAGGATTTTACAATGACTGTAATGTACACGTAATACACTAATTCTTTATCTGTTACCAAGCGGGTGCCTTCGCAAATTATATTTTGACAGTACCACTGCAAAGTCAAATAGTCACACTTTCAGAAGTCATACAAACCCTGCAGTCTATCTTAATTATATAAAAAGTAAATGCCTGTTTTGTGGGGATTATGTTCTATAAAAGCATTACATAAAAATATGAATGGACTCAAATATAAAAGAGCACCTCCATTTGGCTTCCTCCAGTTAGGTCCCTCTGTTAACACCAAAGAGCCATGATCCTACACAAATGAGGTTTTACACCTGTGCACAGAGCCCTGCTGAACTAAACTGGTAATCATGTAAGATCAAACATCTGCCTTACGGATCCAGGTTCTTTAGCAGGATTTAAATACTGGATATTAACAGCTAAACCCCAAAAATGTGCTATTAAGCTTCAAATCCATTTATGCCTATGAGAACTGAAAAAAAATGGCACCGCCAAGGACCAATCCACCTCTTGTAAGACCCTCTCAACATACAATTTCATATATAATCTAGGTAGCTAGACTTGAATGATGGACTATATATGATAAAATCAAAATGGTCTCAGAATGACACATTGGACATTCAAATAGGAAAACAAAAACCCCATTCCAATAAATTTAAGTATTTGCAGATTAAAATCTACCGCCTTTTCTCAGCTTTTCCTCATGCTGCCTACCCATTAGATAAATAAAGAGGATTTAGCATAAAATATAGAAAGAATAGTGAGGTAAAAATCATCTTAAATGTAACAATCACAACGACTATATTTCTACTTAAATCGAAACGAATTAGCCAAGATAGTGTTGGGCAGCTATTACACCTACTCTCGTAATTATAAGTTCCAAAACAGGCTAAGAATTAATCACCCATCTGTACAAACTCATACGGTATTTCATATACTCTTGCATCAGCATTCTTCAGCCATTCATTATTTAGGTTTATGAACATTATCACTTTCTTCTTAACTGCTTTGAAACAAATCTATAATCATATCTCTTAGTAAATAGTCGTACAATTTAGTCACATACCCTTTATGCAATCAGTACCATGTTATTAAGTTACAATTAGAAATAATGTTAAGATTATGTTTGTAAGCAAAAAATAGATACATGGAAAGTTGCATTCATCTGTACTTTAGAAAATTAGTTTGGGTTTTCTAAAAGGCTTATTCAATTTGACTGATAATTACATTTTAAACAGAAAGCAAAAAGGCTGGCTTTTATTTTTTAATAGAAGGTCACATTGCCAAAATGCAACGAGCACGATATAATTTTTTTTTCAAAAGTTATTATTATTGTTACAAATTTTACAGAGATCTGGATATAAAAAAAAAATGCATTATTCTGAATCAGTGGTTAGAAGGTTTCTCACTTATGCATGTACTTGACTTATCCCTGTTCTGCAATAGACATAATTTTATACCTCATAAAAGCAATTTATGTTTCCAAAGGGAATAATCTGGGTAACATAAAATGTGGAGTGCTATGTTGCGGGAAGCATATTTTCATTCAGCAATTGTATTTCGAGATGGAGCTGCACAGTTTGATCATCATATCATGTCAGAAAACATCATTCACTAGTAAGTCTATCTAACTTCTAGTGCCACAAATTAATATACATCGTTAATTTATTTGTACATATACTTAATTTATTGCTATATATTATCCATATAAGGTATTTATATTATGTATACAATAAACGAACCTCAAAAATATGGACACTATGCTAAAGCAAGCTTGTTAACTGTTGAAATATTCAATTGTTCATGTCTCCAGAAGAGTTGCATTTAGCATTAAATTTAATGAATACAAAATAAAACAACATGGAAAACAGCTATGGAGCCTCAATATTTTTTTTAATGCAAACAAATTTAAATTTTATATAATGAAAACATTCTACAAAAGACTGTCTTAATGGAAGGAAACATTGTAGGAATAATTAATTTAATATTTTATGAACCTATTCTGCATGGAGTTTGCAGAAAAGTATCAATCACATAAACTGTTTCATTATTTATTAGATAAATAATACAGTAAGCCATTAAGTAGCACAATAAAATTAAGCAAGAATCTGATAATGTTGAATTAACAAACAATTTGTTACTACAAATATTCACACTATTTTAGCCACTGATCTATCTTTAAAAACATGCATCTACAGAAGATGCTTTGTTATGAAAAAACATGAGTTAAAAAAACCCATGTAAATTTGAGACAGCTTCACTCTGCTCTAGGACCACTAGAGAGAGCTCTTCAGTTCCTTTAAAGGTTCTTGTAAAGGTAAGGAAGCCGTCCAGCTGTGATGCTTATCTGTTTATCTGATTTCCAATACTAACATTCACATCACGAGGATCCAATTACATAAGTTTGTACCAAACTGGCAAATCTAATACGTTCTAAGGTAAACAGTGTCACATACCATCAGAGGGTGCTTCATCCTCTTTATCGTATCGGTCAGATGCTATTGAGGCACTATCAGGAGGTGAAGAACCCTCAGACTCTTCCTCATCTTCCAATTCTGTAAAAGTTAAAAATACATTGGTAGTTCAAACAGCAAATCATACAAACACAGACAGAATCACAAGCGAAATAGTTCCATCAGTAAGGAGGACACCAATCCCTATCTCCAACAAAAAAAAAATCCCATTTCTCATGGACTCTTACACCACACACCTTGTACACTCAAGCGCAGCTGACAGCGCTGCTGTTCTAGGGCTGCTTTCCAACTGGCTGCATGCATGGTGCTGGAGTGGTTTCCCTAAACGCCGTCATACAACGAACCCACTCCCAGCACTACACAGCTGACAGTTTCTCTCCCTTGGGTGGCGGGGGGGGGGGGGGAGGAGGAGGGGGAAAGAAGGACAAACAAACCACACACCACAGCAAAGAGGTAGGCATGGGAAAACACCGGCAGGACAGACGGGCAGTGCCAAGCTATGAAGTTCTGCCTGTCCGAGCGCAGCCACTTCCCCCCAAGGAACTGCCAAGCTCCTCTCGGCAGTCTGTCATTCTCTGCCCACTTTCACTTTTCTTCACCATAATTAGGCACTACTTTGCAAATAGTATATATGTCTATTCCTCCCATGAAACTAAAGATGGAGTCACCTTCTGACAGCATTTGGTCTGAACCTGCAGCTTAACGCAACATCTGTTGATGAATTTCTTATACAACCAGGAGCTCTACTACAACGTACACAAAGTCTACACTACTGGCTGACCTGTGCACTGCACTGATGAGACTGCTTGAAGTATGAAGGGCTGGGAAAAGTAAAGTGAAATAAACTTTGTCTAATTTAATTAAACAAAAGTCTTGACTAGTATTAATGTTCTCCCTCCAAAAACTCAGTATATTTTCTCAGACTTTTTTTAAAATACCTTCTAGGCAAAGAAGGGGTGGGAAAGTTACATCAATACATTCTTCCTTTAAAAAAAAAAACAAAAAGTTTTAAAAAAAATCAAATCTTGGTGAGGGAGGAAAATCACCAAATCAAAATCATAAAGCTGATGCTCCAATAGATTAAATTACCCTCAATTTCCCTAAAAGCATATAAAACTAAATTGCTCAGACATTGTTTTTTGGTATATTCATATGCAGAAAGCTTTCCGGAGACCTCCAGACATGCTTCTCTATATATGTGTTCCCTTTTGGAGCAAGCCCCTTGCATAGTGAAAAATATTCTTTGCACAGACATACAAATTGCTTTCATCAGCAGGACAGCCTTGCCATGGTTCAGAGTTTTACTCCTTTGCTTCCCATTTCATAATGGAAAATCATGGACTCTGAATTTTCTATGCCCAAAAAGCACCACAGTTGAACTGCAAGTTTTCTATGCAGTTAAGACAATAAAGCCTGATTTTTGCTTCACTGGAGTTTTTACATCCCAAGACTGTTGAATACCAAATTGGTTTTCCCTTCATTAATTTACTATGCTATTTTAGGAAAAGCTTTCTTTCAAGCTCCTTTGCCATATAACAACTACTTTGAATCTGAACCTGACTTCAAGCTTTTTTTGACACGTCCATCTTCCAGTAGCACTTCAGCCATGGTGTTAATCTGATCAAAATATTTGCATTTCATCACACCTGTCAAACCAAAAGTAAATTATTCCTCTCCAGGATTCACCTGTTCCTCCAAAGAGAAAACCAGAGAGCAGATAGTACATGAACAGAAAATATTATGCCATATTTACAACCACCGTGATCATCTTTCACACACAGCAGAGCCCCATTACTCATCTGTCTATACATCTGTCTAAACTTTATTAGATGAAACTCCACACAGAAAGAGCAAACATGATATTCACAACTTATATAGTGCCAGAAGTTGTTTGGCTCTTTTCCTGTCTTAAGCTTTTACTAGTACTAGAATACATGTATGTATATACAGACATAGAATATACATATGTATTAATACGCATATATATACACACACTATATAAACACACAAGCCTCAGTCCTCAGTTAAAAATGTCCTCTTATTGGCTGTGCATAAATGTACTATCATTTAACCTTCGTGAAAGTGCCAGCATAATTTAAAATAATAGGCTATACTTTTAGAGAAAAAACATTTCCACAGACACCACATGCCAGCACTCAAAATTCATGGGCTGAACAGTAAGAGTAAACTTAAGTACACCTAAATGAACAGCACTTGTGGATGACAAATAGGCAAGTACATACGTGGAAAGAACACCTCCAGAGAATTTTGCCCCACTCAGCAATAAACAGCCTCTTTCAAGGAGGTTGTGATTTCTTACTTAAGTCTGCATAGCTCCACTGTTACCTTTCTCTCCTGTTAAGTCACAACACTACTATTTTCTAATTATGCTTAGGATTTCAAAGTCAATAAACCTTTGTGCTTTGCATTCAAACAAAAGCTAGATGATCTAAAAAAAGGGTCTTTTTAATACATACACATATATATTTGTGGGACACCACGTATTTATCCCAGGTATAGCCTGTATTTGAAACAACAAAAAAGCCAGGCACACTGAATATAGTTTTGTAGTAAAATAAATACCTGTCCTAAGACTACAATATCTAAGTCCAAAATGCATTACAGAGAAATTACACACTCAGTGCTTTTAGTTTATAGATTTTAAAGCGTTCTCTAGACATTAAAGCCTAAATATAGGCAATCCTATGTCACACAATACTACATCTAGGTACCTACACATTTTTACATGAAAAATGTGGAGAACAGGTCACAGAGGTGGTACAAGCAACCTGTAGCCCTGCAGGACTAGGTTAAACAAAAAAAAAAAAAATCTTCTGGGTTTTATTTTAATGTATTTGTAAATTTATATTATACACCGAAATGCAATCCTTAAATCAAATTTGTGCAGAACTGTAGGCATTTTGATAGAAGAGCTGACTCGATGTTCTCTGGAACTTAAGCAACATTTCACAACTTTTTATGTGCTTACATAAAGGAATGACTATGTGCTAGTGTCAACCTTGGGATTTTGCCTCCTGATTCTGGCCAGGTGAAGGGACATTTTGGGAGAGTATGCTATTAATATGCAAGGACATAGCTCCTGGCAGTTCAGAGACGCTTCCTATTGATTCTGTGGGGTCTCCCCCATTCCCGTTTAGAATAATCTCTGCCCTTTCTCCACTTCACAAGCTCCTCCTTCAAGGTGTTGCACTAAAGTTTATACTCCACCTACTGAGGAAGGCTAAAGAGAATTTTCTTTGAAGCTACATGTGTTACTCCTTGAACAGTCAGAGGAGTCAGTGTTGAGCAACACAAGCAGCTACTCTCTTCAGGTGCCAAGTACCTAAAAATACACCAGAAAAGCATCAATAAATTAAAGAAAAGCATTCAACTTGCATTTATGTAATAGAAAACTGAACTACAAAGCAACAATGGGCATCAGGTAAATGTATCCAATACAATTTGCAGGCATAATTGAAAGCATTACTGCCTAATCAGACATCTAAAAGCAAAGCATGCTCAAACGAAATGTCTATAGACTCATTAGTTGGCAGCCATTCCATTACAATCACACATAATGTCAGTAGTGCCTTGAACCTGTGCCAATGACAACAGCATAAATTTTGCATCTCATTTCTGTGGTCATAAAATTAATGATCAGTTTAAAAATACTTCTTTGCAAAAGTTATTGCACAAAGAAATGACACGAACGTGTCCCTGTTATGTAGTCACAAGGATAATTAAGGAATTGATGCTCATTAATATAGTTTGTTTCCCCAGACTACTGTATGATTTATCTGAAAGTTGAAAAAAAAAGTTTTCATTAATAGCTGAGAGTTAACAGTTACAATAACAAAAATATCTATGAACTGACCCTATTCTCCAGTTTCTGCAAATTAAACTAACCTCTTACAGGTTTGATAACATAAAATGTTGATTCTCCTACCTGGAAAAAAAAAAACCCCAAAACACACACACATCCCCAAAAAAACCCAACCTAGGTGATGTCTTTCCTTATTAAATGCTACCTTTTCCATTACAGCTTATTTATTGATTTAGGAAATAATGCCTACCAAAGGCTAAGTGTACCACATTAGGAATGGAGCATAAACCAAACTCTCCTCATTGTAACATGCGCTGTACTTCAGTCCCAGCCCCGTTATGAAGAGTTCCAACAGATTTAAGTTGATACAAGCTGAACATAATGAACAGGTCAATATTACTTTAAAAAAAAAGAATCTCAACTTCCCCCTCAAGAATTCATTTTCTTCTGCAATTATAGTAATGAACCCCTGAGCACTAAAGATACTGCTCTGCCACTACATCTAAAAGAGAACAAACAAGACGTTTCAGCCAATTCTTCTGAAAGAGACTTGCTAGCTCACATCCTAAACACTTTCCATTTATTTCCAAATAACTCTAGACAGAGTGATGCATTAAAATTGCTCAAGTATAAGCAAAATAAAACAACTCACAAAAATAAAGAGACATGCAGGTCAAAACACCCTGCTGCTTGCCACTTCAGTCACAGCAGGTTGAAGTCACTTTCTCCTGTCCAATCTCTGCTGCACTAAGAACCCACCTAAGGACTCAACAAAGCCATCGAGCAGATCAACGCAAGGTTCTCACCACACCATTTTTCATAAAAATAACTAGACAAAGTTGCTATCAGGCTGACACAGGTACACTTTAGTCCCTTGATAGCTACAGCTGATTTTTTAAGAAGATGCTACTGACCTAATCCACCAGGCATCTTGCAAGACTGGATTTTTCTGACAGCCACTTCAATGTATGCTTGGCCATGCAATCTGCTCCAACACACTCATTCCTGAAGAGTCTTCTCGAGACTCATATTAACATGATGGTTTTTAATGGTTTGTTTTGTAAAGGTCAAGTAGGAATTCTTTAGCAGCTATTTGTTAAAACAATACTTTAACAGCATTTGGTTTGTAAGCAAATACACTTCAAGCAAGAAAAGCAACACAATTTTTACTCGCTGAATTGCCTCTCAATCTGAAGATGCACATCAGGATAAGACCGTTTTGTGCTGCACTGGTGGCTGTATCTTGTGCTGCTTCAAATTGCACTTGGCATGGACACATCACAGATAACAGCTGTGTGTAGCTGAAAGGGACAATACAGTGACTTGCCTACAATGAAACACTCCAGACTTCCAGGACAGTGATATTTGGCACACTTCTAACGCACCTGATGGTGTCTTCAGAAATAAGTCACGATGATATTCAAAGGAGTGCATAACTACTAAGCTGTATTTTTCCCATTTATGGTTAAATACTAACAATGTATTTATGCTCCTGACTGAAAGCTCAAGTGTGTTAAAATATACAACTCACATCCACGGACTGCTCTGACAACCATAAGCTACCTCTTCCCCTTCTCAAGGCTGAAAAGAACCCTATCTGCTATCATTTCCTGAAAAACAGAGTTTACAGAGGCCAAAAAAAAAAAAAAAAAAGGAAGTATCACCTCCATACAAAACAGTAACAGGAAAATACAAAGCTTCTGCATACACTCTATCAGCTTGACTGTTTCCAGGAAGCAGGCTGCTTAAACTCCAGACACTCCCTGCTTTGCCAACTAGTCATCCAAGTCCTTTAAAGGCTTCCTACAGGTGCTCTCAATAATCACATATAGAAGAACATTGATACTCTGAGGACAAGGGCTTATCTTCTTTTATAATACAGTGAAATGAAAGTGAAAGTGGACCTTCACCACTTCTCAGACCTTCAGCCTGAAAAGTGGCAGTTCAGCAAATGTCAAGTCATACCTTTCTGCATAAACAGTGCCAAAGTCGTGTGCTGCAGATCAGATAGAGGGTGAACTGAGTGCTTTATGGGGAACTTGTTCTGCAAATTCCCATATTATGACTCGATTTGGCTAGTCTTTTGGTGTCTCACTTTCAACACTGAGCCAAAATCTTTTGTGAAAAGTGATTAAAAATATATATTTTACTAAAATAAATGCAAAGAACAGATGGCAATGAGCTTCAAACACAAATACAGTTTCTAGGGCTTATAGTGCTTCTGCCAACTTTAGCACTATTTTTAGCATAAATTGAAAACAAGGTTCTTTTAACTAAACATTTGGCAGCCATGGTATTGATTCAATTAATCTCAAAACAGAGAAATGCCAAAAACTGTATTAACTCAGAATCTTTGACAAAGTTCAGGCTTTTATGTCCTTAATGGAATACTAACCTTACAAAAAAAATTAATCCAATTTGTAGGAAAGTTATCTTAGTTTTCAAGTTCCTTCCCAATTCCAAGATCTATTAACAGGTCACCTTGAGTGTGCCTATGGCTTTTTGGTTTTGTTTAAACTGCTAGATGAAGGGTCAAATGTTTCAAATAAATCAAGAACAATAAATAGGCAAGAAAAAGAAGCAGGGTCTAAGAGAAAAAGACATTTCTACCGAGTTCCTTAATTTAAGAATAAAATTAAAATATTAGTAACATTAAATAGAAAATAAAATTTGTGGAAATACTAGTGGTTTGGATAATAGTATTATTGTACATTTTTGGTCATAAGAACAACATGCATTTTCTCTGCCCATAAATCAACATTACATTTCACTGTAAAAGTCAGTTTAAAAAAAAAAATTCAGATAACACATCAAATAACACATCACACATGAGAATTAAGTATTTTCCTGTAGAATGATTTTTGTCTCTTGAATTTTCACATGTACCCACTTCTCCTAAAAAGCTTCATTTTTTCATTGAGCAAAAACAAAAGATGCTTTTGCCAGCATATTTACTGACCTGGCAGACAACATAAGGCAGCTTATTTTTAAGAGTACACAAGAAAATCCTCAAATTCATCAATCTGGTTGCAAGGTATGTATGCATTTTCTGAAAGTTAGAGATATGCACATGGAAGATTTTGTTTTTAAGCAGCCTGGTTCTACTTGTGCTTATCGTCTTCAATGCTGTTTATTCTTCTTTTAAACCTCCTTGCCTTACCTTTATGGAAGGTAAGGTTCCGTATGCTAGTGGTCAAAGCCACTACAACAAGAGCTCACATACAATACCTTGGTCAAACTGACTAGTCACTACATGCAAAGCCAGTGGAACTTCAAGAACATGCAACGATGGAAGAGTGGAGTGACAAGCCGATGCCCACAAAACATACTTGTGGGACAGCTCACAAGCTGAAGGAGCTTCTGTTCGAAAGACCAGAGAAAAGTTCCATTATGTAATATAGGAAATACATGAATTTTGAAAGTCTTAGCCTCCCTCTTTTGGTCTCCAAAAGATTCTTCTAGCTGCCTCTGAAAGGATGACAGGTTTCTTGAAAACAGCTGACATACTATAGAAATTAGCATGTTACATTAATTGTCATACTATGAGAATATGGCACATAGCATCAATCATTCTTCTCCTTTCCTTTCAGTTACCACAAAGATTATTTTATTGGCATTTTTAGAAAATGGAGTAACTGCTACTGCAAAATGAAGAATAGCAAGTACAAAGTTAAAACTTGCACAATGGTTTTTATTCTTCCTAGTCTGTTTCTGTGTAGCTTCCACATTTCTACTTGCACCCATCCTTTTTTCCTAAAAGGTATTCTCCTTTTTCACCTTCTATTTTGTGATACTACTACTTTTTCTGGAGGGAGGAGGAACAGGAAAATATCGAACAATCACTGCCACCTTAGTTTTCAATCTCTTCAAGTTTTCCATTTGTCATATGTCCAGGTGTGCACAGAGGTATGGATGGGCACAAAAGTTGACCTCACACAGCTGCTGCCGTTGTTTTGTTACACTAGTAGCTGGCCAAGAATCTGACTGCTTACCTCCATGTGGGTCCTTTGTTCTACACCTACACAAGTCACGCCTAATTTGCACAGGCCAAAAGTAAGGACACTGCCAGACAGACTTTAGCACGAACTTTTTAAACTCTGGAAATTATACCAATAACCTGTACTACTGAACCACACTTTGTCAAATATTTTACAGATAAAAGCTGGCTCCCATTTCTCATGAAATTTTAGTATTCATGTATGTAAATGCACATGAATTTGGAGATATTTATCCTCATTTGCAGAAAACAATGGTATAACTTTAGAGCTCTCTAATTTTATTGATAAATAATGAAAGAAAACCAAAGCATCAGCATTCTCAAGCTTCACCATCTGTACATAGTTCTACCATCTGAACCAAAGAGATACATCATGAGTATTGAAAAAAAAAAGCAATCTATCTTTCTTAAGAAGCAAATATGCTCTAATAAAAAGAATAGGAACGAATACAATTTTCACAGAAATCAGAGTAAGTTATATGGTAACAATTACAGAATATATCAATTAAATAATCCATTTTACTGGAGATAATGAAATCTCGTGTCTATTAATAATTTGTTGAATCAGAAAGGAAATTCTGAATCAAATTGCCAATGAAGAAAGTAAATAGACTAGAATTTTCTTGACCTTCAAAAAAAAAAAAAGCAAACCAGTAAATGCAAACTCTGCCTTTTGTAGACAACTCGTTTATTAGAGAGTCACAGTCTCGGAAAGTTATTACATCTTCACAAACATGCTCTCCAGAAAGTCAGGCGCATTTGCCATGACACAGCCATCTCATCTAATTTCATCTTAGTCATTTGCCTAATAAAATAATATTTGACTTAATTCTGTTGGACAGTGAGGAGAGGAAGGGAAACTACATTTTAACTTCAGTAAGGGTACTGAGGTGCAATATAAAAAAAAAAGAGCAAATTATTTTAAAACAATTTTTAAAGAATCACATTGAGTTTACAAAATCTTGGTAAACTTTGGGAAGTTTCAAGTTGTATTTTCTCTTTCAGTTGAACTGTTATGGCTACATAGCTTGACTTAAAGAGGGATAAGAAATGTATGAACTTGTTGTGCCTTGTTACAACGTTACTCGCTTAACACAACTTACATATTTTCACTTTATCAGGAGGCACACTGTAGCATACATATTTGAACCTCCTTGTCCAGAAACAGACAGTTCTTCAACCACTGCAAAAAGAGAAGCTTTGCATAGGCTTTTTTGACCTCACACTGTGACCCTCATACCAGCATCCACAGGCTACAGGTCACGACCTCAAGAATTAGCATCACGGAAATAAGAGCCCTTCCAGGTTTAGTTACAGAACAGAACACTGTAGCAACAAACTCCTCAGTCTTTTCTAAACTGAACTCTGCAGCTTTGTTTTAACTCCCCCAGAAGACAATAGATAACCCACACTTCAGTTTTCATTACTCGCACACTAAATCGTCTCCTTTCCACGTAAAGGTCTGAACTCCCACCGCACTCCGAAAGCATTCATTCAGTGCGGATCAAAAGCCAATATATGATATTGCTGCTGGATGATCCTATCAAAAGGTGAAGGAGACATCACTACGGAATTGATGACTTCTGTAACGTTAAGAAAAAAGGCTGAAATAGGTTATCCCTATTAACATTTTACCTCCTAAGCAGGCTTCCTCCAAAAACAAAAGCCAACCCTGCTTCAAACGGTCTTTCGCAACGCTGCACTACTGCTAATTAAGCCAAACGTAACAATCTCCATTCATATTAAATTCTGAACTATATTTCTAAACTAAGCTGCTTCATCGGTAACCGTTCCCAGACGAGTTCAAGAAAGGAAAGACACGGGACCTACAGCGAGAAGTCTGCAACCGGGAAGCTTTCCCCGCTTTCCTCAGCAGGGGGAGCCAGCCCCCTCGGCCTGGAGAGCAGCCTGGCCTGAGCCCGGCGCGGCACCCGCCGGCTCTCCCCTCCCTCAGCAGCGCCCGAAAGCACACCGGAGGGGGGTGGGGGAAGGAGAGAAAAGATCTTTTCTAAAATAAAAAGGCATGAGATTTACCTTTATCCTGGAATTCTTGAGGATAACTGCAGAAAGAAAGAAAGAAAGAATATAAATGCACACTTGCAAATCCAGAGTACTAGACCATAGCGTACAACAAGTACTAATTTTCTACAAAATTTTTAGCTGCAACTCCGCACTTCAAGTTTTCCTTCATAGTTTTTAAGGATTTTTGGCTGAAGCCTTTACTCAGTTTTATTTTCTCAGTTGAGAGAATCCCCTGCCACTTCGAAGAAGACTTGAGCAAAGCCAAACTCAGAGCAGTCGTTTTGCAGAATATACACCCACTCAGATATCTTAAGGTATAAACACACAAAAGCATCTTTAATTTTAGTAAGCCTTCTAAATGTTAGTATATTTCAGAAAGCTTTGTGCACACATAAAAGCCACTAAAGTACACCTCAAAAATAACCTGGTAGGTCAGCGGGAAAAAACCCACAAAGTACAGTTGCAGAAATTTATCAAATCCAAATGAAAGAGTATTAAAAATTAACCAGAAATTTAAAGATTAATACATGCCTAAGTTTAAAAAAAAAAAAAAAAAATCAAATAAGATCTCAACTTATTTAATGCCTTTAAAAAAAACAAACCACGAACGCAAAACTATCATGCCGGCAGGAAAAAATACTGTTTTGTCAGAGCTAAATCTTGGTATTTCAGCAACAAATGTAACCATAGCATACAGTTTGATGTATAAAAAATAAGTAATCAAGACAGTTATGTAAAAATAGTATCTCAAGAAGCACACATGAACCAGAGTTTATGTGAAAAGAAGTGGATTTCACCAGAAATACCTGGGAAATGAAATGTAGATGCCAAGACTATCCTTACAGACAATAAGCAGTAGTGCACGTATCAGGCTAGTCGCTAAGGAGATGCTTAAGAGCAGGAGAGAAAAGAAGGGTCTAGGGATAAGAAGCTGAGATACGCAAACAGAGATAAACGGCCAGATCTAAGAAATCCTGTGTAACAAGTAGCAGTAATGGTTATGCACAGCCCAATTTATGGGATGTGAAAAATTGAAGTATTATAAAGTACATATATTTTGTAGCCTGCAGGAAAAGTAAATCGCTGTTAACAGTGAGTAATACTACAGGAAACAAGGAAGGAATTAGAAATTAAAATAAGATGTGAAATCATGGGGTCACATAAGTTAATAGGAAAGGACTCAGAGTCAGCTGTGATCATAACTGCGAGTTCCCTCCTTTGGTATTTTATCATCCAAAAAAACCATAGTTGACTTATAAAATTGAAGAAAAAAAGTCACTTGTGCTGTAGCTGCAAATCATCTGTACAGTCAATAGCTCAGTAACACAGAAGGGGAAGCACACTAAAAAAAAAAAAGTGGTTCCTTTAAAAAAAAAAAAGCTCCCTAAGCATTTACAGCCTGAATCAAAGGCACACGCACACCTTCCATTACATTTTGGGACACATATCATGTCTTCTCACAGAGTTAGTGTGCTACAAAGAATGATGGCCTCATCAGAGGATTCTGCTGTCTTTGAAATTGTCAACAAGTTGCCACAGCGGCAAGAGCATATCATCAAAGCAAAGGTTAGGAGATATCCAACAGGAGCAATCAGTAGAAAAACACTTTGGAAACAATGTGAAAACAACAGCAAGTGCTAGATTATATCCTAATTGATGAGAGTTGTAAAACAAAACATTTTCTAAATAAAGTTTTGTAGCTCAAGTAAAACTACAGCCAAATCTCCTTAGCTGAATTGTCTGACAGAAATTACAACACAATAGTCTCCAATCATACATACCCAATATTAAAAAAAACCACCAAACAATCCACCCAGAGCCCTCTGCTTGCTTTGTTATAGTACTTCGCTATTATAACACCACTGAAACAAACTTATGATTTATAAATAGTTTCCAGTTATGTTTCAATTTTCTATTACAGAACTAAACGACAGAATACATGGGAAAGCAAAGTCAGCACTGAATTATGCGCTTACACCAGCTGAGCATAGCTTATACCAGCTGAGTATGCTCATTCATATTACCAATGCACTGTACTGCTCACGTTATACTGAAGCTTACCAAAGCAGAGGGGAAAGCAAGCTCTACCCAATCAACTTATAGCCAGGGCTCAGAATATTACAAAAATTCAAATGGGACAAATCTTTCTGTTCCCATTTCTTATTAAATTGTAGCAGCCTCCAGAACAATACAAAGACTTGAAGCCATGCAGATTATTTGACAAAAATCAGGACGTAGGCAGATTTTTAATAGTTAATGTTGTTAATGGTTATTAAAAGACTGTAAAAACTTGTTTTCAGTTAGTGATTTTAAAAAATATTAAAGCCACAAAGCTCACTGACCTTGCTTTAACATCTTTTATCTTCTTAAGAAGAACTTCCCTTTTTTCTTTTGCTTTCTTGGATAGGTTTTCTCTTTTTAGCGTTTGGGAAATAAACGTGTCAACATCTAAATAAAGAAGAAAAGAAAAACTCAAATAAAGATAAATACTGCTGTAATGAGCTTGTCCTAATACTACTGTGAAGAAACTAAGAAAATTATTTTCAGGCCTACACACAGCATAGTTAACAGACATTTCACATTCTAAATGGGATACATTTGTTCACCGATCTACTTATGCTTAGCGCAGCAAATCCTATGGTGACATTTGATTCTTGCTCACTTAATTATGCCACATAAGTCCTAATAAATTGCACTACTACAACAATTACTTTCCATCACCTAAAAGAAGGGAAAAGCCAAAACATGGAAATAGCCTTTATGCATGTATTACTGTCATGTTATTTCAGAAGTTCAAGTTACAAAAACAGTTGAGTAATTCATTATCTCAGCAGTAATGCCTACACAGCTACTAATATAGGTCACTTACTGGTTACGGTATTTTCAAACATTCTCACACTGTCTCTGAACTCCCTCCTTGACTTAAAGTTCATATCCGAAGTCTTAATCCTACAAACAATTAGGCAGGCACAAGAGCCTTAACGAAGGAGTCAAGCTTAAGCATGTACTTGAAGTTAAGCGTGTCTGCACTTGTAGAATCACAAACTAAGGCTCTAACTGGCATTGCATCTTTTTTTATTCTTATCCAGAACATACGTTTATATAGTCATATAGAATCAAAGCATTCCGTAGAAGTTACCATGGTTCTTTGTTTTTATCCTATAGAATGGATATTTACAATGTTACGATGTGATGACTAAAATTTCGGAATAAAACTCCTCCAGCAGGATGATTTCTTGGTTAACAAAAATAATTGCCAACACTAACTCTAAAAGTCTCTTACAGTTACCAATTAACATATGATTATCCTGAAAACTCAAAAGTAGAAACATGATCAAAGACTCCTGCTTCTTAATTTAAACTTCTCACTTGTATGAGTAATTATTCATTGAATAAGGGAAGGTATATCTTACTAACAAAACACCCCCACACAGTGCCTGCCTCCCCCCCCATATATACTTTGGCTCAATCTATGTAGATGCAAATAGGTATGGATAGTATTATTTTAATCCTGTAACTTCTCAAATCAGACAAGACATTCCATTTTCATAATGGAAATTCAAGACAAGCAATTACATACTCAAATGTCTACATGCAAAAATCTACATTTGAAAGAAACACCAAATTAATATTTACTGCAGATTTCCTAACTGAAAGCCTTAATTGCCTGCTTTACTCTTTCGGAAACAGGAGTTCAACAGAAACGCATCCCACTTTGTATTACAGGCTACAGGAAAACAAATTAAGTCAAAAGTTGCTCTTTGAGACCACTAACATAGCTATTACAAAGATTTCATTCTTTATAAACAATTTACCAGATCATTATTTAGATGTTTAGCTTGGCTTGCTATCATCACAAACCGTAGCAAAAATCTTCATCTTGTAAAGTGTTTTAGAGTTCTGAAGAATGATATCGATCCCCCTCCCCACAAAACTGAGAAGCTTCCCCATCAGGTTTTCCAAAGCAGTCCTGAGGTTGGGGGACCCACGCTCAGTTCTGTGGCATTCCTTCTTTAAAAGGACAGAAGGAGAGGCACTTAACATCTGTATTAATGAATCCTCCAGACACACCCTCAACAGCCTCTATGCCGTAAACCAAGCATCCCCGAAAACATTTTGTCCTAACCCACAGAAAATTAATACATCTTCATAAATTCCAATGATTGGAATTTCCGATCAAGCAGGCAAATGGGGACCGATGTGATCCCAAGACATTGGCCATCCACAAAACCTCCCTTAGGTCAGAAGACCTGATACTTTTACTACTGAGGGCAAAGAACAAAACTTTTTTCTCCTCAATGAAACCCAAAAGGATTTTCCAGTACAGACTAACTTTTCACCCTGGGAGGGACAAACTGATTACATAGTTCTTTCTTTATACTTTAACATATTTATTTAAAAAATTAGATAGCAGCTTCAAAGTTCTACCTAGGCAGCAATACACAAAAGCTTAGAGGAATTAGTCACATCTATAAATAAGGAGCAATGCTTGCACAGTAATCTTTGGATGCTAATCACAGAACTTTGCCTCAGCTGGCTTCATTTAACCTCTGTGGGCTTCTTCACTTCTTGAAAAAGCTTAAAACCCAGTTCGGTTTTTGGGAACTCAGTTATCTTTGGTTTTGACTGACTCTCAAAGCTTTTATCAAACTTGCAAACCAAGTTGAGATAACTTGGTTTCTTTTCCCCACATACTCCTTTAACATGTCATCAGAAGCAAGAATTACCACTTCTGTCTTAAAATACACTCTAGATATGAAAATTTGAGAACTACACTGTTGACAATCTGTTATTTTTCTGGAAAAGTTTGGACTCCAAATGCAGAAATAATGCAGAAATTTCAACCATGGAGGTACAGGGCCAAAGCAGATGTTCCATCTATTCCCATTAAAAGTAGGTAATGAGATGGGGGAGAGGGAGGGAAGGAGAGAAGTGGAAAGAGAGCAGGTACACACAAGCTCTTGATAAGTTTGTTGTTTCTAAGCAGCAGTTACAGAGAAGATATCCCTCTCCTGTGAGACTGTGAAACATGTTCTGTTAACTTAGGTAGCCACAAACAGAATGTGCTATACTCATCATGGAATACTCTTACTTTTGTATGTCCAGAGAAAGCGTACAGCTTGATTCATCACAACCAAAATATGAAGACAGACTTGATGTACATATGATTCTCAACAGAATACTAAAGCAGCAATATACTCAGAAAATTGCATCTTACAATATCACAGATCTTCTTATATACTCACAAATACACAGAATATCATATATCTTGCTTGAGCCACCTTCTGATCTGGTGTTGTAAATCCACCCAGGATGTGCCAGATGCACATGAGATGAGTAACTTACCCTAAGCTCCTCTGGACAAGAGATAATAAAGTTATCCAAGTTACAATCATCTCTTCACTACCTGTACTTCCACGCTGTGGAAGACTACAGAAGGAGCAGTCCCTGTTAGAAGCTTCATTGCTGTCTTAACATAAAGGAACATTCTCTCAATTTCTATGGCAGTCCACAAAAGCAATTTACCTTGGAATAAGAACAGAGCTCAGGAGTCATATGACAGAATACAGTCTCATACAGCAAACTTCAGAAAGGAGCAGCAAAATTTACCCACTTCTCACAGCTATTCTAGTCACTTACTTGCTCTTCCTTCTCCAGGATGATCCAAAGCTTGCTCTCTCCTCTGCTAGTTTAATGCTACACAGAAAATGAAAGTGTAAACTACTAGCCACAGGCACTTGAGTCTAGACGTGTTTATTTCATACATCAGTAGCTGTTGGCCCATTGAGAAATTTTAAAAGGAATAAAAGATAAACTACAAAAAGAAAACCTCTTTGAACAGATTTCTGATTTAAAAGCACTTTTACTAATCAGTTACCATACAACAAACAAAACAAATTATCTATTTCCATAAACTGTGTTTCTAACACAATATAACTGTGTGTTTCACCCACTGCAGAGGCTCAGGTGTTTTAATTGAAAACACTGACATTTCAAAGAGAAATAAATTTTGGAAACCTATTCAACACTGCTCAACTTTTCTTAAGCTTGTGTGTTAGACTGCCTAATAGCTTCAGTACTCACATTTGTTGCTCTGTTTCTTAAAGCTCGTATTTTTAACTTTGAACCACATTCCAGGGAAATTATTTGCCTCCAGAAATGAACAATAGCTACCAAACTGAAAGATCAAATTGATGCGATCCACTCCCATATTGCTCTGCCAATACAGGTTACTAACTGACAGAAAAGGGAAGTCACACCAGTCTAGCTCTGACCACTTCAACCAGCCCATACAGTTCAAAGCCTAATTGCCATTTTAATTTCATTTTCATCTGCATTCCTTTTACAAGGAAAAAAAAGTTATGATTGTTTTGCTTTTCATTGTTAAAACATTTTGTGGTTCTCCTTACTTCCATGACTATAAACAGACAACATAAGTTTAAGTCATTGGGATCATTTCCTTTAATGAAAGCTGAAGCTACAGATAGGCTTTTTCAAGAATGTTCTAAGTTTTTAGCCCAAAGCAAGTGCTGCATTAAAGAGTGCTAATCATAACAAATCACAGCACTTTTGCTGTTTATAGCATTATATTGTGATCGTAAGTCACACTTAATAAAGATACTTGGCACAGAACTACCTCATTTTTGTGTCAGCATTGGCCAAACAGACTCTCTGAGAGGCACTCAAAGACTCTGCTCTGCTTCTCATTTCTCCTCTCCTTCCATTAAAAAAAAAAAAAAAAATCAAAAAATAACAAAATGCTGTGCCACACATTATCAAAAAGTTAGTCACTTCATCACCTGATGAGCTCATGCCATTTGAATGGCAGAGAACAATTATAAATCGGCAGTGAGACAGGTGTTTCCACACAGGCAGGGAAGACGTGCAGCTCCCTGTCCTCCTGTTTCGGGGCAGGACACGAAGCCATCATATGACAAAGGACACTTGCATGGGGTCACCTGGTGGATGAGCTGCCACCCACACAAGGAGGGAATGGCAGGTCAGCAGAACAATTCCTCCAGCCCTTTCCCAACTCTCTCCTCTGCCTCAAGGAATGAGAAAGTCAGAAGCTGGCTGCAAGCCAGAGAATTTGGGGAGATAGGCCAGAGAATCTGGGAAGGTAGCTGCAAGCCAGGCATATTTGCACACACATGCTGTCCAAAGGTGACCAACATTAAACAAATCTGCCATGTATCTTTCAGCTTTACATGGGCTGGCATTAGAAATTAATTAATTAGATTTCAAAGTTTTTGTGCAATTCATTAATAGGGAACAGGTCTGAATACAAATTATCAAGCAATGCCTGTGACTGCCTGCCCTCCTGAATCAAGAGATGTGAGCATTTTACTTCTGTTCTCCCCCTTCCTTCCCAACTCTACTTAAGTCTCTCTCCGGTTTTCTAAACTTTAAAACATACATGGACTTATACAGAAACAGAACAGATGATGAAAAATAAAAGTGACTGACACTCTAAGATGTCTAAAGATATCACATTGATCCAGCCTAACAAGTAGGTGAGCATTCCTTTTAGCAAAAAGTCCTGGAAAGGGCAGCCTTCAGAAATTGCTGTACCTTAAATCCCCAAAAGCAAGGCCATCTTGCTGTGTTGCCACACACAAAGTGAGCATAATACCAAACGCTGACACGCAAGGGTTTCATTAGCGATTTGGAAAGCAGAAGTACACCCAAACTGCTAAGCCTTCTCAAATGATGTAAACAGATATGACAACTCTTTAAGAAGTCTTAAAATATATATATATATATAATCAAGGATATCTGATCTTGAGATATATCTAATCTCACTGGCTGAGTAGCTGAGCATCCTCTCTCTCCATTAGAGAGGTGAGAAAAGATCAAGCTGTATCATATTAAGCACATCATGAAAAAAACCACACCAGTACAAATCATGATCAGGTTACAAAGTGATTCCAAATGAACTATAATAATAAAAAAAACAACAGCATGTTAAGGATTAACCTAAAGATTTACACTGTATGCCACATTATGCTGCATCTATTGTGGTTTGTTGACATATGATTATGAAAGAAACGTAAACCCAGTCAGATGAGAAAGATAGACTCCACGTTAATTGAAAAAGACAAACTAAGTGAATAATGAGTATATAAAAAATAGCCTATGCCATTTTTATCACCCATATATGACACTTATTCTCAAATTTATGGCAGAGACAATTGAACTATGTTTCAAATCACTGGAGGTTATTTCTTACCAGGAATGCCTCTGTGCATTTTTTTCACCTCAGTGTTTCTATTCTTACTCTGTAACTATTGAAATACACAGATATTACCAAAGCTGTAACTACATGTCTATGAAATTGCCCTAGTTTATCTTGTAAAGATGGATTCTTCAGCAAGAACCAGCATTTGTTAAAGCCTTTGAAATGTGAAAATTATAATTTAAAACAAAGAATAAAATTCTGAACAACAATGTCCTTTTAAAATTGAACCAACCAATGAAGAGAAGCTACATTATACCTAGGTGGCTTTTCCTATGACATGAATGTAAGGAGCAAGCCCAGCAACAGCTGCCAAGGAGGTCAAAAAAGGACAGTTCATTTCCTATGCATCTGGGGTAAATATAACTACTGTGGTCCCTAAAAATAAAAGGTATGCAAGATTAAACTCATGCACTAGATTCACCATACTGTAGCTGTCTTGCCTTGCCCTCTTCTGTGTACTGTTTCCAAGATGCAACTAAACAAGTGTGTAAAAAATACTAATTTGAGGGGAAAAAAAAAAAAAAAAAAAAAAAAATCACATTAAAAAAGGCATTTTGAACAATATGACTCTCAAGGGCAAGAACACTGGTTTCTGTTTAGTTTCACGTTTTTGTTTAGTAAAACAAGGGAAATGGATATAAGCTTTCATATGAACTAAAAGTTTTATTCCATTTTTACAGCAAAAATCTGAGTAACTTTGAAAAGATGAATACAGAAGCTTCAAAATGGAAATAGTGAGAAGTGTGAAAGGAAAACTGAACTAAAAATACCCAACCCCAACTAGAGTAACAGATGTCATGAAGAGGGAGAAGAAACGAACAATGCCAATGCCTAATCATCATGACACCACCAAAAACTTTTTTAAAAGAATAAAGAATTCTCCAAACAAGCTCTTCGAACTAAATCTCCATTACTGAAAAAACTTGAGGTTTTGGTTGGGTTTTTTCCTTTAATCAAGATGACTGAACCAGTCTACATTATATTACAGGAAAAATAATATGCCTTTGGGGAAATAGCAGCCTCTGAAACCCTTCTCAGCTACAGACAAGGCAAAACTTCAGAGTGTGTATCAAAGAGTAAGGAAAAATAAAAATGAGCAGGCCTCCAACAATCTACATAACCAATAATAATTTGACAGCAATAAAAAAAAACCCAACCTAGTAACAGTCCACTTTGGCAAATACCCACAAAAAGATCCTGAGCATCTAAACTCAACAGAGGACCCCTTTTCAAACAGAGAAAAGGCACAATGGATCTGGTCTTCCTGTCCTACATTTGAAAATTGTGAGCATCATCTAGAAGGTACAGAGGCACAGGCAGGAAATGAAGAAGTTACTGATGCTAAAACACACCTCCCAGGTGTAAAGAGGTATAAGTGAGGGACAAAATTACTTCCTCCTCCCACAAAAGAGTTCAACTCATGACCAGCGGACCCTGTTTCTGTCTACAGTGTTTCCCTCCCACCACTTATTCAAGTCAGAGAAGAGAGGATGGGATTGTGAAATCCCAACAATCCTCTGCAATAAGCCCATTGCCACATTGACCTTTCCCCCTCAACTTTACAGAAACAGCTTCCTCCTGTTTCCAACTAATGCAGTTAGCCCTGAGCTCAAGCTGTGCTTCTGCCTGGAACATTTCAGTGCCACTGACATGCAACTATAATGACCCTGCCAGCATGTGTGACAGAATTTGGTTTTGCGGTAAAGATATAATATTGTTTAGGTTCAAAGTAAAACACTTGCAAGTCAGAAAGTTTCCTGTGCAACTTTAAGTCATCCCCTGGTGTGTTTATTCCCATTATCGCCATGTTTAACTGTGGGAGCACTTAGCATGTTTTCCAGTAGGACCCCTACTTGTTCAGCATAGCGGGTGGACAGTACTCCAACAATCAATCAAGGCAAAGCAGGGATAAGGAAATCCAGATGATCGCTCCTCCACCTGTTGCAGAAGTTAGAAATAGTTGGCAAAAAGCACAAGGAGATGAAGAACACAGTATTTAGAGATTTTGGATATGTCACTGCTATCACACTAACAAAGGGAAAAAAAAAAGGGTGCTTGTTGCTAGACTTTAAGTGCATGTTCTCAACAGAACCTGATAGAAAGAAGTGCCTGGCACTCGTAATAGCCACTGAATAAAGACATCCAACTCGCATTATTTTCTGGAGAAACCAGCACAGCATGAAGGTAGGTGAATTTGAATTCTAATTCTGTTCCATCATTGATTATTTTTTGCGACCCCAGATCACATCTTGTTTATTACACTAATTTTACCGACGGGAAAACAATATTCCCTCATCTCAGAGAGCTGGTTGAATCAATACTTGTGAGCCATTAAAATAATACATTAAGAAGCACCCTCGAAGAAGAGCATGCTGAAATTAATAACTATCTACTCACTGTAGTCTTTGTATTGTGTAAGGGTTGTTTAATGAATAGTAAAGATATTACAGAGCTCCCTTCCTTTCTCCATTACCATACATCTTCACTACATGAATAGCTTGAGCAAAAAGAAGCAGGAGACTAAATAATTAAAGATTACAAGAATCTAAATGTATCAGTGAAAGAACTGCTTACACAGCCTGAACTACTCTAGCTCCTAACTTTCACACGCCTGACCAGGAACATGAAGAAGAAAAAAAAAAAAAAAAAGGGAAGGAGAGGTTACACAAACTAAAAAGTAATGCTGGGTTGGGTTTTTTTTGTTTTTTACAAAAAGTAACTGGATTACACTGTATAACCATAATTATCCTTAAAATTTTTCCCTTTGATAACTCCACAAGAAAGGATTAAAAGTTACAAACTATTTGTTGTTCCTCACTACCCTGTCTCCACCCTGATAGATTTCTGCTTATTCCATAATTGCAGTCATAAAATTAACAAGTGTTAAGCTCATTTTGCACTGAGTCAAAAAAAACCCATTTCTATGTGGATGCAAATTAAGTCGAAAATATTATCACTTCAGTTGTAAAGATGTGCTATGTAGCGTTTTATAACAAACCAAAGATTTAAAGATGATTGGTACACCCTTCCATTCTCGTTTTAATTTCAGTTCTATAGACAACACTAAAGAAACTACCTTGTTTTCTTCTAGGAAAGCTGAAGCTGTACACACTGCACAGACACTAGATATCCATATATAACAGGCTGTGGATCCTAGTAACTCCAAAAGAATCTATTTCCTTGAGGAAAAATAGGTGTTCTCATCCTCACTTTGAAATACAAACCTCTGTACCACTCTTTCCGTGGGAGACTGGATAAATTAAAGATGGAGAGGACAAGCTGCCATGACAAAAAGCAAACTGCAGTCTGGAATGATCTCATCTGCGTCACACTCTGCCCCTAAAAAAAGTCCTAAAAGCACTCAAAACACTGAAGAGTTTGTGATTCCCAGTCACTTTCGCTGGATGAAAGTGATCCTGAATCAAACACACATAGTTTGATGATTAAACAGTCCAGAAAACAGTAACACCACAGAAACTAACAAGGTTTGGAAAGGCTGTCAAAGACTAATTTTTAAACATTTTTGTTAATTATTAAGAATCTATGCCATGAGAAGAAGTACCATAAGCTCTCCTTTTTTCTAGTGGCCTTTCACACAGATTTTACAACAAGTGGTATGATATGCAAATAATGTACCTACTGACAACAGTTCGGAAAACACTTCGGATAGTTGGCAGAAGTGTTTTAAAAATGAGAAGAGTGACTGGTAAAATCTGTTGTTTCAAGCATGGACTCTTAAAACATTTTGGTTGCAAGAAAAGTCTTCAAATGTGATGAGTGACACTAGACTCTAGCAGGTGCCCAGCCATGTAGCCAAGGGAACATTTTGAAAACCATGGGTCATCTGAATGCCTTAGAGCTACACACAGGTTCCTGTGGCAGAAGATCTCAAAAGGAAATTGTTCCAGGACAGCACAGCCTTTTAGGAGTTTTCCATAAAGGTAACAAATACCAAGCTGGAAATGTACAATTTAACGGTGGGGGGAGGGAGGGAGTTTTAAAAAAATAAATATAAATATTGAACATAAAAAAAAAACATCACCAGTGTTTTTAAGTCTCTGGCAATACTATTGCTGACAACTTTCCACAGAGAGAAATCATCCCATCCCCATGCGCCAACGCATCTGTAAAAGCACGGACAGTCACAGGCGTATTTGACTGATGTGACAATACGCCAGCGATCCAGCAGCATCTTAATTCACTTTGATGCCACTCGCCTCGGCTGTTCAGCGGGGAAGCTTTTCACACTTTTTTCCAGTCAATTCGCGGAAAGGTCCCTGCTGGCACCAGGACAGCCGGGTTTCACTCCGACACTACCTGCTGGGCCGCTGACACGCCTGGAAGGGGAGAAACTTTCACCTGATCACTGAGGGGTTCCCTGGCGGCCCCGGGGACTGCCTGACGCCCGGTCCCTTCCGCACACCCCCGGCCTAGCTCACCCCTTCCCTGAGCCGGGCGGGTTGGGGGTGGTGGGGTGCTGCGAGAGCTCAGCCACAGCACGACGGCTAGGCCGAGAGCGGGAACCAAGTCCTCTCCTTCCTCATTTCGGTACCCCGGTCAACCGCGGGCAAGGGAACCGCGGCATCACGGCGCAGGGCTGGTGCCGCTGCCCGGGCGCTGCGGGAGGAAGTAACGGGGGGAGGTGAATTGCCGGGTAGGAGGAGGGAGCCCCCGGACCCGTGAGGTGGAAGCGAGCTCCCGCTGAGCAAGCGCTCCCGCTGAGCAAGCGCTTCGCCGGAGCTGCGGCACAGGGAGCTAGTGCCGCGTTCCCCCCGCCCGCCGCCGCGCAAGCCCCGGCGGCACCGGCCCGTCACACCCCCCACCGGCCCGCCCCCCTCGGCCTCCCCGCCGCCCTGCTCACCGCCCGCCCCCCGGGAAGCCAGCCCGCCCTCCCTGCTGGAGGCCGGCCCTGCCGGCCTTACCTGAAAGGAGGCTGCAGACCTCCTCGGGGACGGAGAGCGCGCCGTGCATGCTGAGGGCGGCGGGGGGCAGCCGGGCGACCGGGGACACCCTGCGGGCGGGGCCACACAGCTCGCCCCGGCCCCGCCGGGGAGGAAGCGAAAGCCCCGCCCCCCCAGCCGCAACTGCACGGCTGCGAGCCAAGGGGGCGTGGCTGTCGGCAGCGGGGCGTGGCTTAGTGACGCCATCCGCGTCCCTCCTTGCGTCCGCCCCACCCTCCGGTGCCGCGCTTGCGCTTCACCCCCCATGTTTGTACTCGCGGTTGGGTGTCCCCTTAGCAACGCCCCCGCCACAAAGAACTGCCTCCCACGTGACGGCTGCCAGAAGCCATTTTGCGTGAGGGCACCGTGCAGGCCCGTCCCTCTTGCCAGAATCAAGCGTGGCGCTCAGCGTTAGTCATCCGCTCGTCTCCGCCCCGGAGCCCACAAGAAGTTGACTATTGGATGAGCATGCCCGGAAGTTACTCTCAGATTGGCCCCTTGGCTGTCCCGCCTGAGCACCGGGCCCTTCCCAAGCCGAGGGCGGGCACCTCTGGCCCCTGTCACTGGGGCCGGCAGGGTGACGGAGAAGTGGCTGGGTATTACCGGTGGTAAATTTTGAAACCAATTCCTTCCAAATATCTTTCCAGCCTTCTCTCGGAGGGCGGTGCTGGCCTTAGCAGGCAAGTTGGCGCTGCTGAGGGAATAGTGGTGAGAATATCTGCCCTGGCATTCAACAAGGCGCTGCTGGTGCCTCCTCCTCCCTCTTGGCCTGCTGTCATTGCCAGCAGCAGGGTTTCGGGTAGCAGACCTGCCATCGTTACCAGTGTCAGAGCTTGGTGCAGGAGACCGCAGCCTGACACCCCGTGCACACGTGAGGCGCACAGTGAAATAAATAGAAAGTGAAGCAGTGGGAACAGGCCTGTTGGTATTGGGGTCTGTTAGCGTGGATGAGTGGGCAGAGGTAGGAAGACACACTGTCCCTAGAGCAACACAGCTGGGCTGCTGGTAGGGCTGAAGTTTTGCTTGTGGGGCATCCTTGCTAGATTTTTTTCCTGCAAAACTCTATTCATAGGTAGTTGGAGCACATTAGTGATGTAATATGTTTGGTGTAGAAACAGTCAAAGTAAACTCTTAGCATGTGCTTCCGTGACCTTGATGGTTTTGGCTATATCTCTGTTATTACTACAGAACATGTTTGTGTTAAAGCTGCAGTTATGTTAGCACATCTGTGTATCATACTGATGTAGAAACAAACCAGCAAGGAGAAGAAGTTATATTTATGAAATTTCACCCTTATACCAGTGTAATTATATTACCACTTGTGGCACAGCTGGCAGCACAGCTGTATCAGTCAGGTATTAAACAGTTTCGTACTTCTCCTTGATGCAGCTGTGCCAGCTGAAGTCTGCAAAGTAGATGTGGTGTTAGATTATATTGTTCTCCTGACCTCTCGCATCTCTTTTAATTACATGGAACAACTAATTTCAAATACATCTGGGTTTTCAAAGCATTGCAGCTTTATTACCTGATTTTATGGCCATCTTGACTGAAACTCTAGCAGTTAACTAACTGACCTGTATAATGTTGTGTAATGATTTTTATGTTACTTATCTAATTTCACAATAAACATGCACACGCATCTGGGTGCATATCTGTGTAAAGAGATCTTGCCTCTTTATTTGTGTAAATACCCACTGCTCTTCTGGTTCAAGAATACGATTAATTTTTCAGTGGTTGGCAAGGGAGGTTCTTTGGGCTTATGTTAAATTACACAGTTCAGATGTGCAGTCTTGGGAAGCTGCCATAAGGAATGGGAAAATGGCTTGTAGTCTAATTTGCTTGCCCGTTTCCAGGTTAATCGTAATCCTACTTTCTTGTGTTGACTTTATGGCTCCATCCATTTCAGTTCCAGAAATGAATCAAGGGTGTCACTTGTACTCTGTTGTAGTCTTCATTTTGAGATCACTTTTCCTGATAATTTATTCCATATGTTTACCATTTGTGTGAGCTTCCCCTGAGTTTCAGAACATAAAATGAGAAGAAATAACTTACCTTTATTATTTCCTAACCTCCATACTTGTAGTCACTCTGTTTTCTTAAAGACCTCCTTGTTGTTGCACTGGAGACCAGCCCATCACACAGTTAGCAAGATTTGTGACCCAGGCCTATTTTAAGCCTTGTTAAGTTCCAGATTTACTCATAGTTCCCTAATTTTTAAATCTACCGCTAATAGGAAGCATAATTCAAAACAGACTCCTTCACTGGAACAAGTCTGGCTTCAGCCCCGTCTCAGCCTGGTTTCTGAGGATTCCACAGCTTGTGCCTCATCGAAACCAGACACACCGCTCCGCCTAATCAGGCCCATAGATCAGGGGTTCTTGATGTGTGTGTTGCAGCGCCACAGGAAGCACACAGGGAGACTTGGGGAGGAATAGCCTACCTGCCTCTGCAGGGACCCTACAGGAAGAGTAAAGTTTCTCATTAAGGAGCGGCATCACCGCTGCCTTGCGCCCCTGAAGAAATCTAACGTATCCGGCCAACTGGGAAATCCAGCGTTTTTCCATTAAATGTTCTGGTTTTCTGTAGCCTTTCCTTTAAAATGTAGATTCTAGGAGAAGGAGGAAACAGGACCATTGCACAGCTGCTGCTTGTTCTCTACATGTCCTTTAATAGAAAAATAATTGGATTACAGCACACGCTCCCTGCACTGCTCCCTGCACTGTTTCATACAGGCGGCAGCGGCCTTGTTGAGGCTACTCTGTGTTCTCATCTGTTCATCCTGCTGGCTGGGCTGTCTTCTTTTGACAGATTCAAAACAGAATAGCTAGTCAATCATCAGAGTATTTATATTTTTTAATTACTTAATTGCATTAAACAGCAGTTGACAAAGATTGCTGGCATCAACGTATAGCTGTTAAATGGAAGGAGCACGGTTTTTCTTTGCAGCAGCACTTTCTTTGCAAAGAAATGCAAAAACTTCTGGGTTTAAAAAAATCAGAAAATTATGTTATTGAATGACAGTGCTTTTACCATGGCAACTCTTTATGCCGTGGTCACAGAACTGAAGAAAAGCTGCGGTGCCTCTAACAGTGGAAAAACAGATCCTGAACCCTTTGTCCTCTGGCAAAGCTTCATTACTCTTTTCTTAGGATTTACTACTACTGCCCCAGTTAAAATTATTTCCTCACAGGCAGACATAACATTCAGGACAATGCAGCAGTTGTTTTGAGAACAAGTTTACAAAGTAACTTTGAAGCCTAAAGAAGAGCTGGTACTTCATGTAACTACTCATGAACATTTGTTGTATCCTCTGCTATTCAGAATCTGTCTCCACAGAATCTTCCTATTTTGCTGTCCCCTTACAGGCATTTTACACAGAAATAAAATCTTTGAAGCATTCAAGTATTGTTTGCACAGTCACGCTCTTCAATTCATGGGACGCTTTGATGATCACAAATGAAACTGAAAAGTACTTGGTGAGACTGTAAAAGTTTTGAAGACTGCTTGTTTCTTTATTAGTTTATATGATGAAAAATTGCTACAGAAATCTTTTTTTCTACAAAGTTTGGAGACTTTGGCATCACTGTTTCACATTCTGAGTTACAAAACTGATGTACTTTCCCCTGGGAAGGTGACCTGCCATTTATGGAGTCCTTCCCAGGTTGCCCTCAATGTTGCTTTCCATGAGCCTATCATTTTGAGACCTCAGCCTGAAGATAGCAATTCCCAATAGATTTAAAAACACATCAAGAAACACAAGTCTTTCCCATCTTTCCTTTCCCTCTCCGTGTTTCCCCAGCTGTAGAACTGCAGAGAGGTGCTGAACTGATAAAGGTAGAGAACGGTCCCCTAGCTTGTTTGCTATGTGCCGTTATCATGATGACTTGCTCAGCCTACAAAAGTATTATTTTTGATGCTGAAGTCGTCGCTCCCCAAACAAGGAGTAACAAGGGCATAATTCTTCATTTCTGTACCTGAATATATTCCTGTCATGTCAGATTTTACTTAAGAATTACATCTGGGAAGAAAGATTGGTGTTTACATTATTAAAACTATAGGATAATAAATATAACTTTGAACGGTGTTTTCTAAGCATTACATGTTGTGGGAAATGTTTTTGCATAGGCATTTCTTTTTACCTGTGCATTGTGTGTTGTCCAGTATTTTATAAGAAAGAAAAAAACCCACCTGTATCTCACCAAGTTCTAGTTCAGTGTCCTGCTTCCTTTTTTTTTTCATTTTAATTAAGAAAACTCATATCAGATAAATGCTTCAGAGTTTCACTAAGATCCTGCTTTAAGGTGATTTTCCAGCTGGAATGATTCCAAAGGAACATCCTGAAAGTTAGTTTTGGCACAGGTGTGAGATTTCAGTGGACTTTTTTTCTCACTGAAGGCTATGAAAGCAAGCCAAAGGTAACTCCCCAAGTATCACAGAAGACGACCGCTGCTGCTCATCATGCAAATAGTTCCAATGAAGTGTGGAGACAACCAGCTGAATTGAGTTGGGAGATTTCAGCTTATACTAAATCCATTTGTTCCTATTTTTTATCTAACCTTTTGTTCATGGACATCCTAAAATTAAATACTAAAGTAAAGAAAACTCTCCCTCTCCCAGTTTCTCCTCTCCACAGCATAGAGAGATGCCCTAATAGGTCTTGATAAACTGAGCATGGTTTTAGGAAGGAAGAGGGGAGGGAACCTCTGTTTGACTGGAGTTAATAATTGAATCTTACATAAACTTTTCTCTGCCTCTGATATAACCTCAATATCTAATTAATATTTTGGAGCAATGAAGAGTCTTAATAACTCTGAGGTAAGTAAATATCCCATTGCATTGTCTGAAAGTAAAAGCAAAACTTTTTTGTCATCCTTTTAATGGTCAATGAAATAAAAATTTTAAAATCTAGGTAACCTCTAATCTAGACTTATTGTTCTTTCTAGTTCTTTTAGCCTTTTATTAACTATGATATAATGCATTGAGTCGTATTTTAAACAAATTGTCTCTCATAGGTAATGAAATTAACAAAGAATATTTCAAATTTCTATATGAAGATCCTTTATCCTTTTCCCAGTGCAATTACATCACTTCAATCCCCCGTGCCATGACATTCACCATCATCTGAGCTACTCCGCTCTTTTTTTGTGTTTGGTTTTTTTTTTCTTCCTCCATGCTTCTCACTCCATCAGTGAGAAGGGGGGCAACATTTTCTGTGGCCACTTTGGAGGTTTTGCTGTGCTGATTGGCATGTTGGCACACTTCTGCTGGTTGACCAGCCTGCAAGCCAAACAGAACAGGTACCCAGTGAGCCCAGGTGACATGCTTTTCTGCAGTGGTGGCACTAGCCTGGCTCTCTATCCTTCATCCAGCAGCTGCTTTTCAAGAAGTTTTTAAAAGGTAGTATCTGAAGGCTATACCTACCAGACATAGCAGTCAGATTTTTAGGGAGAAATCAATACATGGGCAGGTTTCCTTGGGTAATCAAGCACAAATTGTTACTTTGGAGACTCAGAGGTAAAGTTGACAATAATTAGCAGAAGTCTTGAGGCACAGCCAGCTTAAGTATGCCTATCTGCTAGTATCATGTGTTATGTCAGTAGCAGGGCAGTCACCTTTTTAAAGTTCCCTCACCTGTACATTGTAGAAGGAGTAGTAACAATAGATTTTCAGGACAAAAAGCGGTTTCCAGAGTTGCAAAACTTTTCTATGCTACCTTTCTCTTCACAGGGGAAAAAAACCTTTGGTTTAATGTGGAACAGAATCAAAATCAGGGCAAAGTTTCTGCAATAAGCTATGGAGTATTGATTCACAGCCTCTGAATTGCCAGTCTTTTAACTGAAATAAAGACAAAGAACTTCCTAAAGAAGTGACGTTTCTCAAGGAGACACACTTGGTGCCTTCCACTAAACATTCATGAAGTGGTAAGCTAAGAGTTAAAAAAGTTAAAAGGAGCTGCTGTGTTTATTTTTTTTTTTAAAGTCAAAATGCACTTCAGAAGAGTGCTTCCACCAACCTAAAAAAAAGTAATATATGACAAATTATAGTCTAGCTAACAAGAAGACCTAAATGTTATGTCATACACAAAGGCATTAGCTCTCCATCTTGCTTTTTATAAGAGCTTGAATTAATTTTTGTCTTAATGTGTTTAACCCAGTGATTTCCCTTGCAGCATTCCTAGGTTCTTTTTTGCCTTTTTAAAAATTATTTTTATTATTTTTTGCTACACTTATATGATTTCCACAGACAGCAACAAATACAGAAAAGTATAACATTACAAAAGAAATAGCTATTCTTATTGTCTGTATTCAACATTGTTTCTGGGAAGCATGGATGAAAATCTTCAGGCTCACATAGAAAGCACTGGTCCAAGTGAGGCAGATGTATGGGCTCATTTCTTGCCATGCAAACTCATTTTCTCTACAGGAGGAATATCATCAATTACCTTCTTTAAAGTGATACATAGATATGTAAAATATCATGCCAAATAAGAAGCATTTGTTGTCTCCACTAGAAATTGCATTTGATCCCATTTTATTAAGTGCTTAGCTGATAAACTTCACCTCGATGGATTTAGTTTGAGCTGTGAATTATTATTTTGTAAAATAGAGAACCTTGAAAAACTCCTGATGCAAATACACTTTATTTATAAGTGTCTTCTGGAATATCACATGGTTTACAGTGAGACTACTCAATTAATAAAATAGCTTTTCTCAGCAACTATTTCTACAATAATGTCCATAAACTACAGTGTGCCTGACTAGAAGTATTCCAAAACAACCATAGCAATATGCTAAAGGGGGCAAGCAGACCCCAAGCCAATATTGTCTCACATTTTTTTCTTCTTAATTTAATAAAAAGCTCTGAATACAGAGACTGATGGGTTTTCAAGTTCTGACTGACGGGTTTTCAATTGATCTTGGTACTTTATAGCTCCCAACACTTGAGTAACTAAACACCTTACAAACATACCAAAACAGAAACTTTAGGAGATAGGAGTTATTACCCCAGACTGTAGAAGCAGTGCCCAAGAGGGGAAGTGGCTTTGCCAGGACAACAGTGGAAGGAGATGGCAGCATGTGGAAATCAGCTGGATCACCAAAATCCCAAACAAGTACATCCACTGCTTGGCCATGCCACCTCTCCACTAAGACTCCATAAATTCCTTCAGCTGTCACTGGCTGACTGGAACATCATTTGAGTCCTGTCCTTTCCATGAAAGGTGTAATGTATAGACTCCTTATAATTCTTCAGTCCCGGACTGTGCATTTTGGGACTAACCTACATCCCTAGTAGTCAGCACAGTGCAATCCCACGAGCTTGGCAGACCTACCTCCATTGCTGTTGTCACTGCTTCTTGTCTTCCCAGGACTGAGCCTGTTGCTAACATAATCAATGCTGTTAACAGCTAAAAAGCTAAAAAGGTTATGAGGAGACAGATACATTATATTTAATCCACAAAATCAAGGCACGCTGTGTAAGCCTCCTTCCACGGGACCGTGCTTGCATTCAACGACATCTACATGGACCTCTCCACACAGGTGGCTTCAAGAATGATGTGAAGAACGACCTCAGCCTCATCACCCATCTATCCTTGCTGTTTCCAGTGAGGCTGCTGACCTGAAAACCAGCTACCAGATCTGTAGTGTCTGCTGAGCAAATATCTCCATGATGTATAAAGCATATAAATCCATGAAGTATGAAACTGCTGTGCTTTTCATCTTACACTGCTAAGCATTAAAGACTCAACATCCTAGACCCAGAGACTGATAAATATAAGAAAGCAAGGCCAGGGAACAGAAGGTAGTCTCTGTGCTTCCCAATAAACTGCTGGTAAGCTTGATTTTGCCTAATACACTGATCCATCTCACCCATTTCTGCTTAAAAGTTTATCAATGCAATTATTCCTAATGAAAGTATTAAATACAGTGCCAAACTCATGAGCCAGAGGGCTGTTTTTTCAAGTTTTTCATTACCTACTAAGTAAATTAATTAATGCAAATGAAACTCTAGTGTCATAAAACCACATCCTACTCTAATTGAAGACAATGGCAAAACTGTCATTGACCTCCATGGGAACAGGTTCAGGCCCATAACTTTCATCTATTGTACATTAAGCGACATCATCAGAAATACTATCTTTTCCCATTAAAATGATATATAGATATAGCATGACAAGTAGCAGCACGGGGACTCATCTGATGGCTATAATTAGAGGTTTTTAATGACAGGTTAGGTATGTTTAATATGCAATTCCACATTGCTGTTACACTATCAGATTCTATTCAGGATCTTTACACATAGCATAACTGAATTCAGAGGCAGATGAATGTTCCCTGTATTTCGAATTCAGCAGTTTTGCTGATTTAGCACCTTCTGAAGCATGCACCATGTGGTGAACAAACACTACAAGCAAAGATGTTTCCACTAGAGATTTGTTGGGGATTTAAAACATTAACACTTTCCTGTTCTCCTTACAGACAGAAAAACTGTTGCTTTCTATTTAGATACAGAGAACTGTGCAATCATTCTAATAGGTATCATTTCATTATCTCTGAGGAATTTAGGTGTGGACCCAGCTCCAACTATTAGTTAATAACCAATCCATTAGTTGATTAACTGACTTATGTGAGGAAAGCTTATCATCCATAGATTTGTCTGCTTGGAATTAGGTCAAAACAAGATATCTGAAAGATAGGTATTTCAGGTTTCAGTGTCTTCAAGAAAAATCATTGTGCCAGATTACAATAAAATATTCTGAAGAATAATATGTCTTTAAAATAGCAGATACTAGAAACGCATAAAAACAATATAAAAATAACCCAAGGCACAACTAATTAGGCATGAGTCAGTGCTTCCAGTAAATTCATGGCAACTACAAGCAACAGGGAAAGAGTTGTCTATCTCAGAGCTTTGCCAATTTACTGTAGAGACTCAATCCAAAGGGTTCGAGCATCTCATATATATAAAGATTGCCAGTTCATGTCCGTATATAGAATTGCCTTCTCTTGGGTTTTTTCTTTCTCCCCCTTACTTATCAGTAGCTTCTTCAGAATTGAAACACTGGTCTAGTGAGATTTAGGAATTGTTCTATGAGCTGATACATTTATTTTCTTGAGATAGTGTTAGGAGCATATTTTGGCCAGGAAGCCTGAAGCTAAATACTCCAGCATTCATAAGCCATGCCAGAGATTCTTGGAAACACCTGCACCTTGCAGTTACGCAAATGCCTTTGAGATATGTCAGAACACTGTTTATTTCCACCATACCAACAGCATGTCATCTGAATTAATTTTCACATGCTTGTCCTGACGGGACAGGGCTCTAAATATAAAAATTGACATGTGTGAGTGCTTTGTAGTTAAAGAGGTATTGATTTCCCAAAATTACTCAATAGATATTTGCTGGCCAACAATATGACTAAATTAAGATACCTTTGTCAGTTACATATTAATAATCCCAGTCCACAGAAGTGCATGTTGTTTCACAGAGACGCATCAAGAGATGCATCCAACAGTGATGTGAACAACTCAAGAGCCAAAGATACGCCAATACTCGAGTAGCATCACAGTTTTAAATAAAGGCATTGCAGTAATGCTTCTCGGCACAGTCCTGCACAGCACCCTACACCCTGGAGTGAAAACCCCTGAGGGCAGGTCCTTCACTCCTTCTTCAGAAAAATCAGGTGACATGAAGAGCAGAAATGAGGTCGGAGATACTACGTTCACATGAAATATCACTAACTTTTTGTTTAAAAGGTTCGGTAATATAACACTAATAACTGGTGCTGGAATCCACATCAGAGAAGATTCAGACTATATCACCAGTACCTCAGGAAGGCAGTGGCAAGGTTTTTTCATTTCCTACGCTGTGGTTTCATGATCTACAGATCTCAAGATTATATTACTCAGAAGATTGTCCTTTTTGTCTCAATCTCTATCTCCTCCATATGTATTTTATTTCCATTATGTGACACTAGCAAAGCAAAACATTCAGTAGATGGCTTATCTGGAAGCAGGACTGTAATGGGAGAATCTGATCTGCACCTTTTTGTCATGTTTCGTGACACACATTTGTCTGAAAGGGATGGAGATGGAGTACTAGTAGGCATAGTGCTTCTATCACACAGTTTTCTAGCTTTATCTATCAGCTTTCTAGAGAAAAGAATAAATGATGGTGTCAAACTGGGCATTTACTTCTAGATGTCCCTAGATCAAAGAGGAAAATTGAGGAGATAAGATGAAGATTTGCTTTCACTACAGGGAATATTCCTGTTACTGGGTATTACTTGCAAATGAGTACACCATCTCTGAGGGACATGGGAAGTCCCTCTCAATGGAAGAGGCCACCAAGCAAGGGACTCCAGATCATGTGGATCTTGGAAGCGTATAGGTGGGCAAACAGTTCTTTGGTCTATTCTTTTACAGAATCTATCGCCTTCTTTCTAAACGAATACTTTCTAAACGAATATGAGCACTGGGGCCACTGAAACCAAACATATTTTGTCTTGTGGTTGACTATGAGCTCTGAAGGGTTTGTTCACAAGCTGGGATGTATGAAAGATCTTACCAGCTCCAGTGTGGATTTTCTTAGGTCTTACAACTTCTGAACTCGCACTTCAGCCTTTTCATTGCCCAGAATTTATGCCATCTCTTCTCCCAGTCATCTTCATATTTTCATGAACTTTTTAATATTTTAAGTATCTGTGAAACATTTTCTCATTTCAAATGAGGTTGGAACAAAAAAACATTCAAAGATAGTACATACATAGGCATATGCAAACAAATCCATAGCACCAAGAACACCATATTCTTGGGTGCTTCTGTTAAAATGATACATCATGGATAGTGGGTGCCTGCAGGAATTGCTGTCCAGTTCTATGTTTGAAACTGAAATTAATATCTGTAATTATAATAAAAGTGCTACCTGGTTTTGTTGCCTCTTCTGCCTGACCACTTCCTAATGTGCCCATGGCAAGGAAAATATTGTTTCCATTCCGATTGGCATAATGAGAAAATGCATTTAATGTGTTGGCTTTAACACAGTATTTATCAGAAGATTATCCTATGAAATTGACAGTTTATGGCATGATAATTAGATCTGGTACTTGAAACCTGTCAAGTAAAAGCAAGCATTCTTCAATAATCGTATTCCTTTTCACTTCACAGGTGGGGCCTAATAAAGTGAACTACTGAAAATTGTGGAGGCAACAGGAGGCTTGGTATTTCAGTAAGTGCAATGAAGGCTGCATCCCAAGAAATTGGTCAGCAGTGGTTTCCATATACAAGCTTTATTCATGAGTAGATCCTCTCCCTTACAAACTGGAAGGCAGAACATTATTGAGCAATAAAGGATGGAGAGAAAGGACATGGTAGCATAACGCTTAATAAAGGTATTAATTAATACATTTCATAATTAATAAATATATGGGTGGTAGCTAAATATTAATAGCAAACCTTATATATTGCCTTCAGTCCAATATATTTTCTTGAATGAAATATATTCCAGCTGTGTCTAACCTAGCCAGCTGACTGTGTTCCAGTTCACAAAAGAAAATGTATTTTTAGTGTAAGTACCCCAAACAGCAAGATAAGCTCTGACAAGTGGTAGAGGAAGTATTATTCTACATCCAGGAAATGTAGAGGTAAAAGTTAATTGTAAATTGTAAAATAAAGCACATTGAGCAGCTATTTCCTTTTTTTGACTGAGGGCATCACACTGTTGACAATGATGAGAGTTGAGAGAGTTAGCCTGAAAATTATAAAATGCCTTCCAAATACTAATTTGCTTAATATACTGTCCAATGAATTATGTTCACATGAAACATACTGAAAGAAAGCCTTCTTGTAGAGGTTAAGACTTTAATAAATTTAACTAATTCATTCTTTAATTCTAATTAATAAGACTAAGGAGTAATACTGGTCTTTTTTCCACTGGCTAATCAGGAAGTAATATCTACCTGTAATAAGACAACACAGTATGCATATAAATAGCAGCGTCCAAGATATCTGTGATCTTATCTGCAGCACTCACCTATTCTGATGTTGATGCCAACTAGATGCTCAGACAAAAATAAGAACAAAGTCAGCAAGCAGCTATGCAAAATTGTTGTTCAGAAGGGCCTCTCACAGAGCTTGAGATCATATCATGAGATTTTTGTTGCCTTTTTTCCTTTTCTTCTGATTTTTCCCCCAAAGGTGGCTGAGAACAATGGCAGAGAGTCCACATTTACATGGGGGATTCTGCACCTTATTTCCACTTAAGTGTTCAAAGGCAGCTAGGAAAGACTTTATATCATAGAAGTTAATTAAAGAATTTCTGTGTTTTCAGCTAAGGGTGGGTTTTTATTATGTTTCTTCTCCTCCTCAGCAAGCACTGACCACAGATTCCCATAATGCACTTGAAAGCCTACTTCTAAAATGCAAGATACATATATTTATGTAGAATTTTTATCTTTTGGCCTCATGAGCATTCCACATAAAACAAACCCTGATGACTTCTTGCATTGCACAAGTTAGTTTCTGGTTTAAACTGCTCTAAAAAAATACCCTAGACAGTTAAGGGTGCAGTTTAGCCTTTGAGGGGAAACAGTGATATCAAACACTAAAGCAGCTGTGAATCTGTGGTCTCCTGGGCAAGGCCCAGGTGATCATCAAGTTCATGGCACAAATTTTATTCAGACACAAGGTACAGGAAAATATTACATCAAAGTATGTTATTATTTTTGTTTCAGACCTGCTTCATTATGCCTGTGAGATGCAACTGTCAAACTCTATAGAACTTTTTAAAAAACAGAACTGTTTAGGGTCATTTTTCTCTTTCTTGGCCAAAGGAAATCACAAACCATTATGTGTTAAGATACTTCCTTTATAGAGTTTTAAGGGCAATAAATTGTCATTAATGATAGATTCAAAATTCTGTGTAGAGAAGTTAATGCTTTCTTTAAATGAGATTCATTGTCCACATCAAATAATGTTTCTGTGTTATTTTCCACTGCTTGCTCTCTGGCCAGTCATTAATAGGGGAACAAACAAAACAAACAAAACAAAACATAAAAACAAACCACCCCACAGAAAGTACAACTTCAAAATGCATTTTAAAATGTAAAATTTTAATGTTGTGGTTGATCCTTTTTAAACCACTAAGACCAAAGAATCCACTAGCCAGAAGAGCTTTGTCTGGATCTGTACAGCATGCTCTGAGTTGCTGAAAACCCAGCATGCCATATTACAGTTGGGGTTAGAAGAACCCATGTTTCAAAATCTTGTCCAAATCTGTGTTTTATATAGCACAACTTATATTTCTAGATGTAAAATCATGATTTTGAAGCAAAACTTACAGGATTAATTTCCATGGCAATTGTCTTCACTCATTTGCTCTTCTTTAAAGAAACACCATGAACTTCTCATGAACAGAGGACTGGCCAGCCCATATTGAATCTCTTAAGTAACCAGAAACAGTTTTCATTGCCTTTGGCAATGACCAATATTTTGTACTTCAGAGAAAGAACAGAAACCTTGCAAATCCATACAGTCAACTAGGTGACTTTGTGCAATAGTCATCTGGGGCAATGACACATGGGATTTTAGTAGCACGTCATATTGTAAATTGCATGGCCTTGGTTATAATGCATGTTCAGTAGGCTGAGACATGAAGTGTACATTAAGTGTATTTTCCTTCTATTAATTTTTCAGAAACAAAAATAATAGAGTCAACATGGAATGTAGTAATCTAAACTGTGCAATTTCTGTACCATTTTTAAAAGGATTTTGGCATTGATTCACTCCATGTCTCAAGCTTAAATGATTGACACGGTGAAGGTCCACTTTAAAAATGGACTTAGACAACTTCAGGGACATTGACTTATAACAAAACTTGTGATCTTAAGTGCTCAAAACACATCTAAAAAAGAGCCTCAAACCATGCCACACTGAAGGCAGCTATTGCTTGCTACTTGTAAAAATCGAGGCCCAAATTTGAATGAGTGCCTAAGTAAACATTCAGAACTTGGTTCATAAACTAAACTATGAGAAATCTGTTCTGAAAAACACCAGGGTTTTTGCCTACTAATATGCCCAAAGGTGTGCCTGGAGTCATTAGGGAACAAAGACCTGTCTGAGAAACATTATGAAGATTAATAACTGTGCATACAAGATTGGAAAGGAGCAAGCAGAGGGCATATTGCTTATTGCCTGTATCTATCTGGGCCTGGGATGAAAAATAAATCAAATCCAGAAAGGTTTTCAAAGAGGTTTTGGAAAAAATTAAGAGTTGTAGCAGGGTTGGGGGGACTCCTAGTATAGATACAAACAATCTTTCTTCCTACCTCATGGAACATTTGAAAGTACGGCCTGTTCTGAGAGCTGGAGGCTGACGGTAAAGTATAGATGCAATATTTTCATATTCATGTAAGTAGCAGAAGGAACATTTGCAGGTGACAAAGGCACTGAGAAGTCTACATTTTGAAAGATTAGGCATAGAAGATAATGAGATGTGTTAGAATACGTTATCTGGGTTTTGGCCATTTTGCTTTTTTAAACTCATCAAGCCACTTATTTGACATAACTATGTGTAAATGGAAAATCTAATGGAAGGCTCACAGACTCCTTGCATCTTTATTCCATTTCACTTGTAGGACAATAGGCAATAAATAAATTGAACGATCTTTTGTTCTTACACCTAGAAGACAAACAACTAAGCACAGATGCATGCAGTGCAGAGTGAGGAAATGAAATAGTTTGAGAAATCTTACAGAGAAAGATTGAATTTCATGCTCCAACACGTGATAGCCTCTCAGGTGGCTCATCTCTTGCTTGGAAGGCTCAGCCCTGTGGGATGTGCAACTGAACTTTTGGAATCGAAAGAAACAGAGAGATATATGGATGTAATGTCAGTCATGGATTGCAGTTACTTGGCTTGAACTCTTTAAAATTGCTCAGGTCAGAGGTAACAAGATAGAAGGAAATTGATTCAATCAGTTTTAAAGCAGTTTTCCTGAGTTACTGTAACAAGAACTTAACCCTTTTCCCCCTTTTGTTAGCACCATCGGAAAGAATCACAGACTGTTAGAAGTCAGAAGGGACCTCGAAAGATCATCTAATCCAAACCCCCTGCCAGAGCAGAAGTACCTACACTTCACAGGGTCTTATTCTTCAGAGCAAAACCATCTAGGAGAGTGGTTTTGGTTGCAACTGGCTGCGAAGGATTGTGGTGTGAGAGACAAAAAAAAATTCTGTATGTAATTCATTTCACTAAGAAGTTTAATTTTCCATAAGAAGCATCACCTACTACCTGCTGCAGGGTTAATCAGACTGGTGCGTATCAACAGGATTGGACGCTGGCAGAAAACATTCAAGGAGTCGCCCATCAGCTCTGTTGGCAGGCAGCTTTTTTGAAGCATTTGTCCACAGGGATAAATTCACCTTGGTTCACAGAGGAAAATGCATATAGTGCATACCTGCACTGGGGAGGATTGCTGTGCTTGGAGCGTTTATCATTGGCTTCGCTTGAGGAATATGCCAGACATGAGAAGGTTTAGTTTTCATCAAAAGATCTGCAGAACTGCTATCAGCTGAGGCTGCAGGGAAGACAAGCTGAATCAAACCACATCCTCTGCCACAGGCTTACAGCTCCCCTGACATGACAGGTAGTGGGATGGGTCTGGTTTTGCAGACAAGAGTATAATTCTCATGAAAGATTAAAAGAAGTTTCAATATGTGACTGGAGCAAATCAGATTCACAAAGTCAGAAATTTCCAGAAGAAAATTCTTTCTTACTTTTCATTGTTTTCTCCTTGACTTTTTCTTTATTTCTGCCATTACAATGTCAGAGCCCAGAAGTTCGATGAGGTTCATCACAAAGCACCTCTACTCTGTAGTGTGATTGTTTGCCCTCACCAAGTCCGGCAGAGCTGGCTTTTTCTATTTGCACATTTCCAGACCCTCCAGGGCTTTTTTTGGTTCTAGTCTGCCCTTTAACAATGTCATCTTCCTTTTAGGCTACCATTTGTCATTCTTTCCCTGTTTCATCCAAATAAGTGAAAAGATCCACACCATTTGCTAACTATATTTAAGTTCTCCAAATGACCGCTAATTTTAACACTGACTTATGGGAAGCAGCCTTAATGCTGAGTAGTGATATTTGTGATCTTGATAACATTTCTGAATGTCAGTTGCAATCATTGTGCTCATAATTGGTTCTGATTACAACATTTATTTTCATCATTTTCGTTTCAGAAGCTCTGTTGTGTGAATAATATAATGTATTGAATGTAAAAAGCATACAACTTTTTCTGCAGCTCTCCTGAGATGCTTCTGTGGTGCTCTTGGACATGAAAAGTTTCTGTCCCATTCTTGGACAGCATGAGTATGTCATAATGAGTATATTTGTGACACCTTTCAATGGAATTAGTAATTGATGAATTTTGGTATTATACAAGAAGCACAGCTGCTGTATAACATGAGAGTCTTACAGCTAGAAAGCACTCTACAGGAGGAAAGCCTTCAAAATATAAACCTTTTACTGTCATCATTTGCAGAATGCTGGACATTTGCAACACGCAAATGTCCAGGTTATAAACTTGCAAGCTGCATTAATGTGGCAGTTAAATTTACTCATCTGAAAGCTGCACTTGTAAAATATTTATGAATACATGTGGTTGTCCCTGCAAAGAAACTGCACTGTCAGCTCAGCCTCCCTCCCTGATTGTTTCCTCTCCCTGTCTTCCCCCACTGGATTGTATTCTGTGAAATTCAAAGCATGAGCCTTACCTTACTTCAGAAATACCCAAGTGAGAGGTGTTACACTGCAAAAGAAGAAAATAAAACAATTCATAAAAGAGGTCCTTCCATGATATTTTGGTGCAATTACATTCACTGTTTTATCCACTCAGGAAAGGTTTAAATTTAATGATCTTTAAAGGGAGATTAGATTTTGTTTCCACATGTCTGTGGTTTTTCAAATGAAAAAGTGAACTGTGAAGAAAGATTTTAAATTTTTTCCACAAAATTTAAACTGTCCATTAGGTCATCAAGTGCACCATTTTTGTAAGTGCCCTGCATGGCTGATGAACTGGGCATTGTGGGAGAAGATGGTTGAAAATGAGACTGGAAGGATTGAAAAATATGCTATGTGCTTTAAATACTTATTATACTTCTTAATTTTCTTTTTCCCAGAGAGATCACAGCTTTCATAGTCAAACAATGACTGATTTTACACATTTTTTGCATATGAACACTCCCATTACTGTGGGGTGCCCCCATGTACATTGTGGTGGGCTTGGGAGACAAATAGACTATGAGAATGGAAACATAAGTAAGAAATCTTCTGGTTTCCTTAGCTCACAGCAAATTGACATCAGTGTGGTTTTTCTTCAATAAGTGTTCAGGGTCGGATCCTTTCTTAATGTAATATTGTGTTTAATATATATATACATATAAACCCATAGAAATTAAAATGTGAGTATTGGTCTTTGAGTTGCTCAGTTGTGACAGCATGCACACAAGTGGTATGACCATATTTAGAAGTTCCACATCTTCAAACACTTTAACTCAAAGTGCCTGTGAATTTACAAGCACCCATGCCGAAGCTTGAGGCCAAGGGAGGAAGAGTTGGCAGGTGAGCTTGGAGCAGCTGCAGTGCCTCTCGGTTGCATCTTCACCATTTCAACAGTTCTAAAGTCAGGGCTGACACTGCCAAGAGCAGTCCACCTCTGCCAATACATGTCCCACTAAACAGAGCCCACATCACCATGCCAAACAAATTCTATAGCTTCCACACCCTCATGTCCCCTTGCTTCAACAATATCTCCTCCACATGCAGAGGATTACTGGGAATGCTATGCTTCCATCCCAACAACAGTATACTGTAGAAAAGTAGTCTCTGTTACTCCATAGATACCACACCAATTTTTCACTAGGGAAGGTCTCTCTCAGCCATAGATGCTGTCTTAGCTTCTATTCAGAAGGAGGTGAGCTGCTCCAGTGGACAAAGGTATCTGCATTGCCCACATCCTTGCCCTTTCTTTCCAAAAGCTGCAAGGTCAGTGCACCACAAAGAAATAAAATTTTGCAAGGCGAAAGATGACCCACAGAAGATTTTGTCCTCCTTGGACCAGACATTTTCTACCTTGACCTGTGAAGACAGGAAGGAAATTCTTCACAGATCTATGAAGGAAAAATTATGTCTGATCAACCTGATAGCCTTCTGTGATGAGATGACAGGCTTAGTGGGTGAGGAAAGAGCAAAGAATGTTGTCTGTCTTGACTTCAAGAAGCTTTTTACACTGTCTCCCATGAAATCTTGATTGACAAACTCATGAAGTACAGATCTACCAGTGGACTTCAGTAAGGTGGGCTGAAAGCTTCCTGAATTGCTGGGCACAAAGAGATGCAGCTGGAGAGGAAGTGCGAAGTGCTGCACCGGGGAGGAATAATCCCATGCACCAGTACAGGTAAGGGGCCACTGTCCAGAAAGCAGCTTTGCAGACAGGACCTCAAGGTCACTGTGGATGCCAGGTTGACCATGAGCCAGCAATGTGCCCTTGTGGTAAAGAAGGACAACAACATCCTGGTTTGCATTAGGAAGATGATAACCAGCAAGTTGAGGGAGATGATTATTCCCCTCAGAACTGGTGAGACCACATTTGGAGTGCTGTGTCCAGTTCTGGGCTCCCCTGTACACAAGAGACATGGGCACACTGCAGCAAGTCCCACAAAGGGCCATGAAGATGATTAAAGGATTGGAGCATCTGACATAAAAGGAGAAGCTGAAAGCAGGGACTACTCAGTTTGGAGAAGGTTCCAAGTAATCAAACACTAGAACATGTTGCCCAGAAAGGTCAGAGAATTTCTGACATAACTGGGCAATGTCTTGAGGAGCTTGTCCCAGCTAGACCAGCTCTGAGCAGGAGTGTTGGATTAGGTGACCTCAAGAGGTTCCTCCCAACCTCAACCATTCAGTGATTCTGTGATGGCCAGAGTTTGACCCTGGTTCTTATGGACTCTGGGATAAGACTCCAAAGTGCAGATAGCATGGGTCAAAGTTTGTCTAGGTATGTAGACCTGCATGTCTGTAGAACTCTGAACCTGGGAAAGCCCTTCTCTTCGTGCTTCGGTTTTGGCTCTTCTCAGTGCTTCTAGTACTGTGGATCCCTACAGTTCAGTTTGACTTGTCTCCCTCCTTACAGCAATGCTGGGACAGCTGTTGAGCCCCTCATCCACACCACCCTATCTGAAAGGGAGTTGTTTGGGGACCCCTCCTCTTGGAGTCTCATTCACCGCAATCCTGGCTGTGAAACGAGCATCACCAAACACTGCAGACCATCTGGCACACTTCTGTGCTGGGGAAATGCTGACTGAAGTGTGGGTACAGAGCTCTGGCACGTCACTCTCTGAGAGCACTCGAAGCAATCACCAATACAATACTGGCATGAGCGTGCGCTCTGCTGCATGGGGACTGCGTATAATGAAATCCTTGTTATAGCATGCTGCTGATGGATAGGGGCTGATATATAGTCAACAACTGGCTTTTCCAGGAGTGAATATTACCAAAATCTCTATTCATATTTAAATGGGTGATACGGCTTTTCACTCCACAGGAAAAAAAAAAAAAAAAAGAAAGAAAAAAAAGTGACTGCAGATGTCTGCGACACTTCAAAAGTCAAAGTCTTTCAAAGTAATAAAGGCAGTGCTCAGAAAATGTAATGAACAGTAGCCCTACTACAGTATTTCCTTTAAAGAGACATCTGGGGTGAATTAGGGTGCTGCTCAGACTGTGGCACTGCTACAGATGTCGAGGTGTAAACGTGTTTTGCAGGGACTGTAGAGATGTGATCATGTATAATGCTTTTATTAGGAGCTCAAGCACTATATTTCCAGTAATATGAAGAATGACAGAGAAGAAAAGAAATGTCTTTTGAGTTTGAATTACAACCACATCTAATGAACTCAGAGGTGTTTTCACTCTACTTTAGTATTACTTTTCAACTTCTGCAGCCTGAATGGACCTACTGATCATAACAGTAAATACGGGCTCAAAGAATATCCCAAGAGGAGTCATTAGTCACATATTACATCCTTTTCTAATTTATACACTTACCATGTTGCAGGATTTCACAGGACTGATGAAACCTCCAGAATTTCATGTTTCCCTCAGCAGTCTACAATAACCCTTAGTCTGAACGACATGTATTATTTCCTTGTTGAACATGTGATGTAGAGGGCTTAGTAAGAGATTTATTGTGAGGAAAACGAGATGTTTTATTTCTAACCTAATTGAATACATTATTGCCCTGAGTTTAAAAATGCTGCAGTGATATATTACACCTCAACACAACTGTACACATGAAATCTGCGGCAAGAAAGCTTATTGGACTACAAATCAGAATACCACTGTTGATAGGAGAGCTATATACCTTAAGTTACAATATGTTACAATAAAGTTTTACTGTAGAAGTCATAGTAGGAGATAAAAATCTGATGAAATAGTTAAGCAATACTTCTATTTTCACTGACTGAAATAATGGCAACTGTCAGGACTCAAATCCTCCTTGCTGTGCATGGAGGATAAAAGGGCCATAGTGAAATCTCCCTATCACCATTACATGGAAAATAACGATAAGTAAGTTAATCCCAGTAAGGATTAACTGCAGAACAGCTTCCAAATTCACCCTGGAATGGAAAGTCTGCTCTAAGCCGTATTTGTTGCTTGCCCAAGTATCTGGACTCATTGCAGGTGAAGTCAGAGCAGCGGGGGGATATGAATTTCCCTCAGCCTGTGCCCAGCAGGCAGGACTGCTGTGCAGCTCAGCCAGCGCTGCCGTCTCAGCCTTCCTGCAGCCTCCCACGGGGTGTTAGGTTCCCAAGAGCTGTGGATGTGGGTCGGGGGTCTCTCTGCTTTGCATCCATTCAGCCTCATGTAGCTTTCTGCAGCTGGATACCCACAAATATTTGTGCTGGCAAATAGTAGTGCCTTTTTGTGATACATTGAGAAACAGAAGCACTGCATTGCTTTCTCCTGGGGCTTTATGTATGGGAAATAAGATCTGATGAATAGATGGTTTCTACAGCAAATCCATCTTCTAAGGCTTAGGTGATGTCTACAGTTTTGTCCTGCATTTTACTCTGGTCTGAATTCCACCTGAAATGTCACCTTTCACTTCCCTCTTACCTCCTATCATCTCTGTTGGGTTTTCTTTCCCCCAACTTGTACTTTCTAAGTAACAGTTGGCCAAATGATAAACTCTGCTACAGAGTGCCAGAAAGTCTGGAACTTCACAGTGCTGCTTGCTCTAAGGCAAAGAGAAGCTTTAGCTGACTGTCTGTGTTATGGCTTTCTGCCTGCCCATCCCTCCTCCTGCCTTGTACCTGAGCTACCTGATGAGTCTCAGTGGAAAGCGAGGAGAGAAAAAAAATCTTTAACAAATGTCCAAATATGGTGGTTCCAGGGATCTGCCAAAAACATGGGCCTGATATCTACTATTGTGATGAATGTAGAACTGTAACAAATTTAAACACACAGAAGGTAAATAAATCACCCTGTGAAATTTATTATATATTACATAAATGTAACAATTGGGTTGCAGTCCTACCTGACAGCACTGGGCCTAACTTAAGTTGCAGTAATGAAAAGTTTATTCTACATCATTAATGGTCGAGTTCAATAGGATTCCTAAGATGAAAGTGACACAGAGATTTTCCAGATAATATTTAAGCAGACGTTTTAAAGAAGATGGACCACCCTGTCAGCTTTATTAATGCTCTCTCTACCAGGACCCTTAGAGTCATGTTTTTGCTTTGCCAAAACCATAACTTCAAGGGTTAAAACCACACTAAATATCTAAATGCCTACCTTTAGATGGTTGGTGAGCCTAGCTAGGAAACTATTCATCTCTCCATGCTCTTTATCCACTGAATCCTACAAGATGGCCCAAACGCTCAGCCTGTCAAAAGTTTGTCAGTCTTCCACTTCTCTTGACAGTGCTGTAAGATTTCCATTAAAAATAAAAACCAAGTGTTCATTGCACACCCGAAGTACTCCTCCACTGTGAAGCAGAAGCCAGAGAGTTGTGAATTGCCCCTATCACTTCATCAGACTAATGCCATCAGTGTTTTCCCTTCCTGTGTTTTGACTACAGGCATTACAAGGTGCTGCCTTTGCTTGGCCAAATCTACTTACTGTTAGCTACCACTATTTCTCTTTTGTTTAAGTCTCCCTTTGTTGTATGTCCTCTTTCATTGCCCAAGTAATCTAAAGTTTTTTCCCCCAGTGCAAGGAGGACAGCCTTTACGTGTTCCTCTTGATGCACAAATTTTCTAACTAACCTCTGTCTATTGTTTTAAACAATTGATCCATGGGCTAAAATGGGAAAACAGAATAATCCCTCATTTAAATGATCAATGGAAAGGAATGACTAGGAGAAAATGTTGATCGCTGCTGCAGCCCTAATCATCCAAAGTGTTAGTGCAATTTAGAGACGGGAGGAGGGAAAGAGATTTACAACGGTGGAAGCTCCCAGGGAAGGAGGTCTGTAAGGAATGGCTCCCATATGGAACTGGAATGCTTTGTACACCCTGGCGCAGCAATTAAATTTACAAGGTGTTGCTAAGTAGCAGTACCCCTGTAAACTCAGCAAACGTTGGAAATGCTGTAACAAAACTGGGGACTTCTTTTATTGCTTCTCACATTTCAATAGGGAGAAAGTCATTAGCAGAAGGCTGTTCTTTGTACAGACTTCCCATTTGGAGAGTTGGGAGGCGTATTCTGATAAAAGGTCTGCGAGCGGGTGCAGTGTGGCCTGTCGGCAAAGCAGGGAGGACAAAAGATGGAACAAAACAAGTATTGGGATCTCAATTAGAAATTATGTGTCTAAAATGGCCGTCATCTACTTACACACACACAGATATATACATACATGTGTGTGTATATAAATATATATATGTATATTTCCCCTTGGAACAAAAACTGCCTTTTAAATTCTTCTTAGTCAAGTTTCACTGACAAACTTGCTTGACGGGCATCAGGGACCTGAAGCAAGCTTCAAGGGAAAAAGTAGCCATCACTCATGCTTCATTGGATTTCTATGACAGAATGATCAAATCCTGTAGAACCTGGCATAAGCACATCATTATCAAACCCTGCTTTAGCATTTCTTAACTGATCACGGAGGCTAAGGTCCTTGGTGACTCCTGTTTTCTGGCACTGTTTGTAGTTGTTTGACCTTTTCTCAGTGGATAATCCACACAAAAAGCCCTAATTACTTCCCCAGCTTTGAGCGGTCCAGCACTGTGAATAATCAATGACACTGATTTAGGTATTGCACAATCAGATGCTTATGGTGTTTAAAGAACATTTTTCCATTGACCTGCCACAGCCGTAGGACAATACCGAGTGCTGAAGTTGCTGTTGTAATCACAAGCTGGCCAAGTGACCTTGGGGGTCTGAAGTTGATTACTAGGGCCTTGATTTGAACAGATACAACACATTTTTAATGATTTCTTATTTTTATTTTCTTAAACCAGCACTTAGTCAGGATGCATCTAGCAAGATACTAGTGTACCAACAGAGTATCAGAGCAAGAGTTGTCTATAAACATAGCTGAGTATTTTTTCCTTTCTTAGTATCACCTCAGTTTTTATTTTGGTTATTGGGCAGCAGTGCTGGGGAGTGTTATTTTCAACATTTGCCTTTAAAAAAATAACACAGCTGGGAATTTGAATATCTGTGTGCTTCAAACGTATTCAAGGATGAAACCAAAGCAAGGGAAAAGGAAAACAGAAATTGCCTAGCTATTGCTATGAACTGAAACGTCTGTGAGAGGAATAGGGTGAGGATTCTTAGAAATTAAACAGCCTCTCCTTTGCTGGGTTCTTCCCTCCTGTTCACATAACATGAAACTGCAGCTCATTATCCTGGATTATTAGGTTTAAATTTACCACCTGCTCAGTTATTTCAGTTTAAAAACTAAAAAACAAGGAACAGCCCTGGTTTTGCCCTAGTTTTGTTTAGAATAAAAGCTCCGCAGAGATATTTTGTAAGGAGCTATTTGCTCAAGCAAAATTTATGATGAAATACCTAATTATTTGGGGATGACTTTAAAACATGTAAGTCTTCCACCAATGAAATGAAAAATAACAAGTGTTTGGTGGAGTTACGCATAAAAGAGGAAAAAAAGGGATCCTCTTCCCAGAAGAAATTTCAGTCAGTCAAGAGAAAACTTCCTGCAGATGTATGTTTTTTTAAACAATACCTATCTGTCCCATTGAAAGGAGTGTATTCCAGCAAAGGGCTTAGAGGTCTATTTACTTGAGAATTTTGCAATAATCAACGTGTTTCCTCAGAGAAATCCCAAGAAAACACAGAAGAGGGGGAGCACAGCATCTGTACCTGCACCGTTTGAGGAAGTCTGTGGACAGCTCCATCACCTTTCCTCTCCTGAAGCAGAGAGGAAGCCCTTTCCCCCAGCTGGGGGATCACTTCAGAGGTATGGCAGCCTCCGAAACAGAAACAACAGCAATAAACAATTTTATTGTGGAGGTTTTTGTTCTTCCAGACTTTATGCCAGGCAATGGAGGGGAAGATAAAGAGAAGCATATAATAGGAGCTAGGATGAAGTTCATTGAACAAGAACCTTCCCTGTAATCTAACCAGTTTCCTCTCCCTTGAGGACACTGCTGCAATTCTGTCCTCGCTCAAATAAAATCTCTTCTTAACACACCCACTTACGTTTGCATCCATCCTGATCAAGCCTAAGCAGTGACATTGGAGGAGTGGTTGGGGAACAGTTTGTTATAGAAAGTTTATAGTGTGGAGCCGTCACGTGGCCATAGTTAGCTCAGAGCCCACGTTGGTAGATGCCAGCTGAGCAGCATAAATGATGTTATCTGCACTGAAGAGCTGGAGATCTCCACCTATGCAACTCTGCTGCAGATGGCTGGGGAAGAGGAACCAAAGGACAGGCTTCATCTTTTATCTGAGAGCTTTTCTCCTTGCTTGAAGGCAAAACAGGAAAGGAAATGCTTACCACAGAAGAGGAAAAACATAATGCTGAACTTAGTTGGCTGGTGAAGTGAAAACGGACATTGCACCAAGCAGAGTTGTTGAGGCAGCCATCTTCTGTCCTGCCACGTGCACATTCTGCCAGGGTACACAGTAGCGTCTCCTTAAACATTCAGATTGCACTTGGATGTACTTGCATGATCAGAGACTACACAATCCAGATTGGTGTTGAAGGAGGGCAGGAGCAGAACGACACAATTTGTAGGCAGAAAAATCATGGAAAGGAGATGTAGAAAGTGCTCTCTGCATTCAAGATGTATACAGTGTTTTATATAGCAATTTCGGTTTGCCTACCTAAACTCTTCAGGCAAATAAACTAACTTTCTAGTGATCTTTGCCAGTTTAATTTTTAGAACAAGCTGGTTTTGAACAATATCTCCAACGAACTGTTCACAAACATGCTAAGTATGCATTACTTTCATAAATATTTTCTACATGATGAATATTTAGGGTCAACAAATATTTGTTTCTAGGGTGTCACAAAGAGTAGTAAGATTTTCCTTTTAAATTGCCTCATAAGCATTCAACACACCAATTGCAAACTGGTTTGGTCTGCAGTCAAATTTAGGGTGGTTTGGGTTTTGGTTTTTTTTTTCTTTTTGGAAAAGATCTCTAATACTATTTAGTCTGAGCTGAAATGGTATGCAGCAGTGCAACCTCTTTTTTTCTAATGATTGACCGAATCTGTGCGCTGTCAGCCTGCTAGGATATCGGTAGACTTCATTTCACCTCTCATTTGTCACGACGTCCCTTCAGATGATTGTACCACGGACACAGACCAACTGTGCCCCAAATTCCCTGGAGAGGTACAGCACTGGGTGAGGATTAAGCTGCACTTGCTTTTCAGCAGTTGCTGACCAGGAGGAGTTTGAAAACAGGCTGTTGATCTGTTTTCTTCACAGCGACTCCGTTTCTCTGTACCATATGGTTATGTTTATGTGCTCTGTTGAGGGAGAGCTTTAACAGCTTTTAAGTCATCGGTGGTGTCAGTGCCAGAGAAGGAGCAGCTTTCTAGTCAAGCAAGGGGGCTGAGCTTCATTCTGGAGAAGTGCCGTTGTTTAAATGCCATTTTCAGTCCTTAAAATCTTTTCATTTGAAAACTGCTCAGCCTAATTTTACAAATAAGGGATGATTACAGTAGTTAGGGTTGACTAGGTGAACCTTTTCTTTGTTAATATACAGACAAATGGTCTTTCTTCTGTGCTGGATTCACTAATATTGAAGCAAGCTGTGTTGAAACTTAATTGAAATAAATATTCCTCTTCCCAGTGTTCTGCTTGTTCTTTTCTAAATAGATAAAAATGTGAATGAGGCACTTGGCTTTATTTCCTCCAAGATCAGAACTCCTCAAGTATTTTAATCTTTCATGGCTTCAAATTATGGGTAGCTCACTACCTTCAGTAATTTCCTGAGCCTAAAGAAGAATTAGCTCTCTCGCAGGCTGCCGTGGTGGGTGTTGACCTGAATGTCAAGGCAGCTGAGGACCAGGTGGCTGTTCATCAGACTTCCTTAGGAAGGGTTTTATCCAGAAGGTCTGAAAATCAAAGAAAACCTTGCTAATTAAAAAAAAAGAGCAGCACCAAACCCAAACCACTTGCCAAGCTGTGAGTGAGTGGTCTTCTCCTCTCTGTATAACTTTGCTATTAAGGAAATGATATCTAAAGAGCAGGCACTTAATTGTCACATTCTGTGTTAGCGCTCAAGAGATCCAGTTGCAGAGTGTTTACATACATTGATAAGGCTGTTGATTCTGCTCAAAAAAATACCATGTTAAATAGTAACTGAGATGAACAACATATTTTCCATTTATTGATTCCAGTCAAATAAAAGCTGTGTGATTCGTAGTGGAAATACAAATACAGTGGCACATCTCAGGAATTCACGTGGGGTCAGGTCTGAACTCTTACACAGGTCGGCAGGCGCCCCGAGGTTAAATGATGGCACTCCATAATAATAACCCTCGTAATTCATTTATACCAGGATTCTTAAAAGGTGAACTAAAAAGGTCCTGTGGAACTAAACGCAGAGACCCTGATCTGCAGGAGTGGGAGGGGAGTTTTTTCCTTCTGTTCAGTGACAAAAATCTGATGGAAGAACCAGCTTTGTTATTTTATACTGAGAGCAAAGATGAATCTTTCATATGCCTCCTTCCCTTTACACCTCCCATCCTCTGCTTTGTTCTTCCTTGAGTCTCAATGGAGAACAGCACATCTTCCATCCTGTGACACATCTACAGCTGCTGAAAAAGGCTTTAAAAAAGCCTTTCGCCACTTCATGCCTAATTTACATTTCTACAAAATACTTTTGAATCCTTTCAGAAAATAAACACTTAAAAAGAATGTGTGTTCCCTAAATGCAACATTAGGAAGGGTATGCTTCCTAAATATAATATCCTCATTTTTCTCCTGTGCATGGAATTTATTGTATCATCAGATCTGACTGAAATTTACAGTTACCCATAATGTTAGCTTGATACATTTGATTTTTTTTTTTATTGCATTGTGGAATAGAAAATATGTTTATGGCTTTGTCTTATGAATATTTTTGCAGGAGTTTAATCAGTAAAGATTTTAACCACGAAAGTTTGCTGTTCTGGTTTGACAGTCATCTCCCCAAATGCTTAATCATTTTGGCAAAAATAATTTTTCCTCCAGACAAATTTCCCTTTCAAAGCTCATATAGCTGCTGCTTACTCAGACAAACCAGCCTTGAGAATCATTTCATTTCATTTGCATGAGAATTCATACACGTTTCCCCAACATGAACTTAAGTAACGACTTGCTGTGAAACGTTATTGCTTATATGCATTTTTTAAAAAACAAAATGTACTTTGCAAGTGCCCTGGGATTCATTTGCAGCTTATTTGATGTCGAAATTTTTTTAGTTTCCCAGCCATGAAAAAATCCCTTTTACTGTAGAGATCAGTTTCTGTTCTAAAATTAGACAGTGGCGTGTTTTACAGAGCATTTATGCCACAATCTAAAGAAATAAAAAAACCAAACCAAAACAAGAAACCTAAAGGAAGAGACTTGTACAGCCCCTCTCAATTCCAGAGCAATGTAATGATTGTTGTTGGGGAAATCCACACAGAAATGGCACAAGTGAGATTACTTCCTACTGTCAAACAGGGATGTCCCTTAGCATGGACAGGATCATTCTGTGAAGATATTAAATCAGATTTTAAGACCATAAGTTATGGCTGTGATTAATAACAAAATTTTAAAAACATATATAAGATCATTACTTGAGAATTCCTCCATATATTTAAAATGCACTTTTCAAGTATTATAATTTGGAGCCCTATTTCTGGCTCCTTTACTCACAGGGGTAGACATTTGTTCTACAGGCATTGGAATCAATAGGACCAGCTGTATAATTTTTTTGAGTTGGGCTGTTGCCAGGATGCATATAAATATTTTATTGTACTCAAAGCTTTGGGAAGGAGACGGAAGTAATAAGGCAATTTAGAGAGGGGCTATTCAGTTTATCAGTGACTCTAATCTTGGAAACTTCCTTTTCATAACCAAAGCTGGGAAATTCCTGGGGTGTTATTAGCTGTACTTGCAGAAATTTGGAGAGAAACAGTCAGGCTGCATTTCACTCCACAAACTGGTTTTGAGGGAAAGGAGACAGATGCCTGTGGGGTGATATTTACCTTCTAGACTTGTGCTTTGAATTTTATTCACTTTCTAATTATGAATTTTTCATTGCAGAATTTCTTTAAAATATACCAATAAAAATATGTCTCAAGAAAAGCAGTGCAGGTTTAATGCAAGCCAGCATTATTCCACACAATTTCTGCTTTGCCCTCATCTGGCTTTGCTCTGCAGTTTGTATTTGTATTCACTGTGGCAAATATTTTCAGTATACTCCAGGAAACACCGTTCTTTTTGGACTTACAGAAATTTATAGTAGTGAATTAGGTCTGAAGCTTAAGCTAGGTATAGTTTTGGGGTGGGGGTCATTCTTCAGTATAGCAACAGGTGAACAGAAAGAAGAGCTGAGGAAGGTGGAGATCTGTGACACAGAAATAGGGCATGACTTATTAACAAGGGGAGAACAGTGCGTGTCTTTTAGGATAAGTTAGGATTGCTGTGTGTGATTGGTTGTCACATATGATGCACTGATCCAATATGATTGCTATGATGCCCATGAAAGGAAGGTAAAAGAAGCAGATCGTGTTTTCTGTCTGTCTACTTCCTGGTCAGTCACCCATCTGTCTGTCCTTCCTTCTTCTCTGAGCTTCCTGACTGATTTCATCCAAGTCTGAGAGAGGGATAAAGATGTCAGAGTTTTTAAAAGCTCTTGAAAGTTCTTGAAAGAATCCTGAAAATGATTAATCAGCTTATGGAGAGAAAACATGTAACTGCATCTGGACAAGGAAGGGACAGGCTCAGCCCCTATTAAAGACCCCAGGCACCAGCTGCAAGGCTGTAGAGCAGAAGACTTACCTCAGCTGTCCTACAGGGCATTTCTGGTACCCACATGAGGTGAGCTCACATTAAAAACAATGCTCAGATCCTTGACAAGGCTGTGTGTATATTCTCTCTCAATGCTGCCAAATCACTGTGTCGCTCTGCCTCATTATTTGACTTGCAGCTAACTCATGCCAAGGAATATTTTGCAGATTCCTGTTAGCTGGCCTGGTGCATTTTACCAAAGGTAGCTTGAAAAATAGCCAGAGAACTTCTGCTATCTCTCTTTCACCTGTTAAGTTATGCAATTAAATCAGCAGTATCAATGCCTCCTGAGTTGCTCTTCCATCATCTCATACCTATTAATCTTTGCTTGCTCAACACTACTTGCAGTTTTTAACTTTCTTACGTACATCAGAATTATTCATTCTTTCAGGGACATCTTCTTTATCATGTATTAGTCGGAAGGACACATGCAGGTATTCACGTTGACAGAATTGAGGAAATGTCTGCAAGCTGAATGAAAATACTGCATCACCCAGAAGTTCTCCCAGGTTTCCTGTCAAATTGCATCCTTTGTCCCCGAAAAAGCAAAAATGCAAACAAGAATCAACTTTATATAATGAAGACATTTCATTTAGACATCAAGGTCCGGAGGAGGGAGGGACCTCCTCTTTCCTCATTAAATTAAGGCATCCCTGAGCAGGTAAAATGTCTTGCCTGTTCAGGGGAGAGAGGGGGAATTTTAAAATTCACCAAACCTGGCATGAATTTGGTATTTTTTTTCAGCTGAACCACAGCTGCTTTTTGTAATGAACAAACATTTTCTTTACAAATTTGGACCGGTTACATTCAGTACTTCACTCTGAGGTTCAGGCCTTGGAGACATGGGGTAGCTAGCCAAACCACTCGCTGTCATTACTGGAAGTGGAAGGCTCAACCCTGGTGGTAAGCTTGGGAGGGAGAGAGGGAGCGGCGCCTAAGTGCGCCAGGCCTGAGATATCTGTCCTAGCCAGCCATGGGGAGGTCCCAGATAAGCCTGTCATCCTGACAAGGCAAATCAGCACTGAAAAGCCTTTGCACTCCGCAGGGCTCAGACTGGTTGATAGGACAGAGTCATCTTCCGATAAGCAGAAGCGCTCTGCTTCCTCTGACTCCCCTGGATCCTGCTCAGACCTCTCATGCTTTGTACCCCCAGGGTGGGCCACCACACACTGGCAGGCCTCGGTGCTGCTGCTGGGCTTCTGCCCAGCGTGTTCACACTACAGTACCCACACCACTGATATTTTACCCTAAAATGGCATGCTAACTGACATGCTCCCTGCTACTGATGCTGTCTGTTCCTTTTTCTGACTATTATCCAGTTATTCATCTCAAAATGAAGCATTTTTATCCTAATAAAACTACACCTCTGCTGTCTTGGGAAGGGGAGGAGGACTGTGCTGCATTTTAGTAGCCATGTAGTTCAAGTGATAGACTTTCTCTGTGTGTGCAACGCCAACATGTTGCTCTCATTCAGTTCACACTCCAGGTTATACCTGTTGAACTGGAAAGGCAGATGCAAAAACTGTGGCTTAAACAGGCCCTTAGTGTCTGGGGCCTGTTGAACATTTCAGGCAGTGGTGGTAATTAAACTGCAAGTTTGAAAGGTGTGATTGCACGATTTCAATATACAACATGGATTTGTAATCCTGTCTCTAAACACAAGTACTGAAAGACGCAGCCTTCTGCACATGATCTTTTTAATGGTTGCCTATATTAAGAATACTTTACATGTTTTGAAATGAGATACATTTAACTTCAAAAGGGCCTGATAAAGGTGATCACTTTGACTTTCTTTGCCAACTGTTATCATGATTGTGAATTATTTTCTAGCGTTTTTAACAGGAGCACTCCCAAAGGGATGACAAATTAGTTGATAGTGCTGCCAGAGAGGCTTTGCAGTCTTCCTCTTTTGAAGTTCTTAATGATGTGAGTTTCTCAGTGCTTCAGTCCTGGCTTCCGCTCACCCTATTCATTTAAAAGTTATGTGAAGTGAAAATTAGCCATAGGTTTTTCTTCCTTTATGCCTGCTCCCAAGAGCTGTGACCGGACCCAGATGCAATGATGTGCCTGTGCATGCCACTGTTGCTAAACTGTAAGCAAAGCAAGAGAAAAGGCTGATTTAGAACATAAACCCAAGGTGCTTGATGAGTGAAATGTCAAGTAGATTCATGTCTGGCAAAGGACTCTTCCTTGTCCATCATCATCCAATCAATGACACTTGAACCTGGGTTGACCAGGTCACCACACCACCTCTGCTGAAAGCAGGGGGAAATTTATAGGTCACCTTTTTGAATGACAATTAGTACAAGAAGATATGGTAATCCTGCTGCCTTTCAAAGTGTTACTGTTTTACCATGCAAAAGTCTCAGTGTACCATGCACAGCAGCCTACCTGCTCTCTATGTTCTTTACATCAGGAGAAACAAAAGACCTTTAGGAAACTGTCTCCCTAGTGGCTCTTGTCTGATCAGAAAGTCCTCGGGGGATTAGCACTATGAATTTCAGAGCTTGTCCCCCCCCACACTCCCTCCCGCCCCCCTGCATTAAGGTTAGAAGGATGTGCTTAGATCAAATCAGAAGGAGATTAAAGGAAAAGAAACCCCAGAGCAATGCTCTTTTGCATTTGAATGAATATTTGTAGTCAATAGTCATTTACCATTTCTTTTAAAATATCCTTGAGTTTTAGTGAAACCGAGTTCAAATGCTGCCATAAGACAGTAATATCTTATACTTCCATTTTAGATTAATTATATCATTTACAGTTAATTTGTTATACTTGTACATATTTGCTGTTGCATGTAATCCTTCAATTTGCTCAAGAGATTTCATCGAGTCCCCAAGAAGATCAAAAGCTTTAAAGGTTTTGTTTGCATTTCCATGTAAGTCTTACTACTTTCTCACTGCAAAATGGCCTAGAGAGCATTCTTTAAACCCATGTTAACTGCCAACAGACAGAGCCTGCAGGGGACATCTTTGAGGTGTGCACGATCAAACAGAAATAAATTTTAACCTTTTGTACAACAAAGTGAGGGGAAAAAAATCCAATTTCCTACAAAACCCTCGCTGCATTGCCTGTGAAGTCTATTTCACCAAAGATGGTCTTTAAAGGGGCGAATGATGCAGATGGGTTTCCTTAGCAAGGGGTTGTAAAGGATGTTTTAAAAAGCACAAGATGGTACAAAAAGGAAAAAGATGGGGAAAAGCTGTTCTAAGGTATATTCATTTAGATCTGCATCTGTTACCAAATTGCTGTAATAAGAGCTTGTCCCTACACTGGCATCATCATGCTAAGTAATATCATAAGTCAAACCACTGATTCTTCACAAAGGGAAAAATAAATCCCGTTTAATGCAAACAGGGAGAGTCGTGGCTGCAGGACTGATATGCAAGTAAAACCACTCTGGTTTCATTTTCACTCTCTTCTACAGCTGGATAATGTTATTTCTGTGACAAATGAAAACCAAACTTAATCCAGAACACTTTAGAACTTAAATAATCAGCTGGTGAAAATGTAAAATAGGAATATAGATCATGGAGCAGAAGGTGCTCTGAGAGTGGATTAGATTTCTGAGTGCTTGGCTTTCCATGTGGGCACCTAGTCAATTGCCCACCTTTCAATGGGAACTGCTTGGTTGGAAGCACTGTGGAAGGTTTGGGGTCTCTCGCACTCTTTGTGTTTTACTGTGTTTTATTATGGGAGAAATCCATCGCTGTGGAAACTATGCATGCAAATGGCAAAGGAATTATTTATTGCAGCCTCTCTAACTCAGATGTGTGAAGTCAGTCTGTTAAGTTCTTTGCCTTACCATGGGTTGAGCATGTAGCCCAACATGAAAAGCAAAAGCAAAGCAATGGTGTATGCAGCGTTTAAAGTTGCGCTTCACGCACAGCTCTGCATCTCTAATCCTGTAGCGACCAGAGTCAGCTTCAGACATCCAAGGGCCTTGGGGAAGAGAAAAGTCCCTCACTCTCCTGCCGCCTCCACCAGAGACCAGCATGGCTCCCTAACTGAGCATGTAGTTAGACAGATATATCCCCGGCAGTAAAGCCAACCGCAGAGCTTCCTGTGGCCTCTGTTTCTCCCTCTGTTCTCAGTCCCAGAGGTCACTGGTCTCTCTCTCTCTCTGTGCTTGTGTCCTAACTGGATCGCTGCAATGACTGGAGGAGCTTGCTGTTCTTTCTGATTCTCTTTGTTAGTGGTGCTTTTGGAGGTATTTAATCTAAAACAACTTACCAATTGACCATATAGCAAAATTGCACTAATAGCTGCCCTTAAGCAACCGCTGGAGTGATAAACAGAGAGACAAAGGAGAAAATGAGCAACCAGGCTGGAACCCCTCAAACTGTCTTTGCTGCCAGAGAAAAATGCTCCCCTTTCACATTCCTAAACTTAGCAGTTACTGTGATTGCTCGCCTTTAACACCGGCTCTGGCGCAAACATACATCTGCCTACAAATAACGTTAGCAATATGGCTTCCAGCTAGTGTTCGGGTCAGATAGGAAGCACGGCACAGCAAACAAGTGCAATCAATGCAGATTAATGATGCCTGCTTTCATTCATGTCTAGGTATTTCAGAGATGCAGCTGATAGCCAATCTTTCTTGCTTGTATTTATGCAAGCCACATTTATTTGGTTAGCTTTTGGTTGATTGATTTTGTACTTCTGCTTGTTTGGGTTTTGTTAGGTTTATTTCATTTCATGACAATATGGCTGATTTATTTCTGACAACAGTAGCAGTTTAATGCAAAACATTATTGAAAGCTTCATATAACTTATGTTTTTAATTTCTGCAAATACCACCTAGATGCTGTAGGGAAAGACACTATATAAATCTTAAAGTTAAATAAATATTTACTGTACAAGTGACTTGTGTTAATGAATATTGCAGAGGGAGCAGAGCACGCAGATTCACCAGCAAAGAACTGTGTGGTATAAAACATCTTCCTTGTGTGAGGGCAATTTGACAGAAGTTCAGGCTCCCTGTGGCTTGATTTGCTCTGCTATGGCCTGCTCGGTGCTCACCAGTGTTCACTGGTGGGTGACAGCAGGACAGCCTTCATTAAAGGGTGGTCAGCATGAAAGGTTGAGTTCAGATCTTAAAAGAAGTACAGAGAGTGACATGGAAGGAAGCAGCAAGTTGTCTTTTCCCCATAAATGAGGAAAAAAATGATGCTTGAAAATGAAGACCAAAGGTACAGGTCTCCTTTCTTCAGGAGCTTGCTCATCTGTCTATCTGAATTTTTTGTATCTCATTCTGCAGTGCAATATCTTAAAACCTTCCAGTAGTTAAGAGGAAAAAAAAAAAAACTGATCTGAGTTACCTATCTCTTCTCTCAGATGAAGCAATGCTTCAGGAATGAAGCAAAGATCTCCAAACTGCCTAGTCTTGTTTTCATCAGTCTTGTTTTGTAATTTATAGCCTGTGTGGCCAGGACCACAAAAAGTATTGTTCCATTCTCTTTTTTTTTTTTACCCTCTGCATGCCTTTTGTCTCATGGTTTTATATTTCCTTGCATTCAGTTGCTCAATCTTCTAACAGTAAAACACCTGAGCTTATGCAAATTATCATTATTTTGAATTTTATTGCTCCACTTCATTTCCCCTCAATTCATCTGAATTTCTTCACTTCCTTGGTACATCCTTCTCCTTAATTTAAGAGATGAATAAAATGTGATCCCTCTAGTTCTTCACTGGGCCCTTTCATGTGCTTTGAACTTTCAAAAATGAACAACAAAAACTGGGAGATTTTTGTTATCTATGCCATTATCTTAAATGTCCCCGAATTATCTTTTTTTTCCATCCTTGCAGGTGAAACAGTGTATCTAAATTATTTTAAATTAATCACTAAAGTTTGGAGGCATCTCATGGGCAGTAGAGTTCAACATTTCTTGACAACACTCAGAAGTGAGATTCCTTTGTTTTTATTGATACATGAAGATCCAACATGAAAGATCATTCAACAAAAATAGAGATTGTAAGGTGTGAGGATTTTCTTCTTTGAGAGCATTTCATGGAGCCTTTGTTCCAAGATCTTGCATTTCTGGTGTTAATTTAGTGGAACAAACAATGATAAAGTATTTGTGAAGCCAAAGGGAGTCTAATCAGCAGTGTTTTACATGCCCTGCCATGACAAGTAGTTCAAAGTATTCCCTACCATTGTCCCAGATTGGAAGCTGGCGTTGGGTAGGTGGTGAAATATCCCTTGGATAAAACTCAGCCTGTATCTGCATCTTTGATGTAGAACTTTTACGACTCCTGCAATGCGGAGTAACAAGCTCAATTTGCATTCCAAGGCACTCAGCCCCGCTGCTGATATCTTGAGTAGGATTTCAAGCCCCATTGAAGGAATCTCACTTAACATCGGTGTGAGCTTTAACATGCATTCCTTTTTCCTGTTGACCTCCTCTTGGGGGTTAAAGTTGAGTAGCTGAACTTTAGCTGCTACCTAGATATGTGCTGAGTGTTGGATACACATTGCCATCACAAGGCCGTAAGGAACAGTTGTGCACATTGTCTTTGAGTATTTTTACATATGTTTCCTGATAAGTTATTGAGGATGCAAACACTTTTCTAAGCAGCTTTACCAGATAGTAGGTGTAAGGGTAAGTAGTACTTGAAGCAAAGCTAGAGAACCATTTCCTGAAAGTTGTCCTGGAGACTCCATGAAGCATGAGTCCCCCTTACACCTTCGCGTTTTAAAATTCAGGAGTCAAGATTATGCTTTTATAATATCAAACCATGTAACACATTTTTACACTGATCTTTTGCACTATTTTTAAGAGAATGGCCAGATCAAACAATCAAAGGCATTTTCCACTTCTTCAGATGTATTGATCCTGAGAATGTCTCAGTATTAGTACAAAACCCAATTTACTACTAAAGAGTCAAGCTAATTAATTAACTACAACGGTTGCACCTTGCAGCCCTGTACAGTGCAGGTTCTGTTATGTTCTTGTACAAACATGTAGTGGCATTCGTGCTTGAAGCATTTTCTCCTATACTGAGAAAATCTGCAAAGGGACTGCAGAAGAGAGCACCACAAATAATGCCAGATATAAAACTTTGCATCAGGTGAAAGCTCCTTATGAAATGTGGTGATAGAGAATGTTATCTATATTTTGATGCTAGCTATATCCAGTTTAGGACCAGGCACTTTAAGGGGTGAATAGTTACCATCTGCTGTATCCCTGGTAGTCATCAGCCTCCCTGGTAAATCATAAGTGAAGCAATAACACCTTTTATTAGAACTGGTACAATAATTTAAATGCGTTCTTAAATATTAGCAGTCATTTTCAAAAATTCTGGAAAAGCCAGGCCTAATTCCTTGAAAATTAGTAGGAATTCAATGCTTTGTCCCCTGTGAAAGTCCCAGAAGGGGAAAGCAGCTCAGCAACATGTTAAATCAGCCACCTTGGTAGATGATGTCTTAACATTTATCACATATAGTTATCCAATAAAACTCCTACAGTCCTTTTCCCCCAAACTATGAGATTTTATGCCCACAGTCATTGAAGTTACTAATTATTACTACTATGTTCTTCCAGGCCCCCTAAATCTTAGATGTTGGGAAGAGTCAGATGTTGATGCTGCTTCTCCAAACTCTTGCCCTGGGAACAAAAGAAAAGAGCAGAAAGAGAAATTGTCTGTGCCAGAGGAAGTGGAAGTATCATGAACAACGCTTGGAAAGAAGTGAATTCTTAAAGCAGATAAAAAAAGTGAAGAGAGACAAACTGGAGAGAGTGAGAAAAATCTTGAGGGTTGAGAAGTCAGAGAACAAGAAGCCATGTTCTTAGGTATGTCCACATGCCTCAGTAAAGGTTTCTTGCAGACAGATGAAATATCACTGAGAGGGCTTGTCCATTTGAGCACAATGAGGATTCAGGCCTGGTCCTGAAGAAATTTATGCCTATAGTGATACAAGGCTACTCTGCCATTCAGTCACCCCAGTACTGAATTACTATAATCGTTTTTTAATAAGTGTGGAGCAATTGTTGCTTGAAATGTTGTGTTTGATTTGAACCACTGCTGCTTATATGTAAGGAAAAAAATAAATATTTAGTGCCAGAAAGGAGGCAGGACTTCCTTTAATCTTATTCTTCCATCTGATATTCTTCCAGTTAGATAAAATGTAGCTAAAGAGAGACTGGAAATGGAGTATATTCTCTGTATTTTCCAGGCTTATACCTGAATCCATTAGAATATGTGCAATTGTTTTCCTTACTCTGGTCCACATACTAGGGAAGAAAATCCTGGCCCCATAAAGCCCATGGCATTTCAGTCATTGATTTCAGTGCTGATGGTTTCTTCTCAATTACTAGCCAAACACTTGACAGAAATCTTCCTTGTAATTCTTTCATTTTGTCCTTTTAAACACACCTATGTTGTCTCATCCCTCATCACTTGACATAGTTCATGGTAGAAAAAAGCCATGTAAACATGAACAGATATTTTCTGAGCTTATGGACAAACAAGATCTGTAAGCAGAAATGCAAATATTAGTTCAGTTTTCCTTCCTGCTCTTTACAGAAAGCTATGACTTCACTGTTGCACAGCTTAAACAGAAAAAAAATCTAGAAGATATGCTATGAATATGTTTACATTAAATAACAAAGGTGGAAGAGGGGCTTCTCCTTTGAGTTTCAGGTGAATGATGGATGATGTTCTTACTATATTTCCAAGTTAATTCTAAAATACCTTCTAATCTTTTAAATAAAAAACTGTATGTATTGCTTGCACTTTGAGTCATTAAAGGTTTATGTGGAATTTTATTCTTTTCTCTTGCCAGTAAAAGAGGTTTTCCAAATTAGACACTAAGACTTCAACATACTTAGAAAGATATAGCAACTTTCATGCTAAAAGAAGCTTAAATCTTTCAACTCTGAGCACATTTGTTTTTATCATGTCCAGTTGTAGCCATTTTATCAATGCAATCTGGCTAAGTTACTCATTTATTACCTTCGGCAATCAAAGCCACAATAAAATCCATTTGTGAGGTCATCCATCTGTGATTCACACTATTGTAATTTTTTGTGAGAATGTTGCCATTCTTCTAGTGTCCACTTCTGTCATGATGGCAATCATAAACCAAATCTATGTTATGCCTGGGCAAAATATATAGAACAACAGTCCATCACAGAACTTATATACACCACAGTGTTCTAAATAATAATTCTACATTTGTTTATTTACTGACAAACAAGACTGTACAGCTACTTATGCCAGAATTCTGTAAGGTCTTCATAAAATCTGAACACCTATAATATATAACTTTCTTAAAACTCAGCCTGAGATTGAAGATGCCTAATTGCCGTGTCTCATTTCCCTCCATTGAACCTCTTCATTATTTTCAACAAAGAGGAGGATACCTAAATGCATCGAAAGTGGGTCTGGTTTTTAGTAATCTCTTATAGGCACTTTAGAAGTAGTCCAGAGGCCAGTGTGCAATTAAATCCTCCTGGCTAATCTAGCCTTTTCCAAACATTTGCAGTCTAAGATGCACGTGCCCTCTAGACTGTAAGATAATCTTGGGTGTAGACGATCATGAAATCCTCGACTTTCATAGAGCTACATGTATTTTTATTTGTGGAAAAGATGATTTCCTGCCTTTCATTGCATCCGGGTATACAGATGCAATGTCTCCTAAATCGCAGTGTACGTGTGTCAGTCAGTTTGGCTTTGGCACCGGCTGCAAGGGCTCTTAAAGTGCCTTTGGCAAACGTTCATAATCCAAAAGAAAACTCTTCTAAAACCTCATACAAGATATAACCCTCAGCTGTAATAGCTTGAGGAAGGAAGAGGAGAGTATAGTGAAATGACCTTAATTTGTCATCTCAATGTAGTCATAAGGATGCCTGCAAATTCTACATACGCTGCTTAGTAATCTCAGGTAACCATTACCACATCCGTAACAGTCAAGCAATGTTCTTGAGACACCAGTCACTGAACAAGACCTTACTAGGGACCTTCTAAGAATTTATCAGTAGTGCTAACACACAGCCTGTGCTGGGAACATACCCAGCAGTGTTTACACATCCAGCAATACATTGTCTGTAAAAACTCACCCATGGGAAAACAAGACAATTCCAATAGGATTTTGGTATTGCCTGGAAAGGTGCTACATTACTGAGTTCCAGTTTTGAGTTTCACTGGAGAGACGGAGGAGAGCATTCTTGGCTTGCTATCCACTTTCAGACATTATTAAATCTTTTTTATGCTATTTGGTCTATTTGTATCAATCCACACAAGCACAATTCATATCCACAAAATGCCTGTATATTATCTAAAACAATTTCAAACTGAAAAGCTTTAGTCTTCATAATATTTGTTTGAAAGTATTATATAAACTGTGATTGTTTTAGTATCTGATTTTTGTTAACATCCATTTGGTCATTTTACAGGATTTCTTGCTTCAATTAATAGCAATTTTTTTTATTATTATTGATTAAGGTAGTTCTGAATTCTTCAACAGGGAACGGACTGTACAGTTATGCCCTAAAGGAAAGCTTTAAAGGTAGTGGGATTATATTATGCAAATAATTCAAAAATATTTTTAAGCAGGCATTACTTCAGCATTTAGATATTGGCTAAAGCAGCTTTAATATGCAAGACAGGATGTTAGGTGCTTAGCTGATCCAAATGCCAGTCTATAGATTTGAAAGACTAAAGATCACATCACTGGGAGGTTGACAGAAGTGACACTTTGCAAAGTGCCAATGATTTATGCCAATGTCTTGCTTGATGATACTGTTATAGACAGCACTGTCATTACAAAGTCCCTAACGACTTCAGTCTACATTTATGGTGCACAAATTATAGGTGAGCCCAAAGATCGAAACCTTCCTGACTTTCAGATTTCAATGACCAAGTAATTCTCACTAGGTTCACTTCTTGTGTGTTGCCTGATACTTTACACTCGCTTTTCTATTTCAGCATTATAATTAACTCACAGCAACAAGGACAAAATATGCATTCATTATATGTTACCCAGAATTTTTCAGCCTTCTTTACCAAACACCATGCAAAATACACTAAACTTTATACCCTGGCAATGAGCAGTTATACAGCTCTAGCTTTTTCATTGGGCGAAATGCTGCAGCCAGTCGTGCGTGAGGGCCTCACGGAAGCTGCCTGGGTCCTCTGGTCAGTGCTGGGGAAAAGGGATGCTCAAGATCAGGAAGGATATACACCTCCTTCTAAAGAGTCCCTCTTGGGCATGACTCTAGAGTAAGCTTTCCATGCTGTTATAGACTGCCTGCCTGTGATCCTGTGATGTGTATAATGTTCTGATTTTGTACGTTTAAAGCACTATTGCCATGCAACATTATTTCCCCTTTAGACAGGCCTGAAATGATTGCTCACACTAAAGCAAATTACAGTGTTTGGGGGTTTTATTCTCTTCAGTAATTCTGGTACCTTAAGAAGACAGAAATCAAGGAATTAACTGTGTGAAGCATAAAGTAGCTCCCAGGTAACACTGACAATATCAAAGGATATCAGTTTAAATCAGGAGATAAATTAGTTTCTCATGGTCATTTAAAGAAGAGTAAACCTTCCTGGGCTAGGATGACTTCTAATCTAGCACTGACAAAGCCAGCCTCTAAAGGAAAAGAGGAACAGCTGGAACCTTTGATAGATCTAGGAACAGTGGGATGGTATGACATGGAGGGAGGCTCCAGAAGCAAAGCTACCATTAGGTAAGCCATAAGATTCCACACCTCCCAAATAAAGTTTTCTCTATTATACTAAATCAGAGATAAAATCTTCCTGAGGGAATAATAATTTTTAAATGTTGAGTGAAAATCTGCAGGATATTTTAAAGTCAATCTCTCTGTGTCCATCAAGCAGCTTACTTCAGTGTATAAGAGCTGTTGAAGAGATGAGCAGGAGCACTTAGGTCCTAATGCAGAAGCCATTCCATTCAAACATGCTAGAAAGCATTCAATTGCTTTGGTTTTGTGGTTTGCTTTGAAACCACAAATCCTCCAGAAAAATACAGCCTCTTATTACACAATAGGATATATTCATGTCTGAGCTAGGACTTCCTTCAGTTTCCATCCCACTCACTTTAATTCCCTGCTGGCTCTGAGGACATAAACGTAACATACAAAACCAGCCAAGCAAACACACAAATGATGAATGTCTAGATAGAAACAATGTCCTTCTCAGTGAATTTTTGTGGTGCAGCTGGCAGTATGCTGCAAATTGCTCACTCAAACAACATGTCATCCCAAGGTCAAATTAGAGCTTAACCAGAAAGTTATGTGTTCAAAAACGTGTTTTCTTGACTGCGCGGAATAAAGCTTGTGTGTGTCAAGCTTATTACTATCCATAGCAGTGTTAAATACAGGGTAGGATGGCCCTGTGTAACTGGCAAGAGAAATGGATTCCCTAGGAAAAACAGTGTAAAACCAAGTACGCTGGTGTCTCTAGATCCAGTTCAGGAAAGGTAAATGAAAAAGCAGGCATTCAGCTGGGGAAAGAGGATCACTGATACATAAAGGCTGCTCTGGCAGACCCTGGGAGACAAATAATTTCATAAAAGCTTTGATTTGACAACCATCCCTTATCCAGAACTCCAGTTCAGGCAGGAGTCTCAAGCAGTGCGTTACAAGCATGCTGTGTTGATGCAATCAATAGCATAATTTTTATGAAAAGAAATATTAAAAAATGTTAATTAGCTATTTTTGCTATAGCAAATACATATCGGTTTAATGCTGCTATTCAGTCAGATGAATGAATGCCTACAGCATCTGAAATGTTTGGGAGGGGGTTAATTTCTGAACAATATAAAGTCACCATTTGAAATCCTTTATTGTTATATTCTGGTAACTTCATAAAAGGAAGTTCCAGGCAGTTAAGTTAATCTTTACAAGACTAAAAGCTTAAAAGAAGGCTGAAAAGACCATTGAAGGTCAGAATTTACATATTGATCAAACTGTAAGTTTATACTCTTACAAACATGTAATTAACTTTGCTGTTATTGAATTTTGGTTCACAACCAATTTTATTCATCATAGTTTCCACTGGACTGAAGCACGAATGACAGACATCTGTAATAAGGTAGAGTACATACTAAGATGTTATGTTTAAAAATAGGTATAAATCACCTGAAGTATGTGTTATTTTGAAGAAAATGCCCTTCATAAAAACACAACTCTTGACAATAAGATTAACCCATCTTCTGAGAATTACTGATGAGAAACTGAAATAAAGAGTTGTATGAATGTTATGTTTCAAAGTTCCAAACCACTGGAACTTTATGCAATTTAATTTTGTAAACTAAAAATCATTAATGCAGCAATAAAACAGCTAAAGAGTTTCTTTTAAACCTTTATTTTCTGACCATATAATAGCTAGAAGCTAGTAAAAATGTTATTGGGGAGGTTCAGCCCCAAGTGCATTGAGAGGATGATTCTTGTCAAGCCAGCAAGCAAGAGCACGTGGGTGAACATACTCATTTCCTACATTCAAGAATCGCTCTAGAAAAGTTGACAAACCACCTGGGATCTGTTTTAGTTTATGCAGCAGCAGCAGAAATGTTCATTTATATTCCAGCTGGATGAGCAAATCCAAGATTTGCTCCCTGAGACATGAAGAGAGTACACAGAAACCAACCATGTCATCTCAAAGAACTATTCCTCTGCATCCTATCCCCAAAATTACACCACAGCCAGGGATATTAGAGTCACGGAAATTAAGATGAAGGGCTCCCATTCTTAAAGTTAATCATAATGGCCAGTTACAATGCTCAGTCACAACACACGGATTTTAGTGGTCCTTTCACCTTAGGACAAAGAAAGAGTGGAGGGCAAGGTTTTCTTTTCAGTGTCTCTCTGAACCAACAACCTTCTGCACAATCAGGGTTTCTGCACCATGTTCCTACTGAGGGACGCATGATGTATCTGCATCTGTCTTGTCACCTGGAGGAACTGGGTGCCCAGAAGAGACAGTAGGTTCTCCCTTCTTGGAGACTGACAAACCTTTTCAGATAACAGGAGATATATATTTGGACTTTGCATGCAGGTAAACTGACACTGCTAAGAACAGGAACTGCACACAGCCTGCAGCCAAATGTAAAGATGACTGTGATGCCTTTTCTGCTTGTGTTGCCAGATAAAAAGACCTGGATACATGGAAGAACTTCAGGAGTCTGCACATGTGATCTCATGTCTAAAAGATGCATAAAACAACGCATAAAACAAAGCTAGGTTCAGATCTGAACTCTTGAAATTACGATACCTTCCAACTCAGCATGTCCTTGCTTGACAAAACAGTAAAAAATTTATGATTATATTAAGCATTTCAGGAATGGCTATCACAATCTCAGCAGGCTGCTGTGCCTTCAATACACATTACCCTCAGCCATCATCTCCATGTCAATACAGCCATCAGCAATGAAGGCTTCACCCTGAGAAGGGAATTCCTGACTTCACTTGTTATAGCAGGACCCAGAAGCACAATATCATACAACACTCTGAAAAAAACCCCGACAGGATCATTGACAGAATAAGCAGAGCGATGTTATGTCTAGTGGCAAAACGTAGCTGGTTGAAATGTGTTTTATTTCTGTTGAAGACAGGTAAGTTTACACTGCAAGAGAGTGTGTCACTGGATAAATGTCTACTGAAAACAGAATAAAACATTAAAGTGTTATGGCCTATCATTAAGCAGGGCTAACCAGAAATGGCAATGTTGCTTAGTGTTCATCTGGCCACACGCTCTGTAGAAACAGAGAGGCTGTTTAGTTAGGCTTCAGCACCAAGATATGAGCTGTTCGCCTGCGGGTTTGGTGGTGGCAGCAGCAGAAAGCTTGTTCTTGGTTCAGCATTTGGTTTGAACAAATTACTGTGTCCACAAGCAGCTGTCAATAAATCTCTTTTTTTTTTTTTTTTATATACAGAGAAATTGTGGCATCAGGTTGCCTCAACTACCGTGTTCATCAACCATCACATCTGAAATCACTTCATTACAGACTCACACTATAACCTTTTATTTAAACTTCCCCATACCTAAACACATGAAGCAAGCCAGAAAAATGAGAGGGTATGGGAGAGAGGACAGTGAAGGATGCCTCTCTTCTCCTTATCTGAACTTCATCCTATCATCTTTCAGAAAATTAAGTGACTGCCCCAGCTGTTATTCTGAACAAACTCCTAGCAAAAACTAGGTTGCCGTTGCAGCATCTATTTACTGTCCCAAAAAGATCTACCAGCCTAGAGAAGTATCAAGCAGTTTTCTTAATTTTGTGCTGGCTGTAAACATTTTATTAGCCATAACTATGAGGCGTTTAAAATTATTTAGTAGCTGTTGTACATTTCATAACTCATCCTATAACTTTAGAGTACCAAGAAATTGAAATTCAAAGCACAGTGTAAGATGACCTTTTGTATGCAAGCTAAATCAATTTTATACTCCTTAGAATTTGGCCCACTGAATATAAAAGAATCCAAGCTGTCAAAAAGAGAAAGCTATATTAAAAAAAAGAAAAAAGAGGAGGAGGGGGAGCATCTCAGCAGTGCCTTGTAAAGAGGTAGCTCGCAAAGTGTCCATGAGGTTATAGCACAGACCTTCTTCCCTTCCCAGCAGTTTCCAGCCAGTATGTGGTGCCTGACTCGTGAAGCAAGACCACTTCAGGAGTGAAGAACAACCTCTGATGAAGCTCTCCGGAGAGCTGGGAAGGAGCTGGCCCTAGTCCAGCAAAAAACTTACATTTTCTCAAGTGAAACCTAGGAGTGATAAATTAAGGAATGACTGTTGTAACTCCCTGCTTCGTGTTATACCTCACGGTCACTTCGGTGGTTCGCGCTACACTGGTGGGAACTGGCTTATACTGGGGATGCTGTGAAATGGCTCAATGAGTCCCTGATGCTGCAGCATGCTTTCTGATGGCACAGCTCAGCTCCTGCAGCTGAACCTCTGGCTGCTAGGAGAAAAAGGTTTTACATCTGCCACCCTGGAAACTGTTTGTATCCTTGAGGATGCTGGAAGGGATCAGACCCTTCACTTGCCTCATGGAGTGAAACACTGATAAAAAAGCCCAGGAAGGAACCTGCACTTACACATCTGGCACAAAAGGCAGAGAGACAGGGCTGTGCTGCATCTTTTAAGCTTCCTCCTCTCTTTCTCTTTCTAGTAGAATAAGCAATAGGTTTCAGGACCCAAAGGGGATGGTTTTATTTAAAAGTTCTATGAAGTTGGAAGAGCTGGGATTTTTATTGCTTCATTTTTGCAAGTTTTGGGATTAAATACTGTGTTTGGTAACCGTAGGGTGACTTCAGAGGAGTCAGCAGGCATATCAGAGGGCTAAATCTCGTTCTTAATCATTAAAATATTATGTAAAGGAACATGAATAGAAACAAAGGCAAGAGAGTCTCCACTTCCATATCAATGTTCCAGATACTTTGCATTCATACAGAGCAGAGTTCATGAACTCTCTCTAACCATGTTAACAATCCTCTGGGTTTCTAAAGGAGCAGCAGGGGTTGGAATGAGAAGTCTCCCCATATACATCAATAACATCAGTCTTGACACACTGATGGGATTTCCAGGGGGTTCTTTGCTAACTGTGCCTGCTAAATCCTCTGCACCTCTCAGCAGTGGTAGCTCAGTATGCCTCGCAGGGAGAAAAAAAACCCTTAAGTTTGTGGTTCAAAACAAAATGTGCATCTGTGGCATGTGATTTCTTGTGCAAAAACAAGTTGGAGCACAGACATTTTAAATGCATTGTTCTCAGTGACTGCTGTCAGTCAGGGTGTCTTAAATGGACATTTTTACAGAAATTAAGCACAGCGATGTTTTGCACCACACAGACTCTATCTCAGAAGATCTATGTAATAAAGTCAAGCATGGCTTCATTTGAGAATCAGAGAAGTACAGTGGTCTCTACTATGTAAAGAACTGCGTTACTGATGACAGCTAGCATGTTCTTAGCTTTCAGGAAGTAAAAAAAACCCCAAAAAACAGAGTAACTGTGCCAGACTAAGTATCCACGAAGCTTAGCCCGGTTTGCTCAGTGTCTGGCACCTACTGGTTGGAGAACATTATCAGGACAGGACAAGCCTATTTTTGTTCAGTATCTCTTTTATTACCCAGCAACCCACAGTATAAGGGCACCCCATGTACCTACACTTTTTAATGGAATTGTTCTTGACAGCCTTTTCACCATAGTTGGGGGGTTTTTTTATGTATTTATACCTCTTTAGTAGGGAGACTGCATTCAGGATCAGACTGTGAGCTGTGGCAGGTGGTAGGTCAGCATGCCAGCTTCTACCAAACAAGAATCCATCTCTCAGAAAATTCAGCATTAATATAACAAGAGCTTCAGCTTCATAAACTTTTTAACTGACTCATCTTTCAATGCAAGCAGGGGTTTTTCACAATAGGAAAATAACTTTGTGCTGAAATCCAGCATTATGATAGAGTTTTCCATGGTGATTCAACAAATTTGGGGGAAAATATATCTTAATCTTGAAAAATATTTTGAGGCTTTCTAATTATGAAATTTTTAAAAAGTAGATATATAGATCTATATATTGCAAATCTGACTGACAGAAAAGAAAATGGTTCAAAATAGTAGCATGTGCTTTGAAACTGCATAGGTGGAGTTCCTAATTCTGTATATATATTTTTTTTTTAAATTATAGCATTACCAAAATCCAAAAGATAGTAAAAAACTAATTCAATCTGCCTTAAGCACATCCAATAAAGCCTTCACTGTGACACTTTCACACAGAGGAAAGTGAAGCGAAACTTCATGGTGCTTCTGATTAGGCACAAAATAAAACCCAACATGAGTAGTGCTATTATAGCTAATGTTTTTCTGTCTTCACACCAGACACATGAAGTTCTGTGCTGGACTACCTAATACAAGAAAGACTTCAATAAGCTGGAGAGAGCTCAGCAGAGGAGCACTGAGGTGATCAGGGCCGGAGCATTTTTCCCGGTGAGAACTGGGTTTGTCCAGCCTGGAGAAGTGGTGGATTGGGGAAGACATAAGGGCATTCTCTCAACCCCTCAGTACGCACAAGAGAAGTTGTTGAGAAAATGGAGGTAGCATCTTCACTGAGGTGTATGGCAGCAGGATAAGGAACAGCGGCATGAATTGGAACAAGAGGTCAGAATGGCAATCAGAAAGAAACTTTTTCATGATGGAGACAGTTAAATAGTGTAAGTCGCTGCCCAGACAGGTTGTGTGGTCACCATCTGGGAAGTTTTTCAAGACCCAGCTGGATAAAATCTTGAGCCACCTGATCTGCTCTTATAGCTGTGAGAAGGAGATTGGTCTGGAGCCTGCCTGTGGTCCCTTTCAGCCTCAGCTTTCCCATGATCTGTGATTCTATGTGTACCTGTGGTATCAATGGGATATTAAAGAATATAGATGCTTCACCAACTCTCTCTACTAAGCACAGGCTGCTTCCCATACATGCATGGCAGCATCATGGAGAGCAGTGGGCTGACCTATGAGGGGAAATTCCCTTGTGTCTTCTGCACCTTCAATGGAAGTCCCAAAGAAAGTGGGACCACCCTCATGTCCAAAGTCTCCTGGCCCTTTTGGGGTGTAACAGTTGCATCAGCTCCACATGTGCATGAGGTTACTCACCCACTAGTCCCTTCACCACCTTCCATCCTCCTCCATGGTTAAAGAGGACAAATGGAAGCAGCTGGAGCTCAGCTATGGTTAGGAGCACACACAGACACAACTTGGCCTGCTGAGGGGGACTGGCCGACAAATCTTGAGCACCTTATTTGCTCAATTCCTGCAGTCATAGGGACAGCAAAAGACATCAGGCTGGTCCCGGATAGCCCTGAGAGCTCATGTGCTTCAAAGTCTTTGCAAGATCACAGCTTAAGCAGTCATCTCTTCTGTCACCTTCATTTGAATCGTCCTTATTTCCCCAAGTGTGCCAGTGACAGGGTAGAAATGCACCTCTGCAGCCGCCTCCTCCTCAGTTTGCCCTGCAACTCTCTGAGCTACTTGCCAGAACTTGATTATATGCCGGGATTTCCACTTTGCTTTGCCTTAAATGTTTATTTAAACAAACAAAATCAAACTTTAAGTAAAAAGTGAAGTAAGTCCTCAGGCCCTGGGTGACTACAGTGGATTGATTGTACATATGGGATATGTTGTCATAACAAAACAGGTGTTATATGATAATTGTGCTAAGTATCCTAACAAACAAAGTTCATCTGGCACAATTCACCCAAAGCCTTCAGGGAACTTATGAAATATATTTATAAGTGGGAGAGACAAAATATTCTCCTTAAATTAAGGCAGTGTGGGAAAAAAATGGAAGCCAACCATATGCACCGTTCTTGTGATGGCAAGAAGGACTGCCTAAACAGAGGGCACTTCTGCAGAAAGTGATGGTCTCCATTCCCTACTGGATCTCCTGCCACACAGCCTGGCTGGCAACTGGATCTTTTAATCTTAAACAACCAGGGAGCAGAGGAATAACTGGGGGAAAGAGTATAAAATTAACCATCCCAGTGAGTTTGGGCACATATTGTTTCACATAGGTTTGGGGCAACTCAGTAATGTTGTGGATGGAAAAGGTGATCATGGGAAATGTTATGGATGAAGCAACTTCCCAATTCAATGTGGAACAAAACATTTGCAGGCAAAATATGTAACAGGCAAAAGGAGGAATACGGAAACTTGCCAGCTCAGGGGCAAAGTCAGTGATGTAGATTCATGGTTTTTATGTTTTCTTACAGTGAAAACCCAAAATGTACCCAGCAGCATATCATCATAAATCCTGACTGGATCAGACAAGTGTTTTTCATTGTTCGATCACCCTTGCACCAAAGAGAGTGCTGACAGCTTTTCTAACAGGTGGCACTTGCTCTATTATGTGCTGCTAAAGAGTGAAATGGTACAGGCTGTCATCCTATTCCCAAGTATCATGCCTTAAATGTGAAAGGGCTTTCCGCGTCTGACTCAAACTGGCAGCCTGATCTTCCATCTTACATCATCAACCTGACTATAAAAACGTTTTGGAGTAGGTTTTAAATAGGTGGATTTTTGTAGATGATTTGTGTGTCTGTATGTCCAAGGTAAAATCCTAGCTCCACTGAAATCAATGATAAAATTCATACCTACTGTAATAAAGCCAAGTTTTACTCAGCTTTCATAAAGCCAGGCATTTTTAAATGTCAGGAATAATGCATTCAGGAAACATTAGTGCCTTTGCTCAGCTGAAAGTGGGAACCCCGGTCACAAAAGGTTTGGCTGTTCTTCCAGCCTAGCTGGTTTCTGGACATGCTTTGCTGCCTCCCACACATCACACAGCAGTGTTGAAACTGGCAGAGAACAGGATCTTTCTTTCCCTCTTGAAAGCTCTGCATGCCAGTCCTCACGGTGAGCCCGGAGTAACAGCTGGGACCTCAAAAAACACATTGCTGATGGTAGATTGAATCAGCAGCGCTCAAGTTGTCGGATTCTGGGAAGCGGTTGCTGGAGCATGGCTAGACTAGTGCTGGATCTGTTCCTAGGTATGGGTTTGGATTTGCTCTCCCAGGGTAATGAACCCTTACCCTGTCTTGCAAGAAATGCTGACGTCGCCAACAGTGTCTGTGGGTAAAATACCATCTGAATTAGAGTCATTAAACCCAGACATATCTCTTGCGGGTCAAGGAGGCAAGGAATTGCAATTCACACTTATGGGTGAGTGAGCACATAAATTATAGCTATTTAACTAATTCCTTACCTTACAAAGATGAATTGGAGAAGGCTTTCCCAGAAACCTGAGACATTTGGGGCATGTTTGTATATGGGAACACTTTCCAGTCCTCACTCAAAACACTACCACAAGGTCATTTCTCATTACCTAAAATTTCTGAACTATTTCAAACTGTTTAATGGACCCAGTGTATCCAATGCCTCTCTCTATAGCAAGGATACTACAATTCCCTGTGGTTCCCTTAGAGATGCAGCAGACTCTCAACAGCACAGGCAGCAGCATTGTGGACATTGTTAAGGAGCACATGAATGAACTCCGGTCCAACCTCTACTAAGTCAAACTGGGTGTTCCCCATACAGCCCAGCCCTGGGGACAAACTCTGAGACACTAAGCCAGCTGTCTGTGGCTGTGTCTCCCTAAAATGTTTGTATTTATCCAAACACAGTGAATTTCCATAAAAACAGGACCTGCCAAGGCCACAGGACTCAGGAGCTTGTGTTTTATTTTCACAGGAAGGGAACATGCAAAGTTATTTACTCTAGAAGAGGATGTGCAGTAATGGGAATGAACCAGCACTGCTTAGCCCTGGGAAGAAAGTATAAAGACAAAAGTTCTGCATTTAAAAGAAGGAAAAAAAGCTACAAGACTTTATTTGTGAACAGAGGTTGTTTGCCAGAACAAGAAATAGTTCTGTTGCCTGATGCTTTCTTTCCTCAGGCTCACAAACCCCAGAGGTGTCTTGGGGAGCTGGTGGAGCTGCAATGTTTTATAAAGTACTCTGGAATTTTATTAATGTGGAAGGTTGCAAATGCCTGCAGTTCTGGTCATGTGAGCATCTGCATTCAGCTGTCCTGGATTTTAATGAGGTGATGAAGAACATTAGCTATGTAATTCATGTGGCTGTTCTTTTGGCCTAGAAGTGGGTTTAGCAAGGTTAACATTATGTTCATGCTCAGATTTTAGTGTTTGGCTTCCTGGAAAGAAAAATAAGCAAAAAAAAGTCCTATGCATCAGAGGGGATCAGAAGGACACTTGGAAATGAAAGCAGTGGTTTGCAAATGCAGAGCTCATGGAGTGCACAGGAAGGTTAGCCAGGAGAGACGAGGGACAGGGTGTTAGAGTTGCATACCCAGAGACTTCATTGCAGGTCCCAGACTCACAGAAAGCACTGACTGTCCTATTTCATCCCCAGTTAGGAAGAGATGAAAGCTGAAGTGAGTTTTTAAACCCTTTTTCCTTTCAAGACCATATCAGGTCAATCATACATCTTAGAAAGAACAAATACGTACTGTCTGGGGGTTTCTTTTTTAGGGCATATAGTTTGTTCTTGGTCCTAGTCCAGCTTTGTGGCTCAGTGTCTGGCAAAGGGGTGCCTGTGCATTGACACGTCCCTTGGAGAAGCACTGTGTTGGCCCAGGAGCAAAGCACTGCTACAGAGGGACCGCTTGCAGCCCAAAGACAGCAGCTCCCTCCCAGGAAGCAAACCGAATTCCTCCGTGTGCCACTGTTCAGGTTGCTGGTCATAAATACTGGACAGCTTTCTGAGCACGGACTGGTAGGTTGTCCTGTATCCTGAGTTTATATTTAGTGCTCCTTCAGCATGCTTAGAAGTGGGAAGAGAGCAATTCCATATGTGAATCCCGCTTTGAACATCAGCTTCCTCTGTAGCTATGGTTAAGTTACGTGGCTTTTCTGCCCCAGTTTTCTTCCTCCCCCAAATCCCACTCCTGTCTTTGGATCTGGTGTAGTGCTCCTTTCCCTTCTCCCAGAGGAAGATTGCACATTCAAAAGAAAGTACTCTGTGAAATCCATCAGTCCACAAGCATACAGTCCTTTCCCTGGTCAGTTATGTGTTCTTAGTGTTTCAGAGGGGAGAAAAGTCCTAGTCCCAGCTCTGCCACTGCTTGCTGAGGCATCATGTCCTCTCTGGCCTATCTCTCCCCTCCTCCTGACAGCAATCAGAACAGCTCCATCAAAACGTGTGACACTCCAGCAGACGTGCCAGGGACTCCCACTCTATGGCAAGACCATTAGAAGCATCTGGCCAGACTTTCAAAATCAGGCACAGGAATTTGTGGGATACACGTAAGAAACTGTCTCCCTCAGGAACTGGGGTGTCCCATCTGGGGAGAGGGACCAGGCATGCCGGCCCAGGGCTGCTGAGCAGTCCCTCTCCTGTAAAAGCAAAGGCCAACTTGCCTGTGAAGATGTTTGAATCACATTTTTCCCCTGTGCCAGATTGCAAGCTGTATGTCATGCTGTCAAGGACAGCAATCAGCCTGATTGTTGCAGGCTTGACAAACACGCTTATTTTTAGAACTGCTAGATATTACACATTGCACTAGATCTCTCTTTCATGTTAAAGACTTTAATCTTCTGCTGGAGTTTCTTATTGGACATCTGCCCAGAACATAAAGACTGATCTTTCTCTTTTTTTTTCCCCCCTCTTTGATAAAGTGTCAGAGCCTCACTGAAAGGTGTAGATGGCAGTCAAAGGATCTCAGTTGAAGTCATGCCTCTCCCACCTCTCATCCAAATTATACGTAGGTGTTATTGGCAGTATGTTGAAATAACTTTACCTTGGGATAATAGCCTTTTGCTTATCTCCCATCTATCTGTCACACTGTCTAACTTCTGTATTAACAGAGTCTACCTCTGGGCAGCTCACACAGTACAGTAGCTGTCATTCTGTCCTCACTCCTGGGTATTTAATGTAAACTGAACTAAAGTATGTTAAAGGTGTACCAGGAAAGACAGTCATTTTTCCATCTCTCTCCCCAGAAAAGTGAGAGGTAGCCAAAAGAGCCGCCCTGCAGCGCTCCAGATGTGAAGTAGCACACTACATATCATTACAGAGGACACATTTTCTGCCTCGGGGGTCTATTAGTAATTTTGACAGCACAGGCACTCTAATCCCACACAGAAGAGAACAAGGCTAAAATAAGCTGGGACCTAGTGAGTTCCCAAAATTAAGGCCAAACTAAGATACTCGGACCCTGCCATCAGACCACAGATTGCAACAGACTATATCCCAGAGTGTAGACCTCAGTACTGCCTGAATGTGATGGCTGGAAATAAAGTGAGAGTTGAAAAAGATGGGAAAGTTCACTTAAAAGGCTCATTTCTTTCATCCCAAATGTAAGGCTAAGTGACAAATGGCCTGCAGGGACAATGTACTCTGAGAAACAGGAGGCATGTGAGCACCTCCCTGACCAGCACACTTCCCCCTCACTGCAGGAGGTGCTACCCAAACACAACACCAAGGGGAAGCAGACAGGAGCTGACACAACAGAACCTGGCCAGAGCACCAGAATTAGTCGTTTCTGAGCAGCAGAGATCCCAGCACCTCAGCATCCTCTTCCCCTGGCTCACCTCTCCTTTGCACTGTGCCACAAGCTCAGTCTTTATCTTTTCTGACAGTGAAAAAAAAAGGTATCAGAAAAGACGTGGTTCACATAAGAATAAGCCAAGATTCTCCATACTTCTCCCTACTATTTCTGCTTTCTTTTTTTTCTAAACTTCAGTCACTTGTTTTGTCTTTTGCCCCATGCCCTCATTCCATGGGTGTGGGATCTAGACTTTTGACCCCTCCTCACTGATTTGAATTTTAAAAGGGAGATATGTACAAAATGCCTGCGGCATTTGAGTGAAAATGTAAACTTATCATGTTCAAAGAAGTCCAAAAATCAAGGCAAAAAATGTCAAAATATGGCATAGCTTTTCCACAGGCTGGAATATGTCCAGTTCTTCAAAAAGGAAATAGATGGAAATCTCTGTAAGGAAGAATCATGTCTTCACAAGGTATATGTTATTTAGAACTGAAAAGCTAAAACCTCCTAAGCCTTTAATCAAAACTCACTACAAACAGTTGTCCCTCCTAGCATGATCTTCAGCTGATCCAGCTGCTGACATGAGCTGCTAAGGAGATACTTGGCAGCCAAGCTCCACGCAGAGTGCATTGCCTCCTAAGCGAGTGTGAGAAAAGGTAGGAGAGCCACAAACAACAGGGAACTGGCCTGGGGCAGTTCAGCTTGTTAGCAGAGAAAGAGCAGAGCAGCCCCAAAACATATGTAACCAACACCCTTCATCTGTAATCACTGTACAGTTCTCATGTCAGGAGAGTCGGGGCAATATGAGGATCTCAACTCCTGTCAAAGTCCAGTCCATGAGAAAACAGAAGATGTGTCAAACCTCCAAGCATAGAGTGGCTTGAAGGTCCAGTGAGTTAGTCTTATACTGGAGGCACACTTGCTTTCCAGCTACTCATGTCAGCTCCAGTTTTCTTTTTTTCCTTTTCCTTTTTGACAGATGGGGATTAGTGTAGGTAGCCAATACGCTTGATCTCTGGAGAGTAGGAAGCATTTTATGCCACTCAACAGGCGGCTTTATGGATACTAGAGGTCATATTCACAATGATATCTGAAAACCTAAATATTACAGGGGTACTTGACTTCCCTCTGGCCTTGGTGGGTATTTAGCCACTGGAGAGTTAGACCTTAATTACCTTTGGGAAACTGAGCCTAGACAGTTGACACTTCAGCAATTTATTGGGGAGTTACTTCTTGAGTGGTTCCCAAGTTTCAAGGGTCCCTACTTCAGTTGTAAAGCTGGCGGGGATGGAGGAGATGACATATTATAAATAAACAGTATCTACATAGTGAGTCAACAGTCCTGCAAGTAGTGGGGCAGCTACCTGCTGTAGAAAAAGTACCAGCAAGCTTGCAGTTTTAGGCAGAACATGGGCCTTTCCCCTCTTAACTGCATGCCTGGGAAGCAGCTTTGTGAGTGATATACCCTCGGCCACAGACCCTGAGAACCCAATATCCCCTTCATTCTGCTTAGCTGAAATGGTATTGGAGAAACTGAATTTTATGTCAAACCTGTCAATACTTCCACAAACTGGCATTTTTCCACATTTATTAGTACAGGGCCTCTCTCATGTACCGCAGGCATTACTTTAAATGTTTGCTATGTCAGCTCACCTGCAGGAAAAAAAAAATAAGCACTGGATTTCACTTTGAAATGAGGATGTCCAATATGTGTCAAAACATGTTGCCTCTTCTATTCATTCCTTCCCATAAGCATTTCAGCGACTATGGTTTAAATTAAAATTCGAGAGTGAAATGACTTACAATAAGGTATCACCAGTACCTGCAAGGACACCGTCCCTTTAAGGCCTTGCAGCCGGCCCCAATTAACATTCCAGTTTTATTGCATGTACCTGGTCTGAAGAGAGTTGGTAGCCACTGGGTGTAGCACAGATTGTTGGCCTTCAGCAAAACGAGCAGCTGAAACGCACGCGGTACCTGACCATGCTTGTTAGGCTATTTGCTCCTTTAATCAGCCACTGCACTCATGAATGCCTGCCATTCAATTACCTTCAAAATCTACATCATGTCGCTAGACAATAAAACGTGACAAGACAGGTAGTGCTGCATTATGGCCATCTGATATCTAGACGTGTCTCATTATTCCCTTCAGTGATTAGCTACAATTACTGCTTTAACCCAAGTATTTAAGGCCATAACCAAATGTTTCAAATATTCATCATAGGATGAGCTGGAGAAGTGTCCATGGAAGAAGGACCAGAGGTTCCCAGTTCACTGTGCCCAGAGCACCAGCAATCGCAGACAGGGTGGTCCCAAAAATGCTTTGATCCCCAGTTAGCTCCTAGCTGAAGGGTAGACAGCCAACATCTTTCCTGTGCTGTTTCCAAGTGACATCAGACCTTTTAGTAAGGATCCATGTGCAAGATCAATCTTGAGTCATCTTTCTTGCACTGAATCACTCCAGGCAGAGCCAATGGTATAGTTGGATGCCAGAGATTCATCTGCAGCACTCAAAACATCTCCTGAGGGAGGCACCACAGAAGCCACCAGAAGACTGCATCTGTGTACACAGGCTATATTGGCCCCAAGGAAGCAATGTTATCCCTCTCTGGGAACATAGGCATGCCTGACCCCACAGTTACTGCAGCTTCTGTACGCTGGTTAAGAATTTGTAATTAGATTTAAGATTAGGCCATCTTGTTTGTTAAGCTGATACAGTCCCTTCCTAACAAAGCCCCTTCAAACCATTTAGGACTGGGACAGCATTTTGCTCCTGTCACTTTACACAATCCCACGTTCCTCAAGTTTGGGAAAATTAGGTAATTTCTTAAATTCAAACTCTTTGTTTCATTCAAGCCACCACCATCACCACCATTTATGATGAGCCATGGGCAATGGAGAGTTACCTCCAAGAAGGAAGAGTTCTACAGGCCAGCAGAAGAGAGGGAGGCAGAGGGAACACTGATTGTTGAGGAGAAGGCAGGACAAGACACAGCACTTAGCATTTCTCAGTAAATTTAAATTATTTCCAGGATCAAACTGAGGTGGCTCAACCTATGTCAACTCTGGTGAAGGGGAGAATTTTTCTGATCTTTGAATTCGAAGGCAAGCTGCGCTTTTCACACCGGTGCTGCAGGAGGTGGAGATAATACCTGCATAAAGTAGTAAACAACAACAGCCAGCCTTTCACTGGGGGAAAAACAATTTTACAGGCATGTTGCCAGTCGATACCTCTCTCCCACTGAGGCTCAGAGTGGCCATGGTATTTGCTCTGCCCTCCGCTTTGCGTTCAACGTGACAAACAACCACAGCTGGCACTGCCACTGGCGAAGTCAGCAGTTACCTCGAGCAGATGACTGGTAGGAATGGCAAAATAGCGTTTGTGTTACCTACCAGCAGAGCCCTGGAAAGTCAAGTAAGGGGATGTGACAGATGTCTCACCCCAGTGGCACGGGAGTAGCGAGCCTGGCTCCCCAGGACTCACCTCCATTCCAGCCCTTGCTTTGTCCTTCCCCACCCAGCAGCAGGATGATCCCAGTCCTCCAACCTTGGGGCTGCAAAATCCAATCTTGCCAACACTGCTGAGAAGCTTTGAGCGGGCCCTGCATACAACACGGCTCATCGGAAGAGAATGAGTTGGCAATTTTGTGTCTTGTGGTACAATGACACTTATTTAAATAAAATCCTGATTAAGACAGGAAGCCACGGACTTGATTCACAGCAGGGAAAGCTGGAAACTGCTTGCTACATGCCGCTAAATTGCTAATTTCTACCATTTCATTTGTAAAGCAGAGCGCTGTTTCTCTGAACTGGGCGCAACACGGCATGCACATCATTGCAGATAATGCACACGCAAGGTCACTTCGTTTATTTGACGTTATCAAATCCAAAGTAACACAGGGGATTTTTTTCCTCTCCAGTCGGGGAGTGTCTTTAGATATGTGGAACTCGGTGACCCTGTGACAGCACAAGATCTGTCATAATGTGCAAATGGTAAAGCAACGAGGCCCACCTCACCACAAGGATCAGTGGGAATTATCCAGCTTTCACCGGTTGTTTTCCTATGCCAGGGACACATCAATGAGGTACAACAAACTATTTAGCTCTCCCTTTCAATTCCTCACATAACTGCTACAGGAAACAGTTAATATGGGCAGAGCATTGCTTTCTGTCTCGGTTACAGAGGACCTGTTACACATACCAGGCACAGCTGGCAGAAGTTCAATTAGACACACATTAAGAGCCTATAAAAATGCACAAAAATTTTAATTTAATGCCTACTGTGAATATTTTGGCTCATTTTGGTCATGTTTCCTTCTAAATCTTACTCAGCTCATCACTTACCAACTTTTCCTCTGCATGGTCCTGACTGCTCTCATGTCAGTCCATGCAGCTTTGTTGTAGCTGAGCATTTCAGGTCATTTCCATTTCCTATTGGGATAAGTATCTGAGCAATCCCAAAGCAAATACTCAAGTCTGCTTCATATGGATAGTTCCTAGGTACAGGAACACAAGACCTACCATGGAAAATGGCTATAAATAGAGCCTGATCACAGTAAAGAAAATGTAGCTGCTAGAACTCACATTTGTTAGTGCTTTCCTAGACCTTCTGGAAAGAAATGCTTTATCTCCCATCAGCTAGTGTAGCTATGAGTTTGGGGCACATTATCAGCTGACGTTACCTGAGAATTTTTGTCCTTCTTGTACTGTCTGTGTTCAGCTATGGCAGAAAGTTGCAGAAGACATGTCCAATACTGAACTGCTTTGTGTTCGTCTGCACATCAGAGGAACATGTCATGTATATTAACCAACATAACTGCTCTGTTGGTTTTCAGTGCCCAGACAGAGAATGGCATTGATTTTTAGGTATCTGCATTGTAGGTGAGGGTGAAATGCACAACATAGATGAGTTTACATCACTGAGAGAATGAGCACTCATCCATTTCAGATTGTCGTTTTGAAACTCAACCCTGGCCATCTATAATGACAAACACTTGTATATGTAACTGCATTCTAACAATTTTCTAAACCAACTTCCTTCATCAGTTCCCTGTTTTAAGGGATCCAGCTATGTTAGCGATATTCCCTCCCCCTGCAGAGTTAGGAGGGGGAAGTGAGAGCCTACTGTCACTGTTCTGCTGCAATTCCACTTCGGGCTGTAATGGAGAACAGGCCGCCCCAGCAGCTGCCACCAGGATAAGCTTTCATGCTTCAATCATGTTAGATCTTTCAGCAGTTATACCCAGGGCTGCCTGAACAGCACTGATAATATGTAGGAGAAATCTCAGGCAGAAGAATGAAGAAATACTGTGCCAAAACTGTTCCTGCTTATCAGGATTTGGGTTTTTTTTACTGGATTTTGCAGAGTGTCTGTATGTCCCTTCTCTGGCACATGGTGGTGTTACCTACCTCCCCACCCACCCAGTCCTTGTCTCCAAGCAATAGTACATAGCTGTTAGTGAAAAATGGTGTTTATTCCATACCATGATCACTCAGGTAGCATGCAGCTACGTGTCCATCACTACCTAGGAAACTCTCTCTTCCTCACCAAAATGTCCCTCCTCTTGTGTGAGACAAGTTGATCTAGGAAAGCAGAGAGGGTGAGATAAAGACGACATGTAAACTTGCCAATGCATTGGTCTATTAGCCCAGAGGCCAACAGGGCATTGCACAGCCTTGAGGTCCTACTAGACATCTGGATGCAGGTCATTATTTAATGAGAAAAGTTGCTTTCAGCCCACTGCACTGTGGCTTCTTCTTTTCACGGCAAGCATTGGTATAGTAGCAACAGTGGATACAAGTAGATTATTTCCACTTTAGTTATTTAGTTTCTGTGGCCAGTTGTTTGACCATGGTAAAGCTTGTGTTTGCTGCACCTGGACTTTCTATATGACTACCTGAGTTCCCTGGACAGCCCTGAGAGTCCTTAGTTTTCAAAACAGGCCAGAAACAAATTCATCCATGTCAATATGGGTAAGGCTTACTGAATTCTTATAATAATAGCAGTCCTTCAGTGGGACCCTGAAGTTCTAAGTGACTCCTAGCTATGGACTTTGCTTATATGATGCTACTGAGATTTATATTACAATAATAAGCCATTGGAGAGATTATTCATTATATGTAATTAAGATGTTGGTTAACCATGACACCTAGAATGAGCATTAGAGCAAAGACACTTTGCTAAATCTGTAGCAGTATTCCAAGCCATCAAGATATCAGTTTGATTGACAGATCAGATAATCTCTTTAGTAATCCTCTGAATTCTAAACACAGAAACCCGTAACTCATCATCAGATAAGAATATGCTGCGCTTATACTCTGCAGTAATGGAGAACAGAGTACCAGCTGTCTGGGTTTATCCACTTACTGTTTGCATAAGGTTCATAGAACATTCTGTTTCAAAATAAAGTTTATCTCTAACTTTACTAATGGTGGGCATATTCATTAATGTCAATGACACATCCACGCAGAGGTCCTGCTTTTTTTTTCTTTTTTTCTTTTTTTCATCTTTTTTGTTTTTACAAGGCACTAATGATGTAATAAAGATTAATTAGTGTAAGTTATAGTGTCTGAAGTGTATACCTTCAAGCTGTTAAATGTGTCAGTGGAGATCCATTATGACAACAACAGGCATATTATTCTCAATAGGGATTGCTCTATTTGCCGGTATGAGATGCGTGTTCTTTATTAAGACAGAACCAGTGAGAAGAGCCCAGATTTGAATGCAGCTGAAATAAGAGCCTTGCTTTACACAGCATGACAAGCCTTGATTTTGTACACACTATTACTTTGCTTTCATTACATATTCCTGCTGGTATTATTTCATGACATCAGCTAGTTTACTGGCTTTTATTTGTCATCATAGGAAACTGGGCCAACAGAACATATTTAACACTTCACAGCTTAAAAATAAAATCAGCCTGGTGATTTTTGAAGGATAAGCACTTGAATTTCAAATAGATTATCAATATCTGCCCAGGTCTGGATGGCCCATCAGGTGAAAAAGGTTAAAGCTCACTGAATTTCTACAGCCAGTAGCACACAAGGGAGTGCTGTGGCTAACAGCACATCTACATGCATGGACATCCAGTAGTCAAGCAGGCATCCACTCGCTACTGGCTGGGAGAGGGATGATTACCACTGTAAAGCCCAAATCCATCTGTGTCTATGGATCCATATTGACAATTTAGATATACTCCCACCATCTCTTCATTCAAACATCTCTTTAACTTGCTAGAAGATTTAAACTGATTTTAAGGCCATTATCAACATATTTTAAAATAAACGTGAAATGCAACAGGAGATACTTGCTGCAAACTTAACTGCTTAAATGTTACAAACACCAGTAGCATATCCATTTCTCAGAACAATTCAAGTGCAGAAGCCAGTTATTGAAACTCAGTGCTTGAACCAGTTTTCAACAAAGACCAACAGTTGCATGGGATGGGCAAGTCGTCACTACGTTGAGATGGGTACCTCTGACAGCGCTTCCAAATTTCCGCTCAACAGCCTGGCCCCAGTGTGGTATTACAGCCAAACGGAACAGACAGCTCCTCTCCATTTCCCAGGTTGTTGAGCTAGAGGGTTTTCTTTTGTTTGCATTACTCAAAGGAATATTTTTCCCATGCACACTTAGAAGTTGTTTCTCAACACTCTGTTTTCCGAAGTTGAGATTTTACCCAGGACTCTTCTGGGAATGGCAGTCCTTTTTTTGTAGGACTAGAACTGGGCTAGGACATTGGCCTTTTCAGAAGAACATTCAGATATCAAAATCATGTAGCATTTTCTCTAGGGCATTTTTGTTTGCTTGCTTTCTTGCTTGTTTTTAAGTCGTAGCCTGTAGGAAGATTCATTGTCTCACTCTTCTAAGTCTAAAAGTTGGATCAAAGAATTTTCCTCAAAACTTCAGCAGAACAGAAAAAGCCTTTTATGAGTTGAGATCAAACATCGAAGCTTTCAGCCCTAGAGAAGCTTGGGAGGAATTTACAAGTATTTGAAATTTGAAAAAACTTGCCAAGAGTGACTTCCCTGACACACGGGGAAACGCAGTTCCTGCCATGACCTCCAGTTACATCAAACTCCAGCTGTTTCAGAGCATCATGAGTAAGGCTCAGGGCTAGATCTTCCACTCCTTCTAGCCTGGTTTTCTGTTGGCTGTGTCATCTAGTTTCTCTGTAACACAAGAGAAGGAAAGCGAGGAGGGAGACATGAGAAAAGGAAAAATCTCTCTTTCCTTCCTCTCCTAAATGTAAATGAATGACTAATGAAGCTCCAACACAGAAATGCTCACCTCATCCACTCTGATAGACAACTCATAGTCCAAGGGGACTTTTCAAGAAACCTGAGGGGTTCACAACACCCCATGGACACCGTCTCTATCTCAAGTCTTTTTCTCTCGCAGTCGTGCTGGCCCGGGGCTGGGCTCAGCTGCCACCTGCGGACTCAGCTGGCACAGAAGCTGCAGGATGACTGTTCGTAGCTTCCCTCTGATCCTAGAAATCCAGAGTAATGCCTATGCTTAGCTTTATGCATCTGGGACAGAATCACAGATGCGTGCAATGTCAGAGCTGAAGCAAGCCAGGAATAGTGAGTAGCACACCAAAAATTGTTTCCCAGTGCTGTCAGGGATTGAAGTATTAGTGGGCTGTGCCTCAAAAGAGCCATAAAAAAACCCAAAGCATTGTCTGTATATCACTGACTGTGATCTGCTTGTTTGATTAAGATCTTAAGATTAAAGCTGGATAAGGGAGAAAAACCTTTCCACAAAACCTTCACTTACAGAGAAACAAAGAGTTTATTCTGCCCAGTATGTAACAGAATCGCAGTTTCCTGGAAGAACATAAAGTGTCAGGGCAGCCCACCCTGCAGCAGCACAGCATGCTACACTGGGGGGCGGGGGCAGCTTTTGTAGACGAGGCAAGGATTCGCCTGAATCTGGGTAGCTCTGGACCTTTAGTCACAGTTCCTGCTGATGACCCTTATACCACAGAGTATTACGCAAGTGCCAGTACCTGCTTTTGCTTTCTGTACATGAAAAACAATAGTAATTACTATTGTGGTGTTGATGATCATCCCATTTATGGAAGGCTTTGTAAGAAAGAACTACAGTGCCTTTGGTTTATAGGTTTGAATTCAGAATTAAGCCTAAAGTATCATAAGGTTTCCTACCTTGCAATCCCAAGCCTGGAATTTAACATATCTGGACTACAGCTCATGCTACTTTCTGTATATTAATCATTCCTAGAGTTCAAAATATGTTCATTTGCTTAATACAAATCCATTAATGTGCTGTATGAACATGTATTTACTGAAGAGCACATCTGTGCTTTGGCATATTTATAATTAGATGCACAGTTTATCAGGCAGTTACAGAAGATATGTATCTGGCTGTGACCCACTTAAGGATTCCAGCCATGTAATTTCTTTGTTGTTGCTTTGTAAACTAATCACTGCTACTATTTGGAACTACATATTAAAAATGCCTCGATTATGTGCATTTCACCATGAATGAACCTTTTTCTAATAACAGCATTGCACCTGAAGTAATTAAATAGCTGTAGAGCTTATAATCACAGCAGAAATTGAATTCTCAGTTAACGTTTTCAAAGTCCTATTGATGAAGATTCCTACTGATTACGATTCCTATTGATTGAAAGTGATTTTAATCAGTCCAGTTGGTTTTTTTAGAGGATTGACCACAAAATAAATACTCTTTTCCCATACGAGAATATTTGCATTACTAGGACTTATACAGGGATGAAGCTTAAAATTCTGTGTTGGTTTACTTTGCCTGTCTCCTCTGAAAAGAGAAAAACAATGCTTGTTTGAAGAGACTCAGCACCATAATTTTAAATGCACAGGCATAACCATCTCCTATGGATAAGATATCAGAAAAATTTTAAATTCCATTTCTGAGACTGTCATACAGCTCATCCAGTTCAAACATCTACTTGCTTGAGTTCTTTAGCACTGAGCAAGCATGGAAATCAACTATAAGAAACAAAAGGTAATGGTTTATCAAGTCTCTGCCTCTAAAAGACTATTAATTTGTTCACATTATGCACCTGTAGTATTCCTCATTGGGGCTTTTTTGTTGGTTTGAGGTTTTTTTCCTGAGATACCTAAACCATATACTTATGCCAAAATTAACCAGTGGTGTGGAATAACAATACCATGAGCCATTCAGATTCCTTCAGCCTCCAGAGGGGCTGTAGTCTAGGATTTCTCAAAACTCCTATCAGTGACAGCCTCAGCCAGCTCAGCTGTCTCCGTCCTACATTCCACCCCATAATTATTATAATACATGCTAACATATCTGAGTCAATATTGTCCTACACTATAACACTTTCCTGATTTTCACATGAGCTGTAAGAGCACAGCCAAGTCAAAAATCCCATCACAGCGAGAAGTACTCACTTTCTCTCACTCTCATGCGTAGTATGGACAGCTTTACAAAAAACCTTCTGTAACTGGAGCCCTGAACCCCTGAACTTCAATAAAGGACAATTGTCAAAATACTGCATGTTCATCTTTAGAGCTAATACCATAAATGGTTCCTTTGCACAGTAAAATATCCATATTATAGTGCACGAGTCTCCCTAGAAAGATCTTGGTTAAAATGCGCTGATGTTCTGCATTTTAATCTTTTTAGCACCTTGATTCTGTATGTTTCTGGTTGCTGTCAACTCCAGAATCCCACAATATTGTGAATTCATCTTAGTGTCTGGCACCAGGTGGGGGAGGCTCTTGGCTTCCCTGGCACTGTAACGCTATAGCTGAGGACAAAAGACATAATGTCTGCAAGCGTTTTGATAAATCAGATTGCCTAAAGATTTTTTTAATTTAAAAAAATAATAATTAAAACCATTTGGATAGTGAAATAGATTAATTATCAGAGAAACTGCAACATACAGAAAAGATTCAGGACCCAGAGTCGGGTGATTTCTTTAATATTTCACACAAGTCAAGATGACAAACAGATGGCACAGTTAAGAAAATCTAGAAGGCAAAATATAGCCCTCGTGTCACTTTAATGATACCTCTGCTTACCACGGCCTATATTTTAGATCAACTTGCAAAGTATTTTTCTAAATCACAAAACTCTCACGAGCTCTATTTTCTAAAGACAAACTGGTCTGTAAAGATGCATCAGTCAAGCAGAAGATTAATTCCTGTTGTACCAAGTTGTTGTTTTTGGCACAGAAGTCAATATTTATAAGACAGAAAGCAGCTGTAGTACGCAAGTTAGCATAGTGCATAAATCTTTGCAGCAGGTTATAGCAAGATGATGATACTATCCACAGGTAACGCGATGGAAGCACTGCCACAACAGAGCCTTCCTAATGGTGGTCATCCATTTACCAGTGTGAGCCACGCTAATGAGGTCACACTGATCCACTTCGTGTCATTTCCCCTTTGGAAGCAATCAGCCCAAATATAAACCAGTAATACATTAGAAGAGGTCACCCGGCACAGTAGCTCTCTAAAGAGTGAGCTGTTTGTATAGGACTCCGAGCCAGATCCAAGCTTGCCTGGAGCAATAGGACGTGTTGATACTGACAACAGGGCCTGGGAAGCAGATTAACCCCCCGTCCCCGCAAAAGCTGGCTGAGGTAAAGTGCTGCTCTCGGCTTTGCCTGTGGAGCAGGACTTCATCCTGCCTCTCTCATCACCCCGCCATATCGGTCATGGGGGCAACAAGGGAAGGCAGGGGGTTAACTCTCAGTTTTCCTTCTGCTGATTGAAGCTTTTGCCTCCTGCTCAGCAATGCCAGACCCCATGGCAGCCTTCGGGTAGCAGAGGAATTGGGGCATCGCACTGCCAGGAGCTGTGGCAGGTGTGGTCCTGCTTCCTTTGCAGGGAAACAAGAGCCTCCTTTGCATGGAGACAAGAGCCTTGTCCTCTGACAGACATGCTGCCCCCCTTCCCCATCTCTCCTCCTCTCTTGCCCAACACAACAGCAGCTTAACCACTGAAGGGTGGGGGGAGTGATACTAACCACTGTGGTTTAGGGTTTGAGGCTGGTTTTTTCAGAAGACGCGACACGAGGTAAAGTCCACTGAGGTCAACAGGACCATTCTCTTGCTTGCAAAAGGTTCCTCAGCAGAGGTGGAGCTCCTGCCAAGGGGCGTGGGCAGGGACCACGCAGCACTGCACTCCCCCTCGGTGCTGAGCTATGCCTCTGGGACAAGGAGATGCCCATCCTTCCTCTCCTCCACATCAGAGACCTCATGTGGCTCATCAGGGTCAGAGAACAGAGGCTGGTGGCTAAATGACTCAGGCAAGCCCCTTCCCTCCGCAACCTCAGCTTCAACCTTGCAGTCATTCCCTTCTGTGGCACACGATGAGTTTTGCTGAGGAGAGGCTAGAGCTGATCCAATGTCTGATACGCAATGTTATACAGACTACTTGCATCTTCAGCAGCGTTTTTCCCTGTGCTGAAATTGAGGAGACCAGACCCTTTGCCACAGCGTTATTCCTACGACTAGACATGAAGGTAGTTCAGCTTGGGAAGGTAATCAGGTGTTTCTCCCCTTCCTTGAGAACCCTCTTACATCATATTTTGGTCTCCAGGTGCTGCTCATGTGAGTCCAGTTACTCACATACAAGACCGTATGCAGTTTCAAGCCTGTGGCTTTCTCTCTAACCGGCATTGAGCTTCCTCTGACACTTCCAGTCTCACTTGACCAAAAATTATGTGGCTTTAGGCGAAGGTGCTTGAAGTATAGTGTTGAATAGATGCAGATTGAGCCCACATGGGAAGCAGGAAATACAATAGAAATGTGCAACTCCATTATATGAATTTATCAGTGTACATTCTGCATGCATTATAAATTTCACTAGCATGATCATCTGTTTCATTCCTAGAAGAGAAAAAGCTAGCAAATATTAATTTCTTGAAATAGGCAGCAGAAAGAGATTGACTTGAAATAAACAAAATAGTTGAAATTAAATTTTCTTGGCAAGATTTGCTTGTGTTGTTCATCAAATAAATGTACATTATGTCTTGCACTGTTACTCAGCTGTGATCCTATAATGTGTTCTCTGCATCCTGTCAGACATATGATCCTTTGTCCCATAATAGACCCAACTATCTCACAACCAGCTGAGCTCAGGGTCATCCCAGGGTCAGGCTGGTTAAAGATGGCTGTCAGTTCGCTGCCTGACTCACAGACACACTTTAAATCACCTTTATCTTACTTGTGCTGATGCTTTCCAGCCATCGCCGTAGTAGGAGCTGTAGCGCCGATGCGCAATGTGGGGCAATGTCTTGTTAGCATCCCTGAAAATACTTTTGTGGGTATGCAGCGTGTCATGTGCCCGATATAAAGAAAGCTCGATGTCTAATGTGGAATGAGAACTCTTCCAAATGCCTTTACACAAGGTAGCTAAACACTATGGTTCTCATCCATCTGGCAAATGAAATCAAAAATTCAGAGGGTGAAATATCACCTTTCGGATCAGAAATATAATTATTACCTAGCCTGAAATTTCCAGCAAAAAGGGTATTTGCATAAGAAGCACAGATAATCTGGGAAATGCATCACTTGATGTTTTTATTGTGATAAATACCTCCCTTCAGCTCCTGATGCTATACAACTTCTTAATGTTTGTCACTAGTCTCCAAGGTATAGAAGAAAGACAGGTCTTAATTGTGAATTTACACATGCTTTATTGCCAGTGCAATGGCATGAACACATTTAACAGGATTGTCATTCCAGTTAATTATGCTGATTCTGACATGTACCTATCACATCTAAAATTGATAGTGCCTTTCGACCGGTTAGTAACATCACAATGTGTTGTGTCTTTCTCTCTAAGGTTAAGCGTGTTAGGGGCCGGAGAATGGCAGGAGAAAAGAGTCCCTGCATACTAAGTAAGTGCCGCTAGCTCAACGGCAAAACCTCCTTGTAAGAGAACTGTAGATAGCTCAAACCCAGCACATGTTCTGCATTTCTATGTGTGCTCCAGCCCACCTGCCCCAGGCAAAGACAACAATCTTCATTATGCCTAATAGTAAACACCACCAGCCCAGCCCCTCAGAAACTCTTGGCCTTGTTCACAACGTGTAATACCAGGCACCCAAGCAGATGGTAACACTTATTAAAGATATTAAACGCAAAGAAAAGGCAGCAGAAAAGGAGGCAACTATTAGAAAACACTTTGTGGCAAGGGAAAAAACAATTTCCATGTTTTCCCTGCAGCAGGAGTCTGAGTCTGTGAATTCCAGACAGAAGAAATCAGGGGAAGACTAAAAATCAACAGCAAACCACAAATGAATATCAAATGAGAGTAAAACACCAACCTTACCCTCAGCAGAGGTGTCACTGCTTAGAGCAAAGCCACACTTTAAACCCCCACTCACACACTGAACAAGGCAGATAGAAATCTGAGGAAACCGTAGATCCTCCTTTCCTTCCCACATACCCCAGTATAAATCTTGGGCATTCCAGAAGGGCAGTGGAGACATACACATCTTAAAGTCACACCTGGATGACATGGATAGTATTTTTAGATTGTCTAAATTACAATGAGGGAGGAAGGAAGGAAGAAAAACATGTTTGCCTTTATAAAAAATGGATTAAAAAATCTTTCAGTCATTAATTTTCTGTCACATGACCCATGTAGCTTTTAAGGGAAAGTAAGCTTTTATGCTACACCCAAAAGCACAAAACCATGGGTGACGGGATCCACGCTCAAGCAAACAGTGCAGAGACCAGGGAAAATTAACTAAAAGAATTATAAAATAGATTAAGGAATAGCAATCTTGTTGGATGGTCTCATGAAACGCAACTTGGAATACCTCTCCATGCATCATAGCAATTTTGCATCATGTCTGGAAGAGGAGGAGATATCACCACCAAAGTCACAGTAAAACATGCTGACACCTGACCTTCTCTTCTCTATGCTGTCCCCCTGCTCCAGCCAAGCCTGGGCAGCAATCTCTCCTTCCACCTGCCCCACTGCCCTATAGACAATATCCTTGGGGGTAGTGGCAGCAGAGACCCTACATGGTTGTCCCTCATCTCCCCTCACATCAGCCTTGCCCTTTTGACCATTCTCATCCTAACCTACGTTAAAAGCAATGGAAGGGCTGCACCAAGAGCTGGAGAATGTAAACTCATGAGTTCTTGAAAACTGGAAAAGATTGGACATCAGTGAACAGATTGTGAAGAGCTTGTCTCATAGGTGTGAATAAGCACCTAGGAAACATCTAAATAAAGCTTTATTTTTTAAATTATTTTGAATAAGAGAATAAGCCATGTGCAAGGAGGAATTCCTTCCCCCCATTTTCCTTAAAGGAACTTTTGCAGCTTGTCACCTTTTGAGTGTGCCCAGGATTAATTTTCCTGGTGAAGAAAAAGCAGCATTTTCAGCAGTGGTGTTCTGGCTGAGCTCACATACTCTTACTCACAGTTAAAGTGATGTTCGCACGTGACAGCTCAAGGAATGTCCTTCAGATCTAGCTGACAGGATCTGTGGAGCAGGGTGTGATGCCTGCCGATAGACAAACCCGCATCGAGCACTTATATCTCAAGACAGGGCTGATGACAGACCTCATTCCTTTCTCTCTCTTCCCATTGAGCTCAGATAACGTTTACCCCAGAGGTAGTGACTTTTGGGGCTACTTCCACAGCCTTTTTTCTGAAAAACTACCTACTGAAACTGCTGGGGGCGGGGGGGGTGTATAGCCCAAATATAGCAGGAATTCACATTTTGTGATGAAAGGCAATTTTCTATTTGATTCTTGCTGGCATTTTTTTTTTATTTAAACATTTTACTACAATTAAAAAAAAAAGTTCTACCCTCTGAGGTGTGAACAATAAATTGCAGATTGTTTAATTTTCACTGAAACGCAGATTGCTTTTTTCACAAAGGCTGATACATATTCCTTGCCCTGGAGAAAATTTAGAAGCAAACAATCTTAATTTTAAGGCCTAGACTAGAGTCCATCACCTTTAGTGCTGCTGCTTCCAACAGATAGGGAATTGCACTAAGCAAAAGACCCACTTTAAGGATTAAAAACATGAAAAAATGTGCCTCATTCTCATGAATCCTAAAGGACACACCCAGGCAGCCATAGATCACTCTCTTCCTTCAACATGGACACTTCAGGCATGCTAGCAAGCTCTCGAAGCTGCTTCACCAAGGACAATGGCTATTTGAATTTCCTATACAAAGCTAGGAGCATCCTTCTCCCCCAGCACAGGCACCAGGGGTACAGGGGATACAGCTGCACGACAACTGCCATCCCACGTGGCTGAACATGCACACTGCCCTCAAGGAAGGGGCCAAATTCCTTTCGTCTCTCCTCAGCCAACACACACCTGAATGCAGTTAATATTTTCAGCTCCTCCATTCATCTCCTGGCTGGGTTTTGGGTTTGGGTTTGGTTTTGTGTTTTTTTTTTTTTTGGTCTCTAAGAGGAAAAGAATTTTACAAAATAAAGATCTAAGGGCTGAAAATGTGTGTGCAAGGGGGTGGGGGGAGGGGAGGAGGGCAGGGGGAGTGTGACAAACCTTGCAACTCATGTGAGAGGTTGTTTTGCTTCTAGACCAAAGGGGAGGAGGCCTGATCCTGCTCCTGTGCTAGATAAGCAGATATCCTGCAGGCAACCAAAGCTGGCAACAGGCTGAAATCATGGTGAGAGTTGAAAAGCTTGTTTTTCTATATGCACAACAAACCAGAGATGTTGACAGAAAAGCAAAAGAACATCTGCTCATGCTGATCTATGAACGCTTTCCCTGGCTCCATTAACCTCCCCTTCTTTCTCTGTCTCTTTTTATCCCTGTAAACTGAAAATTATCATTTAGAATGTTCAGGGCTTTCATTTCTCTATTAATCAAATTAAATCTCCTTATCCACTGTTAAAATACTCTGTGAGGTGCTTCGACCAAAGATCATTTGCCTTGCAATTAGAACTCATTTTTAATACAACAGGGGGGAAATAGAGAGCTACAGCTTTGGAATCAATATAACTATAAATTACATGGAAAAGGAAATGGTAGCATCCTAGCTTGAAACAACAGATTTATTATCAAAGTGGGTAGCATTCTATCGACAGAGTACATAAGTTTTATAAAGAAAGAGAGAAGGAGGCACACGGAGAGAAATCAATGCTAACATGGGCTCACTGTTGCTTTAAATGCTGCATTTGTCGTAACTAATTTTCACTTATTACTTTAAATTGTAAAATGCCACATTGAAAAATGGCTAGTGGCTCAAAATATCCTGTCTGCAGTATTTTCTAAGACAAAACTCCACTGATTTTAATGAAAAAGGCCTGTAAAAGAGGGTCCCATTATGTGCTCTGTATTTAATCCTGGTTAAGAGGGGTTACTAAAGGGCCTCCTCCATCCCTGATTGTAGTTAAGGTTGCTGAGATGGTATTTAAACCTCAGCAATTTGCATTTATTTCGATTCATACCTACTGGGTAAGGTGAGCAAAACTGTTCTTTCTGATAGCAGCAAGCGTTTTAAACGCATCATCCTCCCCTTCGGCAAGAAGGATTCCCCTGTGGCTGATGGCTTATGCAACCCAAAAACCCCTTCAAGGTCTGGCCAGAAGAGTCCTTGTTAGGTTTCCACTGCCTTCAGCACACAGCCTGCTTTGCTGTCTTCTCAGTGACAAGCACAGGGAATTTTTTTTGCCCATTGCTGGGCATGGAGTTTGCCATGACAGCGTGATCCACAGCCCAGGGTAATGACCACGTCTTCTATTTCAGCTCCAGCAAAAGTGGGAGTCAACCTATATGACTGACCAGGCTTGAAACACATCACTGTGTTCAAAAAGGGGATTACATGGAGATTATTTGGATTTCTAGGGTCTCTCATCGGATTTGTAATCAAGCTGTTTCTTTAGAGGAGCATCAGCAGAATTTTCAGTGGTTTTTGTCTATGTTCCTTGTATGCTTTACTGTGCCATTCAAAGCCTGGGACAAGAAAGATGTGATCTGAAGAGAGAAAAGTTTTCTTTACTGATGGATTACCATCCAGGTTCAATGAGCCTAATCTTCTGATTTACATGCCTGTGGGTATCAGGTGAGCTGAATCTCCCTGGGCAATGGGCCACAGTAGGTCCCTCTCAAAGCCAATATAAGCGTTGGTCAGGTACAAGCCTCCACTAACATTTAAACCTTTCACTTTGTGAGATCACTTGAAAAAAGCTTGTGTAATGCCCCATTAAATGAATCGAATTTCTGGGGAAACGCACATGTTCCTGCGGATAAAGACATGGTACATCTCCAGCACAACATGAGCTGTGTAATACTTCATTCTGTTCTGACCAGAGGATAGGTCTTCTCAGACCCTTTTTGCTTCACCAACCATTTCTATGATCATTGCCTTGCCTCCTAGCACTGTCAGATTTTTCTGTTTTAAAGGGGGGATGTAATAAATTGCAAAGCCCCACGGGGTCCTGCCTGTCTGCAATACCCACTTCCATGGCTAAACATATTGTTCATGCTAAAATTGTTTGCTGGGAGGAGTGTTTCTCCAAGATAACATTTGTGCACAGTGAAATATTCATGGCTCTTCCATGGCTCAGCTCGGATGGGATCACCTTTCAGCTTCTAGACAGTGGTATATTTTTTTTTACCTATTTCTTTTTCCCAGCACAGCATGAGGAGCACAACACTCCCCCAGTCAATGAATTTTAGTTTATGAGCTGTCTGCCCTCAGAACCGTGCGTGGCTGTTGAATCCGCTGACGTTACAGAGCAGTGCTGCAGGGATTTTATTTCTTGCAAAACAGACCAGTCTGGTTAAAGTCTCCACCTTTGCTAGGTGCTCTCAGGAATATTTTACAGCTATGCTAAGGAAATAAATTGAGGCTTTGATGGCATTTCTACTGCAGCTGATGCTTTGCACAAGAGGTAGCTGAGGTAGTAGACCCCTTGAAAAAGTAAAGAAAAAGCTTTTTTATGTTTTATTAATACTGAGGAGTTTCAGTTAAAACTCTGTAGAACCTCCACCCCTGTGACTTAGCCCCTTCTATAACCTTCACCTTCTTATGAAGTCAGTGAGAAGTCTGGACAAATGGTTGTTCTGGGAGACTCCTCTGACGTGCTCCCCCTAATCTGTCCCCAGATGGAGTCTGCGATTTACACAGATGTGCTTTGCACCTGAAGGCTCACTGGTGTGCAGCGAAGGAGCGATTCCCAGTGCCCTCCCGCCCCACATTTCCACCGCCAGCCTTACCCTCACCCCCATCTCTTTTCATTACTTAACGAACCTGGTCTCCTGTGTTTTCTCTGCTCTTTATTCCATGTCACTGGGGCTGAGTGACTGCTGAAGATGAGAGGGGATGAGGAGTGTGAAGAGGGAATCTTCTGCCTTTGGTCTGAGCCTGACGGGGAATGATGAAAACCACATGGGCTATGAGAAAGTCCAGTCCAACTTTCTGTTTACCGAGGTCCCTAGAAACGTCAACATCTGTCACCAAGTTACCCCTAAAAGGGGCACCCCCTTGCTACAGGACCCCGATGGCAGGTCCCATCCCTCTTCCCCCAGCACGGGCTGGAGCGGAGGGGTGTTGACAGAGGGAAAGAGAGGTTATCCGGGATTTGGTGATGGCTGTATTAATAGACAAAGGAGATCAGAAGCGATACCCCTGCCTCAGCGCTGCGATGCCACCTCAGGCGCGGCCGGCCGGCCCGCAGCCTGCCGCCCAGCAGCTCGCAGCCTGCAGTCAGGGAGGGGGGGCCGCCGGGGCATCCCCCGGCTGAGCTCGGCGTTTGCCCTCCCCGCAGCCGGGGGTCCTAAGGAGCTGACCCGCGGAGCTGGGTGCGGAGGAGATCGGCCCGCGTGCACGGCATCCCGCGGGCGGGGCGAGGCGCGGAGAAGCGCGGAGCAGCGCGGAGAGGCGCGGAGCGGCCCGGCGGCCGCAGCCCCGCTTCGTTGTTATTACAATGCATTCAACGAATTTTCCTCGTATTAGTCATTTCCCGAGGATCAAACCCGAAGACAGCTGCGAATGCAATCGATCCCTACCAAACGCGTTAGCGAAGCATTCAATCAAAGTAGATATTTCCTTGGATTTATTTCTTTTTTATTTTCTAATAATCGATAGCATATTACCTTTTTCTTTTTTCTTTTTTACTTTTTTTTCCCCTTTCTGGCGGCGAGCGGCCCGCCGAGTTACAACCCCATGTAGGTTAGAATTAGAAAACGTATAAATACTTGTGTGCAAAGCCAAGCGTGTTGAATGCAGAGAGCAGCCGCTGCGCAGCGCCGGGAAGCCGGGCAGGCACCGGGGTAGGCACCGGGATTGGCACAGGGTCAGGCACCGGGACTGGCACAGGGACAGACACCGGGATTGGCACAGGGACAGGCACCGGGATAGGCACCCGGGCCAGGCACCAGGACAGACACCAGGACAGGCACCGGGGCAGGGCGGACGGGTCTGTCCCCCGGCTCCCGACTGCTCAGACACTTCCTACAACTGTTGCGAGCGAAACGCTCCATGAGCCCCGGTATTTTCCTAATCCCTCCGCTTCCCGCTGGCTACACCACGTCTTAAACCGATGTGAACATAAGCAAAAGAATTTGTGGCTGATTGGCTTCGTGTCCTATCGCCACTTGTTTGGGCTCCTATTTGGGTTTATTTGATTTTTGTTTGTTTGTTTGTTTGTTTTGCGGAGTTTTGTTGTTGTGGTTTCTTCGTGGTACTTTTACTTTCTTGAACAGGGAGAGTTTTTGTAATACGTTCAGTTTGTATTTATAAACTGAGCACCCTGAGAAGTCATGAACTGGGTATTAGTTTCACCGTAATCGAGGCTGATCGTTATTCGGCCACGTTTTTATAAGAACCAATAGTCCGAATCTAACATTACGAGATATAAGTTTTCAAGGAAAGTAGATTTGGGAAGCCAAAATAATTGTAAAAGTAATGGCTGAAACATTCTCCGTGTGGAACAAATGCTTAAAATATGTCACCGCCCTATGAAAAATAGCGCGGAAGCATTTTTCCTGGCCAATTTCTGCTCGTATTACTGAAATGTGTAATCCTTTTGAAGTTATATGGCAAAGAGGACTCCCCACATGATCAAAACCAACAAAGTTTGCCCTCAAATTCTTAGGCACGAGGGAAGTCTTCTTTTCCCCAGAGCTCCCATTGATTTCAATAGTCTTTCTGAGCCTGAAACAGGAGTAACTGTGACCTGTAATATTTTATGACACATAAACCATAAAAGAATAATGTTAACAGTGAAAGTCGGCCAAGTAGTGTGCCTGGGGGAGAAAAGGAATGTTTGCCTTGGAAAGGGAGAAAGGGAAAAAAGAGAGAGGAAGAGGGAGAAAAAGAGAAAAAGTGAGTGAGAAAGGCAGGCACGGGAAAAGACAGGGAAAAAAACTAAAGAAGAAAGAAATAAAGAAATATTTTTTGTATATTTATATTGCTATTTATTCATATATTAGTAATTTAATTATTTCTGTATTTTCTTTTTGTGGTTACCAATTCACTGCGCTCTCACAGAGCTCAATGCTAGGGCAAAGTAAACAAGAGATCTTACTCCCAAGCTTAGGCGGAAAAAAAACCCAACATTCTGAAACAGTTCTTTTCAGAAAAAAATAATTTAAAAAATTACAGACACCTCCCCGTCCCGTCCCAAGCCGAGGTCCCTCACCGTGCCGCGGGAGGGGAGCGGCCTGCCTCCCCCGGGCTCCTTCCCTGGCGCGGCGCTGCCGCCCAGGCTCTCCCGAGGGCGGCCCCGGGGCCCGGCCCACGCGGAGCCTCCCCGGGGACCGGGTCGGGACCTCATCGCCTTTCGTGCCTAGGGACCCCTGGCAGTGTCGAGGAGGGGTTGTGGGGGGGGGGAAGAGGGCAGATCCTGAGAAGCAATTTGCCGGTGAAAACCCGTTCGAAGCTATAGCCCAAACGTGAGCTGCCATTAGAGAGATACTAATAAATCCCTATTAAGCATGCATTTATACAGTGATTACGTGAACTTTGGCCTCTGAAGAGTCCCTGCAATTAGCAGCGACGTCCATCCCGTTTTGCCCAGATTTCTCTCTACTCTTTCCCCACAAAGGATGGAGAGGGGAGTATAGCCCCGCGGCTCCGCCAGCGCCTCCAGCTGCCGGGCTCGTCTCCCACCTCTCCCCGCCATCCCCCTGTCATTGCCAGGGAGAAAGAAAGCCCCAAGCATCTCTCTCTATGCCCCCGGATCCCCTTCCCCTTGAAAATGCAAGATCTATTTGCGAAAGGGCTTGTTCCCGCACCACGGTACCGCTCGCGGGGGTTACCCGCCTTTTGCCGTCTCCGCAAAACAACGGAAAGCGGTTAAAATTTCGTAAAAACTACTGGGCAAAACCGAGAGGAAAGTTACCGCTGCCAGGGAGACAGCGAGAGGGAGAGAGGGAGAGGGATGGCTCTGTAATTGTTGCCTTTACCAAGGCTGTGAGATCAACCACTGGGACTTATTCTAAAGTGACCCATCACCGAATTCATTTCTGCTTGAACTTTCGGTGAACCTGAGATTAAAGAGGGGAGAGCAGCTAAGCAGTTTGTTGTTAGCTGCCTTTTCAACAGCCCTTTCAGACTGAGTAAATATTGATCGGTTTCAATCTGATTGCCCCAGAGGAAAACACCAAAGCATCTCAATAGCCTCCAAAAGTAAACTTTAAAGGTGAAGAGCAGAAATGCCCTTAAGTATGATAGGAAGATGCTAAACTCCGTTTGACATTTGGACGCGGTTTGGGTTGGTTTGGGGGTTGGGGGTTGGGGGGGGGGGGGGAGGGGGAGTGTTGGAGGGTGTCTTACTTTTTTCCCCTAGAACTTTAGAATTTTATTTATTTTTAAAATGTAAAACCGAAAGGATCCCCAGGACCCGAAGGGCAAATGAGTGTTTCCATCAAGTCAAAGCACGTTGTGATATTTTTAGGGATATTTTTGTGATAGGAACTCTAAACTAGAGATCTTCATTCCCTCTTCCCCACACTCCCTGGCCCGAAAGGTTGAATGTATCGAAATAATAATAACTCTGACAAAATGAGCCGGGATCGGGAGGTTTGAGGTGTCTTTTCTGGAAATCGATCAGGACTGAGAACTAAAACCAAACCCCATATTAAAATAAAACCGGGTTTGGGTTCTGTGTGTGTGTGTGTATGTGTGTGTGCGGGATTCCGTGTCGATTAATCGCTCACCGCAGATTGACGCACTGACAAGTGTCTTGTCTCTCGCGTTTAGGCTATAATTTATGGCCGCTCTTTTTAGCACATTAAGTCAACACCGGGGGAGCCGGGTTGCAGATCCGGATTCCAGCAATGTTTAGATCCAGATTTCGATATTGAAATGCCCTCATTGGCATGCAAATGCCACTTTAACACATCGAAGTCTCTGGAAGAAGGCCATCTGTTTTGCTTTGTGGCTGTTACACTAATAAACAAAAGGTAAAGTATATGGCAGGCGGGGAAATGAAAGAAATAGGGAGGCATCGGCGGGAGCCCTTGGAAACAGCCCTGCTCCCTTGCAGATAGCTCGGCTCTTGATATGGCTGCCGCGCCTTGCAAATCAGGGCTGGTCTCTTTTGACACCGAAGTGAAGAAAATTACGTTGACCTGCTGCGGATCCCGCAAAGCCAATCTTGCGTGGGCAGCCAGGCCCCGGGAGAAGCCCGGGAGCACTCCCCCACAGATGGGTCGGGGGAAGATGTTACGCGTGTTTGCGCTGAAATTCAAGAGGCAGCAGTGACTTGAGACACACCCCGTCCAGCTGAGCATGTCTCTGCTCCGTCCTGCCACCCGGGTGCTCCCCACACACGCTTCCCCTGACCCACTGTTCTTTTGATACCTCTTGGAAATTTTATGACATTTACCTGGGAGACTTTCCCACCCCCACCCTCCCCCACCTACCCACCTCACCCCCCCTCCCCAAAAAAAAAGAAAAAAGAAAAGGTGGTGGTGGAATGGGATGGGGTTAATGCCAGAAGGACACTGCCAAGCACCTAGGAGCTATGTCCCACCTTGGCACCCATCACCCTCCGGTCTTGGCAGCCTGGGATGGGACATGGAGAGAGAAGCCGGCACAAGTTAGTGCCCAAGCTAATTAAATGTGCAGCCCTTGGCTAGGGGCCTGCTATGTGAGGAAAGACTGGCTGAAGACAGTTTCTGCTTTTGAAGGGTGCTCTGTTTACATAACTGTCAGCATCCATCCCGAGGTGAAAAGGTTAGCACTTGACCCAGGAAGTACTGGTGTTTGTGCTTCAGAAATAGATTGGGATCATAAATACCTTCTAGTTACGGAGGAGAGGCTTATATTTTCTAAAAATAATATTATTTGAAAGTAGGAAAGGAAGAAACTTTGTGTTATGAGTCAGACTGGGCAGCCAGAGCTCTGACCCCAGCAAAACAACACATGAGGTGTGACACTGGGAGACTCTTCATCCCTTTCCCCTTTGGAAAGGCCTCGGCAGTAGAAAATAAGGGAAACAAAACTGCTGAACCCAACCTGTGACTCAGCTCTGACGTCACACAGAGGTAGGCAGACAAGAGCTACCTGAAAGTGGAATATATTTATTACAGACATTATAAGGACCCGTAAATCCTGCCCTGGCTTCCATCACCAGCGGAATCCCAGAGCCTTTCATGATTGTACAGAAAATCAGGAGGACATTTCGCTCACACACGACAACTGATAGAACTCAGTATACCCGCAGTACAGCAAAGCACGGTGCGTCATGCAACGGTCCGGACACCAACCACAGACATTATACATTCATTTGGCCATTCGTCACATTCACAAGTAGGTTGAAAAGACATCGAGTTTAGAGGAAGGTTAATACGAAAATAGGAAGAGGTGAGGGGGGTTGGGATGGTTATACCCTTCAGTTGAGTATAAATCCAACACAGCTTAGGGAGGGGGGCGGTGTTAAGGGACTTGGGGCAAGCACACTGGGTGAGGTTTACAAAACCTAGTGCAATTGAAGCCTTGTTTGTCACATTTAAAGAATAGCGCTACTTTTTTTTCTTTTTTCTTTTCTTTTTTTTCTTTTTTTTTTTTTTTGAGGTATCTGCTTGAGCTTAAGACGTTTACTTGATACGGTCATTGGCTTTACCAATATAAAAATGGATCCAGTTTGGCGAATGCGCTCACCCTGCTTAACCTGATAATCGAAACGTCATTTCTAGAAAAATCTGTAAAAAGATAAATCTCTCGGACAAAGTATTTACAAGCAACAAACTCATAGACACGAACAAAGAATACATTAAATTAAGGGGGTGAAAGTCCTGTAAGTCGTGTAAACACTTGCAATAGTGCATCTCTCTGTGAGGTCACGTACCCTAGATCACCTGTCTTTCTCTCAGGGAAACTCGGAGGAGAGTCCTTGCAGCGGGAGACCCTTATGCGTGTGCCAACACAGCTCCTCCAGCAGAAAGGAGGCGGGGGAGGGGAGAGAAGGGAGAGCGGGGGGCAAAGAAAATCTCTTGGCACCAAGGCTCCAGGACCCGGCAGCGGTCAGGCAAGCGGGTAGCGGTGCCGGCACCCCCGAGGCCGGGAGGCGGCGGAGGGGAAAGCCGGAGCGCTGGGACCCTCTCGGGGAGACCGACCGACCGGGGGACCGACCGAGGGACCGACATAACCGCGGTGAACCGACGCGAGTTGCGCTGGCGGGGGTATCGCGGTGGGCGGCCGTCGGGGCGCGCCGGGTCTCAGTTGGAGGCAGCGAGCGTGTCCGAGGCGGAGGAGGCAGGCGAGGTGCTGCAGGGCGACGAGCAGGACTTCTCCGAGGAGTCCTCCGCCTTCTCCTCGCAGCCCGTGGGGGTGGCGGGGGAGATGGGCAGCAGCCCCTCTTTCTCACGTTTCTTTTGCTTCATCCGCCGGTTCTGGAACCAGATCTTCACCTGCGTCTCGTTGAGCTGGAGGGAGGCGGCGATTTCCACCCGCCTGGCCCTTGTCAGGTACTTGTTGAAATGAAACTCCTTCTCCAGCTCGGTGAGCTGTTTGGTGGTGAAGTTAGTTCTGACGGTGTTGGGCTGGCCCACGAAGCCGTACTCGCCGGCCTTGCCTGCGAGGGGACATGCAGCAGTAAGTAAGCGCAAATGATTTATAGGCGACGTAATCAATATGTCCACACCGGCTAAGCGATAGGGAGCAAGAACTTCTTAGGATAAGAGGGAAGCCCCGGCAGGGTGAGTGATGGAGTGCGAGGTGCTAAACCGGAGTCAGCCTCTAGTGTCAGAGGAAACTTGATAAGTGGTTTATGAATTACAAGAAATATGACCGCGGGAGAGGCGGAGAGGGGGAGCCGGGAATAAGCGGCGCTGGCTTCCAGCGCTGCGGGCAGACGGCTGCGGCTGCTCCCAGAGGTGCAGGCCGCCCTACCTGCCCAGTAACCCGCGGGGCACCGCGCCGCTTTCCCCGCACCCACGGCAGAGAGAGAGAGAGAGAGAGGAGCAGCCCCCGCCCCGGCCCTCCCGCCGGCCACTGACCTGTTTTGGGTGGGTTTCTTTTCACTTTCATCCAGTCGAAGGTTTGCGCCGGCGGCGACGTCTCGGCCGAGGGGGAGCGGGCGTTTTCCCGGTGGCCGGCGTGGAGGGGAGATAGAGCATGGTTGTAGGTGCCCAGGGGCAGGTTCTGCTGCTCCTGCCCGTAGGGGGGAGGCACGTACTGAGAGGGCCCCCCCGCGTAGCTCTGGTGCGGGTGCTGCGCGGCAGCGGAGGAAGAGATGCTCCCCGAGTACACGGCGGGGGCACAGGGGGGGAAGCCGCCGCCCAGCTCCGCGTCCTGCCCCAGGGGGTAGGGGCCGTACGCCGGTCCGAAGCCCTGCGCGCCGTAGGTCGGGCCGCAGCCGGGGTGAGCGTAGGACACCCCCAGGCCGCCGTGGTGCTGGTAGGCGGCTGGCTGGGCCGGGGGGTGATGGTGGCGGTGGGGGCTGATTGGCACCCCGCGGCCCGCGAGGAAGCGATCCTCCCCGCTGCAGCTGCCGGCGCTGACGGCGCAGGGCTGGAAAGTTGTAATCCCGTGGTCGGGGTGGTAGGCGCGGGCGGCACAGCCCCCCGCCTCGCCGCCGAGGACGGGGTACTCGAGGAAGGAGCTCATCCTCGCCGCGTTCCTCTGTCACGCCGCCACCGGGTCTTCAGCGTCCGGCGGGGCCGCGCCAACTTTCCCACTTCCTCCATGGGGCCGGCAGGAAAATGACACGAAGGTACAGGCAGCGGGCAGGCACGTGGGGGGCGGCAGCCAATGGCTGCGGCGCCTGCGGGACTTTCCCGGCTCCTGCCGCTGATAGATCGCCGCGTCGGGGGCATTTAAACGCCGAGCGCTCCGACGGCGCGGCACGGCACGGCGCGGCGCGGCACCGCGGGGCAGGGCGGCGGCGGCCCCCCGGGGAGGAGGGGGGGGATGGGCAGGGGCAGGGCTGTCGCACCGCTGCCGTCGCCGGGGTCCCGCCCGCCGGCTGAGAGGGGAAAGCAGGAGACACCCGGAGGCTGCGCCCGGCCCGCGGAGCCCACTGGCCGTCCCCTCCAGGGTGAGTGCTGCTGCAAAGAGGGTGTCCCAGAGCCTCCCTTGCTGTCGGCGCTGTCAGGCCGGCGCTGGGCACCTCCGCTGCCCCCCGCCCCTATTCCCCAGGCCGGGGCCGCGGGAGGGATGTTGGGCGGCGGCTGGGTCAGTGTTACGGGGCGGGGAGTAGTGGGGGAGAGCAGCGGGGGCTGCCCTGAGAGCATCAGCCTTGGATGGGATGAAGATGGGACCGTGCATGTGTTTGGGGACTGCTATGGGGACAGGGAGGGAGATAGGAACGAGGATGAAGATAAAGCGGAGAATAGGGATGGGACTGATGATATGGATATGGATATAGATGGTGATGTGATGTGGCCGGGGCCGAGGGATCTCGCTGCTCCTGCTCCGTCGCAGCCCCAGCGCGGCGCGACGCCAAGAGTTAAAGGGGCTTGTCCAGCCGCATCACCAGGCGGCCGCGGACATTAGCATAGAAATGAGCCGCTTTTGGGACTGACGGCCATTGTGCTCTCCCGGGCCCACCGGCCTCCCCCTGGCCCGCATCCCTGCTCCCCCCCGCACCTCCGCCGGGCTCACTTGCGCCAGCCCGGGGCTGGGGTAAGGGAGGAGGAGCCGGGGGCAGAGGGATGGATGATTGGGCGGGGGCCCGAGGTCTCCGCAGCCCATCTGCTGGGTCCCCGCGGCGCCCCTGCCGCTCGCCCACCCGCCCTGGGACCGGGAGGGGGGAAGGCTGCCTGGGGTGCCGCGGGTCGCAGCTCGGTGGGCCAGGGAGGCGGCCCGGGGCAGGGGTAGAGGAGCGGCGGGAGGCGCAGGGCCCGCAGCGTCGGCCCCTTTGTCCCTGCGCTCCGCCACCCGGGCCGGCAGTGACGGGAGGTGGCAGATGGCCAGTGGCAGAGGCGGCCCCAGGACCCTTGGGAACCGCGCTCAGCATCGACTCAAACCTACTCCTCCCCACCCCTACGAAAAAAAATAAAAGGTCCGTGGATAGAAAAGGAGGGGGGCGGTGGGATGCGACCTCATACTCGGTTTACGTATGAGGAAAAGGAAAGAGGAGGTAAAGGCCAGGCATCCGTCTGTCCCGGGCCACCCAGTCGTCTGCAAGGAGAGGACGGCACCAACACTCTTCAAAGAGGCGTCCTGCGAAACGTTAAGCTCGGGGATCGATGGATGTAAAGTCCTGTCCCCTGCCACCAGCCCCAGGAGGGGTTGCCCCATCTATTTCTGCAGGTGCATTTCCAGCTTGCTCTTACGTCCCTCTCTTCTGACGCTCCGTTCTTGCTTGTTTTGAAATCCAAAAGGCTCTTCTACCCCACCACCTCTCCCTGCCCACGAACACCCACACATACACCATACACAAACCCTCAAGCTCCTCCCTCCCACATGAACTACAACATCCTCTCCTAGGTGCAAAGCTCTTCTATTGCTATTAGGTCAGCCCTTATCCCATGCCACCTCGATGGCCTCCCTGCTGACAGCCAAAAACCGAAGGTCTCCTTCCTCCACCACCCGTCTATCCGTAGGCACTCAGTATTTCAATTTGTTCTGATTTACTACACAAGCGCGGATGGTTAAGGGCCCTCTGGAAAGGTTCAGTTTCTTAAACTCCAGGGGGGCGGGGTGGAGGACAAGAGCAACAACACTCCAGAGGCATTTATGGCATTATACTGCACCAATTTTGGCTATGGTTACAGCTGTAAACACGTTTATTTCATTCTTGTAAACCAGTTGTGATAAATACTGCATAAAGCAGAGGGGGGGTGGGGAAAGGCAGGCCTCTGGGACTGTTTACTTGTACAAGGGCTGGCATCTTTTCAGCGCCTTTTCAGCCAGCCAAGGAAAAATTTATATTTTGCTATAAATAGATCCGTTTTACCAGTAAATTCTGCCGAATCACAGCACCTCTCTTACAGTCTCCAGCATCCTGAAAACCTTTTTTCTCTCCCTTTTTCGTGCCATTGTCCCTTTTGTTGCATTGTCTCTCTGGCGGAGCTTCGGGGGTTTGCTGCCTGTACGGTGCGTGGGGGCAACACCATGGGAAGGGCCGGAGCAGAGGGGAAACACACCCCCCACCCCCCTTCCTTACCCGGCCCAGCGAGGGGGAGCTATCGCCCCTTCCCTCTGCCCGCAGGCCGTCCCGGCCTCTCCGCGCCCCTCCGCGGCTCCGCTACGCGTTTCCTGACCCGGGATTGGGGCCAAGGGGGCTATCCATGCGCTTTAGGCTTTTCCGTGGGAGTGTGCCCCCGCTGTGGCCCCAAGGCTCACCGAGAGACTCGGAGGCGACTCCTTCTCGCTGAATCCCCCCATTTATTTAAATAGAGTTTGCAAGAAGTTTAAATCTTGTAGCGGATTATTTTTTCCTCCTTTTCTTTCCTCTTTTTTTTTCCCTTTTTTTTTTTTTCCTTTTTTTTTTTTCCTTTCTTTTTTCCCCCTTAAGGCGTTGTCAGCATCCAGAAATCTGGGCACAAAAGAAAACCCCAACCACTACGTGCACGTTGCTGTCCAGTTTAACCCAGTGGCAGAGGAGTTAAAATGCCGGTGAGGCTGCTCGCTTTCCGCAGGGACAGGGCTGGAGCGGAGAGAGGGAGAAGCAGGGCCGAGATTTCGCCGCGTCCGCAGCTCAGCCAAGCTGTTGTTTTAAAAGAGCAATAAAAATGAATTATGACTAAACGCCTTCTCACTTAATGGTTTTAGACGGGTATCCCCAGCCCCGGCAAATACGTAAGAGGATTTTTATTTGTGCATGTGTTCCTGCAATTGATCTCTTTGATGACATTCTCATTCATAGAAAGAGTTTGATTTATGACTTTCGGAAGAATTGCGTTCAGCCCTTCCAGCTATAACCCACGCATCCTAGCTCCACAACGTGTTGCAGGGCTGGGAGACAACACTACTCGCATGGAAGGGCAGCAGAGCCCCTGCCACAGACCCCCCGCTCAAGCTTCAGTCTCCTGTGCGATGTAACCCCACCGGTTCACACGCACCCACACGCACCCACACACACTCACTCGCACCCACACGCACCCACTCACACAGGGAACTGCGATCGCACCCGCCCGGGATCTCCTGGCCCTGGAGCGGCAGAGCCCCGCTGGCATCTGTTGCTCGGTTTTAGCCTAAAGGACGGGGCTCACCCACCGCTTTGGGGTCCGTCCGGCAACGCCGCTAGCCGGGTAGCAGGCAATTTGGTGGAGATTTCTGAAAGCCCAGCTTTGCTGCCGCCAGCAGAGAGTGGGGAGCCCCGAGGAAATCCTAACTTTAAAGTCAGGGTTTCCCCTTTTCGTTATCACTCTTTCTCCCCGCAAGAAGGTTTAAACTGGGGGGGGGGGGGGGGGCGGGGGGAATTATTCAGCTGCGCCCCCGCACCGCCCCTCAAAGGGACTGAGTGGAGGGGCTGATTCCTCCTTAAACGCTTCTCCTTCCCCCCCCACCTCCCCCCACCCCCCGCCACCCTTTTGATTTTAGAAGCACTAACTTCTCCATTTTCTCTCCTCCTAGGGATGATTTCTTGGACCGCTCAGCACATGAAGAAGTAACAATGAAGCGCATTCTCTGTGAGCTCTGATATTCTTTTAAGATACGCTTCCTGAAACAGCTTGCTGGCTGCTAAGCACCGCTTTCTAGAAAAGCAGGATTATATCTTTAAAGAAAAAATAAATCATTTTTTATATGTAACAGGCTAGTTTCTGCAGGAGACGCTTATCCTACTGAGTCTCTCAGGTTTTTACCCGTAACAGAGAAAGTGCTCGTTCACGCTTTTGTTACAGCTCAGCATTTCCAAGCTTTGTATCCTCAAGGAGATACTACATTTATACATTAAAAGCAAGAGGTCTCCATCAAAGCTGTGAATGGTTTTAGTTTCTTTGGTTCGGGGTTGGGTTTTTTCCCCTTATGAGAACCCTTTGCAATAAAGAATTTGAACGTGTTTTCCTCCCTAATAATAATGTCCTGGATTGCAAAAAAGGGAGAGCTCACAGTCAGGATGCTGGATTTTGATTATTAGTAAATTAAGAGTATAAGGGAGGGGGAGAAATACCCGTCATGTTATCAGTCTTGAAAGGAGAGAGAGAGGGAGAAAGAAAAAGAAAAAAAAAAGAGAAAGCTCCTTGTAGCAAACAAGAATTTATTCTACCAAAAATACTTATGACAACGCATCCTAATGCAATACAAAAATAAAAAGAAAGTGAAGATACAATTCCTATATGATCACTTTCTTACAGACCTCATATATTGCTTTCGTAGAAGGACCTAGAATGTGGCTAGGTTAAAACTGAACACAACTAAAACTTCATAGGAAACAGCAAAATGGCACAACAGAGGGAGGTAATAAACGAAAAAAATACTGACCAGGAAAAAGGGAGGGGCGAAAAAAATAAAATTAATTCACGGGGGAAAATAAAGAAGGAGAATAAGGAGGAGAAAGCAGGACCCTTGGAGAGGACGTCTTTAATTTCTCAGTAATTCAGATGCTGCAAGTCAATTGTAGTGAGTGTGTCTGTAAAAAAGTCAAAACTGTCAGCAGAAATATCTACGGGACTGTCCAGAGATCCTGGCAAACTGGGGGAAACTGCATCTGAAAGCTGTAGGCAGGAATCTGTGGAGAAAACGTTAAAGTCCTGTAAAGAAGGGACATCTAGGGCCTCAGGACTGTCATTGTTCAGGCCAGCTGCACAGTTCTGGGCCATTGTTGAGAGGCAGTTTTGAACAGTGGGTGACTGATGTTGAAAATGTTTCAGATTTTTCTCATTGCTCGTTAAAGGCGAAACGGGGAAAGTTTGGGACTCGCCATTGTGCGCATTCTGCGCCTGCTGCTGGGAGAGGGCATTCTGCTGGAAAGCGTAGCCTTCCCGCTCCAAGAGAGCGCCGGAGACGTTGCTGAGGGCTTGCTCGAAGAGGGATTTCTCCTCCTCCTCCTCCTCCTCCGCCACTTTCTCGGGGTCCTCTAGGCTCTTAAATTTCCCCTCGCTGTTTTGGTTCTCTTTGCACTGGGTCTGTCTCTTGTGCTTCATCCTCCTGTTCTGGAACCAGACTTTGACTTGTCTCTCAGTCAGATCCAGCAAGGCTGCAATCTCAACCCTCCTTGGTCTACAGAGATACTTGTTGAAATGAAATTCTTTCTCTAGCTCCAAAAGCTGGGTGTTGGTGTAAGCCGTCCTCAGCCGCCTAGATCCACCGCTACCACTATCGGGGATTTCAAGGGGGTCTGTTAAAAAAGAGAGAAGAAAAGAAAAAAAAAAAAAAAAAAGAAAGAAAAAGGAAAAGAAAAACACCACCACCACACGCACCCCAAAGCATCACCGCCAGAACAGCGAAAGCAAAAACACACGCACGCACACACAAAACAGATAAATGCACAGATTGAATTTCAGCACCCGAGCACATCGCATCCCGGGGGTGGGTGGGTGGGGGGGTGGTGGTGGTGATGGGGGGGGGGGAGTGCTCTCTCTGCACGTATGTGTCTATATCTATATGTCCATATAGCATAAAATAGCAACTGCAACAAAATGGCCGCCTTTGGACGCAGTAAACCCATTGTGTTGCACTGCTGAGCGCCCGGAGCTGCGTGCCCCTCGGCCAACCTCCGCAAAATTACTGCCTCCAGCTCCCCAACCTCCCCACACCAGAGCAAACTTTATATTAGCCATACCGCAATTTATAATTAATGCATCAGCTGCTTAGCTGAGCGGGAGCAATCTATCACTCTTCATTACTGTCAAATATCCTAACTCTAGGACAGCGAGACAAGAGAGGTCAGCTCCAACTCAAATAAATCATCCCGCATTAAGCAAGTTTGGGGAAAGTTTGGGTTTCCAGAGAGCCCCGCCAGCTCCGTCCTCCCCGCCCGCCCGCCCCTCCGCCTCGTCCCCCCGCGAAGCCGGGGGGATGCGGGGAGCCAAAAAAGCGGCCCGGCGGGGCCGGCGGCAAGTCTTTGGACTGACCTTTGTGGCTGAGGCAGGCAGGTCCAGCGGCTGAGGCGGAGGCCGAAGCGGGCGGCAGCGCGGATCGCTTAGACGCCTTTTTCTCTTTCATCCAGGGGTACTCCGGGGGCGGCGGGGCGCCGGCGGGGCCCGGGCTGCCGCTGCGGCCGCGGGGGCTCGCCTTGGGGCGACCGCCGCCGCTGTGGCGAGGGTGGCTGCCGGGGTTCAGGCTGGGGATGGTCTGCTCGAAAGGAGGAGGAATCAGTGTCGAGTGTGAAAGCGTCGAGTTCTTGATTGATGAACTTTGAAATGTATCACCGACAGGGGGAAAAGATGTCAGGCACTCAGCAAGCGATGGCTGGCTATTGATAAAACCGATCTCTCGCTCAAATGCGAAATTCATGGCCTTCAACTGGCAGCCCCCGCGGAGAAAAAGTTCCCTCGGATTCAGGGGGCTCGGGGGGGGGAAGGCCCAGGAAAAAGGAGAGAGAGGAGAAAAAAATATAGCATAGAAGATCGCTGGTGGGGTGTTTTTTTTCTAATTCACTGATTACAGCCGTATGGGGACCGTGCTACTATTAAACTATTGAATTCATGGAGACAAGGTTGAAATTGGACCGAATTGGCTGTCACATGATTGCCTCTGCCCAATGACAATTTGGGCTTTAATCAAAAGAAGCCACTGTCTGTTTGATTGATCCAAAAAAGTCGGGAAGGAACGCCTCATTGGGGGCCAGAAAGGCTTTATTTACACTTTTTTTAAAGAGGGAAACGATATCTCGAGTATCTATCCCCTTGGCGTCCTAATCTGAAATGATCGGGGAAAGAGGGGGGGGAGGGTGCGTGTGCGTGGATATATTTGTGTGAGAGGCTGCGAGTGTGTGTGAGTGTGTGTGTGTGTGTGTGTGTGTGTGTGCCTGCTTGTCCTGCAGCCTGCTGCCTCCCTCGCCTCCACCCGCACACTCTTCTCTCATTGTTTGGGACTGTCAGGAAAACGCTTTGCACCTCACAAATCATTTAAGCACCTCAATCTGACGCCTTGAGTCATTAACAAAGTAATCCATTAATCTTCAAAGTTTTGACACCGCCAGGCCCCCGCATAAGAAGTTGTACCCAAGCAGGAGTCTGAAGCAGAGGGTCTTGATTTTTTCCTAGGGAATAGCACTTCCTCCAAAACTAGTTTCTCCTTCCCGACACGGCTTCGATGGACTCCTTTTTATTTCCTTTTTTTTTCCTTGTTTGTTTTTTTCTTTCTTTTTTTCCTCTTTTTTTTCTTATTTTCCTTTTTTAATTTTTCTTTTTACCCCGTTTTTGTTCTTTTTTTTTAAATCCTTTTTTTTTTTTTTCCTTTTTTTTTTCTCCTGGCTATCGGGTGTACAGTACGGAGAACAATTGGCCGCCGGTGCCGAGCCATTGTTTAACAGGATCTTCCTCAGCAACCTTGCTTCTAGGGGAAGAGTCACATAGGCAGCAGCCCTTGTGCTTCATGACTTCCCTCTCCAGTTGGCTTCCCGGGATTGGACCGTAAAACATAACCCTAAGAGTACCTCTCCGGGCGAGCCAAATCGCGAGGCTGCTGCAAAAGGCGTCTGGCTGTTGCCTCTTTAAAAAAAAAAACTCAAATCCTGTGCCTTAGCTTGCAAACGATACTCCCGTCTGCTGGCATAATTTGCTTAATAACCGTAGTAGGCTGGGTCTGGTGAGTATTTTCGATTACCAGGAAATATATGGGCTGGTAGCGGGTTTGTTTTCACGGGGCCAGGCAGAGCGAAAATGCTGCGGGGTTACGACTTGAGAGACGGCACTCGCCTCCGACGCTTGGCTCTCGCCGCCGCCGTCTCCAGTCGGCCCTGCTAGGTCGAGGCAAGTCCCGAATTTGGATGCTTTGGGCACAATTTTCCAACCAGACCGAGGCGAGAGGGAGAGCGATGACAATGATGGCCACAATCACCAGCCTGATGAATCCTATGGTCATAGCCGCCTTGGGCAGCCCGGACGGGGCTTGCTTTCCCGCGGAGCCCGGGATGCCCGGCGGGGTGGGGTGCGCCGGGGGGCCGGGTGGGGGGCGGGGGGAAGGTGCTTCCGAGCCGCTCTCCGCGTCCTCGAGGAGCCAGGAACCGTCGCCAGAGCGATGCGGTGCCGTGTCGCTTTATTTTCGGAGTTGCCAAAAAGGGATCTGCAAGCGTCTTCGTAATTAAAATTTTTAAAAAAGAGAGACAGAGAAGAAAAAAAAAAAGGGGGGGGGGGGGAGCACGATAAAAAGGAAACAACAACAACAAAAAACCCAGAAAACAAGACCCCAAGCACTCAGCGGATCAGTCTGCGTCCAGACTGCACGAAGTGCATTTAAAAAATCGGTTTTAAGTTAATGCACCCACAAGATGTAGCATATCTGCGAAGGCATTGGAGAGAGGGGGAGGGGAGGGGCTGGGAGGCTTTAAATGGGCTTTTTGGTGGTTGCTTGTTTAAATAAAATATAGAACGAGACTTGTCATTTAATCCCTCAAAAGGGATGCCTTACAAATATCGATGCTGTTGGAAAATGCAAGGGGTTTAATTTTCTTGCTTTTAGTCCAAACAAAGCTCTGGTGGTGTCTGCGTGCGATCAATCTTGGCCGCCAAAAGGTTTGACAGCTACTGGCCCTTAAGAACACATTTAAAGCTTCTTGCTCTTTCCAAGATCAAATGTGGCCGAGAAAAGAGGCAGAGCAAGAAACGCAAGTAAACAAGGAAAAAAGCTGCTTTTAAAATATGCTGGCAAAGGACTGGGCTGCTTGTGGGAAAAGTCTGGTTTTTATTTTGCTTCTCAGTGCCTACCTTGGGGTCGGGCTTTTTCTTTTCTTTCTTTCTTTTTCTTTTTTTTTTTCTTAATTTTGTTATTTCCCTCTCTGGAAAATATTGGGATTAACAGCAGCATGACAAATAATAAAGAGAGAGGTTTGGACTTTAACCAGGCTTTGTGAGTAAAACCTGTGTGGGTGTCTCTATTCTACACATTTGTTTCTTGTGGTCAGTCTAATACAAAAACCACCTGGAACAAAACCTTAGGAGAGGGGATGCTAAATTCTTGGGCAAATCAATTACTTCTGCCTGCAGAAGGATCTTTTAATCGGGCGACTCTCAAATACGGAAAATATAAATCCTTATTTGTAACCTACAGGATGGGAAGAAGGGGTTGAGTTTCTGGAAAGATGGGGGGAAAAAATGCTATTTATTTTTTCTTTTTCCGGAGTGGGGAGGGGGGTGTGTGTGAAAAGCCAAATTCCTTCTCTTTGAACATTTTCCTAAATGTAATTCGTGGTGCTAAAGGAGCCACGCAGTAAGAACCACCGACTGTACCGTTACCTTTTGTTGTATCTAACCTAACTGATCCGAAGGGTGGGGGAACCAGCTTGAATTTTATACCGGCGCTCGTTGGAAACGAGAAATGCCTCGTAATGCTGTAAAAATGCTTCTTTCGCCTACAAAATAATAATCAGTCGTTGGTCTGCATTGGGTAATAATCGGATTTCGATGAAAAATATCAGCCTACATAACCTTTCCTTCCATGGTTACATACCTATATATAAAATAAACAGCACGGTACAAATATATTTGCAATCTCTTTCTTTGACTGAGCATGCTTTATCTATTTATGCAGAAAAGCTCTATATAGATTCATGGATGCATGACAATGTTTCAGCATCAGGCAAGGATGGTTCTGGGAACAAGATAAAGCCCAAAGATTAATAATATTTCAGCATGAGACCAAAATGGCGACATTTTTTTCTGTGCTCTGAAAGATACAGATGGTGAACAGCGTGCGTTATTATCTACACAGCATAGGAATATGTCTTTATAAACGTGCAGGGGTATATTTTACCTAGTCTATTAAGGTCCATTTTGATTTATCTTTCAAGTTTCAATCTAAAAATTACGGATATTTCACCTGAAAGGAAGAAAAATAGGATTTAAGCACGCGCTTGCGGGTTTCTGCCTTCCACCTCCAGTCGATTCGGCCCGGATACCCCTGTGGGTGCCCGTTCGGGGTCGGGACAGTCGCCCTTCTGCAGTATCGTGTGCCCCCCCACCCCCCAAAACACACGCACGCACACACACACACACATAGACACACACATCCACATCCCCGCGGGAAGAGAGGAAGGGCAAAGCTCCCCTCCCCCACAGCCTCAGGCTGCGGCGGGGGGGGGGGGGAGAGAAGGGAAGGAGGTTCAGCAAAAATGGAATAACCCCAAAAATAAAATTAAAAAATAATAATAAATAAAAGGGGAAAATATAAGATCCACTTCCTTAAGGAAAAAGGGAAAAAGTGGCGGCGGGGGTCTCGGGTGGAAGGAGCCATGTCCAGAGGCAGCAGTGCTCGGTATCCGCCCCCCAGCCGCGTTTGGGGTTCGCTCGGGGGCCTTGCTGTACCACCCTTGCTCCCGAGTGCCGGTCCCTCTCCTTCCGCAGCGGGAGAGCCCGGGGATGAGGCGGCCCCTCCGCGCCCACGCCCGCATCCACGCGGGGCTTTATCCTGAGCTCTGCTCCCATGTGCTTCACACACACTCGTACTCACACACACACTCAGGCGCACACACACACACACACACACACACACTCCCGCCTGGCCCGGACGGGAGGCAGGGGACGCTCCCCGCGTTGCTCCGCGGCCGGTCCCCCACCGGATGCCCGGGGCGGGGGCCGGCCGGGCCAGGCGGGGAGGGGGCCATCCGCGCCCGCCTGCCCTCCGCACCGGGCGGGCACCGCGCAGCGGGCGCAAGAGGAGGCGGCCGCCACCGCGGGCCGTGAAACCCCGCTGGGCTGGAGAGGCGGGGGGCGGGAGGAAAGAAAAAAAATAAATATCCCTCTCCCTGCCTAAGAATTGCTGAAAAGGCGTCGCGGGGCCCTCGGGTGGGCGAGCGGATCCAAGTCTGAGCTTACAGACGAGTTTCCCAACTCCCCACGTCATGAAGGGCTCTCCTTTGCCTTGTGCTGCGAAGAACATGTTCTTAACTCTTTATTATTCAGAATAAAAACTTTATTTTTTTTCATTTTTTTTTTTCCAGAACGTGAGCAGCAAGGAATGTATAACTTTCAAAACAAATCTAGCCTTTTCAGCTTCACACGCTTTCTGCCTAGCTGGATGTTACAAGCATAAAGTATTCAAACCGTGATCTTTTTTCCCAGATTTTATTGCATCGTCATCATCATCGTTAGCATCATTTTGAATAAAAGGAGTTATAGTTTCCTTTCAAATGATATTTCCTACGCGTGCCAATATGCCATCTAACACATGGCCAGGTAAATACTTCCTGAATATTCAGGGTACAGATTTTTTTTTATATATATATATAAATATGAACAAATGGGGATAAATAAAATTTTAAACACTTAGATTATTCAATGTTTGCAAAAAAAAATATAAATAAATCTGAATGTTCACCAGCATACACACATTGAAAGACTTACACGTATCAATAATTGTCCAGGGAGTCCCTGTCCAAGCGCTTTTGATGTCTTTCTCGCTATTTAAAAGAAGTGCAATAAAAAAAATTGCTTCCCCGTGGGATCAATCATGTACGAACAAATTCACATTTAAGAATTCCTTTTATAGAAAATTTGTTCATATACCCTGTTTTGATAAAAGTGTAGAAGGTAAAGTATAAAGCCTCTGCATACTCCCAAAGTGAGACACAAGGCTACAGTTCAAGAAGATAAATATCCACTAGTGAAACTATAGAGCAATTCAAGCAACAAATATTGCTACGTCACATAAACTAGAAAACGCTTTTACCAAAGGAAACAAAATAAAACAAACAAAAGAAACGAGAAGGGGAGGGGCGGGCACGGGGGAGGGGGGCGGAGGGAGGCGGAGGGGAGAGAGAGAGAAGGGAAGGGGTGATTACTTTCCAAAAGTTTGGGGCTTGGTGTTCCACTTAGTGACTCCTGTCTCTTACAGATGGGTGAGTTTGGGCGCTTCCTGAATTCTTCCCTGAGAAGGATGGTGAGCGGTAAGGTCTGTGTATGTTGGGTGCGGATCGCAAGGTCCATGGTGGTGATTGTTGGCCATTGGCCCAGCCCCGCTGTAGTCCATGTTGGCAGAGGGAGGATGAGGGAGATGAGTTAGACCAAAGATGGAAGGCCCAGAATTGGTCATGGTCTCCACGTAGTTGCCCCCTACATAGACGGGGCTTCCCTGTATATGTGGATTCCCATAACCGTTGCCTTGAAGAGGATGAGTATCATATTCAGGTGTCACAGCTGCTGTCCCCGTGTATCTCTTTTGAGGAGGTGGGCAATTATTAAGAGGAGCAGTATACGATGCAGGAATGCCGTAGGTGTTTTGATGAGGCTTGTTAAATGGCGGAGGTGACTGGGGCTCGTAGGGGACACTGTTTACTAAAGAATGCATAGAGTTTAGATACCCCCCAGCAGCTGGAGGAACAGGGCTTCTGCTTGGGGACTGTCCTCCTGAAGAGGTCATCATGCCCTTGCCTTTTTGATCCTTTTTGTATTTCATTCTGCGGTTCTGAAACCAGATTTTGATCTGTCTTTCTGTGAGATTGAGCAAATTAGCCATCTCTACCCTTCGTGGCCTGCAAAGGTACCTATTGAAGTGGAACTCCTTTTCCAGTTCTACCAGCTGGGCACTTGTGTAAGCTGTACGGGCTCGCTTAGAGGAGGCTTGCCCCGGAGGGCTTTTATCACCAGCACAACTCTCACCTATGTAAATCACACAAAGAACACAATCAGCATGGTGAACCCGGACACAGCAACCAGAAACAACGGCCAACAACAACAGCACCTGGAGAGTCCAGCTCGAGGGTGTGAGATGGACACCCACACATGCAACAGGTACTCCCCCATGGCATGAGCTGGGACATGCCAAGCTACAGGCCTCAACAGACTTCCTTTGCCTCACTGGTGTCACTGTCTGACTATACTCGCTTCCTTTAAGAACAACAGCGTGCAAGGTATCTTGAGCCTTGCATAAAGGCGTAAGAAAAGTTCAGGAAAAGGCAGTGGGATTTAGAAGCTCTGGAGGTGAACCTATGGCTCTGCTAACATATTGGGAATTGGGGTCTTCAAGAGCTAGCTGCTCTCCATTGGTACAAAGAGTTGTATCTTTCTTTTTCTGAAAACCCTGTGATACACACACATCAGAGATACCTGAAAGTTAGGCATCTACAATATGGCATTTCAACATGTGAGTATAGAGTCAACAGTATAGTACTGCTATCACATCTAGCATATAGCATAACCATATGGCAGTGGCTGGAAAGCATAATATATGTACAAAGAACATTCTGTGGCTAGGCTTGCGTATAGACATACAGACATACTTAAATGTTACTGCTTTTTAATAAAATAAATACATTGCAAGGAAACTTGTAAACAGAAATGCTACCAGAGCTTTTAAAGGACTCACAAAGAAATTCACTAAAGTTTTGGACTCTATTTCCAAGGCACAATTAAAAGTAAAAGAGGAAGAGGTTAATATAAGCCCAACTCCTGGTCACTGGAGCTAGCACTGGTGTTATTGATTTGGGTTTCCTGGAGTAATAAAATCGTTAGTATACATTTCCATCCCTCAAATAATATTTTATGGGCTGAAGTTTATGGCCCTCCAGAATGATTTTTGTTTACCAGGCTTGTAACTTTGCCAATCAGCTTGTTAAAATAGGAAGAGATTCTGACTGCATGCAGGCCATTGATCCCGCCTGCATGTGATTATGAGCTATTTTATTCCTGTTACACTTCAGCAGAGATAGGTCACTGTCTTATTAATCTAACAGCACTGTGCCAACAAAGTACTCGGGACAGGCCTCTGGCGTAAGGCCTGGACTGCTCCGCACTGACATGATTTACTGGAGGGGGGATTACCTAGGAAATGTGATAGATGCAGGAAGGCACGAGTGATTTAGTCACTAGGAAACAAAATCACTTCAGACCCATCCTGCAAGGCTGGGAAAGTTTTGCAGGGGGTGGTTCGTTCACTGAGCTCCCCTTGAGAGTGGTGGCAACCCCTTTCCAAAAGCTCGACCCCCAACTCAAAGAGGAAAAAATGCCCCCTCCTTCCCCTTCCCTCCCCTCCACCCTGCAAAATGAAGATGTGCTGGGCTGCCCTTTTCCCTGCTGGATGAGTGGCCAACCCAGGGGTACTCAGGGAGAAGGGGAGCAAGTTTCATACCTGAACTGGAACTGCTGTTTTTCTGCTTTGTGTTTTGCCGAGACTCTTTCATCCACGGGAATATCTGTTTGGACATGGTGGGCGAGTTAAGCGCTGGGCTTTTGGTGGGGTTGGCCGGGGCAGGGTTGCTGCTGGCATTTTGAGATGGTGAGGCAGAGGACGGAGGTGGAGGTTGTGCCTGCTGGGCTGGAGGCGGCTGCGGTGGGGCCTGTGGGTCGGTGAGGCCGGGGGGCTGGAGAGGCTGGCTGGGGAGGGTCCTCATGCAACTCTCACTGATGTCATTTGCCTTGTGGTGGGACACGGAGCTGCCGGGGGACTGGAGGGAGCACGCGGGGCGGTGGTACTCAGTTTCCACAAGTGATGAAGATGGAGGATATTGCTGCTGACTCGCATTATAAGTGAAACCATTTGCTCCTTGGTAGGGGTAGGCACCATAGATTGCAGAGCTGTCGTAGTAGGTCGCTTTTTGCATTTCGTTGTTTCCCAATATTTATTTCGCAAACTGACAGGGTCTTGACACCCTTGGAGAATAACATTGGCACCCCTCTGTCACGTGGCACTCTTCCTCCAATGGCCTCTCCGGGCAGACCTGGGGTGTGGGGAGAGCAGAGCAGGGTGAAGAAATGGTACAAATCCATCTTACTTTCAATAGCTAAGTGACATGAAAGCCATAAAAGAAAAAGTGGTCAGCAATATTTAGCAGCATGACTTGGCCTCAGGCGCAGAGCATTTCGATATAAAAGCTGCCTGGATTTACTGGCAGCCACAAATCCGCACTTTGCTGCACCGGGATAGGAGCTTTCTAGGGTTTTTCCTTTCTTTCTTCTTAAGAAACAGAGCAGGGCACCACACGGCAGAGGGGGTTGATCGTTTATCACCGAGAGGCTGCTTTAATATCAGTCTCTGAGATAAGGGTGATCGAGGAATTGCTAATGTGAAGGGGCTGGGCTCTTCCCTCATTCCAGCTCCAGGATCACCCCCACCCCCCTCTCCTGTAACCAGCGTTGTTTTATTTTTAGCCTTTCTCTCCAGGTTACAGCTCTCCGTTCAACTTCAAAGAAATATATGAGATTGTTTGCGACGATGTGTGGCGGGGGGGCAGGAGCGAGGTGGAAAGGTTTCCTAGCCAGGGGTATTTACACACCCCGATCCCAAGTGGCGGGTTTTGGGTTGTCTATGAAATGCTCGGTAGGAAAATAAACAAAGCCAGCGCCTTCTCCGCTCCGTGCCCGCACACCACCCCGAGCCGCCCAGGTCACGCACCCCGGCAGCCGCGGTTTCTGCCCCGGGCGAGCCCCGGCCGCCGCCCGCAGCGGCTCCTGTTCGGCCCCCGGAGAGCGGCCGGGGCCGGCCCCACGCAGCCCCCACGCCCGCCTCCCACCCGTGAGCGGGTTGGGAGCCTCAGCTGCACCCTGCGCCCCTAGAAGCCCCTTCAGCGAGGCCAGCAGGGGCAAGTTGGGCGCTTTGGAGGCTGTTGGTTTGGGTTTTTTCAGCAGTTATTTTCAAGACACTAACTTTTCGTGGAATCAGCCAGATCCTACCTGTTAAAACATGATGGATTGGGGGGAAAAAAACACATCGGGAACCTGAAAAACCAGCGTTCATCTCCATGACCACGGCTTGAACTTTCCTTCCAACTTAGCGATAATAGGTTCTGTCTTGGAAACTGCTATGTAATTTGATGTATGAGGGTCACTTGGCTAGGGAGAGGGTGGACACAAACCCAGAGAATGCTTCTCCTGCCCGGGCGAATCCCTTTCTTCCCCCCTCTCTCCCCCCCCCCCCCCCCCCCTCCTTTTTGTCCCCCGTTCTTCTTTCTTTCTGAGATTTTTTTTTTGTCCCACCACAGATTAAAGTCTACTGGTTACCTGCCTGAAAATAACCAGTTAAAGAATCGTCCGCATTAATGAGAAAAGAGACCTGAGCATAGTCTCTGATCTAGGAGCTCGTTCCACACGCACTCACATTGTTCTCAGAAATTAAACTGTGTTCTTCACCGTCCCCCTACCCCTTGCTGACAAACAACCGCGTCTTTTCGGATCAGAAGAACTCTCGTTTCTTTTGCCACTTTCCCTGTACTTAAGCAGCTGGTTATATCCCACCCCACCACCAACACCCCCCAACATCTAACGAGAACAAATGCTTAGGGGCGAAAAGCCTTACACAACACATGCACCAAACGAGCTCATTCTACGCCTTTCAAGTTATACAAGTTCTTAGAAAACAGTATTCCCTTTGTTAGATGGTAACAGAATGAAGGTAACACACCTACAGCAGGGCGGCTACCCTGTTATTGCACTAATCAAGCTCTTTGGATGTTATTAAGCTAATAAGCCGATGGAGATCTGAGGCGCGCACACAATTTCCAGCTCCTCGCCTTTCCTTCCTGATGCTATCGAGGCCTGGTGTGATTTTTCTCAATTCCTTTGAAAGAGAGAATATAGACACCACTACCGGCGGAGAAAGAGGAAATAACGAGCCAGCGGTGATTTTACAAAGGTACCCGCCTTTCATGATCGCGACATCAAATATTTCGCCTTCCCCTGGCCGCTTGGAAGTTTGCTGGCGCAGGCAGGACGGGCAGCGCTGAGCGAGGATGCGGAGCGGGCAGTTCCCGCAGCCGCCTGCCCGCAAACAATAGGCAACTTTACTCGGAAGGCAAAATATTATTGAAGCTTCGGCCGCCTGCCAGCAAGGGGAGTGAAAAAAAAAAAAAAGGAAGAAGAAATCAGCTCCCGCCTTTGGCTTCGTCAAGTTAATGACTTCCTACAAAGTTATAGAGAAACGGGGGTAACCTGAGGAGCGTCCGGCCATTCCTGGAGAAAGCGGGAATAGCGGGACTAAGAGCCACAACGGTCACGATAATAACAGCGTCCTAACGGGAAAGAGAGGGGAGAAAGTTTGCCACCCCAGACGGTGCCTGGGATGGGAAGAGCTCTCCCCCACGGAGACAAAAGGCCAGGTCTCACAAACACAGATGGGCTCCCAATTTTTCCAGCGCCCATTTAGTCGGCTCCAGCTCCATTTGTGCAATACACCTCTCTGCCTTTTACCAACCTCTTTTCCCCCACCCAGACAACCCGGAGACAGCTGCTTGGGGGAGGCAAGTCTCCCTTATTTCCCCCACTCCCCACTTCAGCTCTCCCCTACCCTCTCCTTCCCTACGCCTCCCCCCTTCCCAAGCACACCCGATCTTTGCCCTGTAACCCTCAGCCGAGCCCCAAACTCTGACTGTAGGACGAAAAAACAGGCAGCCTCCCCACCCCACCACCACCCCCCCGAAAGATTTCCTGAAAGATAAAGACAAAGTTGAGAGAAGGTACGGGGGAGTGGGTGGGAGGGGGGGGGTGAGGAGGGAGGCGAGGGGGGGGGAAGAGAGGAGAGAGAGCTGCCTGAACACGAAGTGTAAGGGTATCAGTCACTGCCTGGAAGGAAGCCCCAGCTTGTGAACTCTTCTTGAACCGACATTTAAGTCTACGGTCATAAATCACTGGGACATAAACTCCGCCATTCACGACTGATAGCAGCGTATTTGTGGCCTGCTTACCTTAACTTCTGACGACTGAGGCGGAAGCCAGCATGCTCGCTCGCTCTCTTTCTTTTTTTTTTCTTTTTTTTTTTTTTTTTTTTGAGGCGACACAACCCAGGGAACAGGGGCTGTCTGCCCCAACCCGGTCCCTGCGGCCGCGGGCTGGGCACCGGCTCAGCCCCTCCGCACCCGGCACCCCCCGGCCGGGAGGGGCGAGCCCGGCCCGGCACGGGACGGGGACGGTTGCTCCGGACACCCGCCTCCCCTGCTCCCCTCCCGCTTCAGGCTGCCCACCCTGCCCCGAGCCGGTCCCCGGTGTGCCGGGCTCCCCCTGCGCGGGGCACGGAGGACGAGGATGTTTCCCAGGGCTGCTCTGGGAAGGAGAGAGAGGAAAGGAGAAAAAGGGGTGGGGGGCAGTGGAGAGGGGGAAAAAAAAAAAAAAAGAAGAAGAAGAAGGAAAAAGATGGGGAGAAAAAAAAGGAAGGAAGAAAGAAAGGCGGCCGCCTGGGGAAGCCTAGGGCAGAGTGGGGGCTGGGGAGGGAGCGGAGGAGCGCGGCAGTGAAGGGGTGCGCCTCCCCCCCCTGCACCCGGGCGTCACCAAAGTCCAGGAAAATTATGCTAATGAAGACAAACGGCGCTCACAAAGGGTCGCTCTCACCAGCCTCCGAGGGTGCTCTTGGGGGGTGGAGGGGGCTTGGGTTTGTCCCTCTTACCGGTGGGCTTGGGGGGCGGCTGCGGAAAAGCCCCTCTGCCGTTCCCCGCCGCCGAGAACCCCGCAAAGCCCCTTTGAGTCCTGGGGAGGGGAGCAAAGCCCGGAGAGCCGGGGCTGGGTCCAGAGAGCCAACCGAAGCCCACCAGGATCCCCGCTCTGGGCAATGCTTTCAGACACACGCTGGAAATCATTAGAGTTACTAATTATTAACTCATGCATGCGTGAGCGCACACACACACAGATGTACTCACAGACACCCACCCCCCAGCCCCCCAAATATCCCCAGCGCCCGGGACGGGCACAGAGGCGCACACACACATACATGTGCTGCACAGGCGGGTCGGGGTGCCCGCAGCCCCCCATGGGGATGTGTGGGCTGCAGCCCCGCGTGGACGCGGGCCCGGCGCCGCACAGCTCGCTTTCTCCTCCCGTTCCTCCACAGCGCTGGGGAAGGCGCTCACCTCCTTTTCCAGCTCCACGAGCTTGGGGAACGGTGGGGGGTGTGTGTGTCCCCACTTCCCTTGCAACAGAAAAACGGCAGCGACAGTGCAAACGAGAACTTAAATGAAGTTGCTGCCCCTGCCCCTCTGACAGGCAGTAGCTGGGCTATGGGCTCCGTGCATTAGGCAGAGGCTCCGAATAATGCCTAGGTGTAAATTTGACGTTACTTCGTTAATTAAGGCATTAAAAATATAACTAGCCAGTTTAAAGCACGAGGGAGCCCGGCGTCATCTTAAAGCACAAACAAAGCGAGGGGGAAGCGAGAAATAAAAAGCACTATAAGGCTGGGGTGGCCTCTTACGCATACCAATGGTTTTTGTCATTTATGGCTATGCAAGATTTATGACTTCATGCACCAAAGCTGTAAACAGAGCACTAAAACAGAAAACACTTGCTCCTTATGGCATAAGTGAGAAGGCACCACATGAAAGGGGAAGCGGGCAGCGTAGGAGGAGAGGAGAGGCAAAAATCCCGCGTATGCGTTTTGCTTCAAACAATCCCTTGAATGTTGCATCGGAGGGGGGGGGGGGGGAAGAAAGAAAAAAAAGTCTTTTTAGTCAATAATCAACCCCACACTTTTCTCCTGAAACTGCTGATCTGCCATTCGCCCTCTTGCCCGACCAAATAGCGAGAGGCAGCGCTGCGCCCCGATGGAGCCCCCCGGACTGGAGAGGAGGATTTGGCAAGGGACGGGGACTGAAGAAACCTGAGGACGCCGGGGAGCCTTGCCGGTTTGGGGAAACCTGCTGAAAACTGCTTCGTAGGAGAGCGTTTAAACTTTGGAGCGATGTCCAGCGGGATATTCTGACTACATGTCTGTATTTCAGAGCGGGGACGGGGTTGGGGCCGGGGGGGGGCCGGGGGGAGCGACTCTTTTTAAAACTGAAAGGGATCTGCAAGGGTCTTTAATCGTGAGAACCGAAGTGGTTCATAGGAATACTGAAGTGTTTCCTCCGTTCGCCTTACCGCCTGCAAAGTGTGTTTTGCGAGATTTCGCCTATTAGTCCCCTTTCCCCACGCCCCCTCTCTCCCCAAAGAGGTAATTTTAAACACGAGAAGATGATTATTTTTTTTTATGTCTCCTATGATGTCGAGATAAGTGTCCCAACGCACAGATCCCCGCTGCTTTTATCTGTCTTTCCCTCCCAGAGGCCGAATATTTTCCTTCTGCTCCATTCCGCGGAGAGCCATAGGGCTTAGCTCGGGGAGGGACCGGCAGCATTTGGGGCTGATTCCCAGGTCAGAAACGAGATGCTTTTTTCGTCCCGAAGGGTCCCGCTCTGCGAGGCTCCCCCCACCCCACCCCCACCCCTTTTGATGGAATTACTCTTAGTTTCCGAATAAAATAATGCCTGTAAAGAGCTTTGTCCCTGGATGCTCCGAAATGGAAGCCGGCAGCACCATAATTCAAGGCTAATTTGGGGGATCTCTTAGGGATGAAATAGCAAGGCGGGGAATTGCTGAAGAAGGGGACCAATTCTGGAAGTGGTGCCTGTCCAAGTCGTTAGAGAGTTAGGAGCGGATATTAGCTGCTTTAGAGAAGGACTGGACTATCGAAGCAAGCCGTGGTTAATCTGAATTATTGTTTATATTCTCTAACACTAAAGAATGGCAACAGACCCTGCTATTTGCTCAGCAGACTGAGGTTATTTACACAACTCGCCGAAATCTCCCTCTCCTCCAAAACTCTTCTTGCTTTCTTTTTCTCTAGAGCAGGACTGTATTATTTATGAGTGTTTTAACTGGGTCAATATGCATCCGAACTGGGTCATAAATCAGAAGAAACGCTGCCAAGTAATTGAGCTGCACTTTATTTTTTTGAGGCGCGTTTTGGCCCATTTCAAAATACGGCAAAGCCAGCCTTGGCTTTTAGAACACACAGCTGGGAACGAAACAGCTATTCCCCCAGCACACACACCCCCTCGCCGAAGAGAGAGGAACGCCGAGTCTAAGAAGGGAAGAGAAGGGGAAATAGCATTTCTTCGCATCAGTTCTGCTCTAAGAGAGGCTTAAAGAGCAGGAAAGAGAGAAATCAGCCCAAACATCTCCATGTCTGCAGGTCTCTGCAGAACGGCCATGAATAGTTCCGAGTGGAAATAACCTGTTTGTTTGTTTTCAGAGGAGTTTTTAATCGTCGTTCGCCTGTCTTCCTCTCTCCCTCTCTTTCTGACCCCTGAGAAGATGAGTAATTACAAGCACCCCGTAACTGGGCACAAGATGGTACAGCAGGAATGGGCGAGAGGCGCAGAGCGAACTGGAAGAAAGGCAGCCCCAGCGCTCGGACCTCTCCCAAAGCCGGGACACGCCGGGGAAATGTCGTTTTATAGAGAAATTCGCCCTTCTTGGATAGCCAAGTAGGCTCGCGTTTTCGTCATTCAAAGTGCATTCTTTATATATAGCTACGCATACATATTTATAAGTATACTTACACGTTTACACGTACGGATACATCTATGTAAACGATAGTACGATACGGAATTCAGGACTATTATACTTTCTCCTAGAAGATAATTTCCACTCCTCCCCTTTTTATTCTCACTTTCCAGGTCCCCATTCATAGAGAAAGAGAAAAGAAAGTAAAAAAAAAAAAATAAAATCAAACCGCCCCACATTTCCAAGGCTGATTTATTGTTAGAAGCTATGGCTGGCTCTTGGTTCAGCTCCTTCTCACCGCAGAGAAATAAAGAGGAGCCCCTTGGCTCATTTGGGAAGGGGAAGCTTTGCCACAGAGCTGAGTGGCCATGCAGCCCCTCCGCGCGCGGTAAACAAAGTACCACTAAAGCATCATAAATAAAATGGCAGCACGATCGCGTAGTCATCGATTTACGGAGCGGCAGCGGCCGAACAAACACCCATAAAACAACAACCGCCGCCGCCGCCGTACGCTCGAGCACGACCCCGACCGAGGAGCATCACACACACCCCCGCCTCCTCCCCTACATCGTTTTCTCCGACTTCCCCAAATACGTAGATAAACAAACACACAAATAAAATTAAATAAAATATAAACGGGATAAAAATATCCGAACACGACAATAAAAAGAGGCTTCCCATCTCTAGCCGATCATAAATAACGATAAGATGGCAATCGAGGGGCTGGAGCTGAGGCAGCTGGCCATCAACAGCAGCGTGGGATCTCTATGGAGGAAAATAAATAAAGAAGCAAACTCTCCCTGCTCTGCTCGCTGCGAGGGGAGAGTTGAATATTTACCGCAGCAAATTGAAACAAAGGGGGAAGCAGCCTGGCTCCGGGTGCACACACACCGCACGCACACACACGCACTCACTCCAGCCTCTGCTACTGACCTTTGCCTCGAACAGCAATAACTCACCACATAAATGAACAATCAACGGAAATACCTTAAAATAAAATCCATCCTTTCTAACGAAGCATTTCGTCCTCTCGGCTCGACAATAACCTTTCCATAAGGAACGAAAGCTGTCAGCGGAATGGCCAGCTCTTGCGGGGACGGTGATGGGGGCAGGAGGCAAAAAAAAAAAAAATAATAGAAAGCAGTGCTTGCTCTGAACAGAAACTGGAAAAGCGTAATCGCAGACGGAGCCAGACCGGGTCTCCACTCCAAATGCCACAATAATGCGCTGTATTATGTGCTCACGTGGTCATACGTCAACTTAAATCCTTTTATTTGAAATAGGGAATCATTGAAGGAACAGGGTTTCTTAGCGCGAGCCTTTGGTTTTTAAAGCCTTAACCCAATATGTTAAAGAAGAGTTCTAAGGGAGGGGGAAAAAAAAAATCGAATGGATGGAGATGACTTGGAGGGGGGGTAGATTGGTCTGATTCTTTTTCCTCCCACACCAATATTTCTTTACACAAAGCCCATTGGAAGGTAAGAAGAATCCTTCTCTTAATATAGGATTACGCTGCACTTTGATACTTAGCCTAATTAACCGGCGTTTGCTCCCCAGGCCCGTCACTCTGCTCCACGTCGCATGTCCTCTGCAACCCCCGAAGAAAACCCAAATCTTAATACCATTATTTCCAGCCCCCTTCTAAATGGGACGGTTACCAGCCTTTCCCCCACCCCCAGCCGCCTCTACCCTGCCATTGTACAGGGCTTGCTCAACTCCCACACGCTACAACAGGGCTCCTGTAGAAACTAAAAAGACCTATAATTACCTGACAAAGGCAAAAAAGAGTCTCTTCTAAGAGGCTAGTTGATTTTTGTCCTTGTAAGACACTATGAAGAATACACCTTCCTTCACTGGCGAGGCTCTGAATTTTGCAAAACCTTTTGGGACCTTGCTGTTAAACCTGTGCTTACGCATTTCCTATACAGCTAGTTTGAGTGATGCACAAAATTATAGGTTTCTAACGATGGAAAAAAAAAAAATTGGGGAGGGGGAGCTCTCTGTCTAAGGAGGGGGAAAAAAAAAAAAAGGGAAAAAAAAGAGAAAAGAGCAAAGTTGTACACGGCCCCCGAGTCAGGCAGCTTCGCCTGTGTGCCAACACATCACATCTTCCCTGTAAGATTGTTTAACTTGTGCTATTGACACAATAAGCTAAACAAACAAAAGAAACCCTCAACTCACATAACTTCTCTGTACTAAGTCAAAGAAAAAGAGATATTTCACGCTTTTAACGTGTCCCTGGTCCAGTTCTGTGACTCCTTCATTTTGCATCATGATGTATATACATCCTTGCCTAAACTTTTCCCCCATCCCCCATGAGCTCGAAGAAAACTTCCAGCTATCTGCATATCCCCTCTCACTGTTTCACCTGCACTTCATTGAACAGAAAGGAAGTTTTCTTTTGCGAGGTGAGTTTTAGTGTTGTGGACAAGCCTTATATACTCTCACTTGGATTGTAAAAGTGGGCCATTGGAATCTAAAGCCATCAGCAACAGTCTATATAGTGGTGGACATTGCAGCAGAGTCAACGTGACATTACAACAGAGGAAGAATTCGCAGTTTTTCATATGGAAGTGACTAACCTAGTAGCAGGATATTATCCCTCACTAAGAACTGGAATAAAAATTATATACCTTTGTAAAAGAGAGAGCATTAGCCATACATGACATGCCCGAGTCTATAACTATCAAGTGCAACTGTTAACTCCACAGCTCTTATACTCAACGTAAACCGAGGCTGAGATTTACTAGAGTTGGATTCATGGCTCTTTTAAATACGGTGCGTTTAGATACCTTAAAAGAAACACACAGAGAAGTTCTGCAACAATGAAACTGAAATTAATGGGGATTGGAGCAGATGTTGAAAAAAGCAGAGCAAGTCTTTCTTGGGGCTGTTGTAAAAAGTTATCGACTGCTTTGCGTCAAAAGCAGAAAGATGGCTTTAGAAGTTACAGTCCTGAGCAAATAGAAACTACAAAAGCCATAAATCACAATCATAAGTCAGCTTAAATGCCTTAACGCTAGCTATGGCTATTGGCTTCAAAACCCTGTTTCTATGAACATCTTTATTAGTATTAATGGTCAAGTTAATGCTAAAACTACTGTTTAACAATTAACTTCGTGTATGTGGTGGGGAAACTAATTAATTCTTAAGAAAAGTAACTTCTTGACGTGTGAATACCTTCCACAGGGTGTGCTTTGGGAGGGCGGAAGGGGGAGTCTGCCTAACTTTGTGCTGTCCTGGATCGCAGCTGTAAATTATTCCCTTCCGCCGATTTTGGAGAAAGTTTTCTATGCTCTAGTATCGTGATTACGAGTTTTCAAATACAAATTTCAAATGATCTTGCGAGTCGCAGATGCTAGATTTCCCCCACCACCTCGTATATTGCTTTGTTCCTGTGACTGGGCGTCCAACATTGTGTTTTATTACCTCGATGATTTGGAGACCTGAAACATGGATTCTGGTAGGGAGAGAAAAAAAAATGTGGAGTTTATCAGTAGGTCTGCTACTGATTTTTCTGGGCTTGATACACATGGCTTCGAGCTGAGCTGGAATTCCAGGCTTAGTAACAACAAACAGATCTGAGATTATAACGTGCCTTCATTAAGAGGGACCCTTTATGCCAGCTCTGGCACTAATAGCCACTCTTAGTATTCATGCTATTTAAAGTTACATTCAGTATAATTAGATTCAGAAATTTTACTGCCTTTCAAGTTTACTTTTGCGCCAGTTGTTAAGAGGTAAGCCTATCGCTCCCGTGTGGAAACAACATGGGAATCAGCGTAAGATATAAGTAGTTATTTCCTCGCTTCCTCGAAAGATTTGAAATCTACTGGGACGCAGAGCTGTTTACCTACATCTATGCGTCTGATAGAGATAAAGTTAGTCTTTGATCATTCCCAAGCAGATAAAGCGAACTGAGCTATCGGCTGTGCCCTTGTAGGAGAAGTTCTGCTCAGAGTCAGCTGAGTCTGCGAGTGTTTGGGTGAGTTTAGGAATCCCAAATATCTCTGCACGCAACGCTGTGGGTGCATGCCGCCGGAGGAAGGTTCCTCCGTACCGTATTTTTGGCTTGTAATTTCCTAACACAAGCGTGAATAGGCATTTGCAGCGGCTTTTTGTAGTTAAGATTTAAGCAGCCCATTAAGCCAACACAAAGAGCCCTTGTAGTCCTCTAATTTATGGCCGCTTTTAAAAGGTAGTAAAATATATTAATTGTACATCAGCGTCCAAAAATAAAGCAGGTAAATCTAGCAGGAATTTGAGCCAATTCTACGTAATCCTCCCCTCTCGGCGGCCGGCATAAGAAAGTGGTCACTATGAAAAGCATTACATTTCTCCTGCCAAAGGACCAAGCGCGTCAAGGACTCCAGCAAATCTGAGCCACCAAACACCGACCTCCGCCGGGTGCCAAGCAGGCCAGGACAGACAAACACCCGAAACTTATTCGCGATCCATTCTGGTGCATGCACTCAGGCAAAAAAAACCCCAGGTTCTCTAACATCCCCACATGCACTCCATGTTTGCAGGACTGGACGCGGAACTCCTCGAGGAGGCAAACAGACAACCCGCGATAAGCCACTCAACACCGAAATGGCTCCAACCCGCTCTCCCTCGCCTTACGCCTTTGATTTGGGAAGCAGCTAAGAATGGACAAAGAAATTCTCAACCTCTTTCGCTCTTCGAATGACTTTGCATCCTTCCTGTCCCCAATGCCTTTATAAGGATGGCGATCACTCAGGTCCCGTACACTTCTTTGTCTGCCCAGACACGCGCATTCACCACCCACGGAAGATGAATAGAGCCAATCCAGGGAAGAAAAAAAAAAAAAAAGTAAAAATATTCCGGCTAGGTTAAATATTTATCACAACAACAACAACAACAACAACAAAAATCTCATTCCAGCAGGCTAGTTCTGCATGCAGGTACTAGGCAAATGGCTTTCTTACAGCTGCGATCGGCACAGAAGAAGCGCCCAGCAGCCTCCTGGGCTCTTCCCGGTTCTTACCTCCTCCAGCTGCGCAGAGTTGGGCTGAAGCGCTCCCAGCTTCCACCGCCCCAGCCGAGTGGCTTTTTTTCGGGGCTCCCTGTAAACAAGCAACAAATAGTGCCTTACCGGGGAGTGCAGGGGGAGGAGGTGTTTTTGCTCCTTCATAGGCAATACATGGTTTGCCGGGTGTGCTGGGAGAGCCCCAGAGCGGGGCGGGCAGGGATGGAGCGGGTGCGGGCTCCCGGCACGGAGCGTGGGTTCCCACCCGGGTGAAAAGCACGGGAAGCTGAGAAATAAAAGCGTGAGGTTGGGTGTTGTTGGGGTTTTTTTTCTTCCTTCTTTTTTTTTTTTCCTTCCTTTTTTTTTTTTTTTTCTTTCCCGTAGACAGCTATGCCTTCTGTCTCCAAGTGTTTGGAAATATTGTCATTCCAAACTCTTGTTACATGAATGTCTGCTTTATTTTCCTCTGGGAAACCTTTGTTTAGGATCATTTAATCAAGAACAGACATTAAACACAACTCGTGGTGTTCATCTCTGCTGAATAAAAACGCGGAAAAGGGTTCCAGTTTAAATGCGGGGAGTATTGTGGTTGGGCTTTTATTCAAACGGTTAGCTGGGGCCCGATCCTGCCACCACTCGCGCAATAAGAGGCGAACAATTGACCTCACTGAAGCGGGATCGGGCCCAAAGCTGGTGCCCTTTTTTTTTTTCCTTTTTTTTTTTTTAAGAAACACACTGAAAGCCATTGAAGGAGGGAGAACACCCCCCACCCCACCCCCCCAAACCCAGGACGGCTTCTCTTCCCCTAAAATAAACAATATTGTACAATCAAAAAAAAAAAAAGAGACAATAGTCAGATGATTTGCATGCCACTTACTGAATCACGTTTACATATGAATTTGTCAGATATAATAACGTACCCCCCGTATTCATTCTCCCTAACAAAAGCCATCTAACGCATCTTAAAATTGTCAGTAAATGTAAATGCTAATAATTAAATAACGCAGTTCTTGCGGAAGGGTGTCATCTGAGCCTTGGAAATATTAAGTCTGTCTTGGGAGAACTTTTCAAGCAGAGACTTTGCTTTGGTAATTTAGTAGTTCCATAATTGCGCTAATAATTTTAAATTTGGTGTTGAACTCCAGTCTACATAAAATCATGCAGTAATAGCCTACTAAGCTGTTTATTACCGTCTCATAAATTTGAGAGCGCTGACTGTTCAAATCTATTGGCAAAGACAAAAGAAAATGGAAAGTTCAATCTGCAATCGCAGAGCCCCGGCGCTGCTGCCTGGGATTATTCCTAGTTCTACCTTTCCCTCCACTCGGCTCCAGCACAGGGGGAACCCCCTGGCATTTTAGTCTCAAACTCATACCTTAGACGTTTTGATCCCTAATCAATAGCCATGTTACGAACGGCAATAATCATCGATCAAGCGTGTCGCGACTGGGCTGCCCCACTCGTGTTAAATATGGAGCGTGTATCTCAAAATGGTGCCAGCCACTTTCTGTTATTTATTTTGGAGCTATTAAGTCACGCCACCATATTTTACATTGCCACAGTCCTTTAAACTCTGCTGCTTCTTGAAAGAGTTGCTAAGTAGCAATAAAGCACTTAACAAACGCTATGACTTTCTAAATTTTTTTAAAAATTTGTTGTTATCCCAAACTCTAATATTAATTGCGGCACTCTAAGTTCTTACATAAATCGTTCAGATTAATGAGTCATAGAGAAATTCGCCCATGACTTTTCCTTTACAATGCTCACTGCCTTTCCATTGCTTTTTTGGTCCTGCATTAGGAGCCGGTGATTTATTAACGCCAGGAAAATTGAACAAAGCAGGTCCTCCTGCACTGTGGCACCCAGCCTTCCACAGTGTGAATTAGAACATTATCAAATGTGTTTGCCTCGGTAACACTTAATCACCAAAAGCTGTAATGTGACCACAAGGCAGCCAAAACAAAGATTTAACATTTCTAAATATTAAACTTGTTAAGCAAATGCTCAGCAGACAAAGCAAGCACAAACAATTAAAGTCATCAAGCTAGAAATACACACTACCTACTTACCAACACAGACCCTACTGCTTGCTTAAGAAGTTTAGAATCTTTCAAGATAAATCAGGTGGGGTTTTTTTAAAGGAGAAAAAAAAAGAAAAAAAGAAAGAAAAACAAACTCCAGTAATAAGGAGTTGAGTTTCACTTCTGAGAGAATCACTCCTAGTGAGGACTGACGGCCACAGATCCATTCCTGACTATCTGCATTAATTATTTAATGAGTCACGTGACCCTAAAGATTAAAATTTCAATATCTCCCCCAGAACAGACGCAACACCTTTATCTGCGAGCGCAGGGATCCTCGTAGTTGGGTCCCCTAATCTCTGCTGGCTTTGACAGCTCCTCAGTTTCTAGGGAGAGCGCTTGGGCATTAATAACGTGTGGGGGGGTTCCGCTCTGTGCAGGGAGATGGGGCAGCTTTACATTCCCTCAGCTACACACACACACCCCGAACCCCCAAATTAGCCAGCTGAACCCAGATCTTCATTGTCGGGGGGCGGAAGATCTGAGCGCTGCTGGCAGGGGCACAGGGGAGCATCAGAGACGGCATGCCCCGGGCTACCCTCCACGGGTCAGTACTGCCTGTCCTCGGGCCCAGGCGGAGCCAGGAGGGCTGCCCGGCACCGGGGGGAGGCGACCGTGGAGCTTCCCCTACCCACGCGGGGATCCCCGACCCTATCGGGACCCGCGTAGGCCGGGCTTGGGCGCCCGCGCAGAGCCGCGCCCGAAGGGACGGTCCCAGGGCGACCTCCAGGAGGTCCCACCCCGCCATGGCCCGGCCAGGCCGTGAGGCTCCGGACCCGGCAAAGAGCCGCCTCCTCCTCCCCGGGGCCGCGACGTGCGGGGGCCCCCGGGGCCGCGCCGCCCGACCGGCTCCGGCGGAGGGGTGTGGGAAGGGCGGGCGGGCCCGGGGCCGCCCGGATCGGGCCTCAGCGCGGAGCAGGGGGGCCTGAGGGGGGACCGGAGTTTCATGGCAAGCCTGTCAAGATGCCTGCCTGGGTGAGGGCTCCCCCCACCCCTTCCTCGTTTACAAACACTGGGAAAGAAGGCCACGGGACGGCAAAGCTCCCTGAAGGGGAGGAAAAAAAAGGGAGGGGGGAAGAAAAAAAGGCCAGCATTGGGTAGTCCTCCAATGCAGGATGGCTCTAGTTATTAAATACCACAAAGCGCTTGTCACAGCTGAGTTCCTCGTGTAATAAAACACCAGGTATAGCAAGAGCTCGGAGGAGAACCGAGGAGGGGGACCTGGGAAAAGGGGCATTTTTCTCGGTGGGTGGAGGGAAGGGTGGATACCGGGGTTAACGCCGTGGCTGTCCCTGCAGCCAGCAAATTGACTCCGAGGTGAATTCGTCTTTCTTTGAAATATTGTCAAACTTCCAGCGTTTTGGGCCGCGCTCGCCATTGTGGCCAGAGCAGATAAATCCGCGTGTGAGAGACACCGGGAGAGTGGGGGGCGGGAGGGGGGAGAGACATTTAGGTCCAAGTGCCGGATTAAAAAGAATACTGTCTTTAAAGGTCAAGGGTTTGAAGGGTCAGTCTGCTTCTCTAAAAAAAACAATTAATGGGATAGAAAATTTGTCCTCTCGGTGAACTCCCGGTTGCCTTAGCAAAGGGAGCACAATGCGAGAATTTCAACTGGACGATGTAATTTTCGAAGTTATTGTAAAGACGGGCGGTATCGGATGGGGAGCAGAGGGCTTCCAGCCCGGGAGCAGCGTCCCCACTCCCAGCGCAGGCAGAGGGGGAAGGGGGGTGATAAAGGAAAATTTACCTTAAATGACGATAATCTGCCATGGGGTATTTTGCAGTCCGCCGTTCAATCTCCAGCAAGAGAGTGTACATTTTTTATGCAGAGAGCCAAGATGCTGTGTCTTTACACATGACCACTTTTTTTTTTTTTTTCCAGGAAAATCCTTTGCGTCTTCACAGACTTTTCCAAGAGAATGCCTTTCAGAACCGCTGTTGAATTACAAAGAAGTATTTATTGTAGGAGGTGATTAATGATTCTCGCTAAAATTGCTATTTGCAGCGTGATTTCATTTCTCTTTACAATGGGAGCAAACCAGGTTTATACACATAGGCTGCACACTAAAGAAATCCTGCATCGCCAGTTAATATGTTTCAGCTGGAATTTTTGCTCGGTTGTGCTAATTTTGGCTCTAAATACATTGAGGGTTTCTCAAGCAATAAACAAAACGAAGAGTTACACGCTTGCAGATAGCAGTTACCTCACTTACAGCTATATTATTCGCCTTTTATAAGGAGGCAGCTGGCAAATTAGGGTTTAGTAAACAGCAATATGTGAGTGGGAGAACGCTTTTCAGGCCTGCTCCTTGGGCAGGTTTGCAGCCAGTACTGTTTGCTGAGGGTATTTACAGCCGCCACCTCTCTGATGCTGAACCATGCTCTGCCAGTGGCATGTTACTTTTCTTTTCTTTGGTGGCATGACCCGTGTTCCTTGGCCAGGCAGGGATGCTGGCCATATCGTTGGGGCCTGGTGCTACCTCACACAAGGGGTGATGGTGCACCCAGTCTTGGTGGTCCTCACTCAGGCAAAGAGAAGCATTTTTTTTCCTAAAAATCCCTCTCGGGTGTATTTGGGCGAGTAAATGAGTCTTGGCCCTCAGGCCTTCCCTGGAAAATTTTCTGGCACTTGAGTTCCTTCCCATAGCTTTTTCTACCCAACTCAGTACTACTATCTGTTGTGGAAGCCCTGTGTAAGACTCCCGCTTAGCAGCTCCACCTTGCCTGCACTCCTTAGCTGCCCAAAAGCAGCTAGATGCGCAGCCTGAACTGGAACCACACTTGAACCCCATTTTGTCACAGTCTTTTCAACAATCTCGGTCCAAAACCGCTCCTGAGTTGTACCCAGATGCACGTTTCTGATGAGGCTTTCTCAAAGTATTTCGAAATAGTCTTTAAGAAGAAAATAGAAGGAAACAGAAAAGACAGCTTAGAGAAACTTTCGGTTACCGCCCATGTATTCCCCTTCAAAAGTGCTGGCCAATTGAGATATCATAATCAGGCGAAAATGAACGAATAAATCACGACTGGCTAAAGATTTAAAGTGTTATCATGGGGAGCATGTGTGACTTCTCCTCCAGCAAAACCCGTCATGGGAGCTTATTGGCTCCCAGTAGAAGCAGCTTCTCCGTAACGCAGCTGGAAATAGTCATACGAACAGCGATGGAGAGGTGGACTAATTCTGCCATAAGTCTGCTAAAGATAACACCACTCACCTATACATCGAAGCGAGACCTTTCCTCACCCTACAGCGCCCTTTTTTTCCCCCCCCTTGCCAGGCAATTAGGAATCAGGACGTTTTTCACTATATTTAAAACAACCATTACCTTATTGACAAGACGAATCCAAGTTAAAACAATACGTTAAACCGTTGTTCTCCAGTCCTGGTGCCAACAACAGCCGAACACATGGTGGACGAAACAGCACTGAGTGGACTTGTGTTTCAAGCGTTTAATTCTTTTGTACAGAATAATCTTTATTACCAGCATTTGGCACTGTTATACATTACACCAAAAATCCACAAATTGTACATGGACCCCAACGATTTAGACGGTGCCAAATATGAAGACAGCAACAGCCTTATAGCAATATTTCTTTAAATAAATGCAATATGGAATGTGGAGGACAAAAACCTAATAGATCACAGCTACTGCGGGGGCTACACTTAAAACCAGTTAAGTTACCTTTGATACATAAAACATTTTTCCTTTAGACAGCGTAAGGGGGCATTTTTCGTAAGTCTTTAACCTCCGTGGACATGTTCGTTCTCTCTCCCGTGTTGGTGTGTGTGCATACATGCGTGTGCACCCTCACACACACGCACACGGGAATCCACGAACACGCCACGAAACAGCGTTATTCAAGTCAATGCCTTACACAAGTGTCTCACGAGGTCTTTGTTTTAACCGTCTTTTTATTTTTAAAATATTATCTTAAAGAAAAGAAAAAAAGAAAAAAAAAAAGAAAAATAGTCCGTCTTAGGTACAGAGAATTCGTCCGTGACAGCATCCAGCCCTCTCTTACACCGAGGGCAAGGCAGTGTTTCCATAAATAGAAAAAAAATGATGGGCATGGAACCATTATCTATATACAATGTAGACAATCGTCCGGGTTTTGGTTTAAACATGTGCCCGTTCTTGGGCACGTCTCGTCTTCCTTTCCTGCTCCTGTTTTGTTTTACACAGTTGTTTGGTCCAAACGGCCAGCCTCCACCACGGGGCAGCTGGAAAACCCCAATAGATAGGTAAATATATATATTAAAAGGGGTAAGAACGACAACAACAACAAAAAAAGGAGTATTTATAGCGCGGCTGCGTTGGGTGTAGCCCCATCGAGTGGATGGGGGTGGCCCTGTGTCTGTGCTTTGGACTGCTGGCTCAGTGTGGACTGGTTTGAGGAGCGCATCTTTGTGTTAGGCAGTTTATGGTCTTTCTTCCACTTCATGCGCCTGTTCTGGAACCAGATCTTGACCTGGCGCTCGGAGAGGCAGAGGGTGTGCGCGATCTCGATGCGTCGCCTCCTGGTCAGGTAGCGATTGAAGTGAAACTCCTTCTCCAGCTCCAGGACCTGCTGTCTGGTGTAGGCAGTGCGAGACCTCTTGGGCTCCCCTCCGTTGTAATTGGGATTGACTGAAACGTGCACACACAGGCACACGCACACACGCGGAGGGGAAAGAAGGGGGGGGGGGAAGCGATGGAACATAATCATTATATAATAACTTGACACCAGGTTCACATAAGATACATAAACGGCAAGAAAAATTGTTTCACAGCCTATCGACAGTGGGGACAATCGAGGAGCAATAAAAAATGGTGATGGACATTTGGGTTAGAAGAAAAGCTTCAAAGACACATGGCCCAGAGCCACTGCAGGGCAATTAAATTTATGGGGGCTATAATTACTGCCCTAACAGTTTGGCGTCTCGTAAATCTTTTGATAAAGGACCCCGGATACAAAAGGTTTCTCACTTTTTTCCTTTTTTTTTTTTTCCTTTTCTTTTTTCTCCCTTTTTTTTTATTATTAGGAAACTCGGGGGGAGAAGGACAGAAAAAGAAAAAAGCCACACACGCAACGACCCATCCCGGCCCTGGGAGCACCCTCCTCCCCCCCCTCTTTCTCTGCAGCCGCATCCCCACCTCCCCCTGGCAAGGGCAACTCACCCGTGCTCACATGGATCTTCTTCATCCAGGGGTAGACCACCGGCTCCTTTCCCTTCAGCCCGGGCAGGCTCTTGTCGGGCAGCAGCGGGCAGCCGGGCCCGGTGCCGGCCCCGGCGGCGGGGGCCGCTTCGCAGCGGCGCTGCAGGGCATGGCCTGGGAGCAGGGGCTGGGGTGGGCCGGGATGGCTCTTGGCGGGCGGCGGCGGCGGCGGCGAGGCGCCCGGGGGCGGCTGCTCGGGGCCCGGGGCGGCGCTGCCGGCGCTGCTGTAGCTGTAGGGCGCCTGGGGGTAGGAGGGTGCCTGCGCGGGGTAGAGCGCCTCGGGAGGCGGCCCCGGGGGCCCCGGCGGCGCCGCGGGAGCCTGGTAGCCCGGTTCCCGGCGCGGCCGCGGGAAGTACTCGGGCAGCGCCGGGCCCGGGTGCGCGGCGTGCAGGTGCGGCGGCGGAGGTGGCGGCGGCGGCGGGGCGTGCGGGTGCGGGTGGTGCGGGTGGTAGCTGGCGGAGCTGCCGGCGCTGCCGCTGTGCTGCGTGTACTCCTCGCAGGGAGGGAATTTGGGTTCGATGTAGTTGGAGTTTATCAAAAACGAACTCATGGTCATTAATTTGTGAAGTGCAAAAATACTAATTTTTCTCGCGTTGTCGTTTTTCTGGGCTCGGCGAGGCCCCTCCCCTTTCCCCCTCCCTCCCCTCCCTCCCTCTCCCCCTCCCGCTGCTGTCAAGTGCTCGCTGCTGCCAAAGTTTGGGCCTCCAGTTCCCCCCCCTCCCTTCCCCGCCGCCCTCCCCTCCCTTCCTCTCTTCCCACCCCTGGAGCGCATACAACACACACAACACACACACACACATACACACACACACGCCCCCCCTTCCCCATCACCACCTGACCGCCAGCGCCAATTACCGCGCGGGGCCGCGGACCCCGGATCAGGAAATGGAAGGAGGGCGAGTGGCCGCGGGGCAGCTCCGCGCCCGCGGACCCACCGTGGGGGCCGCTACCGGGGGCCAACACCGCCGCGCCTCCTTCCCGGGCGGCGGTCGCCCGCCGAAGGTGAGCCCCGCCGGGGGCTGCCGGCCGCCCGCGCCCCTTGTCCACTCCTCATCAGCATCCCCGGGCTCCTCCCGCCCGTCGACCCGGGCCGCGTCGGGCAGTCGCAGTGTCAAGCGAGATAAAAACTAATCCAGCTCTGACAGTCTTACCCCCCCGCCCCAGCACTTTTTGTTTCTCCGTTCCCCCGCGGGAGAGCGTAGGAAGCGGGGCGAGGAAGCGGAGCGCAGCCCAGCTGCGTGATCCGGAGGGAGGCAGGCATTGCACAAGGCGTTGCACAATCCTTTTAAACAAGCCCATCTCCAAGTGCCTGGAGTCGGGACTGCGCGCAGGCAGAGGGCGGCAGCGGCTGCCGGGCACAGGCCATCGGCAGCCCTCCGGGCTTTACCCCCAGCGCCCCGCCGTTGCCGACGGCGGGCGGCCGGGAGCTCTGGGGGCTAGCCCCTTTGCAACTTTGAAGCCGTGCTAACCGGAGGAATAAAGGGAAAAAGTTAGTATAGAGGTGGCGGGAAGGCCGAGGAGAATCTTTGAGTGGTTTGCAGGGTGTGAGGGATAAAGTGAGCCTGAAAATAACGGAGAGGAGAGGGGGAAGGGAGAGAAGGGGAAGCGGACACGACGGTATCAAATACTTCCTACCGGCGATCGCAGGGCTCAGTGTGAGCATCCCTCCCCGCAGAGGAGCGGCTTCCAAACTGCGAATTTAAGTCCGTCAGTTTGGTATGCCTTGTCTTGATTTTATTTCTTAATTTTCCATCCCACGAGAAATTGCTAGCGCCTTCGCAGAAGTAACTCGTAGACCCTGGCTTAGGAGGAAGAGGGCACCCGGGCACTTCTGCGTTGCTAAAACTGAGACTGTTAACGATATTTGCAGCTCAGAGGGGAAAGAAGCAACCGCCCTGACCTTAGGTAATTGAAATTTGATGGTTAAACTAATTACGCGCTTATTCTAAGCAGGGCGGGGGGGAGGACTGCTTATTGAACGTCAGCTAGTCTGATACATTCGGAGTTAGCAGCGAACTTTTCGGAATTTTCCTCCCCCCTCCCTTTCAGGAAAGCATATAAACACATAGAAATATTTACCGCACCCTTCGAGAACATAATTGCTGAGTGGATAATCTCATCTGCTGGTATGGGAAAATACATCTAATATATCAAGCGTAAATATGATACGGTTTAGATCTTGCCCTCCTAAAGATATTACATTAACAGTTACCCTGGTTTAAATTCAGATTATTGTCTTTTGCAGTTTTATAGATAATGGATACATGCAATAAAATTCTATTTGAATATATATTCTACCTAACAAGACACACACCGTATCGATCTGTATTTTATACGCAAGCGCACGCATACTGCAGGCGGCTCCCAATATGTTAGAACATTTCCAGCACTTGGGTATACTGGGGTACTTATCTAAACAATCACTCATTTCCTCCTCCTATCGAATGTCTAATTTGTAAAGAGAGTTAAAACACGTTTACTTACTCATTTCCAACAGCACATCTATGGAACTCTTTAACTGGGATAATAGATAAGTTTCTCTATTTACTCTGCGTGACGAGGAAATGCGGTTACACACACGCACACAGAGACAGCCGCAACTGTTCACCAGCACACGCTTGACAGGAAAGGGGGGATTGTTTTATTTATATTCAAAAAACCACACCTCAACAACAGCAAATAAAAAAACCCCCATAACCCAACAGCAACCCCACGTTGGAAAAGAATAAAGCTCCCGGCTCCGTGACTGTAAGAAATAAAACATTGCCAAAGTCCACCACGAGCTAGAGATCATTTTCCCGGCGTAGAAAGATCCATGCACACATACAGAGACACACGTACAAATACCTGCTGGCCAGCACCAGATGAATTACACTGGGTTATCGTAAATATTATCCTCGGCATAAGTCCCGAAACACTATGGCCAGAGCATTACAGCAGACTGCCGTGCTCCCGAGCCACGGTAAAACACAACGAAAAGTGGTGTCTCGGTTTGTAAGCTCCCCGCTATATTGGAAGAGCTGGCGGGGCTCTGTTTCGTATTATTTACCGTGATTAGATCTCAAAGTATACTTGTTTCTCTGCGCCTCTTTCTATCGTGGGGCTCTGGCGCTCGGGTACAGAGAGAAGGATGCAGTTTTGTATACGACTGTAAATCTGCAAGGTGACCTGAGCTGCTCAGCTGAAGTCTGTTTTTTTCGTGTGGCTCTATTAGTCTGCGAAGATGTGCTGAGGCAGGACCTCCAAAAGGCCTGTTCCATGTCTTTGTGGTTTTGTTATCATAAACAAGAACCCAGCCAAGACCACCAAGTGTTATCTTGCACACGGCCATTTCGACATTTTACTGCAAGATTTATGGCTGTAATAAACAATCTCAGAAACCCCTTTTTTTTTTTCTTCCCCCCGGTACTTCCCTTTAACAAACTTGTAGCATCATCTTAAGCTCTCAAAGAAATAAAAGCAGAGGAAAAACAGGGCAGCTCCCCCCCCTTTTTTTTTTTTTTCCTCCCAGAAGGACTCGATTTCATTGGCAAAAGAGACTTTAATCAGTTAATAAAGGAGCGAGAGTTTCCTGGCCGAGGCTGGCCAAGGAGGAGATAGGGACCGCACTGGAATTAAGTTGAGAGGTAGAGAGTTAATTTCCATGCACTCAGAAGAGCCAACCTCGTAAATACCCAAAGAGGGGGGAAAGGGGTCCCCCTTTTTCCTGTGAAAGGGACAAGCACTCCTACTACCTCCGTATGCGCGGCTAAAACGTAATTACCCCGAAAGATAAAATAATAACAGTAATAATAATAATAATAGTAGTAGTAGTAATAATAGTAGTAGTAATAATAATAATACAAGTCAACCTTTCGCCGTGCTCGGGCATCCTCCACCGAGAGTGGTAGGAGGAGGAAGAATCTCACTAGCAGCCTGGTTTGAATTTGATTTAAACCATTTTGAATATATTTAGCTCCAGCTTTCCCCTCTTGAATGCGAGGCTGTCCCAAGTTTCAAAGTGACCGAAAAGTGACACCGTGTGCATTTTGTTTCTTATTAATCTTACACATTGACAGTCTTTGTTAAATAACAAGGCGTGCCCTTCACCAGGCGACATTTTCATATTTGTTAGACGCGGTGACCTGAAGTTCACCTCGGCCTTGGACTTAGTTTTTCTAAAAGGTCTATAACAGTGTCTTTTAGATAGCGGGGTGCTTTGCCCAGGTCACTACTTCTAAGAGAAAATTAAGAAAAAATCGCGGGAAAATGTAAACGTTATGGAATGTATCGACTGTATTCCCTCCTTTGTTCCAGGGAATGATACAGCCCCCGAGGCTGCTCCTGCCTCCGCGGGCGGGAGCGCTCCTTTCCTATGGTGGCTGCCGGGGCAGTGCCAGCAGTTTTGCCCCAAGTTCAGCATCTGGTAAGAGCGGTGACTTCCCTGGTACCGGGGATCCTCTTAACAACGGGATGGCTGGCGGGATTTACTCGCTAAGTCCTGGCGCGGTTAAATAAACACACGTAAAATGTGATTTGTGCCCGGATTTTAAATGAATGGTCTTTTGAGCAGACCTTCCACGCCGGAGAGCAGTGTGCTGAATGCACAGAGTGAAAGGGCTGAAAGAGTTCGTCTCAAATTATTAACTGTTCTGCTCCAGGTTGTTGCATATATATATATATATAAAAAATTTTTTTCAAGGAACAATTTAAACAAGAATTCAGATAAGTCAATATTTATTGCAGTCGCAGTTTCAACCCCTTTGAACGTATTCTCATTGGTATTTTTACTCTAGACCAGGCTGAAAATATGGAATTCGAGCCACTAATTGTTTCGGTGAGGAATCCAATGGATTTCGGTCACCTACTCTTGAGTAAGCCAGTTATAGTAAGAGCTTTCGTTCTGGGTATATCAAAGACGCATTGTTATTCTTGGAAACAATCCGCCTGCTATTCTCTAGCAAAATAGATATTTGGCTACGGGTTTTAGCTTGTTATCAGGCTTCGCTCTTACACCAAATAAATACTCTGGATGTGAAAGGTTATATACTATCTCCAGTGAGGGCAGGCTCCCCAAACGTGCAATGCCAGGGCTCACTACCAGTAACAGCAGCAACTTGTGAACAACGTCTGCACGCCGAGCGAATAAATTTATCAGGCTTCAGCAGGTACTTTAGGAAAAATCTCCAATAATCACTTTGGCTAATCTGAAATCTAACCCCCCGCATATCTTTTTTCCCCGAGAAATAGCGCTCGGCTGCCACGATCCAGCTGTGTCTCTGGGAAATAATTCACGCGTACCAGCCACACAGAGGCCGGTGTAGCCTCCTGCCTTGGAGGTCGAAAGGCATGGATGGGGCGAGGTGCCTTCTTTCCCGGACTTCCTCGTCACCCTGTCACCTCCTCCACACCTTACATATCTGTTTAGAAATATTTGGGAGCTATCCTTTCCCTCTCCCATCCACCCCTCATCCTCATCATTCCAGGCTGAATCCTGTTTACAGTGATCTTCCCCAGGAATGAAATTCCCTAAGCAATAGTGGCCAGTTCTCCCTACAGACACAACCGAGGAGCTAGAACTTCGAAACCGAGACTGCATTGGGAACAACAAAACCAAAAAAACCCCACCCCACTCCAAAACCAAAAATACCAGCAGTGTGGGAATAACTCTCTACGCAAAGAAATTCCAATAAACTTTTTCTTGGGGGGAGGGTGGGGTGGGTGGGGAGGGAAGGCGGGGGGATGGATGGAGGGAAAACAGTCCTCCCTGCTCCCCATTTCGCTGGGAACTGCTGCCTCGGGTAATTCCAGAAGTCTGTGAGATCACTCCAAATCACGGAGCCGCGCAGGGCGCCAGCTTCTCCGCAATATTTTCCACCGGTAGCACAACACGGCCCCACCGCTCCGCGTTTTAAACGAGCTCCTTCGGACCAAACGTATAACCCGCATTATCTCCGGCATGTCCTGTTTAAGCACAGTTTAGCGGTCGCTCCAGAAATGGGAGCAAAAACAAAGGCGCGGCTAGGATCAATACACGCGTTAATAGCTTCGCTCCTATCTTATCTTCCTGCCATTTTGCAAAGTGAGAAGGCTTAACATTAAACCTCTTAAAGCAGGTTATTATATAATAAACAAGGGTGAAACATTTTGCTACCTGACTCTCGGAGGAAGCAGCGGCGGCGGCTGCTGTGGGGGTAACACGCGTGTTTACCTGTCGCGGCCGAACCCGAGATATTCAGACACAAATGTGGCCGATAATTCAAGATGAAATACAACGTGTATTACTCTTGAAAAGAGGAATTTTCTATCCTTTCCTCGGTAATTGAGGTCATTCAGGCAGTAGGGTTCACCTGGAGTCCATACTGTGATACACACGTAACTCAAAGCTATTTTATCTTTTGTGCTGATAGTCAAGATCTCGGCTATAACATTGACATCAAACTCTGTCTGGGCGAATGACTAAGAGTGGTGCAAAACGTAAACTTTTGACCCTCAACTTTTTGACCTGCAGTTGTAACGCCCTTAACCACAAAGATATACAAAAGCTATGCAGCTTCTTTTAGGAGTAAGAGACTCGCACTGTTTGTTTCAATAGTTCTGCCGTTTCCCCCAGCTTTCTAAGGGTTTCTTTTTTTTTTTTTTCTTTTCTTCTTTTTACTTCTTCTTGCTGTCGAGAAATCGGATACTTTTGCATTTTTAATTATTGCCTTTTTTTTTTCTTTCTTTCTCTTCTCCCCCCCTTCTTCCCTTTCTTTTCTTTAATCTCGCAGCTTTGTAAAGTGCTGTTAAATCAGTTCGCACAGCCTTTCGGCAGCGTTGGAGGGAAGCCTGTTACTCAAAGGCGCTATATGGTTACAATTGCAGGTGAAATGCTGGGTAAGTTCTGGGCGTGAGGTTGGAAGGAATGTAGCGACGAGCGTTGGGGGAAAAGCTGCAGCTCTCTGCTACGAGGGTCTTAGTCATTTCTCCTTGATTTAAACATAAAGAAACAACTCTAATTGTTTGCGAAGCCTTGTCTAGGCAAACGAGTTGACTGTGAACTTGGTCTAAAGCGAGCTCTGCTGGTGATTCCTAGGGTGTGCAGATTTATCTTTTCTGCATTTACTTAACCTGGCAGTGAACTGCACGGGCTGCCATTTGTTATCCAGAGACAGACTTCACCTCAAGCAAGGACTGTTCCACAAAATTGCAATAATTACCCAATAACCTTCATAGCAAATATTATTATTGAAAAGACATTTTTTGGGGGAGGGGATATAGGAAAGGTTCCTTATGCGCGCTATAAGGCGAAATCCTTGCAAATTTTACACGCTCTTTATGTCAGGTTTGATATTGTTTGCGAGTGTAGCTAGAGGAACATGTGACCGCGACGGTCCATGAGTATTTGCCTTCTAGAGAGACATTAGTGAGGATGCTTTAATTTGAAAGGGATAATGTTTTCAAAGATGACCAGGCGGCTGTGGGAGCTATATTTTTGCGCTCTGGCTAGCAACTCTAGCAACAAATTGGTGAGATTTTTAAGGGCAGAAAAGAGAAGGAGCTAAGAAAGCAAAGCGATGTCTTAACTTGGTCAGGTTTACTTATGCCTGCATTTAATGCGTTAAATCTGTATTTGCGGGGAGGGAAGAGGCATTGCTCCAGTATCCAGGGTTTGAAATCGAAACCTCCTGATCCGCCCCTCATGATCTGTTCCATTCAATTTCCCATGAAGCAGATTGCAAACCCCTCTATTGTCACCCTTCCACAGATACACACTTATTAAATGTAAGGAAATGGCAGAATAATAATTTCCCCGTAATGTTCTGCAATTAGGGCGTTTGCAGGGTTTAGGCAAGGCTGCAGAGCTGTAATTTACGGATGACTTTCCATCGGATTGTTATACTTCTGGTTTAGAGAAAGTTATGCCTCGCAAAGTCACTAGCTACACACATTAAGAGAGTTGCCTAATCTTTAATTGGCCTTACGCTTAGACATGACACACTACACTCAAGTATTTCTTTCAAAGGATTAGGCAAACTATATTTCAAATCGCAGAACGCCACTTGCCATGCCTAAAGTAAAACAAACTCGCGCGCATTAATCCCCCAAACACAGTAGGAAAAAATAATGTGCGCAGATAAGACCTCTCTCCTGATTCCCAGCGATCACTCTCCATGACATTTTCCCTCGGAAAACAATTAGGACCTGGCAATATTTTGGTGGAGTTCGGCAGTCTGGGGTTGTTTGAATTTCAAATTTCAAAGCAGATTAGAAAATCCTAATGCGTTTCTGGATTTGAATGGCTTCGACTGTCCTGCGTGGGAAAGGGCAGGGCCAGAAATATGGAGAAGTTGTCATTTCTAGCTAACTTTCTTTTGTTGTTAATGAGTTTCTCGCAGTGCGGGCGGGTTTACATGCTTCTGGGTTTGGGGATATTTTTTCTTTTCCGTGATTCTCGAATCTCTGTACACCTCTTTACTTGGAATATGCTCTAGAAGCCACGTTAGAAATCGTGAAAATATGTAGTAGCAAATCTTTTCGCTCCAGACAATGAAAAATTCCAATCCGCGATGATACCCAGGTTCCTAAAATATTAGTCGAACGGGTGTGCGTGTGTGTTTGTATATTCTCCAGTAATTCAAATAACGCAGAGCTGTTAAATATTGAATAATTACGAATGGGTTTTGTCTAGTATCATTCCCGGCTAAGAGAGAAGGGTTTTCCTTGGAAAAGGTCCCGTATATAAAAGAAACTCAAATTTTTAAAGGGTTTTCATGTCTTTGCCTCAAACTATAAAATTTTATGGTATATAATATAATATAATACACGCCTATCATATATAACTTTCTGGTATTCCTATTGACAAGAATGTGACAGCTAGTGTACTATAAAATCTCCAGCTGTTTATTACGGAAATGATTTTCAAATGTGCCTTTGGATATGCACTTTTAAAGCCTTCCCCATTTTTTTTTAATGTAAAGTATATGCATATGTGTTTGTTTAGTGTTCATAGGAAGATACACAGACACAAAGGCTTCGGACTTCATTTATCTTGCGCAGGGAGTTGACTCTAAACAGTAAATATTTGTAAAACTCTGAGATCTTTGAGCTGAGTCAACCTTACATACTACCGCTTCTTTAACGTTAAAGGGAAGCAAATTAAAAACGGGGATCAGTCGACGATGTGCAGACCTTGCAGAGGTACAACCTTACCCTCCTGTACCTCTGCTCCTTTCTCTCGTTTTTTGCTCGCAGTAGCAGACGCAGTGTAAGCCGCAATATTCAAACGGGATAGCACTAGCGAAATAAAACAAAGCCCATCTCCCAGCTCACATCAAACCGCCCTGTTCTTTCGCAAACCCGAGTTTATGACACATGTAGGCAAACAATGCGATCTGCTGAATCCCTGCTACGCCAAACCTGAGCGGAGAAAGAGATACTCACAGCTGGTTCGGAGATATATGTACACACATAGATATATACGTATAGATACGAGGCATTTCTCAAATCTCTTCCCTGGTCCCCGACTGGTTGGCCTGTGCCCCCCGAGATCAGTACCCCATCTAACAGCTCTGAGGATAAGGATCAGGCCTTAATGCTACCCAGGGAAAGACAGAGTTCCTTTCACCCTTTCATTCAAGTCCTGGAAATTCAAAGACTAAAGTTAAATCCGGCCATAAAGTTTATTGCTGAGTAATCACACTCTAGTGAGAACAGTCCACTTAAATAAAAAGAATGTTGAAGTAAACACGCAGCTGGGGCCTACCCCACAATGGCAGCCAGCAATATAAGGCAGAGAGGGAGAGAGCAGAGCTAGGGGGATATTTACAATCTTCAATAAACCAAGCCCGTATTTCATAATTTGCAGCACTCTAATGACCTGTAGTCTCTTGTATTAATGCTACAAGTTACAGTCAATTGGTTCGCTTAAAAAAAAAAAAAAAGGAAAAAAAAGTCAGAGGAACGTATATATGTGTACACACATACGCACCCTTTGTATACATAAATGCATAGATATTAGGTGCACATATGCATGTGCACGGCTTTATACAGGCATAGTCATCGATTTGTACATGCATGCACACACACACACACTTTAAATACATTTATATTTATGCAATTACATATAGGAACTGGAAAAAGTTACAGAGCAGCGTTATAAATGCACTCCCCCGAAACATATTACACACTCTCAGATGGTCATATATACATAACTAAAGCTTTCTGCACAACCCAATGCAGGAAAAAATAGGAATTTTAAGCTCTCCAGTACAGTCTGTGGCATTTTAATACTAGCTCTGATGTGCAACATATTTCACCAATCCAAAGATTATTACCATATCAGCACGCCTCCAACTCTATCATGCCTACATAAGACACTGCCCAGATAATATCAAGCCCTATCTATTTTGTTTCCCCTTTTTTTTAATCGCCTGCAGTAACTACTCTTTGCTAAACAAAACCTCTCCAAACTTGGAGAGTCTATTGGAGCAAAGGAAGTAATTATCTTCTGCGGTAGTCAAAGTGATTAAAGCTAGGCCCCAAAATCCATCTCTGCCAAAGTCGCTTATTGTGGTTTACTTTGATTTGATCGTTAAAATAGAAAGCTAGCTGCTGCGAGTGAAGGGATGGGGGGGATTTGCAGCGCAACCTGGATCATTAGTGGTTGATCCTGCCTCTCGGGCTCGGTGGGACCGTCCTGAAAAGCTCCAGGCGGGAGAGGAAGGGAAAGAGAAAGAGAAAGAAAGAGAGAGGCGAGAGGCAGCGAGAGCGAGCGGGAGCCTCGGCTTCCCCACTGTACAAATAAACTTTAAGGAACTTGTGCACAAAACTTACCTTTGACTTGCAAGGAGCCATTTTTCATACAGTACTGAGAACTTGTGGTTTGGATACTTCTGTCCCTAAACCTGACAATTTGAATGGCCAGGAGGCACACGTAGCCTGCAAAAGAGTCAAATGAAGTCCAGCGTCAGTGAGATTATATGTTATGTGGTATATAATGTTGGATGTCAACTCCCCAAAACCATAAAACTTACTTTAATGGCACCACGTGACTTTTTATAGCCAGTGAGCCTATCTGTCTGTGCTATGGATGATTTTACGATCTAATTCATAGACAAAACCCTATTCATTTGGCACCCAAATGTCATATAGCCGGAACTGGGGCTTATAAAGTTTACTGTTTTATAACTTTTAAGGGAAGGCATCAATGTAACCAGTCAGTAAATGTGCAAATCTTTAGTTGCACTTAGAAGCTCAGAAGAGTTAACCATTCAAGCTCTGATGGGGTAAGTAACATTGCGTTTATAGCAAACTAATTGTAGCGAAGAAAGCCAAAAATCTTTAAAGGGTGAAAAGTGGGAATGTGGCTAGCGAGGGTTGCTAATAGACGCAGAGGGCTCGGACGTGGCTGTCCTGCAAATATACTTAATGAAACCACAGGAGAAATTCTAGAGCGCTACAAACACGTCTTGGAGTTAGCAGCATGTTTTAACAAAGCACATGTTTTGGGTTTGGGTTTTGGTTGGGGTTTTTTTTTAATTCACCCCCACCCCACCCCCCAACCATCAGCTAACAGTTGATTCACCCACAAAGGGTGTTGATAATGGTCCTGCGATGCAGCTTTCCACCTCGCGATAAACCAGTAAGGAGGAACTTACGGTCAAACTTTCAATTAAAAATACTGGTAGCGGAAAATCTCAGAATCCACCATTTACTACGTGCAGCAGGAGCCAGGTAAAATATTATTACAAACTCTGCACGGGTTAAATTTTTTTTTTTTTTTGGTGTTCAGAGGCAAATCAGGAAGCACAACTTCTTGCTTTGCACAAACCAGATCACGAAAACTTTACAATAGAAAGTTTATTTTTTTTGTTGGTTTCCAGTCAGGTTTTTTAAAAAACAAATACAAAAAAAAAAAAAAAAAAGCTGATCACAGTTTGCTCAAACAGCCAGACTTTGACTATATTTGTAACTTTGTTCACAAAAAACATACATCACAGAAGCTGCGCTTAATAAGAGCCACTTCTAAGAGTTCGTGCAAAGAGTCATATACAAAGGCACAGCAAGGACATACTGCTTGGAATCACAGTTTTCGTCACAGATTCACTATTCACTACACGTAGGACAAGTTCAGTTGATTTCATCATTTCACCTCTACAACAGCATTAATTACACAGGAATTATATAGGTAGTTTGAATAAAAATATTTTTAACAGCTTGGAGCTATACAGACATTAACACTTGACCACACATGCACAGTTAAGCAGGTTGAGTGCAACACATAACATTTGTACTAAACCGGGGGAGGGTTTTCTTTCTTTCTTTCTCTCCTTTTTTTTTTCTCTTTTTTTTTTCTACCTTCTCTTTTTTTGTTCTTTTTTGTTTAGTTTTGCTTTAACAGTTACTTCAAGTAACACAGCTCGCTTCATATAAATAAGTTAAAACATCTATTATTTTTTTTTCAAGACAAAGCCATTCAAGACAAAGAAATGTACGATAAAAGCAGATCTACTTATACACGCGAGAGAATGGTAATAAACAGGCTCATGATTAAAAGATGAATAAGGGCGACAAGAACAGGGTTTCTTCACAGAAGTAACACAAGGAAGTTTTAGAAAGTCAACTTAGTACTGACATGAGACGCAGGGTCAGCTAATACTGCTCAGTACTTTTAATTGATCAAACGCTTAGGGACGGAATGCCCCTCCTGCAGCTGCCATGCTCATACTTTTCAGCTTATTATCCTTTTTCCATTTCATTCTCCTGTTTTGGAACCAGATCTTTATTTGTCTCTCTGAGAGGCAAAGAGCATGTGCTATTTCAATCCTTCTTCTGCGGGTCAGGTATCTATTGAAGTGAAATTCCTTTTCCAGCTCCAAGGTCTGATAGCGGGTGTAAGCAGTCCGAGCCCTTTTCCCTTCTGGTCCCCCTATGTTGTCTGGAAGAGAAAAGTACATGATTTAGATTCTCAGCAGCCACTCGGAGCCTTCGGGTCTTATTGCAGCTACCAGCGACCAGGACCGTTATTCTCAGTCCTGCTTGGTTTTCTTTCTGGTTTGGATAAACGCTCAACAAGTTCCCCCCTCCAGCCCCTTTTAGGAAAGGCTTGGGGGAGGGGGGTTTGGTGCTCTCGGTAAGTTTTCGCTTGGTTTTGGGGTTCGATTTTTAAAAATTCAATATTTTTTATTTTTTTTGTTCTTAAAGGCTAATCTCCCACCCCACCCCCCCTTCCCACATGCACACACACGCCTCCCCCAGATAAGCTGTTTTGGAGGACGTCTCTACTGCTAGCTGGGTTTTCAGGTCTGGGAGAGCAAAGCTGAAACGTGCAGCCCTTTCCCACGGCTGATTTGGGGAAGGCTCTGGGAGATAGCGAGCCCCCGGCTGCTCCCCCAGCAGCGAGGGCAGGGCAGGTACCCGGGGCTCAAAGTTGCTCCGCTCCCCCGCGCCCCTCAAGCCTGCTCCCCCGGAGTTTGGGGCGACTCGTCCCCCCTCCCCCACGGCTTCCCAGCAGTGAAAACTGCCCTCCTCGCCCTCTCCTATTCTCTTTTTAATATGGCTCGGCAAAATAAATGGGGTCAGCCGCGCCGTTCCCACTGGAGGATCCCCCTTCCAGAGGAGAGCCGGGAGCAGCCTTTACTCCCGATCCCTCTTCGGGAAGGGTTTTTCTGCTTCCCCGCTGCCCGCTGGGGCCGGCGCTGGAAGCCAGGCGGGCTGTGTTTTTGGGGCCGGGAAGGTTTTGTTGATTCTTTTCTTTCTCTTTCCTCCCCCACCCCTTTTTTTTCTTTTTTTTTTTGGGTGGAGGTGGGGACACACTCGCCCAGAGAAGAGAGCGTGCTTCCCTGCGAGCAGAGTTGTGCTGTGCGCGGAGGCTGCCCGCTCTCACGCCCTCCTCCTCTCCCCCTCTCCCCGACCTTGCTCGGCGCAGCCACCCGGTTTACATTAAATCCTCCTTTTCCTCCAGAGAAATAAAGAAAGAACAGGGTTATTTGCTTTACCATGACTTATGTGCAGTTTTCGCATCCAGGGGTAGATCTGGGGCTGTGAAGGCTGGGCTGTGCTTTGGTCGGTCGGGGCACTTGCCTGCTCGCTGCTTGCTGGAGTGTCTTCCTCAGTCCCAGACGAGGTGCCAACCCCGTCTCTGCTGATGTGCGTGTTGCTGCTGGAATTGGACGAAGTGCTGGTGGAGTTGGCGAGGGAGTTTTTCACCCCGTGGTGACTCTCGCTGACAGGCGAACCGGCCACGGCGGTGCAGGGCAGAGGGTCAGGGGGAGGCGAGTGGGAAGCCGTCGCGGGCTGGTTGTACCTGGGCTCTGTCGAGGCAGAGGTGGTGTTGGCCGGGTAACTGCGGGGTCTCTCATTGGCACCAAAGTGGGTGGAAGCAGAGCGCCCGACGCTGAGGTCCATGCCATTGTAGCCGTATCCGTACCTGCCGGAGTGCATGCTGGCGGAGTCCCTGTATTGCTCGCTCACCGAGCTGTGATCTCCATAATTATGTAACTGGTAGTCCGGGCCATTTGGATAGCGACCGCAAAATGAGTTTACAAAATAAGAGCTCATTTGTTTTTTGATATGTGTGCTTGATTTGTGGCTCTTGGTCGTTTTGTGCGTCTATAGCACCCTTGCACAATTTATGATGAATTATGGAAATGACTGGGACATGTACTTGGTTCCCTCCTACGTAGGCACCCAAATATGGGGTACGGCTTCACATCACGTGCTTTTGTTGTCCAGTCGTAAATCCTGCCTGATGACCTCTAGAGGTAAACTCGTGCACTGGTGGGGGAGCTGGGAGGGCGCGGGCGGCCCGGGGCGCGCCGCCGCGGCGCGCCGCCGCCGCCGCCTCCCGCCCGTCCGCCGGCCTCCAGCGCCACCCGCTGGCGGCGCGGGGGATGGCGGCGGCTCCGCGGGGTCGGCCCGGGGTGACGGCCCCCGACGGCGGCGCGGAGCGGCGCGGAGCGGCGCGGAGACGAGCGGGGCACGCCGCCACCGTGCTGGGCGCCGCCGCCGCCGCCAGCGGCATCGGGGAGCGGGCGGGGAGGCTGCGGGGCCGGCGGGGCTTACTCCCCGCACGGCTCGCCAGCCGGCGGAGAGCCCTGTGTGCGGAGAGCGCTTCGCTTTGTGCCTGTTGTCTCTCCGTGCGAGGCTTATTTACATCAGTTCACACGTCCTATATGATCTCTCCTCGGATGCTGGCCACGCTTACGTCCCTTATATATATATACACATATATATATATATAAAAGTATATATGTATTTTTTATAAATTTTATTTTCTCCCCCCGTTTTCCCGTGCCGGAGGTTTTGAGAGGGAGCCGGGTCCTGCCGATCTGAAATGGCAGGTACCTATGAAAGACAAATATCGTGCAGCGTTTTTACAACTAGGGGGTCAAATTCCAGGCGGCTTTACGGCCGCCGTTATTTTTCCACCTCTCGGGAGGAAAGAAAAAAAGAAAGAAAAGAAAAAGAAAAGAGAAAAAGAAAACCTCTAAAAGCGGCGGTAGCCATTTTGCATTAGTATTTTTTCCAGATTTGGCTTTTAAAAGATTTAGAGCGGTAGCCCAAATTGCTCTGCCTTCCAAACAAAAGAGCCTTCATGCGCATACAAGTGTATTTGTACACAGCTTCACACACACATTCACGCACACGCAATATAATATAGAGGCATATAACGTATATATTAATCAATATTTCCGCTGCGCTTATTTTACTTATACAGAACTCAAAGTGGAAGCATTTTATGGCAGCTACTTTTCTTTAGAGTATCTTTTTTTTTTCTTCCCTTTTTTTCCCCCTTTTTTTTTCTCCAGTGCTAAGCAGTGCTAATGTGAATTAAGATACCACAAAAGTGGGAAAGAAGATCCCCGAGTTAATATGACATACACTCTTTTTTTTTCTTAATTAAAAATATAATAAAATAATAATAATAATAATAAAAGAAATAAAGACCGACCCATGGCCACGAAGCCCCAATAAATCTAGTCCATAATTCAAAGCCCCTTCAGTGTAGAGCTGAGCTCGCCGAAACCTCAGCATAAGCTCAACGGGAACCACAGAAAATCGCCCGCTTCGAAACATCTTCCCTCGCTTCCCCTGAAGTTTAACGCCGAGTTTTTACTTGAATAGTAGTAGTGCAGATTAGGCAGTTTAGCGGCATTTTAAAATCTCCCTGCAATTAATCTACCCCTTAACCGCGAGTTTATGCACAGCGTTTTACACAACTATTTTTTTTTTAAAAAGGGTTTTTCTTCTTTTTGCTATTTAAATATCTTACACATGCATAAAACTTTTTTCTTTCTCCCCTGCAGACCATAAGCTCCCGAACATAGCATAACGAGACGGCCCGACGTAGCGGGAGTTAGTAAAAACATAAACTCAAGATTTTCTACAATACGAATATTCCTAATTTTTTTTTTAAAAAAAAGCGCACTCGCTTATCTCTTCTCACACAGGCACGCCAGGGACACTCACCCACACATAGATGCTCACCTCAAATATTTAAAAATGTGGGCCATTTCTCTAATACTTTAAGCAACACCATCTACACTTGGGAAAGGTGGCTATATACATACTTGCCCGTAGCTCGAAAGCTAGGACTTCCACATATATTAAAGAAAGTCACAGTTGATTGCAAATGTACATCTTTTAACCAAGCCTTTGGGGAATTACTAGACTGTGACAAACCTATAGGATTTTAGTAGCAGAAGGAACGCAAGGTAAATAATAATAGTAATAGTGAGCGCTAAGGAAAGGCCTGGTAGCGTTTATTAAACGTGGTTCTACTCCCCTGACTTTTCCTCTGTTTCTTCGCTGCTGGGCTGTGTGGAATTTATGAATTTGTTTTCCTTTTTCCATTTCATCCGCCTGTTTTGAAACCATATTTTAATCTGGCGTTCAGTAAGGCAGAGAGCGTTTGCAATCTCAATACGTCGTCTTCGGGTTAAGTATCTGTTAAAATGAAATTCCTTCTCTAACTCTAGCGTTTGGTATCTGGTGTAAGTTTGCCTCCCTCGTCTCCCATGAGTTCCATATACTGTACCTGTAGAAGTAAAGACAAAACGATCGCATTGGACAGGGCCCAGTGATTTCAGACCAGAAAGAGCGGTTAGTATATTCTGCCTCCTTTTGCAGGCACAATCACGGGGGGGGGGGCAGTTTGGGTGGGGGGTGCTTGTGGGGGGTGGGTGTGCTGCTCTGGTTTCCTGGAGGCTATTTTTTTTTTCCGATCGTCCCTTGTTTTCCTTTCCTCCTGCCTGACCAGCTGTAAATGCGGATGTGCTGCCTGCTTACGGTGCTGGGGTGACTGGGATACAAAGAGGCTTTAAGGTGGACCTAGGGAAAGTGAAGGAGGTAGCACCCTTGTGAATCGCTGAGCAGTGTGTCCCCTCTGCGTGTTGAGAGTCTGTGCGCGCACACGCACGCACACACGTGTGCGATCCGGGGAGCTGCACGCATGTGTGTGCGCGCGTGTGTGCACGCACATACGGGTGTGTTTACACAAACACACTCTATTGCCATGGCTGTGGCTACACAGGGTCTGTAATTTAAGTATAATTATAGACATCAGCTAAAGATCATAGAAGAGCCTTTGCCATTTGCTCCGGAATTTATTGCCCTCCAATGCAAAGCAGCATCAGAATGGTCTTGCTAAAAGTTTAACTTTCAAAAAGAGAAAAAAAGGAAAAAAAATAAAGGAATGCGACCCACAGTCCAGCAAAGAGGAGAGAAGGGGGGTCATTAGCAAACACGAGAAGTAAATGTCTTAATAAGGGATTATTAAAAATAAATGCCACCTCAGTATAACCCTCCCCACCCACCCCCCACCCCCCTCCCCAGCAACACTCTTGGATAGAATAGTTAAACTATGTGAAGTTCACTTGTAAGTCAAAGAAAATCCGCGATGCCATGGAAGTGCGTCCACGGCCCTAGAAACGTGCTCTCAATATCCAATACTTACAGGCTAATGAGCTGGGGGAGGGGGGCCAGGAGGAATGTGCCACAAATGCATTGGATCCTCAGTATAGGGGGCATATTCTCTGCATCGCTCTCTGACAATGAGGGAGCTGAGCAGAAGCTTTGAGGTGGCTTTAGGAGAGTGGTAAAAGAGCCCTGCTTTTTTTGGGAGGGGTTGTTTTTTGGGTTGTTTTTTTGTTTGTTTTGATTTTGGGGGGGGGGGGGGGGGTTGCCCGCTTCTTAAGGATTCACCAGTAGCTTTCATCAGTGAACTCACAAGCTGGGCTCTCAGCCACGGTTCCCAGGGTACCAACGTGCCAGGTTTAAAATAACCTATGGAAGGTTTCGTGTTACACATTGCCCCGCAGGAACCGTGCCTCTCCGGCAGTCTGGACTTTATCTAAGAACCACCAAAAAAAAAAAAAAAAAAAGAAAAAAAGGAAAAAACAAAAGGAAAAAAAAAAATCTTGGGGAAAGAAACTTTTCCTTCCCCACCACCCCCCACCACCCCCACCCTTCCCGCCCCGATTGCATCGAAATGCCTTACCAGCGCAGGAGTTCATCCGCTGCATCCAGGGGTAAACAGGGCTCGTGTACTTCCGGTCGGTGCCTTCGTCATTTACAATTTTGGCTTGGACGCCGCTGGATTTGTACTGTTGGTCGGGAGAAAAGTGCAGGTAGTCCCCGGGCCCCCTCTGTTTGCCACTGCCGGAGGGAGAGGCGCTACTAATTTCCTTATCCGAATAAAAACAAGAGGCTCCGTACTCATAGGAAGCCCGATTGCAAGCAATGACGGTGTTGGACTGTTGGTAGAAACAAGGTGAGGTGTAAGTCTTGTCCTGCAGGCTGCTTGCCCCGTACGAAGCCGGAAAATGCCTGAGAGCATCATAACCCGCCGGGTAAAGGGGGATCTGCCCGAGGAAAGAGTCCTGGCCCCCGGGCAGACTCCCCGGGAAAGTGGGATTCATGAAATAGGAACTCATTTGCTCTCCCCCTCTCCCGGACCGTGATTTGTTGTGTATTAGTACATCTGGCGATAACTATTAGGAGTCATCGAAGTGGTTTGTTTCTGGATGGCCGAGCGCCAAAAGCGACAGCAGAAAATAGGAGCAGCTGACGGCGGGGCGGCCAATGGGAGAGCGCGCGGCGCCCGCTCCCCCGGGGCCGCCGCCACCGCGCCGCCAACTTACCGGCAGCTCCGGCCCCGCCGCGCCGCCCCGCGCAGCCCCGCGCAACGCTGCGCAACGCCGCGGGGACCGGCCGCGCCCCCGGGGCGGGAACGCCCCTCCGGAGGAAAAATATTCTGATGATAATAATAATATCAACAATAATAGTAATAATTCCTGGCGGGAGCAGCGCAGCGCGGGCAGTGTGACAGCGGCGGACGGGGACACCTCCTTCCTCTCCCCCCACCCTTCACCGGCGGTGTGTAGGGCGGGGGGAGGGAAGGGGACACGACCTAAAAGTTAACGTCCCCACGACAGGCGCGTTGCCCCCGAGGGAACTCCGCGGGCAGGGTGGGGGAGCGGCCCCCCGGCTCTCCGGCGGAGGGAGGCGGCGGTGGGTGCTGCGAAGGGAAAGTTTGGAGCAGAGGGAGCACGTGAAAGGGGGAAGCGAAGCGCCGCGCCGCGCCGCGCCGCGCGGGGGGGCGGGGGGGACCGCGGCCCGGCCTCTCTCCGTTTTCCCACAGCGATGCCACAACCGCATCCATGAGGTTTTAGGCCTTTTTGCTTTCTTTTTTTCTTTCCTTTTTTTTTTTTTTGGAGGGGGAGGGAATCGCTCCTCCGCTGAGGTTCCCCTTCGGAGCTCAGGGAACCCGTCTCAGCGCAGAACCTGAGAGTGGCTAACGCGTCCTGCGTGGATGAGGTCTTGTATTTTAATGAACACCCCCATAATTAACTCAGGGGTTGTGGTTGGGGCAGGAAACGGCGGCCTTCTGGGGAGGGGGATTTTTGGTTTGCACCAAGTGCCCGAGAAGGCCCCACGAAAGGCTGGGCGGGTTCCCGGCGCCCCCCGAGCAGCCGAGATAAAGTTCCACGTGTCTCTTCTCCCCGAGTCCCACCCGCCACAGTCGAGCCGAGGGAATCAAACATTCAAATTCAAAAACGAGCCAGTAGGACTATTCCTAATTAATACAGCCCCGCTAATGAGTCAGCAGAAGCCAATCGGTTTCGTTGTTGCTCCGAATAATTTGATTAAACACGGATGTGTGTCTTTAAGAGGGAAAAGAAGCCCCAACAAGCATGAAACAAACATCTCCACCTTCATTTTTCAACATGGCAGTTACCCCATAGCGGAAATATAATTCTTGGCCCAGGGCAGGGACAGTAACAGTGTTGGTGAAATTCGCTGAGGCGCTTTTAATTCAGCTGTAACCCTGCAGTTCCTGGAGATAACATGAGGTTGTTCATTCCAAGCTGTGTTTACTCATAATCCCTGCCCATTACAAGAGATTGAATAGCCTAATTTTAAACGCGCTCTGACGGAAAGTGACATTCGTACGAGCCTCGTTTCCTAAAGTAGCTTTCAAAGGAGAGTTTTGTTGTTGTTGTGAGACTATTTGTCTCATTTCCGGGGGCAGATTACGATACCTATAAAACAGTAGTGAGTTAAAACATCGCTCGACAATAGTTTGTATTGTTCACAGTCTCAGCTGGACTTTCACATTCAGATGTTGATTGCCTCCAATTATTTTTTTTTCCCCTCCTAACTTCCTTAACCTCTTCAGATCGGCTAATCCATAAACACACCTGGTAGAATTACAGCTCACTAGATGCTTTGGGAGGTCATTTCAGAAACGTGTATTTCCTGAAAGCCAGGCTTCTCCAGGAAAAAGAAAAAAACCAAACACTCCCCCCCCTCCTTTTTTTTTTTTTTACACTCAGTGTGAATAGAGTTTTAAAAAGGAGGGGACACCAGCAAGGTATTACGCAGCACGCTAAATACAAAGAAGTTTTTAAAGGAGCAGATTTTCATCAACATATGTCAGAACGAAAACGCGCCGTGAACAATGAATACTCGGGCCAAGCGAAACCCATCGGCCTTACTTTAAAAAAGTTGTGGCCAGACGGTCTTTTGTTTGAATCCATCACACAGAGACCAAAATAAAATAAAATTTTAAAAAATCGCGCCAGGCTTAGTTATATTTACATTTTATAGCATCCGTCACAGACTGATCTCTTTTTGTCCTTTCTTTTGTTTTTTTGTTTCTTTCCTCTTCTTCAAGTTATTGTTTGCGTCCAACCCAAAACGTCGAAAGCCCGACCGCAGACAGCGAAAACATTTCTTCGTTGATCCCATCATATTAAAAGGAATGAAATGTGCTCGTTTGCCTGGCTGGGTCGTGTTAGTTACAGTGACAGCTAAACAATCTGCACTGCAATCTCCGCTTTAGTCACATTCAAGCGTCCTCTCTGCTCCTCCCCCTACCCCCAGAAAACCCCGAATTACAATAATCTGTTACCCCTCAGCTCTGCCGGGGAAATGCCCTGCCCGGACACATTTCGCAGTAGTTTCCCTTCGCCATTCCCTTCCCTCTGGAAAGCAGAAAGCCAGTCGCTGCACTTAGTCACCGCAACAAAGTCACACTTTGCAATACCCGTGTATTTCATCCGCCTTTTACTTGTTTTCGGAATTCCCCGCACTCCCAGCACCTCCTCCACCAAACACTTCGCCTTCCTCCTCTCTCCGAAAACCCGGCCGGCAACCCCAGCCACCCTGGGATACAGGTGCGGGGGCAGTTACCCTCTTAAGCTTAAAAGCCTCCTTCTCATCGTATATGAAACCACTTACAAATCCTTCTCATGCTCGGCAGCGTCACCAAAACCAATCTTTAACTAATAGCTCCTAATCCAAACAGTTTGGGCAAGGTGAACCGTTGTTTAGACTGGCGGGGTGTCGGGAGCCTGGCTGGGGGGGCGCGGGCGAGTCCTCCCCAGCCAGCTCCCACTGTGATATTTTACAGTTGACACACACCGAGGTACAAGCGGAGGGGAAAGGGAGGGGGGCAGAGCCGGCCGTGACGGAGTATCTTGCCCGGGGGCGAGATCCGAAGTTCCTGAAGGAAAGGTACGGCGGATTTTCCCCCCACACACACCATTTTTTTCTTTTTTTTTCCTTTTTTTTTTTTTAAATCTCTTCTTTGGGTTTCCCCCGAGCAGCGCAGGCTCCCAGCGCTGCCCTTCCAGGGGCTGAGGGGGCCGCTCCGCGCTCGCCTCCGCCGTTCCACCACGCCGTGGCAGCACTGAGCACCCGCGGCCCCGCAATAAATAATCCGGCGCTCACTGCAGCTCCAGTCCGGCGGATACCGCAATGCAATGCAAATGCAATGCTTTATCAGCCCGGCAGCACAAACACAGCCGGAGCCAGCACTTAAAGCACTCCGAGCCGCTCGTTCGCCATGAGGACGAGGGAGCGGAGCCGGGCAGCGGTGGCGGCGGCCGGGGGTCTCCGGGGCACCGTCCCCGGGGCCCCGCTCGCTCCCCCCACCACCCCCCGACAGCGTACACCGCGGGGCACCGGCCCGCCAGCCGCCGCTCCCCCCGCCTCAGCGCCGCACCGTAACAGTCATAACAAGGAGAGAAAGGGGCGGGCGGGGGGGGAAGCTCCGTCTCCGGCGCTGAAATCGGTTTAGCCGCTGCAAAACCCGCTCCGCGCAGCCGGGGCGCGCCAGCTACCCACGCCGGGAAGCGCCGGGAAGGCTGTTCCGACGGACCCACGGCGGGGCGCGGAGATTTTGCAGGCAGCGCTCGATCTGATAAAGAAAAATCAAAGACGCGTTCGCTCTGTTCCCCCCCTCCTTCCCCCCTCCCCACGAAATAACCTTTCTCCTGGACATGCCAGGAGAGCCAGGAGACATTGTGCTGACTGCTGCTGGTTCGTGGTTTGGGTTCGGTTCTGTTTAGGGTTTGGTTTTTTTTCAAATAGCACAAAATCAGTTACATCTCAATTTTAGTTGCCGCAAATGAACTTTAAGATAATGCTGCAAAATTAAAAAGAAAAATACTAATTAACGTTTGGGAGGGTTATTTTTTTTCCCTCGTGCTTAGAAAAAAAAATCCCCTCAGACTGAAGCTGCAAATCTGAATTCTTAGAAAATAACCTGAGCGTCACAGCAATCACCTGGCAAAATGCAAACAGAAATAAAGTTCATGAAAAAAAAAAAATCCACGGCAGCGTAGCTAAATAATAGAAAATAGACATTTTATTTAGGCATATTTTTGCATGCACTGATTAAATCGAAATTAACTGAGCTGCAGCCACCTCTATTTTTGGCCGGTAACATTTCCAGTTGGTTTAATTGCACATGTCTAATATTTAAACGTATCAAACCATGTTTCCCTGCTTACGGTAGTGTCATATACATTTCTCACCTTTTAGGTTCTGGCTCACAGGAGCCCCTGCGACTTTGACAGCTGTCGCTTTGGCTGCACAGGAGACGAATCGCCCTCCTTTTGGTGCCAGAAGAAGCAGGAAATTAGCCAGGTTGCAAGTTGAAAATCTGCCACGCCAGTGCTTTGAATCCAATATGCCACACCTTCCAGCGGGGGAACTGGAAATTGCCATCCCGGATCTGTGTTCTAGGCGGCTGCTTATGCCGAACCTCCGCACACTTTGTTCACTATTGCCTTACAAAGAACAAATGAAATGGGGATTGAAAGCCAGAGAGATCCGAAGCAGGACAGAGCTCAGCAAAAGAATGCGGCTCTATTCTCGCAAGGGAAATTATAAAAAAGTTCATGTTCACGGTTACCATCCACATGACCGACAACGACCAATGGAAAAACCGAACAACTCATAAAGTTGTATTGCAAAGTTGTAAATTTTCATAAACAACAACGGATTTATGGCCTTTTCCTCATCACTAAGAAGAGGCAGGTCTTAGAGAGGCGCCATCTTACCACAGAGGCAGCCCTGGAGTTTTTTAAAAGACCTGGAGTTTGTACTAATTTTATTAAAATTGCAATTAGTACGTTGACCGGGAATGGAGTGTGGTAGAAAAAAGGAACTTCCGCGCAAATGACGCTCTGGTTCTACCTGTATTTACCCGACCGAATAAAGGGACTTTTCGGGCGAGGTTTGTTATTTTTTTTAAAAAATTAATTTTTTTTTTTCCTAAAAAAGATTGAGACTATTAGATCTCCTTGACGTTAGCTGGTACCTGGCAAAAATGATGCATTTTCCTAAAGCGGGGCTATTTTCCCCTTTTTTTAATGCTACCCTGATGCTCCCCGCACCCCGAAAGCCGCACGCACGAACCACACACGTACACGACCGGATCATTTGCACTTGGAAGTTTCGCATCGCTCCTTCTCTTCGTTATCAAATATTATTTCACTCCTTGCGATTTAGGCTTGATCGCCGGCCGCCTGGACTTGGGTTATGATTTTAAGAGGACACGGGAACACCGTGGACGGAAGCCCTCCCGTAAAGAAGGCTTTCCGCTTTATTAATCAACTGCGCTAAGGGGGAAAAAAAAATCACGAAGTCGAGATAGAGAAATTGACTGATTCCTATCAATTCATCACCTTGGGTTTTGTTGTGGGTTGTTGGTTTTTTCCTTCTGATTACGGGGGGGAAAAAAGATTTATATGGTCTAATTTCTTTATTTGTCTGTGTAAATTATTTTTTGATGCTTCCTTCATACTGTTTCCCTAATAAAGAACCACAATTCATTGTCAACAAGCATATTTATTTTCTGTATTACATAAAACACATTTATGGTGGGAGATACTTGTACACGGTATCACTTCCAAAGAGAGTTCACAGACATGATTTTTTTTTTCACTTCCAATACTTACACGGCATATCCAAATGTTCACAACGAACACATCGAAACACATTGTAACATACAATTTTTGAATAAACTTTAGCCAAACCTTCAAGACGGATTTATACAGAATTCTTAACAATACACCATGCTACAAAGTTTCCAAATTAATTACATACTTCCCAATTTGTCACATGATCTTACAAATGAGCTCCAAGACGAATATAAATGACAAAAAAAAAAAATCCGTTCAAATATACAGTATCTGCTATTGTAGGAAAATTCACGGTATTACATTATTAACACGTTCGGATAATCAGGACAAACAGTGTGATATGGTGTTGTTTTTTTTTTTTTAAAGGTGGTTACATGGTCATTTAAATTCACTTTTCAAAGAACACTTTGCGCTATATTAAGTAAGATCAACCTAGAATAAGAAAACGGCCTTTAGCAGAGGCAGCCGAAGGTAGAAGCCAACGGGAAATACTAAACCGCTTTGTACAATATTGGCGTGTGTTTGCTTCCTCACTCGAAATAGTAAAGAATCGAGAACAAAGATATATTGCAGCATATGGTTTTCATTTATAATTGCTTTGGAATAAATATATTATTTTAAATTTAAATATATTCAGCCTTTTCGGTACCAAATTCTATACCAAAGCTATTGATGCGTGCTTTTCGAAAGACTACACTTATATTTCTAAAAGCATTTTGCAATTCACATTAGTAATGTTATCTTCTTTTGACTACTAAAATACAGTATACTTTTGAAGATAGGTAGGCGGAGCAAGATATATAGGTAGTCTGGAAAATAGGTAGTACATATCATTGCTGTATATCGTAGTGGTTTGTGGAAGATTTTTTTTCCCCCCCCTTACTTGCTGTTTAATTTTTTGTTAGTGTAGCTGTTAGTTATGATACTTTTCTAACAATAATTAAAATTTTTTAAAAAAGAAGAAAAAAAAAAGAAGTGCAGAGCTACTTATTCAAAATTAGGTAGTTTTTCTTAATGTGAGCCTAATGCACTTTTCCCCTTACACATGATTGGGACTGTTGAGTCAGGTAGTTATTTCGGAAGGTCACGTTTTACTATCTGTGCAAGCAGCAGTTCTCCCACTGAAATGTCCCCTGGACAAACCCAGCCAGGTTTGGGTAAACGAAAAAAACAAATGATTGTAGGATGCACTTAGGAGATATTACCGAAAGCTTCAGCACAGGGCAGGTTTGGGGAGTACGGGAGAGTGGAGAGAAGGCTGGAAAACCACCCCAAGAAACGTTTTCATGTTTGCAAACGCTCGCTTGCAAGATGATTATTAAAGGGAAATGATTTTTTTTTTTTAAATAAAAAAGTGAGTCTTTCTTTTTTTTTTTCCTTTAAAGGGAGCTTTTCCAACTGTCATGTGCATACATTATACTAAGAGAACACTTCCTCGCGTGGGACCCCTTAGTCCTCCTCCTCTTCGTCTTCTTCCACTTTCTCGACAGAGGCTGCTGCTGACGTGGGCTCGTTGGGAGCCGGGGTGCTGGAGCTCTCTTCCTTGTGCTCCTTCTTCCACTTCATCCTCCGGTTTTGGAACCAGATTTTGATCTGCCTCTCCGTCAGGCAGAGGGCATGGGCGATCTCTATCCTCCGCCGCCGAGTCAGATAACGATTGAAGTGGAATTCCTTCTCCAGCTCCAGGGTCTGGTAGCGGGTGTAGGTCTGGCGCCCTCGCTTCCTATCTGGACCTGAAAGCAGGCACACACGGCCAGGAGTTAGGCAAGAAGAGAGATGGAAAGTTTTCTCTTTTTTTTTGGGGGGGGGTGGGTGTGGGTTGGTGGTGGTGGACATTATTATTAATACTACTATTATTATTGTTATTCGAACAAAAAGCGGCCGAGAGTGAATGTTCCCCTTCTCTCACTTCCACCCGCCCCCCCACTTTGCCCTAACAAAGACATTTCAACCACACGACCTGCCCTGCTCAGGCAGGGCAAAAATTAAGTTGCTTGAGACCTAGCAAAAGTGGAGAGAAAGCATTCAGGAGAGGAGGTGGGGGAGGAAATTGCTTTTGGGAAGAGGAACTTTCCCCCCAGGCGATGTATTTCCCTAAAACCTTCCAGACTTTCGCATTTCGCAAGGGGAAATAAAAACCTGGAAGGCTGGCCTGTGTTTATTTTATTTTAATGTCGGGGGCTCCCTCCACCCCCCCACCCCACCTCACCCCGCCCGGATCGTAAACAATACATCGCATTTAGCTCCAGAAGAGAGCTCTCCTTTTTCACAAACTCTCGCCCCCTGCGCCCCCCCCCCGTCCCCCCCTCCGCCCCCGTTTTCCTGTTTAGTTACATTTCTATAGATCCTTATCTCCGTGGAAAGGGCGAGGGGGGGACGAGAGTGGCACGTCTCGGCAACGTGGGCTGGCAAAGTCCTCAGCAGCCCGTCCCCCGCTCCTGAACGCCCCTCTCCCCCTCCGCCTTCCCCAGCGAGCGGGATTTTTTTATTTTTTTTGCCCAACTTCTGCAGAGGGCAGGGGAGACGCTTACCCGTGGGGGCTCTGGGAGCCCGCAGCCAACTCTCCACATTTCTATAGCAAACAGCGCAAATCAAGCCAATGCAAAAATTCCATAGCAAATGGAGTTAAATAAATTTACGAGGCTAGAACCCATTAATTGGGCAATAAAAAGTTTTATGGTACTCATTTACATACAATGCCACGGGCTTTCTACGCAATGGCGCCTCAGCTATAATTAAAACCATAAAGGCTGTGCTGACAGTAATCCTGGCGACACGCTTTGCCTGGCTGCCACGGCTCCGAGCCCTCTCCGCTTGCCCCTACCTGAAGACCTCATCCAGGGGTATATCCGGAAATTAGGCTCTGCCTGGTTGTGCAGGTTGCTTTCCTCCGCTTTCTCACAGCTGGGTTTGGTTAGCTCATTGCAGAGGACGGGAATGTTCTGATCAAAAGAGGAACAATGCAGGTTGTAGGCATCAGAGCCCAGGCTGTATCCGGAAGAGAACGGGCTTTGATATATGGTACTGTTCACATTGTACAAGCCGGGCATGGAGGAGGCGAAGGCACCCGCGCCTGGTCCATAGCCGCTTCTCTGGGAGTTGCTTGCAAAGGAGCAAGAAGTAGGCTCTGCATTTTGGAAAAGAGAAGCCCCCGCCGTATATTTGCTAAAAAGCGCATTCACATAATACGAAGAGCTCATAATTTTGACCTGTGATTTGTTGTCCGGCAGGCTTCAGTGTCGGTTTTACGAGGTAGCGTGATATATGATAACATTACACCCCCAGATTTACACCAAACCCCATTTTCTTTTGGACTGAGCTGCCTCGAGCACGTGACCGGTCATATGACGCCGCCCGCCAATCCCCGCCCGCCTCACAGGTGGTGCCGGCCGCGGCCCGCCGGTGCCCGGCCATGGACGGGCCGGGGACGCCGGGGACGCCGCCGCCGCGCCCGGTAGCGCCCTCCAGCCGCCGCTACCGCCGCCCCTTCGTCCTTCCCCCCGACGGCGCCGCCGCGGGGGTGAGGGGGCGCTCGCCCCCACCCCCCCCCTTCCCCCGGGGACACATCATGTGGTCCTTTAGACGGGCCGGGGGCGTGCGGGGGAAAAATAAAATGAAATAAAATAACGTATAAACTTTAGAGGAGGATGTTCGTCACCCACAAGAGGGGGGCGACCTCGCGGCGGGGTTTGTGGGGGTAACACCCCTCTCCCGGCCGCAGGGCCGCCGCCTCATCGCCGCCGGCTCTCAGGGGCTGCCCCCCCGAGCCTTGAGAATCAAGGGGCGCCTCAGGAGGCAGCCCCGCCGGTTGCCCTCCTAAGGGGGAAAAAAAAAAAAGAAAAGAAAAAAGGAAAAAAGGGAAAAAAGGAAAAAAAAATAAGAAGAGAGGATAACACACTACCACCCCGAAAAAGGGGGGGAAAGGGGAAGGGGGAAAAAAAAAAAGGGGAAGGGGAAAAAAATGCGAGGACTAAACTTTCTGAACGCTTCGGGGAAAAAAAAAACCAACCCAAAAAAACCCAATCCAAAAAACCAAGGAAAACGACGCACCCAAAATAAACCAGACCACCCGGACTTGAAGAAATCGCCTCGAAACGGCTTCAAAATCTCAGCCGCCTGTTTAATGCCCCTTTTACCTTTCCGTCCTACCTACATTACAGTCCCACGCGTGAGGCGGCAGCGGTGCGCTCAGATGACGGGGAGCGGCGTTGCTGCTTTTCTAAACGATGGGCTCCCCAACAATGCGAATGGCTCTCCATTGAGGATGCTGCACCGTGCCCTTCCTTTAAACGGATCGTAAAATGAGTTTCCTTCCCTCAGACAGGGAGTCCTGGTAAAGACAGCTTTTACTGCCTGCCTGTATTGCACATCATAAACTGGAAGGAGCACAATGGAATTGCCCCGGAAATTCTCCTTTCAATTATAGTTTGGTGCCCTGTGTACAAAGACTTTCTCACCAGTTAATATTGTTCTTGCCGATATTTCGCACGGACCCTAAACTTTACGTTTTGTGAACGTGGGACACCCTCTGCACCCCCCTCCACACACACACACACACACACACACACACACACCCCCTCCACACACACCTCCAACACACACACACGCACGCACCCTTTGGGACTCTTTATGAGCGGTTATTGCAGCCCCATGAATACAGGTTACTGACAGAAGTAAATTTTCTAAAGCCAGATCCCTGAGATATTGATGCTTCGGAGCATGCTAATGTGGCGGCTGTATGTAGATATTTGCCAAGTGTTAAGTACGTGAAAACGCAGTTATTATTCGCAGGCGCAAGGGAGAAGCTGGCGACAAGAGACCCCTTCTGTTATTTCTTCCAGTTCTCCGATATTAGACAATATCCTTGCGGTCGCAGTCGTGATGTGGGAACATGCCGGCAGAAAAGGCTGCTGGAAAGGAATAAAGGCCCAAGAAGTTGAACGAACGCGAAGCAAAGACGACGACGACTAAGAAGATCAAAGAGGCTGAAGTAGATGACATTAGACCAATAAATTGCTCCTCTGGTGACAACATACCAAGATGCAAGAAGAAAGAAACAGCAAATATAACCAATGTCTAGACTTAAATATGAATAGCTCAGGACCGAACAGATTAGCTGGGTGGCTGTATTCCAAGCTCTCTGATCCTGTATAATTTACACGTTTATGTATTTTTCTCTGCGTGTATTTACTGCCGCCTCATATTATTTTTTTTTTTAACATCTATTTTGCTTTCGGCGTTTTTCCCCCGCCAACCCTTAAGATTTCTCCCCCAAGTCTTCACAGAATAAATCCTACAAGGACCCCTGACATGGGTCCCCGCCACCTTATTTACTTCCCCCACCCTCCGCATGTTAGGCATAATGCTGCGTCTCAAATCTCTCGTTTTGTCGCCCGCAAAAAAAGGCTGGACCCCCGCGCCAGAAAACGCAAAGTTTTCATCTGAATGTATTTTTGTTCCCCTTCGAGGAAACGGCCAACGGGCGCAGATTGCAAGGTTTCCGTCACCGCAATATTCTCACGCACTTTTAAAATCATCCTCTATGCGGGATCCACTGGTTGGGGTTTGGGTTTTTAAAAATTTATTTATTTTTATTATTATTATTGTTTCGTGTCAGCTCTGGACTACCTCTCCTTGCTTTCTGAGCTTTTCCGGGAAGTAAAAGGTAGTGATAAAACGGTGCTCGTAAGTTATAAGCGACCTGGGAGCACTACGTGATTATGACTTGTGTATTAAGCAGTATCTTGATGTGGTTCATACTACAGAAGATCTTGTTGTCTTGGAATCTGTTCTCGCCGTAATTTATCCACGATTATAATGAAGCGTACCGTGCCAAGTTATTACTTAGTATGACGATGCATAAAGACTTTTTAATTTCAATATAATTTTACTGCCCAAGGAAAAAAAACAATTACTCATAAGAAGTTTAGCAATGCCATTGTAGACAAACATATGATAGGAAGGCTCTTGTTAGAAAGCAGGGAGTGGCTGTTACTCTTTATCCCTAGAAAGAATTAAACCTTTGAAACAGTGCGGGGAAAAAATAGCTCAGTACTCGCATTCCTTTCCGATGCTGAATTTCGATATAAAGATACTGGCTTTGGTTTAATGAAATGTAAATAAAGCGCGGAGAAAGTGGTTCTGTTGCGGGGTACTATGCAGCGATTTGTTTACTTGTCTGGCTTAAACTTGAAAAATGCAACGTTCATACTCCAGCCCACGTTTTATGCTTCCTTTCCTTCTGCCTTTATTTTCCTTCCAATTATTTCCCCATGAGCCTTATTCTCAAGACGCCAAAGCCGACAAAAGTAAAACGTGGGTAAAAAAACAAAAGAAAGAAAAAGAAACAAAAAACCCAACCGAAACAAAACCCCGAAAACGAGTCGAGGAAATCAAAACAGAAGGCAAAGAGAAGTTAGGAATGACTTTGAGAGACACGTCAAGTTTGCAGAGCATCAGCCTGCTCGCATCTGTATCGTATAATCACAAAGGGTCCCACAGAGGTGAAATTGCTGGGGACACAAGCAGGGCTTTTTATTTGTATGAAAGGCAGCTGTCGAGGAATTTCACTCGCCGGTAAATAATTTTCAAACGAGAGGTTTGCGGCGCTGCCGTTTCCCCGCACGGCTGTGTCTCCAGCTATGCGGGGCAGAGGAGGGCATTGGAAAATCCATCCCTTCGCTCCCCGCTTTGAGGGTGAAGCTCTTCGGGGGATCTGCTCCCGGGATGATCCCGGGACACTGTCTCCTATCCTGCCCGAACCTTTCAATTCTCCGTTTCTCCAAATATTCAATTTCTCACGGTGCCTTCGGGAGATCGGGGCACCCTGTTTCAAGGCTCCGGATCTCCGCTAGTGAAGGGAGAAGGTTTGGGGCAAGGGGAAGGGTTGCTGGCAGTTCCGTGCCAGGGTTCCATACGTCTCTATCAGCTCATAGGAAACGCCTCGGTGTTTTGGGAATAATAAATACAGTGTATGTCCTTGATACAGAGCAAGCTTTGCTCTTGCCATGAGTGCACCGAGCGTGGCCAGGCAATAAATGCCACCCCAACGGCGCCCGGTGGCAGCGGGGCATCCCTCACAATGCTCCCGGGATAAGGGAGGGAGTGGGGGGCGAGAAACCCACCCAAACCGAAACAAAACCCTACGGGCCTTTGTTAAAACCAACCCGGCGGCTCCAACCCCAGTTATGCTCCCATAAAAGTCGACATTTTAGGAGCTTTCGGGGAGGCGGCCGAGCGCTTGATGGCGGGCGGCCGAGAGCTCTTTCGCGGGCTCACAGCGCCACCTGCCGCCGCCCGGCCGCCACCGCCGCCGCCCTCCGCCCCGCCGCGCCGGCCCCGCGGAGCCAGCGCCTCTGCCCGCCAGCGCACGGGGAAGATAAATGTCCACCTCCCAGCCTGGATTTAAGCAAGGGAAGGCCAATAAAAGGTTGTTATTTCCGCTCGCCCGCTTTATCTAAAACAGCCAGACAAAACAAATGAAAAGGCTTTTGTAGAAAATCTTAATTGTGGCTGGACAGTTGTAAACTCATTAAGAGCCGAATTCCAGACAGTTTGCAGACCCGTCATTTATTACACACTCTTAATGCTGATTCTTTGAAGTTGCCTCTGTCTGCAACAACAGAGGGCGTCCCAGCATCCCCAAATACTGGCTCAGGGATCAATTAGGGGCTTTTTTTTGTGTGTATGTGTGTGTGTGTGTGTGTGCACACCAGAACGAGCTCCCTTTCACTAATTAGAACTCATCAAAACTTACCTCGGACTTACTTATTTATTTTCTTTTTTTAAGGTGAAGCCGAAAGCTCTTTTTTTTTTTTCTTCCCCCCCCCCCCCCCTTCTCCCGCAGTTCTGCACATCTGTAAACTTCTTGCCGGCTCCCTAAGTTTTGTCTTCAGCCCTGCAGCGTTTTACACCCCATAAACGGTTACAGCAGTCATTTTCTTTTATTGCGCTGTATGGCTCTGAATTTTTCTAACAACAACTTCTGCCAAGACCATAACTGTTCCGTCTTATTTTGCTTTAAATACATATATATGTGTAAGTGTACCTCCGTAAAACGAGGAGGCTTTTATTGTTATTCGACATATTTGCAAACAAGGGTCGGTGTGGCGCAGAAGTGTGCTGCGGCTCATATTATGGAGGATATCCACTCTGAGCAGTAAAATGTCCGCCCAAAACAAGGGTAAATTTCAGCAAGCTCAGAGACCTCGCTATTTTCTTTTGTTGCTGAGCTTGGTTTGGCTTGGGGCGGCGGGGGAGGGGTGGGTGTAATAGAGGGGTGTGCGGAAATCTTCGACTCCGAAGAAACCTCCTTTCTGTTTTTTAAAAATAAATCCTATTTTGCCTTCTCTGCTCTAGCCTGCTGCCAGCCCAGCTCTTTCCTTCGGCTAAATCAGCGAGTAAAATTGACACCATAAATTCTACCATAATTGTCAGTAAAATTTTATCTGTATCTATATCTGTCTATCTATACATACATAATCTGAGGCGCTAGTAAAATGCAAGGGTTTGTTTTTATTTGCCAAGGGACATTTAAAAGGGAGGGGGGACCAAAAAAAAAATTCCCAAACATGAAGGCAGAGGAAGGAGGGAGGGGAAAAAAAAAAGAAGAAAAAAAAAAAAAGGGTGACGTTTGAAATAACATATTTTGCACGGGCAATTATCTCTTAGAAGGGAATTTTAAATGAACGCGCCGGTAAGGCGAGAGCCTTCTCACAAAGCTTGTTGAAGCACACTTTGTGCTGGACATTTTCTGGTCTGGGCTAATTAACCATCTCGGCTTAAATGTCGCTGTCTGAGCTGATTTACATTATTGTCCGCACTAAAGAACGTCGGACATTTTGGTTTGGTCTTAAATCCCCCCGCCCAGCCAGGAGAATTTATTAAAACCGCGTTAGCTGGGGAGCGTACCCCCGCTGCCCATCCGAAGGGGCTCCCCACACACACTGCTGAGAGCCAGCTTACCAAATTATATCCGGGATGGGAGAGCCGTCCCTCCTCTCAGAGAAGAAACAGCATATTTAGCACTCGAATCTAGCCATTTAGGACGAAAATAACCCCAAATTTTCATCACCTGGGGAGGGGGGTGCGTTTATAGTACCGTGGGTTTGCCTTGGCTCAGAAATAACACTACTGCCCGGCTCGCCCCCGCAGCACCCCCAGCCCTGCCACAACTGCTGCTGAGATTCCGGGTGCCGTGGGGTGGGGTGGGACACGCACCAAACAAAACCCAAAACAAACAAAAAGACCCCCCCTCCTTAAGAACCTTAAAACATCACGAAACATAAAAGAATCAATATATTTTATTTGGCAAAAAGTTAAATATCATTTCAACACAACGATTTGGTCAGTAGGCCATGAGGTAACTATTTCAAAATAGACAGTGTCCGTTCTGCATCAACACAACTTCCCGGATTTCCTCCTTTTTTTTTTTTCTTTTTTTTTTTTTTTTAATTGATACAAATTTACAATAACCAAATGCAGGTTTTTATAGTGTATAATTTATTATCAATAAAATTAACCTTCATTACAATAACCATCAAATCATTCGATTAAAATTAAAACGTAAACCATAGGTAGTTACCCTTTTCACATATACGTATAGCTCCGAAATCTGATAACTGCTCACTGGTGCAAAAACAATATTTAAGCTAGTCTGTTTATTTACCTTTTTTTTTTAATATATAGATTATATATACAACCGACAAAGACAGTACTATATATATATCAACTGTGCATACTAAAATGACTTGCTTCAATATTTTGAGAACCGTGATTCTCAGACATCCTGGACAAACTTTTTTTTTCCTACTTTTTTTTTCCCCCCGTTGAGATATATATATAATATATATTTTACAATCAAAGGTTAAGTGTCTAATTATACAGAAAAGACTTAATACACTACAGAGCTATACTCTATGCAATTTTTATAATAAACAACCTGAGTTCAAATTGAATTCTAGCTTACACCATTACATCCGGTACAGCACCCAAGCACATAAATTGAGTCACAAACATAATTACCACAATAAAACACAGTGTTCAAGTATTAGAGCAGAGATCTCTCTGCCGCGCAAAGAGCGAATAAAATTAACTACGTAGGCTAAACTATACAGTCCGTAAATAGTTGTGCATTATGAAAAGGTAGTTTTTTCTCTTTTTTTTCTTTTTTTTTTTTCTTTCCATCAGCGAAGAAACAGGTAGATTTATACAAGCCAGCTAAACAGCCTTTTCGTGCTAATGCCCCCTTTTTCTTTCCTATTAGAAAATTAAAAGTCTTACTGTACCTCTCCTGGCAAACTGGCCACTGTGACAATCAAGGTACAATCTTAATCAGAATTTGCCATGGGAAAAAAATGAGGCCTGGACCCAGACGCATTGCATGGCAGGGCTCGAGGGGAGGAATTTTTTTTTGTTTGTTTGGGATTTTTTTTTTCACTTTTTTCTTTTTTTCTTTTTTATTTTTTTCACTTTATGCATTTTCAATTTAACCCGCGTGTCTCCGTCATTCATCCTTCGCTCGGTCTTTGTTGATTTTCTTCATTTTCATCCTCCTGTTCTGAAACCAGATTTTCACTTGTCTCTCAGTTAAATTGAGGAGCCTGGCCACCTCGTATCTACGGTCCCTGGTGAGATACATGTTGAACAGAAACTCCTTCTCCAGTTCCAGCGTCTGATGCTTGGTGTAAGGGCACCGCTTTTTCCTGGTGGACCTTGCGTGGAGCCAGTTTGCAGCTGGATTATCTACAACGAAAACAACAGGAGAAGTTCAGGCTCGAGGGGAGGAAAAAGGCTGAGGAGGGAGACACCCACGCAGGACCGGGCGCGTAGGTGTCTCGATACTGGGGTTTAGGTCCCTAGGCACAGAGGACGATGAGGCACAATGGACTCCAAAATATAGACACATGGAGAGGTCACAAGCAACTACACGCGGCAAAGCCTCGCCGCCCCCTCCTCCCGTCGCCTTTTTTATTGTTTGTAGGATGCAATTTTAAAAAACTTTCTCCTCCTCTCTCTCTCTCTCTCACTGCTAGCTCACTCCCTCCTTTCTGGCCTCCCCACACGCGTGCTCCCCCCCACACGTCCCCCCCCCCCCCAAATGCCAGCCCGGGGAGTGACCAGCCAGACCAACATGTCAACGAAATTTTTTCACTTCTTAATTTCGACTTTCTCCCATGTCATCACTGGCAAGGCCCAGGGAGCTGAGTCAGTCTACAGCTGGCATAATTAAACCCTCGCCCGCTTAGGACCCTTATTCACACGGCGTTAATCGCGATTGCAATCCCGAGGCGATCTGCCACCAGTCCCGCAGCCCTGGGAGCATCCAGCCCGGGGTTTTCCACCGAGGAATAGGAGGGGGGAGGGGGGGAACCAAGTCAACGGCGAGTTTTCTGCTCTCAGCCCCACAACAGCCGCCCCGGCCTGCGAGCCGTCACAAAAAAAAAAGATCAGATTCACATCCAATGCTTTCTAGGCAGCCTCTCCCCGGCGTTTGCCCACGCCTCGGAAGGCGGCGAGGCAGGAGGATGCGAGCACGTCCTGCGAGTTTGCTGGGGTGGCGGGGGGCGGGGGTGGGCTGTTTTTGCCTCTCTTTTTTTTCCTTTTCTTTTTTTTTTTTTAAAGTTGCAGTTGTAGGGTGGGTTTTTGTTTTCCTTTCAGCCTGGAAATCCCGAGCCATCCTAGATCCCGTTCGAGCCTGCGAAAGGCACCGCTGTCTTTTGCAGAAGGCAGACCCCGGCGAGCTGGAGCAGCGGCGGCGGCAGCAGCCGGTGCTCGGCCGCGTAATTAGCCCCAGCGCCTCCACACCTCCCCGCGGCCGGCGAAGCGCCCTGAAGTCCATTACCCTCGCAGTCCCACTTACTTGGATCGATCTGCGGTTTCTCTCCGTTTGCCTCACTTTCTCCATTGCTTTCAGAGAATGCGCCTTCGTGGCTTTGCTTATCCCTATCAACTGGAGGAGAACCACAAGCATAATCAGAGAGAGACAAAGTGTGAGTGTCAAACGTGGTACAGTCAGCCCTCCTGGCCGCCAGCGGTTCAGGTTTAATGCCGTAATGCCTGCTGGTAGGTAACCCGGGGAAAGACAAGGAGCCCGGCACAGGCTCAAGCCACGAACGCATGTACCTGCCGTCGGGCGGTGCCACGGGCGCCTGGTGGTGCGCGTAGGGATGGTAGACGGCGGGGACGCCGCTGGCGCCGGCGGGGTGCGCGGGGCTCCAGGGGGGGCCGAAGACGGGCGCCTTGGGCTGGAAGCTGCAGGGGGCCAGCTCGGGGTGCTCGGCCAGCGCCGCCGGCCGCGGAGGCGGCGGCCCCAGCGGGGCGGGGGCGTAGCGGGGCGCCGCCAGCTCGTCCCCCTCCGGCACCAGGAAGGAGTCCACGTAGTAATTGCTGAGGGTCCCGGGAGCCGACATGGCGGGCGGGCGCGGGCGGCGGACCCGCCGCGGTTCGGGGCTGCGGGTTTCACGTAACAACTTGGTGCTGGCGGAGAAGTAGAGTCAGTAATAAGTTGAGGGCAGCCCGGGCGCCCATTGGCTGCCCCGGTCACGTGGCGGGGGAGCAGAACAATAAAGTATAAATCAGTCCGCGGGCTATTAATGGGTCAGTGTTTTCCAGCTATAATTTTTATAGCGAGGCCATATGTTTTTATGCAAAGGGATATTGGAGTTATACGGCAGGGTTTGTTTTAATTGCGGCCAACTGAGATTAAAAGATCAGATTCCGTATTACAGCCCCCCCTTCCCTCTTTTTCTCTCTCTCTCCTCTCTCTCTCTATTTTTTTCTTTTCTTTTCCGCTTAAGCGGACTATTTTATATCATAATTAATCATCCCATCAGTGGGTCGTGTTCCCCGCGAAAAAAAAACCCCACCACCCTTGTGATCGGAGACCTTCACATAAAATTATACAATAATTGAAGCAATAAAAAAAGCAAAATAGCAGTTGCGGTATACTGTATTTAAATATATATTTATTATATTTCATAAGGAGTTATTGTTTCGGGAGCCACGGGGTTGTTATTAAGTCAGTAACTATGAGCGCGCTCATTTGCATCGCTGTGTTTCACAGCAGTAAAAATTTACGAGTGCTTGGAAAGGTTAAATTATACTATTGTGTTTAGTTTGGGAACTCACTGTAAATAATACCGTTCCGTTCGGCGCAGGGCTGGCAGCGGAAAGTCAAATTCAACGTATCCCCTTTCCGAAACTCCGCCGCCGAGCCGGCCCTCCCCGCCCGGCCGGAGGAGGACCGGGGCAGGCTCTGGCTCGGTATTTAGGCTTGCCCGCATCAAACTGCACTTCACCACCCCACCCCGCCGGGCAGAGAGCGGCAGTGACCGAAATACCCTCGTCGTCCTCCCCGCCGCACCGCCGCGCCTGCCCGCCCCTGCCCTTGGACGGGGCCGCAGCGTCCGGGGACCCCCCTCTCCAGGCCGGGGAGAGGAGCCGGGGCTGGGCGGCGCGACGGCGGACGGAGCGGAGCCGAGGGGAGCTGCCGTCCTGGCCGGGAGGGAAGGAGCGCGGGCAGAGCCGGGCGGCGGTATTTATCACGACGATTAATTCTTTATACTATGCAGGGAAGCAGCGGGGGGAAAGGGGAGGAAAAAGCCCCGTCTCCCCGCTGCCTAAAGGCACCCTGCTTCTCAGGGCGGCTATCAAAGGGGCGCTCGCAGCCGGCCGTCCCGCATTCTGGTGAATCAAATTTATGCGCAAATATCATTTATTTGCTGGCACCTCTCTTGACTGCAGGACGCAGGCTAGCGGCATCGGGAACCGAGCGGAGGGTTACAGTCCTCCGCAGAAGGGGGGGAGGGTGCGCAGAACTGGAGGGGGGGGGAGAGTAAGAGGCGGCCAGATCCAAGTCCAGTGTTAGGTATTAAAGTCCTGGCTGAACGCTTTGCAAATATGCCTGTGACTCCCCGGGTTTTCTCCGGCGGACCCTCACGCTCTTTATACCCGCGGTCGGGGAAGGAGCGAGGTGAATAGGATGCAGTGGGCACCAAAAAAAAAATCTCCTCGAGAGGTTGAAATTACTCGAAGTATCTTTTATTGAAAAATAGAGCACAGCGAATGGTAGGGACGGCTGAGTAATAATTAAAATCACGTGTAAATATTGTGCATGCGAAAGTGTGGTTCTAATTAGTTTTGCATCGCTATGTGGGCTCTCTCTCCCTCTCTCCTTCTGTCTTTCTTTTTCTTTTCAAGTCTTCCCAGCAGTTTAATCCGAAATCTTACAGAGATCCTATTTTAACAACACTCTCTCCCTATTCAGGATTACAAAGGCCCATAATGAAACTATTATCCCCCATTAGAGTTTGAAAATTAAGGAACAGTTGCAAGGTCTCCACAAACAAGGAGCCCGTTATTTTCTAACAATTTAAAAAATGCAAATAAAGCTCTCCTCTGCTTGCTGCTTGCTTTTTTTTTTTTTTGGTGGCGGTTGTATAGACACGCCGTAATAGAAAAAAATAATTATATTTCTTTCCTGGAAAGACGGAACTCGACGTCATTTGTATTTATTATTAAGAGTCAGCTGCGGTGAAATGTGATTGTAGAACTTCCTTTTTCCATTCAGAAAAAATAATCTTAGCTGCAGGAGTCCTGGATGTTTATATTCGAATTTGGGTTCTCAACTTGCAGCGGGTTTCATTTTTTTGGTTCCTCACCAAAAATAATAGCAAATGAATAACAATAACAATAACGTTTAAAAGGACGTGCCTGCGTTTTTATTTCCCTGTAAAATTCTGCGTTTGTTCACTGCCGGCATCCGAAAGGCGGGAGAGGATATACAGAAAGCCAGAGATAAAATATAGCAAATAATTACAAACATTTTTCACGCGGTCACGTTGCTGATAATAATGCTGGAGCATTCGCCTCTTTTTTCGTCCTTTTCGACCCATTCTTTTTTCCCCCCCATAGCGCATTTTTGCGTACGAACCACGAAGGAGAGCAGGGGCAGCGTGGTCTTTGTACTGTTTGCGTTGGAAGCTACATAAGATTTTTGTAGCTTACACCCTGGGAGGCACAAGACCTCAAAACAGGGCAAAAAAAAAAAGACTTTCACGTCAAATCGGTATAGGAAATCAGAATTCCCAGAACGAAGCACCTCTGGAGTGGTCCTGCTTGAATAAAAATATTCCCTGCCTTCCATCCCGGTATAATCCAATTAAGAGAGCTCCCATTCCGCTAGTTCTTACCCTAGGCTGCAACAGGAAGGATCCCGTCGGTTTTTTAGCGAGGGACAACTGCAAAGCGTTGCTTTATTAGCTACGCACCGCGGAGGAGCGGACTATACACGAAGAATTCGCGGGCGTTTGCGATCTCTTCCTGAACGGGAAGTTCAGGATCGCCTTTTCCCAGGGTTTCCTGCCACTGCAAACCTCTCGCACGGAATCGCCGGTGTTTACGGATGCGTGGAGGTGTTTTGGCACAGCGGAGAGGAAAAAATGATTCAGAATTTTGGAGAAGGAGTCCAAAATCAGGATGATGCTATTCAAATGGGAAATAAAGGACAGAGGCAAACCTATGGACAAATGTTATAGAGTCACGCACAGACATATGCGCTGTAGATTCCCTTCTCGTATGTACACAGAGCCAGCAGACAGCCCGTCAGACGCACAGTGCGTGTGGAGGCACACAAGCGCTTAAATTTGGCTGCAACGCAGCGCTCTGCTCCTGCTCCGGCCGAGGACTTCTCCTTCCCTAAAGCACCGGCTAGGGTGGGTGCAGCTAAAATCCCCTTTCAAACTCCTCTGAGCTCCCGCAGCCCAGCCTAGACTTTCGAAAAAGTTGGTAGGGGGTTTTTTTTGAAGGCAAAAATATTCACGGTCACGATTAAAATAAATACGGATAAAGCCCCCGCGGGAGCGTTTTTCTGCCCGTTCCCCTGCCTGCCTTTCCGCTGCCGGGGGTGCCCCGCTCGGCTGCCGTGCCGGCGCTGGCTGCGGGCGGAGGGCCCGGCGGGAGGCCGTCCCTGCCCGCGGTTGCGCTGCGGACACAAAAGGCAGCCGCGGCGGCGGCGGCGGCAGCAGCGACGGGCCCGGAGAGGTCGCTGTTGCCCGTTCCGCCGCCGCGGAAAGCGGCCGCGGCCGCGCCGCAATCGTGATCGTAACCGAGGCCTTGCGGGCCGCGGGGCAGCCAGCGCTCCCGGGCAACCCCGGGGGAGCGGGCCCGACGGGAGGAGGCTCGGGGCCAGCTAAAGCCTTGCGACAGGAACCGGCGGCCACCGGCCACCACCCCACACACCACCCCCCCCGCCCCCAGGGGCGAGAGCCGCCGGCGGGACCGAGCGCCCCTGCCCCGCGTGGGGTCCGCCCGGCCGCAGGCCCTGCGCTCCGGGGCCTTGTTTATGATGGTGCACGGAGCGGGGCCGGCAGACTTGATCTCTCCCCACCTCCTCCTCCCCCAGTCAGCCTTCTGGGTCTGTTTTTTAATAAACCCAGACAGAAAAATAAAAACAGTCCCACTCCACAACCCACACACACACACCCCCGCCCCCCGAGCTCGACCCACGCCGAGCAGAATGCAAAAACGCACCTGACCTTGAATGCAGCCTACGAGATATATTAAAATCCCGCAAGCAGGCAGAGACTCGCTTAGGAGCTAGCTAACCTTGAAGAACTTGTCAAGCTTCCCCCCTCGGCTGCCGTGTTTATCTGAGGAATCAAAGGCTGAGGCTCCGTTGCAGATGGGGAACAATGGCATTGGGACTTGACGCCTACAGATAACTTCAGCGCTAAGATTTCTTCGGGCAGAAAGGACCCTCGCACCAAGCATACCTGGTGATGATATCAACTGAAGTAATTAAGGCAGTTTCGTGCTGTAGAGAGAAAGGTGGAGCCCCAACAACATGAAACTACCTAAACCACAGAGCAGTTCTCAGGCGCTAATTATTACTTTCCCCATTGCCGTGGTCTTTAACGCAAGGATCCCGCTACGAAAATAAAACCAGAAACGTGACTAAAATATCCCTCTCGCCCTCCCGCCCGCCCCGCCGGCGCCCCTCCGAGCCCCCCGGCCAGCCTCGGGTGGGTTAATGAAAACAAGAGAGAAATATAAGAACACACACCGCCACCACCCCCACACACACCCTCCCCCCCGGGCGGCTTTCGCCTCTCCATGCAGATGCAATCGGGAAGAAAAAGGCCGTGCACGACAATGTTACATCATGAAAAGCTAACGGCTCGCAATAAGCCCGGGTTCAAAGTCTGTCCCCCCTCCACCCGGCACACACATACCCTGCAAGGAAGCATTAGCTGTCGCTCTTCTCCCAGCCCTCCTTTTGCCTTCCCTTTGTGCAAGACACTATTCGCTAAACATGCAGCAAGGAAGGGAGGATGCAAAAAAAAAAAGGGGGGGGGTGTAAAGCAGTCTGGGTGAAATAAGCTCTTCCACATGCAGCCAGGTAGGGAATCGCTTTGCCTAGAGGGGCCCGTTGGTAGGGAGGCGAGGCTGGTGTGTCCCCCCATCCCCGTCCCCGTCCCCGTCCCCGTCCCTTCCCCCCGTCCCCCCCGCCCCCCCATGCGCTCACCTTTACGATTTCTTCTCAGCCCTGATATAAAGCTAGATTTTAAAATTTTTTTGGTCATCGTCCACTGGAGTTAAAGATCTCCGCACACTTGTAGGTGTTTGATTAAGGGGGGGAAAAAAATTCGTTTCCCTACCCTCAAGAAATAGTAATTTGCTTCCTCAGTCTATGCAGCTCCTCAGTCAACTGAAACCACTCGTTCAAGACAGCAACAATCCAGATATACTAGCAAGTCATAAAACTGAACAAAAGCCGACAAACCTTAGAGCACCATCGCTATATGGCCCAGACAAATTACGACCGTCTAGGTAATATTTAAATAGATTCCTAAAGTAATTGCAGGGGGTTTAGGCAACTATTCCTGTTGTAAAAGTTCTCGAAGACATAAAGTAGAACCTGAGGATAAACAGTCACAAAAAGAGGTAAAATTAAAAGGATTCATTCCACGCTTTTTTATTCTTCTATGAGAACATAAACATCGTCTTTTTCACGCACAGCAGCATTACAATATTAATTTATTCCGATTTAAGGTAAGAACTAGATATAGCTAGAACTAACATTTATAATAACGATAGAATGCATTTGCTTAAAACAGTATCGGCATTTTAATAATAATAGACATTTATACATATCTGTACTTATAGTTTTTCCCCTTCTTTTTTTTTTTTCTCTTTTTAAATTTTTTCACCTATATGTTTGACCCTTTAATGCATGTAACTTCACAGTATAAAGGACGACGAACATATTCTCCCTCGCAATCTCAGACTCTGGCTCAGAAAGTCCTTCTGATGTTCAGCATATATACTTTTCAGTGAAATTAATGAGGAAAAAGTGACTACTTTCTTCTCAAGGGGGAATTTCTGTGTGCTTGTCATGCGTTACCAACGGTAACGTTATTTATAGACAAAAAAAATCACTAATTCCACATATTTAAGCAAAACTACGTTAAGTAAATATCTACAACCAGAACGAGCGAGAGAAATTCAGAGGTAAGTGTCATAATTTAGTCCATGAGCAACACGAACTCTTTTATACCTTTAAAGAGAAGAGATTTCATTTTCCTGGCCAATTTTAAAGCTGTGATATTGACTTCTAAGGTAAAGCACAACACACACAAAAAAAATTCGCTCTTAACACCCGTTCCCATGAAGCCCCTTTTAAAAGATGCCTGCATTTCATTATTTTAAGTCCTCCTTTTCGAAGGAAAAAGAGGGAGGGAGGGGAAACGAAAACAGAGTGGGGGAAAGCTCCCAATATATAGAAATATGGCAAGGTTTAAATTCTTCATTCTGCAGCTACGTACAGTCCAAGTTGTACTGTCTTTAATTTAAAAGAATGCGCCTTTAACCGAGCTTGTTTACTTTTCAGAGAGAGAGATATGAGGGGAAAGATATTTGCAGCTCCCGAAATGATATTTCTGTGTTTCAAAGCTTAAAGGGACAAGTCGGCCCCGAGGAAGGTTGAAGGAAGCGGGGAGGTTTACGCACGGCGTTTTGTGCATTAACGTGGCTTTAGTCCGCTCCCCCACCCCACCTCAAAGTAGATCTTAAGAGGTTTAAGGACATATTGAGGACGCCTAGAAATCGTTAATCCATACAGGTGCGGATGACTACAGCCTAGGAAAATGATACTGGCTCTTTAAACCATAAAGATGTGTTTATAGGTTCATCAAGAGAAATTAAAATTGGCTGTGAGCTCCCGAATCCTATTCTCTCTGTTCATTTTCTTCAGTTTCATTCTGCGGTTCTGAAACCAGATTTTAACTTGTCTGTCTGTGAGGTGGACTGTGCGGCTGATCTCTAGGCGACGCTCACGAGTCAGGTACATATTGAATAGAAACTCCTTTTCCAGCTCGAGAGTTTGATGCTTGGTATAGGGGCACCGTTTCTTTCTGCCACTTTTTGCCGTGAGCCAGTTTGCTGCATTTTCTCCTTTTGAATTGCCTAGTTTTGAGAAAGTAAAAAAGGGACGTTACCAGCGGGTAGGAGGCAAAAGCTGGGGGGAGAGAGGGTGGAAGGAGCATTTCTGCGTGTGTGTATGTGCGGGGGACAGGGGCTCGCTCCGCCAGCTGCGGCGAGTGGGAATGTGGGGTGTTCTTGTGGGAACCGAGTGCTTCAAAGCGGTTTCACAAAGGCCCCGAATCCACACGGGGAAATCTGTCTCTGCTCAAAAAAATCCAGACAGCCTCCTGCGGGACGCATCCCGCGCGGTAGTTCATCTCCAATACCCCCCAAAACAGGCTTTTACCCGCTCCCTTTCGGCCCCTCCGAACCCACTGTTACTGAGGGGTGGAGGAAGGGGAGGAGGGGACAGCTTGGTGAATGGCCTGGAGTCTGATTCCCCTCTAGACACCTGCTTCAAAACAAAAAACCAAACCCACCACCCCAAATCCGAAAAAAACAAAGCCTGCAGATCTGAAGTTTTTAAAGTGAGTGTGGAAAGCAAGGTGAGCTGGGGAGCCGGAGCCTCCCCGCCTCTAGCCCCTACCTTCTCGGGAAGATTTGCCCCGGCCCTCTCTTTTCCAAGTATTTCGAGGGAGTTTTTAAAAAAAGCAAAACAAACCAACCCAAAATTAAAAATCCCTCGTTGTAGGGTGTGTATTCCTATCAGTGTAACCGGCTGGGAAAGAGGTAACACAGATCCCTCGATGGCTCGTAGTGGTTCGTGGTTTGGGGTTGACTAGTAGTTTTCCGCTCTTTTTTTTTTTTGTTGGTGTGTGTTTTTGTTTTGTTTTGATCCTATTATTTTCCAACCGGGCGCCTGAAGGAATAACAGGGCGTCTGAAATGCGGCCGGAGAGAAGCGCCTGAAAAGTCTGCCGCCCAGGGAATGGAAGTTGTTTCTTTTTTGTTTCCTTCTTTTTTTTTTTTTTTTTTTCCATGGGGACCCGAAAGGGAAATAAATAAGCAAATGAATAAATAACAACCCTGTTATCTAGTGTAGACGCTGAAGGATATTCGCAGTGCATTCATCAGTCTAATTTGATAGCAGTTCATAGATGGCACATTTCAGCGCGGCTGTTATTCCGAAAAGCATTCTGGATCGTAAAATATAACTTACCGCGTTAATAGGTTTATTTATTGGCACTGCCTATTGCTTATTTTGGATGCTTTACAAACATCTCTGTTATCTGGTAGGCACCTTCACATCACAGGGGAAAGATTGATCTTGTTTTTCTATATGTTTAAGCAGCATGCAGGCTAAAGTTGCCCAGAGCGGAGGCTCTAAGGGTTTTAAACTATAGGACGGACATTAATTTTTACGGCAACCCCATGCCCGAATATTACAAAGTTCAGAAGGTCAGTCTGAGCAGCGCTTCTTGGCAGCCCCGCGGGGCAGCTGGGATCCTCCTTTCGCATCGCGATGCCACTATGATCCTCAACCGCTCTTTTTTTTTTTTTTTTTTAAATTATCACCACCACCATCATCACCACCATCATTCGCTTACCTACGGGCTCTTTCTCGGGAGAGGCTTTGCTGCTCTCTGACGGAGCTGGAGAGAGCTCCTCTGCGGTGGAAGATGAAGCCTGAGTCTCGTCCTCCCTCTGGGAGACACACGCCAAGGGGCTGGGGGAGCGTTCCTCGTCCTCCTTCCTCCCCGCGTCCGGGACGGGAGGCAAAGATGGAGGCGTCTGGTAGCGGCCGGGGGGCTGCGGAGGGAAGGGGGCAGCCCCGACCGGCCCCGCGCCGTAGCTCTTGGAAGTGCCATATGCCTGGGAGAGGCGGAAGTAGCCCGGGACCGGGACCCCGCCGCCGCTGCTGGCCGGGCTGACCTCGGCGCTCAGCCGGGGGAAGGGAGCGAGGTCTGTGGCGGCCGAGCCCTTGGGGCATTTCTCTGAGTCATAGAGGCAGTAGGAGCTCTCCTCCTTAATGCTTGGAGCGAAGGAGCACGAGGTGGCCTGCTGGCTCTCCGGCTCTTCCATGCGACAGGACCGGGGGGGTTCTAGCCACACTTCCATCCCTGACACGTAGGGGTGCGAGCTGGGGACCATGCTTTGAGAAGTACCTTCATTGCGTTTGCTCAAAACGGGGAAAAGTCCGCAGCTTTGCAGCCCGTAGGACAGATCGGACGCTTGTGGCAGGTAGATACCACTGTTGGGATAGTAGCCGCCTCCGCCTCCGCCTCCTGCTCCCGCCGCTTCCCCTCTACCCGAGCTGATCAAGGAGTCTACCAAAAAAGAGTTTGCAGCCGGGCTCTCGGAGCATGACATTGTTGTGGAATAATTTGGCGAAGGGAGCAGATAGCCCTTTCTGGCTGACATTTCTTGTGCAAAACATGCTGAATATGATTAGAGATACCCCCGCACCACGGCAGACGCTTGCAGCCAATGGAAGCCCGGGCCTCCCCAGCAACCCCTCCCCGTCTGGTTTCGTATGCACCGAGCTGCTCTCAGGTCGACCTCTGAATTTGGGAGATAGATGTATATTAATGTGTAATATGGATTTCCATACACACAGGCGCGCACGCTTCGCCCACATGGGAGAGTGCCTGCGCCTGGGCGGGAGCCGCGCTCCCGGGAAGAAGGGGAAGGGGAAGGAGCGGGCTTTGCTAGTTCTGGCTCCAAGTTTTGCTCCCCTCTTATCACACGCACCGCTATAAAAAAGCCCGGCGGTCCTGATGTTTATTATACCTAGGCTGAAGCGGTGTCCAGATGAAGCTTTTACTATCAGTCCTCTCTCCCCGCGGTGGGGTTTTCCGGCAGCAATGCCTGCTCACCTCCCTACGCAGCCTATGTGTCTCACGAAATTAATAAAGCCGCGGCTCGCCCGGTGTTTTATGCTCAGGCTCTGCTCATTTTATTTGATTGTCTCGTTTTTTAAGAAATAAAAGACGTGTTATTGTTTATCACGGATCATTGGAAGCCGTAAAGGGGCCTGGTGCCTCTCGCGTTAAACTACCGAGGAAGGGGGCTGCTTCCAGCCTAACATCACCGCCACGACGCCAGGCTGGGCTTAAATTTCCTGCAGATAAAATGCTCGCTGCTGCGCTGAAGAATCTCTTAGAGAGCAATACCACTCTGGGAGGATTGATTGTGCGGTTGCAGCTCCTAATGCTTTAGTTAACGCTGGATTCTTCCCGAGGTCTGATTACCATTTAAAATATAAAGCCAGACATATGCCACAGAAAGAATCCAGACGCGAGCAGTTCAAATGGATCCTCGCAGGATGTTGCGCACCCTGTTTATTGATGTGTTTATATTTGGGCGATCATTTTTATATCTCCCCCCCTCCCTCCTCCTCCATTTGGGTCATTCACTTTTCGCCTCTTCAAAAGCACCGTCTCTTTCACAAGCAATATACTAAATAATAGAAAGAAGAGTAAGTAGATGAATCCTGAGATACTAGACAGCCCTGTCCAGTCAATATGTAATTGTGGCAGAGGTAGTAGACAGATAACAGACAGACAGGGACGCAGACAGAGAGACAGATAGATTTTCTAATGAATCGCTTAATAATGGCTTGCTTTCACTTCCATCATCTCTCGCTTATGCCATTTTGAAGTCGCCTCACTGCCTGGCCCGGGGAACTAAGGGCTCTTTAGTCCAAGGGGAGTCTGAGGCTGCCCAGTACTCGCTGCCCATCCCCGAGGAGCAGGGCTCTCTCCCGCACGCTGCCCGGGGGAGCAGCGGCCGACTGGGCTCCGCTTCCAGAAGAGCGGGAGGGGGAGAGCGGCTGCCGGCCGGGCGTCAGCGCCGTTCCCGATGAGAGCCGCTCCCTGGCACCCAGCTGCCGTGCCCGGGAGGGCGCTGGCGGCGGCGGCGGGGCCGTTGCCTGCCGAGGCGGGGTGGAGGCTGGGCGGGCGCGGCGCCCCGCATCCCCCGGGACCCCGCATCCCCCAGCACCTACCCTTAGCGTTCAAACTGCTCCGGGGAGCCGCGCGGGGCAGGGGCTGGGGCCGCTCTTTCCCCAACACCCCCACGGATCTATCAAGTCCCCACGTGGTCGCGTCCCGCAGCGTTTGCTTGCCACGAGGAAACGCTTTTTCCACACCGTGACATTCCCCCGGAGGAGCCCTTCCTTGCAGCGGGAGGCGAGTGTCCCTTCCCGCGGACAAGCCGAGCCGGCGGGGCCCTCCTCAGTCTCCCTTCGCGCCCGCTGGAAACGCTGGGCAGGCAGAGGCTGCTACAACTTTGCAATACCCATAAAAGCTTTATGGAAAGGCGTCTGATTTTTCCAGTGTGATGGAGCGAGCATCACAGCGCGGCTTCCTTCTGACCGGCCCGTGGGATGCGGTGACAGGGGTAGATCAAACCGCCTATAGAAACCCTTCGGGTTTGATTTGGGGGTGGGTTGGTTGGTTGGTTTCTAGTTTTGTTGGGGGGGTTGGGGTTTTTTTCCCTCTCTCCCCTGCACTCCCTCCTTTAACAGTATTTGTATTTCCCCAACCCGACTAACCCCGCGATGTGTTAATGTGCGATGGACAAACCCTTATCAGATTCCTATGAGGGCCATATCGATGGTAACAAAATTAATACCATATAAGGCACCGCTTTATTGGCTGGTATACAGGAAGGCTATTATCAATAGGCTTAGCGTTTTAAATACAGGTCTAAATAAAATGAAACGTGAGCTCCAACGTCGCCTTCCAAATACATTTCTCTACACAAGTCAGGTATAAAAATTACTCCGGGGAAGTCCGCTCTTGCGGTATGTTTATTTTGCATTTGCCAAATTAAATAGAAATGGATTGCAAACCTAGAAGCCATACGGAACCGAGGAGCAACATTTGAAATCCTTCCAAAGATGTTTTTAAAATACGCAGCTCCCTTTAAAAATTTGGATTAAAGAGGGGAAAAGGCCTATAAAAGTTCGTGGCAATCCTCGTCAGCCGGAATAAAGCGCCTCGAAATGCATCAGAAGAAACACGACTTGGCTTCTTCTCCCTCTCTGGAAGCTAGTGCAGGGAAATGAGACAAAAGGCAGGGAGGCCAGGGACAATTTGGAAGGTTTTAAGTTTTCTTTAGCCTCCCCTCTTAGGTTTTGTGGCAGAGGGCTGGGGTTTGCCGGGCCCCCCTCCCCCGTGTCAGGTCCTGCGGGAGCTGCCGTCGGCAAGGCCGTGTATTGCTGTGTCGGTCCCAGGGAACGGTGCCGGTTTGATGGTCAAGGCACTGACTCCGTCTAGATCATGAACTCAGCTCGGCGTTGCATTATCTCCGCTTTCTTTAATCGCTAACAAGGCCAAGGCAAATAGTAACCAGCATCATCAAACCCAGTGAAGTAAAACTAATAATGTTCACTTGATTCGTAACTATAAAAGATAATGGTCAATTCTGACTAAACTGAGCTAATTTGGCATGCGCTCGGTGTAGCTACTGCATTTCCAGCGCTTAACAATGTGTCCCTTGGAGCTTAACCCCTATTTAAAAGAAATTTTAAAGAATATTGTGGACGCCAGGGGACGAGAAATATTTTTTTTTTTTTTTGGGTTAAATTCTAGTTCTGTAAGTAAAGCTATCCGAGGATCTATAAAACCGAGCAAATAAAATTCTGATAAATATCAAACCCGGAGAGAAGGTGCTTTCGCGAAGAATCTAAATTCACAGCGTACATAGACAACACTATCAAAATAAAACTTTATTGATCTAAGAAAAATATAATAGATGCATTAATAGCGTCGTTAAGCCGTTTTATTGGCTGGACGAAAATTAAAAACAAAAAGGGAATAAATAAAACCCGACAGCTCAGCCTAAGCAAACTCTGACTGGAAATCTCAGAACGTATCGTGTTAAACCGTGATTTATCTTTTTATTATTGGCCCGTATAACCCAAAAGATCAGCACTGTTAATCCAGAGACGTATTTTGCGAGCTAATTAAAATATGCTTTTATTTGTAGACGCGGGCAAACTGCAGTTTGTGAAACCGTGAATGGCCTTGCAGCCTGTGGCAGGGGTGCATGCGCCGCCTATCTGAGGATGCAGCCGTGGATTACATCTTATACAGCTACAAAAATTAATGCAATCAGGGTATAGTTATTTCATATTGGAACTGTCAGTTGTCAGGGACGTGCGTGTGCGCCAGATTCCTTCCTTCTCTTTTTTTTTTTTTTCTTTCCCCTTTTCTTTTTTTCCCTTCCTTCCCCCCCTCCTTTCCCCTGGATTTGCTCCAAAGAAGGCGGATTTCAAACAGGAGGTTTAGGAACTGCGTCTGTGCCAAGTTAGGTGACAAATGACGGCCCCGCTAATTTTATCTTTACTAGAAATTCTTTCACGCTGGTGTTGGATGTGTGCGTGTGCGTGTGTGTGTGTGTGTTGGTTTGTTTTGGCGGATTATCCTGTTAAAAATTAGGCTGAGGTTTAATTTTATTCCAGCCATCCGGAGGCTTGCGCTCCTAACTATGTTTTACACTATACGTGTATCGGTTTACTTATTTGGATTAGGAACATATTTTGCCAGTAATACCGACGAGCTCCGAGTTTTAATGTGCGACAGGACAAAATACACCCAAACCAATTCATTAGGGCTTTATCTCCTCGCCATTCCTCCGGCACTGGCTAGAACAAGGGGGGTCTCTATTGTCCAAAGAGCCCCAAACACCGTGCAGAAGTAACAACGGTATGGGGTTCTATATGTATATATGTCGGGAAAATCTTACATAGACGAGTCTGCCTTTTAAGCACGACCCTTCTATTGCGAGAGATGGGCCACAGAGCTCTGCTAAGCGTTTGAAACTATCCCTTCTCTCCTTTTTGTAGCTGTCTTTTTTTTAAACAAGATTTGGATGCTTACACAAATATATTTTTTTGTTGTTGTTGCGTTATAGCTTGGCTCTCAGACACACTCGTTTGCCTGAATTTTCGATTTCAGAGCATTTAATTAATAGATTGTGACATAGACACAGACACACACACACACACAAAAAGGGCAACAAAACACAAACCCAAAGAGCTTATGAAAAAGCGTCCTAGGGGTTTGGATGTGGTATGTGAGCTGAAGTTGAGTACACGATTAATTAAACACAGTGTAGACATCGAGTTGGCTTCGCCTCTTCCCTCCAAAACATGCAAACCCAAATCATGTGAAATAATAAACAGTTATTGTAAGAAACAGGCTTGGTTTTTTTAAATATTATCCTATGACCGCGGCCGTCAGTAAACAATTCGTAACCAGAGGGCGCTTTAACTGCTGCTGGGGTCCCTTTGATTTATTCAGCCAAGTATTGAATGGGGCAGGGAAACAACAAGGGGAAAAATAAATATTTGATCAAATATGCTGAGTTTAACTCGACTGGTGTAAAATGAAATGTTGCAAAGGGACCCTCAAATAGCCCTGCTACTTCCCCGAGATGCAGCTTCTGGCGTTGCCGAGGGAAGGTCAAATGAGACCAACATCCCCGAGCTTTTAATGGAGCATCTTTGATGAAATCGATAGGTTCCGATAATCATCTAAAACCGGCTCTCTGCCGACTGAGCATGTGCTTTTAACTACACTTGCAGCAGTTCCCTGGCAGCACAGTTTTAAAGGGCGCCTTCTTAAAAAAATACTGCAGGCAAGTTGCATTACTTTACATGGAAGAGTGAGGACAAAAATTATCCCCATCCCACCCCCCACCCCCGATATTTAAAAATTATATACCCTCTCCTATCACACACGTGGATTAAAATATGTAGCCAAACCAGTATCTCCCACATATAATACCTCCTTCCCGCCCTTCTCAAATGGAGACATAACAAAAACATGTGAAACTTTTATGGGCGAGAAAAGTAACCTGGAGTTAGGGATACTCGTAGCCAGGATAGAGTTTCAAAGCCACAAGCCAGAGCAGCCCTGAGTACATGAGATTGTGTGACTATTGTTTGTTTACGCACATGTGCTGCCTTAGAAAGAAAGATGATAGATAGATAGGTAGATAGATAGATAGATAGATAGATAGATGAATGAAGTGAAGAATTGATCTTGCATGAACATTGACTTAATATGCAATCACATGAATAGTTTTTATCATAAGTGTGTCAAGACTTGTTTACCACAATCTGTATCCAGCTGCGAAGGAGCAGACTACTCTTTAAAGTTACCAAACGACCCTAACTAAACTACAGTTCAAGTCCAATAATACCGTCAGAATTGTCTGTCGTTTGCAGTCTGTGTTGCCATAGATCTATTTGATTGAAGACACCTACTGTTCCACACATAAATGTCAAGTTTCATAATATTTCCAGTGCTACAATTTTTTTATAACTGAAAGAAAGCTACAAGTTGCTCTGAAAAAATATTTCCAGATAACGTGGATTTTCCACGCGGCTGGCCAAAACTTTACGAAGAGAAAATAAAAGGTCAACTGCAACTTGGAAAGTCCCTTCTATAGTATTTCACATCGTAATCATCAACTTTTTAAGCATCGCTTCTCCTCCCTACAGTTCTTTTCCGAGGTGCTGCTCAGTGATCGGGGCAGGGGGGCCACCCCAGCCAAGCCACCTAGGTACCACTCCGACCACCGCCGCACACTCCTCGCCCTTCTCCACGTAGGGTAGATGTATAAAACACTTACCTTCGCGCACTTCCTAAATTTTAGGGAAACTTTTAACTCCACGGAGAAGCCCCAGCGGCTTCTACCCCCCCGGCATCCCGAGTGGCTTTTATTATTTTGTAACGCGGAGCCCGGTAAGTGCAATAATTACCCGTGCGGCTCCAGGGATGCAAAATGAACAAAGGCCAAGATTTTTTTTTTTTTTCTCTCTTTCCTTTTTTTTTTTTTTTTCCCAGGGCTGCTCCCCTCGCCCCGGGCGGCTTTGACATTGATCTGACGATCGCCATCTTGTGGCAAAGCAGCCCCCAAAACGCTGCCGCCCACCCATCCACCCGCCCGCCCGCCCACCGTCCTGCCGCGGGAGTCCCCGCGGCAGGACGGCGGGCGGGTGGGCGGGTGGTGGAGGGTAGTGTCCGCTCACCTCTCCCCGTGTAGAAACACCTCCGGGAGAATCTCTGCTGCCTTTATAGCGACGCATTTCGTAGAGGCGAGCGGACAAGTCACGGGCGCTTTTTTTTATGGCCACATTGTCGCAGCAACACAGAGGATGCGATTTTATTGGGCTAGGAAATCAAAACCCCGACCAGAGAAACTCCATGGTTTAACTGTCTCTGGGATTCGCTATGGATGCCAGTTAATTTTTAACCAGGAAAGGAAGCTTACTGGCTTAACTTTGTTGCCATTCAGCTCTCCATCCATCCTTCTGTCCCTCTCCCACCACCCGTCCATCTGTCCGTCTCCTTTTAGCAGGAATTCCCCATTGCATGCTAAACAAACAAACAAATAGACAAAGTCCCTCTTCCCCCCCCCCCCCCATTTTTTTTACATTTCCTTTGGGTTAGACGTTGTCTGGCTGGGTGGTGGTTGTCAACAAAGGCCCAAAGTCAGTAAGTCCTTCACCTCAAGGTTATGGGTGATGTCCAAGCAATACAGAAGTTCAAAGCCAGTAAACAATGCGAAAACAGAATGTACTTTCTTCTTCTGATTAGGATTAGGGTCAACATGAAAGATTCAAACACTCTTCCCAAAATACATTCCTGTCTCAGCTATTGTTTGGGGTTTTCTTACCCCCTCCCTTCTAACTTTCTCCATCTAGCCCTCCTCCCCCACTGCGCCCCCCCTTTCGTCCCCCACACACGTCTCAGTCCACCCCCTCCCTTCCTTGGAGATCAAGGACAATTTCAAACGGTCCATTTCCACCGCACTGCCATCCGGATTTTTTTTTTTCTTTTTAATTATTTACTTTTGTTCAAAGACAACAGTCGTCTTAGGCCTCTCATGCTCCTGGCCACGTCCATCGCCTGGCTTGGAGCTTCCCTTTGGTGCCGGGCTTATAAAACCTGCCCCAAAGGCTACCGATACCGCAAACATTTCCTGAGCAGTTCTCCTGGACACATGTGGCAAGGAGCGAACTGCAATGTCACATTAAACTCGAGCGTAGGACCTTGTCCTGCCGTCGTTGGCAGGATAAGGAAAAGGCCTAACATGTAGCAAGCTATGAACATACTTCATTTTCCTTTTCCTGTGACCCACCGAAACGAGCAAGCCTGGGGTCACTTCTTAACTCCGGAGTAGATTTAACAGCGAAGTTCACCAAAGAAGAATAATTCCCCCCCAAATTATTGAATAAGGTCATGAAGAAATTCGGGTCCCAGAGTCACACCAGATAAAAGAACGTGCAGTAACGTAACACCAGAGTAAAAATATAAAGTTTCCATTTTTTTATTTTCCTTGTGCGCTGTTCCACTGTATACATGCAACCAAATACTTTCGCATATTAAAAGAAAACTGTATATACATATAGATGATACATATTGAAAACAGTGATGTCATATAAAGATATTGCATTTTGTGAACTGTGTCAAAGAAATTACATCCATTTGGTAAATTTATTAATCAAAAAAACATTCTTATCACCACTTTGTTGCACATGTAAAGAAATCCCACACCCTTTAGCCCCAAAGGAATAATAATAATAAAAAAAAGGGGGGGAAAATGCATTTGAACAAAATAGGTCATGGGTTCTTTTTTTATTATTTACAAGTCTTGTAAAACACCGTTCCTGTATGAAATATACATTCAGATATTCTCAACAGCAAATTACCTTAACGATAGAACACCGTATCCTTTGTAAACTGATATAGAATTTTAAATATTTTTTTTTAATCTTTTCTTTTTCTAAATTGCTTTTTTTTCACGCTTTGGTTCCTGCAGGGAAATATATATATTTATAGATATTTAAAATAACTTCGAACAACTCTCCATTCTTTGCATATGTCGACTAGGCGGCAAAGTAGAGCTCGTGACATTTAAAGTAGACAACAACAAAATTACCATATTTACATTGTTTGGCTTCTGTTTAAACTCCTCACTAGTCACCTTTAAACGAACATGCGATCGAGTTATTTTAATGATCCAATGTTAGTGCATTGCACAACTCCAAGTTTCAATTAAGTGTTGTGTGGTATTTGCTAAACTGTCGTTCTCCACAGGTATTTCCTGAGGAAAGTTTGTGAGCCAGAAGCCAGAAGGTTAGTTTCCTTTATGGAGTTGTTTCTTTTAAAACGCTGAAATTCACACTTTTTTCTGCCGGTTTATTTTTAGTATTTAAATATGATTTGTCTCCGAAAAGATGGCAACGCATAGTCAATTGTCATAAATAAAACAAGAGCTAATTAAAATTTGCTAATTTTTTTCAGTGATTGTTTCTTTACGATATATGGCGAATTTATACCTGATTTTTTTTTAAGTAAATAATCCTTTCATTTAGTTCTCTTTATCCCCCCTACCCCCTCTTCCCCACACCCCCAAAGGAAACACTATTATACCCATCACTACATCCATATTACAACTGCTCGCGGTTGGCCTCGTGAAGGTGTAGCCATGTCATCCCCCCTCTCTTTAGTTCTGTGGTGTCGTGTCGTGTGTCGTCGTCGTCGTCCCCCTTAAATTTTCCTTTAAAACCCATGGGCAATGGAGCACGGCCTCTAACCTAGACATTTCCCGCTAAGGAAAGACAAAAGAACCCCAAAAATTATCTCTCAGAGTTTATATTCCGCAGTGGTCCTGGTTGGGTGAGCTCGACCTGGCGATCTCCAGGCAGCTGCTCCGCAGCAGCACAAGGGGCGAGGGAGGGCCGGGGGTGGGCGAGTCCGGGAGCAGAGAGGTGCCGTCCCCGCCTGTGCCTGCCGAAAGCGGTAGCAGGGTGAGCCCCAGTGCCTGGAAAGGTAAGAGGTATGGATTCTGCAGTCAAGAGCTGACGTGCACGTTTAGAAATGGATGCCATGTGTGTCAAAATCAAATCGATTCCAGTTGATACGTAAATATATATATTTATATATATAAAATCACCGTGGAAGTTCCAGAGCAGATTTACATGTATGTAAAACCTTGGATTCTTCTAGTCCCGCCAGATACACACCTCCTTCCTCCACGTAACCCCGTGGCTTGACCTTGTCAAGGGCGAAATCTGAATTTAATCTCGTCTTGAAAAACGCTATGAGTTTTAAAGTAGTGGATTAGCTGAGTAATATTGTAATCGGTCCCTGTTAATTTTTTTTTCTTTCATTCTTCTGTTCTGAAACCATATTTTCACTTGGCGGTCGGTCAGATTGAGCATTCGTGAGAGCTGGAGGCGTTTCTCTTTGTTTATGTAGACACTGAAGAAGAATTCCCTTTCTAACTCTCTAATCTGGTATTTGGTGTATGGGCATCTCTTTTTACGGGTACGTTGTCCACCTGTGGAGTGAAAAAAGGCAGAAGCGTTTGAAACCCGGCGGTGGCCGGCGGCGGGAGCTGAGCAGGGGTGGTGGGGGGACACTCAGGCAAAACACATTAATATGGAAAAGATGCCTTTTGCCCACTCCGGGGCCGGCGTTGGCAGGTCTGAGGCTGGGCGCCAGCCCTCCGCCTTGGCGGGTGCGGGCAGCCTGGGACCGGGTCCCGCCGGGACCCGTAGCGGCCGCGGGCAGGGCGAAACCCCCGCCGAGACGCGGGGATCCGGCCTCGCTGACTCCGCGGGGAGGGCGGCCGGAGGAAGAGGTGGTGGCGGGGGGTTCCTGCGGATTTCATGAGCTGGAGGAAAAGCCTTTGTAGGCTCCTCCGCCGAGAGCCAAGCACACCGAGCTGCCCCGGGGAGCAGCCATCACCTACCTGGCTGCCTGCAGCCCACAGCGCGGCATCGGGCAGGGAGACCCAGAGCCCAGCCCTCCCCGAGCCCGGACCCGGATCCGGACCCGGATCCGGACCCGCTCGAATCTCGCTCTCATTCCCTACGCTAATCCCGGCTCTGCGTCCCCAGCAGAGGAAAAACCTCGGAGCTCAAGGCTAAGGCGCCTCATTCTCCCCCAGCCGGCTTTTTTAAAGCACGGTCTCCACTGCATCGAGGTATTCTCCTCTCGATTAGCCATTACGGTTTTAAAGTTCATTAAGCAGAATATAAAAGGTTTCAAGGTTCAGGAGCTCTTTACATTAAACGTAGCTGCTATCCCTTTAAATACTTCCTTTTCTCGTACAGTTCATTGTCGAGATATTTTTTTCCCCCGAGCCGTACACTAGCTTTGCCTTTTAAAAAGCCCACATAAAAAAATCAGACTTTGACAGATTGAATAACAATTGTAAGTAACAAACTGTTGGACAGAAGGCAACACGTAATTGCCACAGTGCCTTAGTAAAATGGCTTCCTTTAGACAAAAAGGCCAGCTTTAGGTTAATTTGTTTCTTTTAATATATTGCTACAGTTCAGGCGGCTACTTTATCTGTTAAACGCTATTCTAGTGCAATCGTTAAAGCGGCGAAGGCTTTGAATTCAGCTCCTAACTAGACTTCTGGTGCAACACATGGCTTTTATAAAATCACTGGATTACATTGATATCAAAGGAGTCAGGATCTCCTTTTTTTGCCGAATTTACAGGCACCGAACGTACGTTATTATTTTTTCGAGAGTTGACCACAGAGCTCTTTTTTATTATTATTTAAAAAAAAAAAAAAAGAGGAAGGAGAAAGAAAAATTTTTTTAAGGCATCCATTGCCCGGTGGGTATTTCACGGCCAATTTCAGCACTAAACACGTGATCTCGCCTTTTATAACAAAGTTTTGTTGGGGGAAATCTAAAGGCCCTTCATAAACCTTATATGCTTATAAAACAGCATATAAAAATTTAACAGCGGCGGTGCGCTAGATTTCAAGCTGCCTTTCCTAAAAGCGCTCGGGCGCTGCCTTTATACGTACTGGAGCTGCCGGATTTCTCCTCATTGTTGCCGGAAGATGACTCGGGGCTGCTGCTGCTCTCCGGCCGCCTCCGCCTCTCCTTCTCCGCCGCCGCCGCCGCCCTGCCGCAGCCGCCCTCCGAACTTGAAGTTGCCGCCGCCGCCCCGGCGGCCGCGGGCGCCTTCTCGCCACTCTTGTCTACCGGGTAGTCCGCCGAGGCGAGGTTTTCCGCCGTGCCATAAGCCGTCTCGAAAAACTGGTCGAAAGCCTGGGGTAGGACCCCGTTCCTGCCCACCGTGCTATAGAAATTGGAGGAGACGTTGGTGCTGGGGTGGTAGACGTTAGCTGTGTTTTTGCCGAACATCTCGCCCATGCTAGCAGTGTTGGTGGCAGGCAAGCAGTCTCTGTGCATGATCTCCTCTGCGGAGTAGCAGTGGGGCAGATTGTTCCTGGGGTGCCATTTACTGGAGGGATCAATGGCATATTCCCTGAAGGTAACTTCTCTCACAGGTTGGACCTGGGGTAGGTTGGAGGAGTAGGAGTATGTCATAGGGCGAGAAGACGGGGTCTGGGGCAAAAAAGAAGGGAGGCTGGAAAAATCAGGACCCGAGACGTAGTAAGTACAACTTGGCAAATACATGTTAGAGGAACAAGGAACACGCTCATCAAAATCCATCATTAGGGCTACCTCGGCTTCTCCGCATTAGCTGAGCTTAACATGATTCTCTAACGCAGCTGCCTCTTTGAAGCAGATCCGTGAAGTAAGAGATGGGGAGACGTAAGCTGACGTGGAAAGCTCTCCCCGGCGGCGGCAGGGAGGTGCGGTCACGTGGCCCGACGTTGACATTGACGAGCGGCGGGTCCGGGCCCCGCTCCCTTTGTGGCCATCGCGGGGGGAAGCAACAGCTCGTCGCCAGCGCCTAAGGGCGAGCCGAGCGCAGGTTGGCCGGGGGGCGGGAGGTGGGGGGGAGGTGTGGTAGCCTTTCGGCGGGGAGGGGGGGGACACACAAAGCCGCGTTGCCACTGCCCCAGACTTAGCCGCCCGGCCCATGGCACCCACTGGCTTTGGAGCAGAGCGGCTTAGCAACCCCCCCCCCCCCAGGGTTAGGTGAGACCTTTCTGTTTGTTTGTGTGCTTGCTTGGGGCGTTCGGCGGCTCGCTGGCAGGCTCCGAGAAACAGGGCACAGGAGAGGTGCAGTCACGGTTTCTTCTGGAAAGCTGCTTCCGAGCATAAAATGCTCCCGAAGAAATCGGCCGGTTTTTGTTTTGTGTTGGGTGTTTTTTTCTCTCTCCTTTTTTTTTTTTTTAATTTTTAATTTTTATTTTGGTTTGGTTCGGTTTGGGTTTCACCCACCCCCAGCCCCCAAAGAAAATAATAATAATAAAAAAAAAAAGCCCTCGCCCCGCAGGGTTTTTCTGGAAACGTTACTAGGAAGAATGTGCCAGGGTCAAGTCTGTACTGATTTTCATGGTGAATAGATTACATGCTTGCATTCATGTTCACTTCCGAAGCGCTTAGTGTCTTCCTTCCCTTACTTACATATTAACCTCAAATACCCTGCGCGGCTTCAGCCAAGCTTTGCTGGAGGTACTTAACAATGTCGGGTTCCCAGGACGCAGGTTCTCTCTCTCCTCACCCCATCCAAACCCTCCCTTGCCTCATTCGCAACGCCAGAAAACCCTTCAAGTCGCAGACCACGGAGCTAAAGAGTGTTTGCTGATCTCTCCGCCTCAACGCTGCCGCTAAATACTTGGAAAAACCAATGGATATTGGGCTACCCCGGCTTGACAAATACTCCGAGTTTAATTGCCAGAAGCCTAGTTAAAATTATTTGACATACTATTAACCCCTAGGAACAAACTTGCCGTACCGAGATACTTTCCTTTTTGCTTCGTACCGTCGCTGAAGGCTGAGACCCAGGGAGACCTATTTTAAAAACGTGGTTAAACTTTTACTATTGTTGCATGAAAGGGATGATATAGAAAGCGGATTGTACAGGGCAGAGACTAAAAAGTACTTCTCTGCCAATAAAAATGCACACCCCACCGAACGAGCAGAGCCAAAGAAAACAGAGAAACACGCCAAAGAATACAGCACCTTTTGAGGCATGGACATCCCTAGGTTCTCGGAAAAAAATATTTTTTTGCTATGCTGATGCTCGATTTCAGAAAAGAAATATTTGGGTTCCGGCTGGATTTCATCAAAATAGAAAAACAGAACGGCAAAAAGGGTATTGTGAAGTCGGTGCTCTTAGGAAATTAGATGTAGTTCAAGATCCGTGCCCTCGTGGACTTTGGAGGCTAATGGAAGGGAAACGAAAATGTTAGGGAAGGAGTATTTGGATTTTTCCCCCCTCTTCCTCTGCAGTGCTGTAGAAGTATTTATATATCCGGAGAAAGTTCTCTAGTAAATTCTGGAGATCTTCGGTATTTAAATGTCAACATCGATTTATTTATTTATTGCTTAGCTTATCGTAACTGACTCAATAACAAATCTAATCATGTTGTGCACAGAGAAAATATTCTCATTATGTATTTTCCCTACATTATAGTTAACTCTTGCGTTTGAATTCAAGCTGTAAATTCAATATTATCAAGTAATTACTTTGTAGTGGAGTAAACTAATTTATTAGCATTAATGTTTATATGCCTTTTTCTTATTTTACAAGGGTTAACGTTCACAAATCAAATGCTCTGGACGTATCCCTGTAATGAACTCTTTATTTTGGTTTGCTGCAAGAACTTCTTACGCTTACTGCATGTCTGCGAGCTGAACTTGAAATTAATTAATTAATCTTCCAGCTTGACGTCTTTGCTAGAAAGTGGATGGAAAGAGATTGCATGTCGTCAAAACCGCTAGCAGAAGACTGCAGTGTCGTTTAGGGATTGTAAAAGGGTTTGGGGTTTTTCCCTCTCCCTCTCTCTCTCTGTATTTTTATTTTTTCCCCCCTTTAACTTGGGTGGGGGTGCAAGAGCTCTGGTTGGCTTTTTCTTTAGCTCTATACTTTTGCTCCCATTTACTTCCCCCTCGAGCTTTTGCGGGTGTGTGCGTGCGTGAGGTGGGGTTTGGGGGGTCGGAAGCCCTCTTTTGGTATCCGAGCACTGTTTATTTTCCCTCTATCCCCCGCCACCCTTCAGTTCCGTCGAAGAAAAACCTCTCCCCACACCCTGCACACACGCAGACACCCCTCCCTTCAAACAAAAAGGAATGTATAAGGATTTCAGTGACTTTGAGATAACAAAGGCGCCACCATTGCAGAGCCTCGCCCCGCCTCTGTGTGATGGCAAACAAATTCTTGCACTTGTATTAGGGCTTTTAAGGCTATAATTGAACACGGCGCGTCTAGGAGAACCGAAAACAGTTCTAGACTGACCTGCGGTTTTATAGCACTTTGGCAGTCAACTTCAGCTTGTGTCAGAGCAGACATGACAGAGCTGCCCAAGGCTTAATCGCGGGACGCCACCTCCTTGGACTCACAGCAGCACCACACCACCACCCCCCTTGCATTTCAATAAATTTCAAACCTTGGGGCTAGAACTGGGGAGCAGAGCTGGCACAGGTTTGTATGGGGCTCCTTCCCGCTCCTCTCTGCAGCCGGGGCTGTGGCGCCGTGCGAGGCTCCGCCGTGCCAGAGGTCGGGGCTGCCTCTGGGAAACAAAGGGAAATTAAGGCAAGAAGGGCTTGGAGGCAACTGGAAATAGGCGTGGGCGTGCGTGGGTGTGCGTGGGCATATGTGTGCTTGCGCGGCACACACACGTGCGGCCCCGATGCCTGCTCTCGAATCGTCGGTGCTGTCGCCTTCCTCCGCACCCCCGCCGGCCCCCCAAACCAACCAGCCTATTTCTTCGAGGGGGTTTGCCACGCAAGGGCACCCCAAAATGCCTCCCGGTTCCTCCGGCAGAACAAGCCGGGAGGGTTACGGGGTAAAGCTGCGAGGGGCGCAGCTCGTCTGGGAGCGAGTAGACACCCAAGGCACAGGCTGTTCTCTGCTTTATTTGCTGTTAAGTGAAACAGAGATAATGTACGCTTAAAGCCCCGGAATGTGTGGGTAATTGCAGGGAGCCTGCTGTTAAGTTGCTGTGTTCAGCACAATTATCAATGTTGATTATTTGGTCTAATGTTGAATTGCTCTTTTAATACAGTAATTGGGACTTCCGCGTTGAGGAAGGGGGAAAATCGAGCCTTCCCCTCTCTAACCTCACTGAGAACAACATAAACAAAGGCAGGCATTTCGTTTGGAGAAGCAAAATGCATTCGTTACGCCTTCCCGTGTATTTCGGCCGGATTAGAGAGGGTAAAAGCGCTCTGAATTTGGGAGTTCTGCTGCAGGACGTTTTTGCAAAGGACAAGCGTGGCCAGGAGGTGGGGAGACTCTGAGCACATTTACCCATGGCTAAGCTAAACAAAGCGAGGGGGGGAAAAAACGCTACATCTCGTCTTCGGAGGAGTATAAACAGACCTAGGACGCCTCGATAGACTAGTTTTTATATATACAGATGGCGTGCAAAGGGAACTGTTTAACTTACTACCGCTCGTCTCCAAAAGGTCAAGTTCTATAGTATTTAAATTGTTGTATTTTTGTACCGGGTTTTGCTTGGAAAAAAAAAATTTGAAGCCGACCATTTACCTTGCCAATAGGGTGGGTGCCTGCAATTAACAGGGGAAACGTATGCTAAAAGGAATTTGCGTCAAGAGGAGCTAATTAAAATATTACACGATTGCTGGCATCAATCGCTGCTGCTCCTCTCGCCTAGGAAGGGTGAGGGGTGTTACGGCTGGAGCAGGGGAAAATCTCTCCGGAATTAGGACAGCGTTTTGTAAATTTGCGCGTTGATTACAGACTACATCGGCTTATTAGAAACACCGAAATATTAGGGAATTCGCAACGCTGTTGCCAACGAAAAGCGCGAGCCATTCCCACCTTCTCCAATGAAAATAAGGCCAGAAGGTGATAATTCTTCGCAAAATTTGCCTGGAATGTAGCTTGTGAAAAGCGTGGTTATTGTTTGGGTTTTAAATATTTCGGGCTCAGAAGTTCATAACTGGCGTTCCTTTTCTGCCTGCCTTTTTGTCCCTTGTGGAAAGGAGCCGTACATAGCCATCTATCGCTGTTCGGGTTTTGGGCTGGGTTTGGGGTTTGGTTTTGGTTTGGTTTGGTTTGGTTTTAACTAAATATTTGTCCTTAACACTGCATCAGAAGTTAGTGTCACGATAGTTAACTATTTTTTTTCAATTAATTTTAATAATATGTGAATTTTTTTTAGTGTTTTATATATATATATATATATATATTGCCGAGACGGAAGTCCAGCGCTGTGATATGGGACAGACTATTTATTGTCCATAACCTGGAGCAGTATCGTTCTGATTTAGGTATGAAACCACAGAGTAAAGAAAGAGGACAGAAGCGAACAGGATTCAAGTAATGGTTATTCTGGCCTGTTTATGTCGTATTTAATCCCATTACATTCTTTTAGAGACTTGAACGTCTCAAAAGGCTGCGATCGTATGGGAGTAGAATATTTTAGCGTCATTTTTAGTATCAGTTACCGAAATCCTATCTTTTCCTCTGTCACCTTTTCTACCTTTTTACGTCGCTGAGGTAGAAAAGCTTCAGGGACGGGTCGGGTTTTTTCTTCCTCCCTACCTTCGAGTTTAGTTTGACCATTAGGATTAAACCGCTACGGACCCGAGAAGATCTATCTACCAGCCGTTTGCGATCAACTATGATATTTTGCATCCCTTTGCGCAGATGAACACCCGAGGGCTCTATCTGAGGGCAGACCCTGACTCCAATAGCTGCAACAAACAGAAGGCTTTAAAAAAAAAAAAAAAAAGAGGGAAAGCTTCTTCCAGACAGATAACTCTTTCTTGAGCCCTATTTTCCTGCCCTTTTGCAGCCAAAGGATTTGTTATTGTGGCAGACTCCCGGCGCCTTCACAAGCGTGGGGAGTTTCTCATAACGGCGTGTCTCCTCACCCCCCGCTCCTCCAGCCTTGCCGTCCAGGCTCCGGGGCGCTGAATCCCTCCAAATTTTTGTTTATATTTACTGCTCGTAGCTCGCTCTTTGAAAGAAAATGCAGGCGGATTTGGCAATACGGGGGGCGCAAGGAAGTATTTTCTCAAACGGCCAAGTGTATCAGAAATTGATTGACTGACGACGCCACCATAAATATCTCCTTTTCTCCGCTTGAACGCTCTGTGAGACTTTCCCGACACATGAAAATGTACATCCAGTCGTTCCTCTCCCGCCGCCTCCCCCCCCCCCCCCCAACCCCCAATCTATCCAGATACAGGTGCAAGAGACTTCTGGCAAAAACAGGGTGCGGGAAAAGGGTGTCTAGACCAAGCGGCGGGCTCTAAAACGAGTGCGAAAGCAAATTTCCCTGGTTATAATCCTCCGGTACAGAAAAGCGGGCACTTTCTACCGCCTCCCAGCCAGACCCACAAAGAACCGGGTCGTTAGCCCCGTTTGCAGTAGGCAGGTTCCAGTCCTTTTCCATGCCGATATATTTTTTTTGTATGGGATTAATCAGAACGGTTTAGGGAACATCCCCAGAGATCCCTTGAAATTGCGGTACTATGAAACAACGCGGTTATCCCGACCGACGGCCACATCTCCGGCGACGCTCCCATGAAAAGTTCACCCGCAGCCTGGAATGCCGCTTTACCCTACACTTAAAAAAAAAAAAAAGAGTCCGCCAAAACATTCCCATGTCGACTTACATTTAAAAGTATTGCTACAACTGATGCCTTGAACTTGACCTTAGATTTGTTAATCCAGGAAATATAGTCAGTGAGAGAGGAGGGGAAAAAAATCCTGCTGCGCTGCCTCTGACAAACAAGCATTTTTCTGTCTACCGATTCAGGATGCAAACGACACAGCAGAGTTACGAGATATATAATGTGCTCTCTAGATTAAGAGCAGAAAGCAACAGAAGGTGAAATGCCTTAACGCCGAGACAAGCTCATCGTAGCTAGACTGATTCCTGTGGTGCCAAGATCCATACTTTGCCACAGAAATTCAAGTCAAGGTAATCGACTGGGATTCTAAGCTAAATTTAATTTTATAGGATAAGAGGTTCTTTCAAACGCGCATTGAATTTTAACAACGATTTATAAAGGTATTCCCCCCCCCCCCAAACACGTCAGATTTTACTTTATCACACCGCTAACTTTATAGGGGAGCCTTATTCAGATATCGCAAAACCCACCAAAGTAAAGATATTTCTTCATCAAGGATTTCTTTAGGGGGCGGGTACAGGAAGTATCACTATACCGGGGCTGTCAAATCAACGACTTCAAAGCCCCAACTTCATATTTTGATGGACTTTCTGAATCGCAGTATAGCGAAGGTACACCTGTACTCGCGTAACCTTCCTAGGAAGCTGTTTGTCTAACACGGGCTCATAGTACGCGCTGTAGTTGAGGATGCAATGGCAATCCCATGTACAAGCTCAGCCGGCTCTTGAAGGACCAATTCTTGTCTATTCTCTCATATGTCACGTAAAGATACCCATAAAAACAGCTCTCCCTCTAAGCCTAATATGGCTGCTCTTCCCTATGGCCGGGGTGGTCCTTGTTATTTCCCTTTCCCGATTCTTCAAAAAACCGCCGATATTCGCATCACTTCTTACAGAAATTGGGGCGCAACGACACAAGTCGGCACCGTAGAGGCTGGGGGAATTTGGGCAAAATCCCCCGAATCAAACCATACAGAGTGTGTGGGTTACTCGTCCTTTCTCTTTCGGTTTTATTTCCCACCAAGTGTCCATACAGCACAGTATTTTCATTTTACAAACCCTCACTTATTTAAACATAAACCAACCGCTAGCTGGAGACGAAGCCCATCCAAGACATCTCTGTATTAAAATCTATCAATTTTTTTTATGCCTACCCGAGGGCACGTCGAAGGGTAAAACCGGGTTTAAAACACCCTGCTTTTCCATCTCTCCTCGCCCAAGCCGGCTAGAGCGGCCGATTTATACGATCAGGAATAAATAAAGGCACTTTACTCAGTGCGTTGAAATCAAGGCGATTACGACGAAATTCAGATTAATTTAAAGTGGCAGGTTACAACACCCGGCTGGCATTTTTTTTCCTCTCTAGATACACGCAGGCAATGGCGCAAAGCAGACAGGTTAAAACATCCTTCCCCTGCTTTCTCCCACACAGAGCCGTCCACCTTCCTCGCCGGCTCTTAAACCATTAAAATTTCAGAGGCGAACACACGGGAATACAACAACCGGGCGGGAATAAAAACCGAGGAGCCGCTTTTCCACGCAGCCTGGATCAACTCTCCAAGACAACCCGGCGCAGCACAAAGCCAAGCAACCAGCAGCTCCATCTGCAAGCCTGCCCGCGTCTCGGGCTCTGACCCCAGCCTCTCCTGGCTCACTTTCCTGCCAAGATCCTTCTTTGCTTTCCACCTATGTTATGCTGGGAAGCAACATCTCTGGGAAAGGTGGAGCCAGCACCCAAGCTAGCACAAACACTCTTACTTTTCACAACGGGCTCTTGGTTCCTTTTAGCATCAGCCCAGGCAGCTTTTCTCTCCCAAGTCCCCCGCAGCACAAGCGGCACTTCGCCCTCAAACACCGTGGGAGAAAGGGAGTGGGGTGGGTGGGCTGTGGGGAGAACGGGGGGCCTGAGAAACCCTCCACAAAGGCCTTCCGAATGACTTTGCTCCAGTCATGCAGGGGGCTTTGCGGGGTTACCGGGTGGGTGTTTGTTGTTGGCTTTTTGGCTTAATTCACCACCGAGCAAGGAGAGAGGAGAAACATTCAGCCGCTTCCAGGAAGAGCATGAAAATCTTACCAGATATCATATCCAGAAGTCTCTCGCCTGCGTAAAAATATATCCCCACGGAGACTGACAGCTAGGATCCCGCGTTGGGCTGTAGACCTCCAGAGCAATGAGGATGGACTGCACCTTTTTTTTAGTTTGTTTGTTTTGGGTTTTCCTTTTCCCCTCTTCCTCGTCCCTTATAGATTGAATATACCCGGTCAAAAAAAAAAAAAAAAAAAAAATCGAGATTCCTTCTCGACCTCTCAGTGACTTGGGGTCCGGTTGATTTGGGGTTTTACATTTTGTTGTTCGAGTTGGTCTGCCTTTAAGCAGAGAGAAATCTAGCCACTAGTAGGGCATATCGTCCTTCCTGCCAGCTTCAGGCAAAATGCAGCAATATCACAGGCTAATGACGATTATTGCTGTTATTATGACTACTATCATTGCTATTTGTTTTGTCCTCTCTCCCTCTGTCTCTCCTGGTCCCCTAGGATTTCCGATGGCGATTTGCACACAAGGTGATTGCAGGAGGCTAAAATGCTGTCTAATTCCACGGATTCCCATCGCACAAGAAGGAGAGGGAGAGGAGGGGAAAAAAAAAATAGTCCCAGTGTTTTTGATCACGGGACACCCGGCCGTTCCTCCCCAGTACACCCCGGGTCACAGTACAGTAATGACCGTGGGTTGTGCGTTGTAGGACTTGACCTTTCCTACGTAGAAGAGGGCGCTTTCCTCCACGCTTACGGGGAGGGAGGGGAGGGGGAGCGGCGGGAGGAAGAGAGATGCTCTCTTTGGGGATGTTTAATCACAGTTCAGATCTAGGAACGGGCAAAGCTTCTGCCTTTCAGCACGCCATGTTGAAGCTGTTCACTGGAGGAGGGGATAAAAAAAAGAAAAAAAAAAAGAAGAGGGTGGTTTGTTTTTTTTTTACAGGGGGGTGCGGAGGAGGGAGGGAGGCCGGAGGGAGGAGGGAGGGAGGAAAAACTTAATGAACATTTGCATTTCGTACCCTAGTTCATGAATCAACTGCATTCAAGGGGGAGGGGGCCTAGGGGGCAGGGAAAGGCTCACGGGGTGGTTAAAACACCCGCGGCCGGACCCCTGCGGCCGCGGCCGGGGCGCATCGGCCCGGCTGGCACCCACCGGCCCACGGGCGAGAGCCACCCCCGTGATCCCTGCCTCTTCTTTTCGGACTCCTCTACCGACCGAGAACGCGCAAGTCTTCAAATCATCGTTAGAGTGCATTAAAACGCATCTAAAAGTTATGAATGGCAACAAACGGCCTTTTAGCGCCTGCCAATATTTTTTTTTTGTATTAAACGCTGTCTTGATTTTATTGCTAACGCTGCCCGCGGAGAATGCTGAAATGCACCAGGAATGGGGCTTTATTTAAACCATAGCATTTATTATTTTTTTAAATAACTTCAATTTATAGGCAAAAGGCCGAGATGCTTACCGCTTCGTTCAGAAACATACAAAATAAAGTCGCTGCTCTGGAAGTAACGGGCAATTTTATTTTCTTTACATTTCGATATTGAACACCACGTTTTTTCCCGTTTGCTTCAGAGGCCATCTCGGTTAGCGAGGGTTTTTAAGCGGGAATCTTCCTGAGCAAAAGGCGGCCCAAAAATGATACAGTTTTGCAGTTCTACTTAGCTTTTTTTTTTTTTTTCTCCCCTTTTTTCGGTAATATGCTCCTGTCATGGTTTATTTCCCATAGCAAACCACCTTTGCTACTGCCAAGAGCTCGAGGCGGAGATAGATTAAATACCGGATTATTCTCTTGGTGGGAAAAAATACAAAACATTTGCTGTACCCATCCGGCCGAATCAAAGACGTAAGGCCACTTTCTGTCCACGGGAATTTAAAATCTGGGGGACCAAGGACGCCCAGAATTAGGTGATTATAAACTCACACATCCAGACACCGGGAATTAAAGTATATGTCATATGTCGCTGAATCCCGCAAAAATTGCTTGAAGTGAAACTGAACTAATATTTTTTTTTGTCTTTAATTATGTTTTGCGTTTTACACCGAGAATGAAATACTGTTCTGACATTAATGTTTCAATAAATACGCTAAATACACAGTAATAACTTGCTCCCTCTGTCCCTCGCGTCCCCCTGCACATCCGCTAAAATGTTATACCTAGCATTTTAATTTCTAGGGGAGCTGAGAAAATAGAGACCCCACTTTGTTTATGTACGTTTTGTTTTTTTTAATTTTGTGTTTGTTTTCTTTTCAAATCCTTCTTCCGGCACTTTTTTTTTTTTTTAAAAAGTCTGCAAGTAAAACTCCTCGCACATACAACTCTACACAGCAAGCCAGGCACAATAAGTTCCCCACCACCATTTTAAAACGGTCCTAGTAGCGCGGGGAATATAAATAATAATTCTCTCCGAACGACGTGCAGGGACGGATATCGTGAAGTAATATATCACGTCGCTTAATTATTTTCGTTGGTGATATATTTACTTGTAAAACATATTAGGGATGTATTTTAGGACGCTGGCGGCAGATTGGTGAGAGGGGAATATGCAATACAACAGCAATTTGTACTTGAAAATGTATGTGCCAACAGCTTTTGGACGGTAAATGAAGGTAATAAATAACACGAACACACACACCTACACACCGGCTCTCCCCCACTCTCCGAAGTCACAGCTCCCCGGTGGAGGGACGGAGGGATAGGGTCGCGGAGGGCTGCGTGGGTGCAGCCGTGGGTAGGCAGAGACGCGGGAGGACCGAGGCGGGGGCGAGCGGGCACGCAAGCCCGGCGGACAAGGAATCTTTCCCGGCTCGCTAAACCGCGGAGACCCCGTGTCTTGGTGCCCAGTGTCGCCGTGCGGCCGCGGCTCGGAGGGCTCCTCCGGGCACCGCTGCTTTCCCCCCAGCACCCTCCCCTCGGGGTGCCCCGGCGAGCAAGGCGCGGAGCTCCCGGCCTTTACTCACCTGACAAGTCACTCGCCCCCGTTTCCCGAGCAGAACCCGAGGTGAAGGCAACGGGTCCGAGAGGAGTCGCCGTCCCAGCGGGACCGGGAGCGGAGCCGCCGGCGGGGCCGCCGCACTCCCGGGTGTTCGGGGGGGAGACACCCCGGCGGGGAAGGGGAGCTCCGCCGTCGGGCAGCCTCAGCCCTGATCCCGCTGTCCCGCTGGGGGACTTTCCTCCGCCATAGGGCCGGGAAACGCGACCTGCTCCTCCTGCTGAAGCCCGCGAGAGCCTCGACGCTGACTTACATGGTAGCAGGGGTCCGATCCAAAATGTTACCTTACTCCTGCCAACGATCGCGAGTCAAACGCTCCCCTTTTTACCCTGTGAAATATATATGCGGCAGAGCTATTTGAACAGTAGTGGGAATTTAAATTCGCTAATCCACGGTCAGTCTAGAAATGCTTAGCAGATTTGAACGGTAGGTAGTTCAGTCTGAAAAGATAATCTTCAAACGCTAGCTCCGATTAAAAGTTACCTCTTTTTTTTTTTTCTTAAATAAACCCCAACACTGTTATTTCACTAATGTCGGCCATATTCTCGCTGAAGGTTTCTTTCAAGGCGCCCCTGAATTATATTGCTCTGGGGCACGGAGTGTGAAAATAGAAGATCCTGTCTAAGATGCACAGGACTCGAATCCCGCCTATCACCCTCATCTCCGACCTGCAGTACATGTAATTTGCGGCATGTCTCATGCAATAATTATACTGGTTGCGAAATATAACGGATTAAAAAGAATTATTCACTTGGAGAGAGAACAAGTGTAATTCACAAGTGGCTTTCTCCAGGCAATTTAGCTCCTTCAGGAGAAAGCGTTGCAACGACATAGAGGAAGAGGTGGTGTCCGGCGCCTGCGGCCGAGGCAGACCGGTGGGTATCTGCCCACGGACGGCAGGTACAGTCGGTGGGAGACCGACCCCCGTAGCCAGCCCGCAGCCCCCGACCTCCACGCACGGTGCAACCAGAAGGAGCGGCTGCCTGCGGCTCCGCCAGCCCCAGCGTGGGGTTTTGCTGCCTGTTCCTGCACCGCTGAAAATCCCAGGTTGCGGAGCTGCTGCGGGGCCCTTGGAGGCTACTGACTTCCCAGCAGGGAGGGGGTCCCACCGTGTTCCACTCATCCGTGGGAAGCCCAAGGCCCTGTTCCTCCGGAACAGGTCATTGCCCGCCTCAGGCAGCGTTGCGCCCGTGGGTCTTTGACCGTGATCCCTCGCCCCGTGCCGCAGGCCGCGGGCAGGCCGGATCCTTGCCATAGGGGATGCTCCTCGTCACTTCATAGGGACTCTCTGGCACCTCAAAGTACAGCTCGACCGCATCTGCCACTTAGGTACCCCCTCTTGGCTATTTCCACCGCGGGACGGAAGAACTCTCGCTCAGAAAGTCTCTGCTAGGCCTCCGAAAGGACGCAACCAGTATTCCCAGGTTCCGCGGCCGCGGATTACGTGCGGCCTGAGAAATCACAGCGCTCTGCGGCCTCGAGAGCTGCGAGCGGCAGGCGCATAAAGCGCCCGCACACAGCGGGAAGGCTGAAATCCCGCACGGAGCGCACAGCCCCCGGCCCAACAGCCCCCCTGGAAAACAGATCCCGCTCCTGCAGGTACTTTTCGTGTAAGCTATTTCACGAATGCGTTACAGTCAGATCTGAGGGTCGGTAAGCACTCCGCTCTGATCCCTGCAGAGGTGGGTCCTTTTGAATTCCAGAGACGCAAAGCTGGAAGCGCACAGTTAGCGCGGGTACATGATACTCTCTAAATGTACCATAAAGGTCTCCCAATAGCTCTAATTAGAGCTGCAGACCACCGCAGGAGACAGGCGGCGAAAGCAAACCTCCCTTTGTGACCGGCAAAACTCTCCCGCCATTCACAACACCGGCCAGTCGGCGGCTCCTCGCACCGCACCGGCATCCCCCAGCCGGGCACCGGCTGAGCACCGATTTTCACCCCCAGCTCGGCCTCACCGGTCTCCTGCCACGGCCGGAAAGAGAAGTAAGCGGGGCGCTAACTGCTCCGTGCTCTGCCCTGCGGGCTCAGGCATGTTGTGTGCGTAAGGGTCAGCGGCGGCCTCCGCACCGCCGGCCCCACGCGTGTGCGCGCCCGCCCGCCCCGAGAATGTTGCGCGGGTGCGTGCGCGGCCAGGTGCGCGCGCGGTGCGGCGGCGACCACGAGGTGGCGCTGTCGGCCCGCGGATGCCGCCGGCGCGAGGAGCTGTCAAAAGTCAAGGTCACAAATCGGCCTTTTTTTTCCCCCCCTCAAGGTCAAGGTTTCAGGCCTTCCCTGTCCTGTCATCGCCACGCAGCCCCCACACGCCACCACCCCCCCGACCTTCCCACCGAGGCACCGCCAAGCTGGGCAGCGTCCCCGCGTCCCAAGGGCCGACCGGAGCACTCCGTTTGCCGGCGAGAGCTGCAGCGCTGCACAGACACAGCCCCACTCTTCCTCCCCCCAGCCCCCGGCCCGGCTGCTGAACCACTGCTTAACGTTACCGAAACATTTATAGTTTGGGAACGCTGGTTATCAGGCATGCCTACCCCTCAGAGAGATACCGTCCAGAAAAAAAAACAACCCAACCCAACCCACCATATATACATAAACTACATAATGGGAAAAAACAGTATTACAGTTACAAGACAGATACATTATATTTTTCTCATGAAATACACGTAGGTATCGAAAAATAAAGAGTATTTTTTTTCAGGTTTTGTTACAGTGACTATTTTATTAACAGTATTAATACTACTATACCTATCTACACGTCTTGGGTTTTCATTTTTCAGTAGAAATATAAAAAAAAAAAAAGAGGGTGCACAAGTACATTTTCACAGTGCGCTGATTTTTTTTTTTTATTTATTTACAAGATAGCTTCTTATAGTGAATAAAAACAAAATAATGTGCTGGTTGAAATAACTGATTGGATTAAAAGGTGCTGTAAAAGAATCCCTAAACGTTCTACTGCGGCCTCATAACAGACAATAAACAAGGAGAAACGACTAATTACTTATAGATCAAAATATAGATTATATAAATCAAAATACTTCTGGGGAAAAATGTATTTCAGTTCAAAAGTTCTTGGGTATTTTTTTTTTCCAGGAAGATTTGTTTTGGATTTTTTTTCCGAAATTATTATTGTAAATAAATGCCAATATTCACGGTTTTTGTATCTACCCAGAGTCAGTATTTTAAAATTCTCGGGGAATTAGAATATTAATTCTTGAAGATTATTTGAGGTTTTAAAATAGGCAGAGTCCTTCAAAATATATCTACTGTATGGTCTGCAGGAGAAAAAAAATAGACAACAGAAAAACCCCAGTTCAGATGACAAATCATCTTTTGAAAACAAAAAATAAAACCAAAAGACATCTCCAAGCAATTACTTTCCTTTCTATCCCCACTAGTTTGCGATGTTTTTAATTTGCTATCAAGATAGATCCTCCACAGAGCTTCCTTCATTACTGATGTCTCTGAAATCCTTATTCAGTACCTTCGAGGTTTATTATTACTTTTTGACATTAAATGCATTGCTTAAAAAAAAACATACAGTAATTGTACTTTTTATTTTCACTATGGTTTACCTGAGCAGTCATTCAACATACAGTTTGGATTGCAATGGAAGAAAACCAGCTTATGTGTGTCCACATCGACCTCCTCACGTTAACCAGCTCTCGCATCGTGGCCACGAAGAGTCTTCTGAAACAGTAAGGTCGTAGAAGTACTTACAACTTTCTCAGAAAATCGTGTGTCTTAATTGCAAGTGTATCTCTCGGGGCCGGGCGTGTGGGCTTTACAGTCTGTCAGTGATACTGGCTGGCTGTTTGGGATTTCAGGAGAACTGTCAGTTTTAACCATTTTGCTACAGCAATATTAAAAAAAAAAAAAAAAGAAAAACAAAAAGAAAAAAAAAGAGCTATAATTCCAAAGATACAGATCTCTTGTCCTGAAAGAAGAGGTTCATTGTCTTTTCTCTTTTTAATTATTATTAATAATTATTTAAATCTGAACACGAAAAAAAAAAGTTCTGAAACTTGAGTTGCTGCTTCTCCATTTTTAATCCATTAACTGGTAGTCTTCAATTTGTTGATCACTTTTTTCTCTTTGACCCGTCTGTTTTGGAACCAGATTGTGACCTGTCTCTCTGACAGATTTGTAGTTGCCGATATCCTCCTCCGTTTGTCTTTGGTTATGAATTTATTTGTAGCATATTCCCTTTCGAGTTCTTTTAACTGGACCTTTGTGTAAGGCACTCGTTTCTTTCTCCCACGTCTGTACGAGTTCGCGTCGGAGGGATGCGAAACGACGTCTGGAACAGAAAAACCATGCAGGCAAGCGTTAGAAAATCGCTCGACTCGCTTAGGACATCTGCAAGTGGTACAGGGGTTAGAGTTACAGCGCACTCCTCCGCCTGCCCCGCTCCAGCTTAGCTACTAAAGCCCGGCTCAGCATTTGGGATTCCTCTTTCCTGGCCGTGGCAGACAGCAAGGAAAGGCTCGCTTCTGTCAGACAGACAAATAATAACAACAACCCCCATGGAGCCCTGCGAGGGACTCCGGGAAGAGTCGCTCGGGACTGCGGCGATTTACGCAGCCTGCGTGCGCCGGGGTCTATGGAAAATAATACCGCAGACCTTCCCGCGGCCCTTTTCAGCTGTTTCCTCTCCCGGGGCCGGCGGTGGGGCCGGGCGGGCTAGGCGGGATGCGCCGTGCGCCGGCGGGGGGCAGGGGGCGGCACCGGTGCCGCTCCGGCGGCGCCGGGGCGTGTGCGGGCCGGGGAGAGACAGGGCCGGGGAGCACGGGCGGGGCGGGAAAGGGTCAGCCCGGGGATGATCCCGGAGCCCTGTCGGCGGGATACCCGGGAGGGGCGAGAAGGGGGAAGGGGGGGAGGAGACAGGGGGAGCCATGCAGGTGTATTACCCTGGAGAGTGGATTTCCAGAGGTGAGGCGGCTGGCTTTGCTCCTTGGGGCAGTACACTTGCCCGTTCCACCCATTTGTGATGGCCCAAGGCTGGTAGCTGTCCATGGGGAGCAGGGGGTCGTGGCGCGGTTCGCCGGGGCCGCCGATGGCGGGCACCACGGGCATATCCAGATAGCCCGGCACAGGCTGGTAGGGCCCGGCGGCGTAGCCCTGGTAAAAGGCGAACTCCTTGGCCCGCGACGTGAACTCCTCGCCGGAGACGGAGGTGTCCATGTACTTGTCGGCGAAGGTGGAGGCGGGCTGGGCGCAGGACTTGATGGCGTTGTGGTGGGTCATGCGGCAGGGGTAGTAGCCGCCGCCGAAGTAGCCGTAGGGCAGCGCGGCGCCGGAGGAGCTCTGCACGGCGGCCGAGCAGGGGCTGCACTGCTTGACAGCGGGCTCGGCCATGCCGGCGGCGGGGGCCTCGCTGGAGGTGTAGGCGGTGGCGCTGGGGGCGGCCAGGGGCGCGGGGTGAGCCATCAGGTTGCGGCAGGGGTTGGCCGCCGCCGCCGCCGCGAAGTTGCTGCCGGCGTGAAACCCGTCCATGTTCTTATTGATTTCATCCAGGCTGTTGTCGTAGAGGAACATGACGGGCTCGATCCAGCGGGGGTGGAGGAGCACGGAGGCTGTCATAGCCCGCTCCGCATTGAGACTAGTGGCTCTTTTTTAAAAGCCCCAAAGACTGAAAAAAGAGATACTCAATCTCCGGGACTTGACCAACGCTGACGCGCCAGTGTCGCGCCAGGCCGGCCCTCATTGGGCCGCCCGCCCCCACGTGATATGCAAAGCAGCTGATAAACATCTGAAGGAATAAAGTGGAGATAATTAAATAACGCAATAACCGCGCGGGGCCGGGTCCCGGCCCGGGGGCGCGGGCACGGGCGCGGGCACGGCGCGGTCCTGCCGCCGCCGCGCGGGGCGCGGGCGCCGCGGGGGAGGTGGGGGGCGGGGGGGCCCGCCCGTCCGCCCTCTCTCCTTCCCTCCTCCTTCCCTCCTTCCTCCCTCCGGCCCTCCCTCCCCTCGCCACCGAGGCGTGAGCATTTTGGCCCCGTTGTTGCCACGGCGCGTTACCCGAGGTGCGGGGCTCCCCCCAGCACCCCGCCTGATTTCTCCCCTGCGCCGCTTTTCCTCGGGCCCTTTCCGCCCCGAGAGCCGCGGAAGCCCCGGAGGCCTCCCCTTATCTCCGGGAGGAGATGAACCGCACCCCTTCGACCCCCATCCTCCCCCGGTCTGAACCGCCGCGTCTCCCCGGGGAGCGGTGGCGGGGCCCTGGCCGGGTGGTACAGGGAGCCCACCACAAACCGCGGGCGGAGGAGAAGCGTTCCCCGGGCCGCACGCCAGGCCAGATAAGGCTCTCGAAGCGGAGCCTCCCGGGGTCCTTTCTGGGTGTTTTCCTCCTTCCTTCCTTCCTTTCCGCCCGTCGAAAGCCCAAGACCCATCTCTCGCCACAAAGCCTCAGAAGTCAGATAAGAGAAACTGACCTGGAGAACCCGATTTTATTTATTATTATAGGATATTGCCTTTATTATTATTATTATTATCATTAGGATGGGCTAGGAGAGTGGGAGGGTTAGCGGGTCTCAATCGCGATTCCGCTGTATTATTTGTTGATGTAATAATAAAATCCGGGGCCTACAATTCGGCTCGAATCTTTTTTTGCCTGTAAATTATCACGTCGACTTGTATAGTGTGCGCACGGACCCAGGGTGCTCTTTTGTGCCGGGAAAAAAAGTGGTTTATTGGCTGAAAAAAATCTTTTTTATTGAAGGTCATACCTCTCTGCAAGCGAAAGCTAGGGAGAAAACCCCACAATTGCATTCCCTTTTCATGATAAATGTTACAAGTTTTCATAGGACGAAATGCCATTTTTAATATTCCCCGCAACTCCCACCGGCGCGGATGCGTTCGTCCCCGCACCCAGCATTCAGTCATTCCCGTACAACCTTGAACTCAAACCGCTCCATCACTGAGCTATCAATAAACTTGACCTAAACCAGCGTCCATCTCATCGTTAACAGCTCTCAAGCCCTCACGCGTATGGACAAAACAGCCCCAAATACTCCCATCCTGAAAACTAATTAATTTCTCTCCCCCCCCCCTCCCCAATTGCATGTTGCTTTGTTTTGCGCCTGACAGCTCGGCGTATTTATTATCCTATTGTGCTTCCCATTGACGTTGTAGCATTGTTTTGCCCGCATGGCTACAAGCGCAGAGCAGTCCCGGGACGTACATTGTTACCGAGCAGGCTCTTCCTTGCCTAGCGCAGAGCTGCCAGCCACGAGAAGTAGCCCTTGGGCGCCCAGGGATTATATTTTTTTTCAAGGTGCTTTTTCCGTGCGATGGGTTGGGATACCTGAAGTCGCTGTCATTCTCCCTGCTAATTTGGCAGCATTTTAGCCGCTTTCTTTCCTCCATTGTAGCCAATAAAGAGTTCGCATTTTGACTTCGCGTACTCTTTTTCCGCATTCTTCCTCATGGCCAAAAGCAAATATTTATTCCCTGCATATTTTTCCTTTTCTTTCAGGCTCCGGCTTTGAAACCTGTGGATTCCTCCGGCCAAACTGGCATGAATTGGGTCGGTTTGTTTCCCCTCTGGTTTCTCGAGGCTGCTGCTGAAAATCGCGTTGCGGCGGAGCGGGAAGAGGGTGGGGGAGTCGGGGGGAGAAGGGGGAAGGGAAGGCAGCTCTATGGGGCAGCGCTGTTTTACATACGGGTTAGACACGGCTAGAGGCCAAGGTCAAGTTGAAAGTTGCAGTCTAGCCAATGTGAGAACTGTCATTCACAGCCCGAAGATCTGTCTGATTTGCTAAAAAGCGGGTAGCCATGAGAACACTAATCTCCCCAGTTCGCCTCCCTCACCCACACCACCCCACTCCCAGGCCGCCCCCGCTCCAAACCCTCCAAACTCTCCTCTCCCTCGGCCGCGGAGCGTTTCTCGCCTATCTGCCTCTGCTTTTCGAGCCCATTTCCATAAGGAGGGAGAAGCCATGTGAAACCGTAGCTTCCAGCCCCGGTGCAAACTCTGCAAGTGGTGGAGGGTTGGGGGGGTGGAGGGGGGTGGGGGGGTGGGGAGGTGGGGAGCAAAGGGGGCGGGGGCATCCGGTCTGCTGAATTTTGGTGGTTGTTTTTTTGTTTTGTTTACCCACTTGGGGCTGTTCCAGCCCTGTGTACGAAACGGAGAAGGGAGGTTAGATTAAAGAGCTCCCTTTTCTCCCTTCTCTGCATCTCTCCCTCGCTCTAGAGCTCTATTTAATCACCAGGGAAGAGGGCCGTGCTTTTCAGTGTTGATAAGAGCAGTGATACAACTGTCTCCTTCCCCTGTTTGCCATGACGTGGGTGGGAGTCAGGGAATGGGACCGTTTCCTCAACATAGGCAAAATGGCATCTCGGACGCAGTACCAGAAAAAGAGTTATTGTCGGACCCGGGAACTTCCGCCTTTGTTTTGCTTTCCGAATTTGACTGACTTTTAATAAATTATTGACATCGAGAGAGGAGAAAAACCTCATCAACTATTTTATCCTTCCCCCCACACCCCCCAAGTTTTCATTGCTCAGCTATAATTCCTTCCTGCTTTAATGGGTATCTGCCATTAAATATTAGGATGAAACCGTGAGGGATGAAGGCATCGAGCAGAACAGATGTTCCTCGAAAATCATGGACCCTGTAATGAACACCAGGGATAAAAATATGCCCGAACTTACACCACCACCACCCACCCATTCCCCCCCGCCCCCCCCCCCCCCCCCCCGAATATATACCATTCCCTATCAGTTGTGGAAGAGCTTTTATTTTTCACAACGTAAGACTTGGGATGCAATAGATAAATTAGCCAAAACTAAAAAGTTTTCTTGAAGTCACTGATTGATTTGGCCATAAGTTACAAACGCTTCATTTTTGACAATGAACTTGATAATTAAATGCGTCCATGCACGCAACCGACAGACCAATTGAAGCTTCATCGAAGTTTTTGGGTTTTTTTCGTGCGAAATTTAGTTGGGATACAACAAATACAAACGTATGGCAGAGCCTCTGCATTTTCCAAGAGATTTGATGCAAACCTCAGAACTGCTTTGCATTTATATAGCGTGTAAAACATCTTGGAGAGAAATACATCTGTTAAATCGTTTCCTCTAAAACGAGTATTAATTACATAGGGAGCAAGAGGATGAACGATCACGATCAGTAGGAGGATTTTAAAAGATGCAGAAGCCTTTCAGACCCAGGCAACTTCTAACCGATTTTCCTATTCGGTGGCACTCACTCCTCTCAGGGCACGGCCATGCCCACCTCAGGTATTACAAAATCCCTTAGTAGCATTTTCTTCCCTTGGCTGCACCGAGAGCAGTCAGATCGTTTAACCTACTCCGCAGGTGTAAGCAAGTGCAGAATTGGGCCCGTCCGAATCCTTTGAACCAAGTCACTGTGTGCTGCTGCCGTGACGCAAGTCTTGCCACGGTGAGGACTGCACGATTTTGGCCTTAAACGAGAAAATACAAATTATTTGTAAATCTCCCCATGTGATAGGGGATATGGCCACTTATTTTCACAAAGGGGCCTTACATTTTTTCTTAACTCAGAGAAACCAAAAATCTTTTGAGCTGAATGTCAGGTTTTGGGGGAAAAGAACCAAAAAAGGAAAGGAGTTTGTCGGCAGAATATCGAAAAGGCTTATTTTATTTATTTATTTTTTTAATTTCCCTTTCCTTTCTTCCCCACCCCCCGAACTAGCCTTTGTGTGACAACACACACACACACACACACGCACCCTCCGGAGCCCAGCCGCGGAAATTGCCCGACTGAGGGGAACACTGATTTCTTCTAGGGGAATCACTATCGTACGAATACAGAAGAAAAAAAAAAAACCAGACCAATCCAAAACCCCAACCCTGTCTCTCAAGGAAATCCACTCTCACTTTTCCATCCAATGCTTAGAGCTAATTAATGAGCATGAAGAAGAAGGAAAAAAAATCGTAGCTGATTGCTGAAAATATATGTTTGTCACGGAGTTAAATCCCTCTAAACCCGCTAAAAGATCTTAGCTGATAATGGAAGGCTAGAGGGTGATCTTAGTTACTAATAATAATCTTCGTCCTGCAGTGCCCAGGAGTCCTGGAAGACGCGGGAGTAAAGTGATAGCAGGAGCGAGAGACTTAATGGAATTTGATTTTCACGAGCAAATGAAATTTACCTGCCAGAAGGTTAATTTGGAGCAGTACTGTCACCGCTGTTTTCTTCTACAATTTCTAAAGCATCAAGGAGTGAGATAAACATTCCCGAGTCCGTTTTAAAGACACTTTGCGTTTCAGGATATTCATGTGTTTCTAATGGAAGTAAGCAGCTTTACGAGCGGGGTTCGCAGGACATCTTAACTCTCTCCCTCCCACTGCGTGCTGGGGGGGAAGAAGCTGAGATAATTACAAAATAAGAAGAATTCGTAACAGTAAATGCAGAAGAATCTGGGAAGGTTTGCGAAGACGTCCTGAGAAATCCTCAGGCGCACACCAGACACGGACCCACCTAATTTCAGTCCACCCAAACTTTCAAACTGCCACCTCCTATAAATAAGGTGTGCTCGGAAATATTGGAATTGCTTTCACCCGAAGTGTGGGACGCGAACTAATCTTCTGGAGTGAAATCTCAGGAAAATCGCTCCACTCTCTTGTCTTATGTCTCAGCTCTAGCAAACACGTTGGAGGTACTCCAGGAGATTTAAGTGAAAATGGGAATGATCCTGATTTCTGTCTCACAGACAGGATATTTTCTGATGTTTGATTTTGTTTTATTTTATTTTACACTCCCCCCCCCCCACACCCCCGATATTTTCACAAGCGTATTTTCAGGGGGGTGCGATAGTTTTAAAATTGTATTTGGCGGGTGAAAACAACAGAATAGAGGGTTACGTGTTGCTAGTTAGCAGAAAATGTTTTACTGAAACTGTTGTGTAAATGCAGCGATGAAGAGAAGCCCTTGCAGGCTGTCTATCAGCCTCAGGCTGCTTGAATGCAGTGATAAAGTTCCCCCCTACAATTCCATTTAATTTTGCCATGCAAACTGAGACGGGTTTCTTCACAATCAGCTCTGCTCGATCGCACAAAGAGAGCCGAGAACGTTTTTACTCTTAGTAAATTCTGACAAGCGAGGAGGCCAGGCTGGCAATGCGGGTGTCCACTGCAGTAGTTCATCAAGTCGGTTACATCTTCCAGCTAAAAATATTCTAGTATGAACGTGTGGTAGCAGCAGATAACAAAATGATACTCGAGTTAATCTTCCTTGACGTTGTTAGGCTTGTCCTCCGATTTTCAGGACTTAGCGTTTTGAGAGTGAATTATTTTCTCGCTTTATCTACCATTAGGTCACAATTTAAAAAAAAAAAGAAAGAAAGAAAAAGAAAGGGTACAGTGAGCTGCAATGGTATATCCTCTTTATTTCTGCTGGGAGCCTGTAATAATTGCTAACACATGATCACATGGTGTATTGTTGCAGTCTGATTACAATTAAACTTATCCCTCCACCTTTTTCATTAGGGGAAAAAAAAAAAGTTCTTCCTGAGCTTCAGGCCCACTTTGTGCTGTTTTATTTCCCTCTGAAAAGCTGTCGGAGAGAAGCCGAAGTCGCTCTTTCCCTTACAATGCGAGAGAAAAGCGTTTCCACAAAGCCCTTCTCACCATAACATTCCTATAGTAGCGTGACATCTACATAGCGTCCGGCCAGGAGGTCTCAGGGGCAGGAGTGGACGCTGTTGCTCTCTGCAAGAAGTTGCAGGGTCTTCTTCAGGGTCTTTTTCTTATTTCTTTTTTTTTTTTCCTCCCCCCACCCCCCTTCTTTCCCCTTCTCCATGCTGAGTCCAAAGCCGTATCTTCACCTAGGGAAACAATGAGGCTCTCGGTGCTAAAGACGCCTGTGTGCAGTATCTAGGGAAAGAAAGGAGAGAGAGAGAAAAAAAAAATCATGCAGGAAACATTGGACATGTTTGCCTTTACTGGAAGACAGCTGTTTGAGTACATTCTCCAAGAGGGTTTTTCGGTTCCCTTTTCAGAAGTGGTTTTAGTGATTAAAACGTTGACTTGATGGAGGCAGTTTATCTCTAATGTCTGAGTCTGTCTAACAGCTCTTTTTCCTCACTTTTCCAGCTCTTTGCTGAGATCAGACTGTACATACCCCGGACTCTAACCACGTCTGTCTTAAGAAATATCGTAGAAGACACTACAAGTTACACCGCGCTGTCTGGAGGGGAGGGTGACTTCACGGGACAGTTTAGCTGGAAGTTACCTGAGCCACGAGTAAGAGATCTGCCCCACGGAGAGCGGGGAGAAAACCCCCCCCAAACCCTGCATTGCTCCCCCAACCGCCAAAACACGCTCCAGCTGGCGTCCAAGCCCCCACAACTCTGTCAAAGGTGGTGGCGAGAAGGGCAGGAGTGGCTGCTGGAGAAGCTGCGTGACTGCCATCCCATGCCCCGCTGGCTCCTCCAACAGGCCGGGCGGCTGCGGGGCTGGGCGCTCCTCCCGCCGGCCGGCGCGGTGCCCGCGGGGCTCACGCTGCCCACCCGGCCGCCGCCTCCTGGCAGAGCGCTGCGCTACCGGCCCGCGGGCTCAGGGTGGGCCTTCCACACCCGCCCCGAGGCACGTCTGTGCCGGGCGACTCGGCCGGGCTGCCAGCTCCTACCCACGGGTCCCGCCTCAAGGCCCTTCCCACGGCTCCTTCCAGCCCCCCGGGTACGGATGGGGCTCGTTTGGGGTAGGTTTTTCGTATTTCCCTTGGCCTGTTCCATCTGCCCCTCTGGCGCTCTCCGCGCTGCGGGTGCGGAAAGGGGCTTTTGCGGGCAGCGGGTGAGATGGGAGGTGCGTGGCCGCAGGCACCCACGCAGGCAGCTGAAGCGTGCACCTGAAAAGAGTCCCATGTCCCCTCGCCCTGCCTGGCGGGTTGACCCCACGTTCCTCTCGACTTGCGACATGTTATATTCATCCCTCCGCTAAAAGTCGTGCTGGAGCGAGGAGGGGAGTGGGGCTCCCCTTGGTCCGGGGATGATCTTTCCTCCTCCACCCTCAGGCGCGTCCCACTTCGAGCTTGGTGAGATCCTCCTTCTCGCTTGGGTGGGACCCCGCAGGGACAGTCCTGGGGCCACACTTCATGAGCAGTAACCCGCCATCTGCACGGATCTGCGATCAGTTTCGGGGCAGCAAGAACCAGCTGGCTTCGCCTGAGTCCTCAGCACTGCTTAAATGCCCTCTATCCATGTCGTGGGTGCTCCCAGTATCAACCATCTCCCAGCAGAGAGTTATTCGATACCGTGATACGATCCCGTGTTCTCCAATTGCTTTACATTTTATCAAGCACACGCGTTTCTGTTAAAAGTTTATTTGGTAAAAAAATCCCACCCAACCCTCAGTAAACCCAGGGTCTAGAAAATGCTTCCTAGCGCCTAGAGTACATTTCTCAGGTATATATAGTACGTGCTGTCTTTAATAACAAGACACATTTGCTACTCTTCGTGTTAGATGGAACTAATATCTTTCTACCCATACCGTGAACACATTCTTTCAATAGGAATTATACAGTATTTTCCTTTAAACATAACACCAGCCAAATGCTGATAACTTGCATCTCTGGGTAAGTATATTGCTCCCTTTATTTTTGCTGAATCATGAATTTTTCCAAAGCTTATTGTATTTCATGTCTTCTTTAGATAAGCAGTTACATATGTGGCCCTGTTGAAGACTAAATCCCATCCTTACATACGCGACAGCTGACTGTACTTCCAAGATTTTATTTACTCTGGGATCAGCTTAAAGCTCTGCATTTGAGGCTTGCGGTTCGTCAGGAAAGGCGGGAGCAGAATCGGTCCCCCAGTTAACCCGCACACAGCGCACTCCAGCAGTTCCCATCTGCCCATGCCTGGACTGTTAGGTCTTCTCATCTGGGGTACAGACTCCATCTGCCCGAGAGCATCGGATTGTGGTCCTTGAGGATCGCTGTCAGCCAGACCACCGGCACAGGCTGGCACTGCCACCCCGTGCCCCCCACGTCCACGAGTCTCCAGTGCCAGAGAGACGGGGAACGGCCTCAGCCCTCCAACAGCAGTCCTGCGGGCAGCTCCGCGAGTCTTCCGAGGGATACCCGGGGAGAAGGAGCCACGCTGGTGCCAAGGGGCTGGAGTGGAGCTGAGGGCACACGCCAAGGTTCCCACGCTCCAAAGACAATTCGCAACGTCCCGGGAGCCAAAGTATATTTAGTCCAATAATGGCACAGAGAAAAGGGAGTGGTGTCGTAGCAACCCCCTGACATGCCAAATAATGAACGGCTAAACAATAAAGGTTGGTCTCTAGTCAAGCATGCCCCCTGGTCTAGCGCAGACACCTAAAGGAAGAAATCCCCCCTCCTCCCCATCCGTCCCCGTCCCGTCCTCTTGCACGCAACCCGAGGCCGCTTTCCTCCAGATGCAGCTGCCCTGGTGCCAGCGAGGGATTGTCCTCGCTCGGAGCCGCTTCCTTCCCATTGTGGGGAAGATACTCGCTGCCTGCTAGTAATTACCAATTGTCATCCACTTTCACAAGACCATATTTCTTTGCAATTCCTCTCGCCGAGTGTTGGGACTATGTCATATCATCTGTCATCTCCCGGCGCAGTCCGCTGCCACCCCGCCCCCGAAAAAGAAACAAAGAAAAGAAGAAGAAAAAATAATCAAAAACCCCAGCTGGGTGTAACATAAAGCTACATCTCGCAGGTCGTGTTGCAAAGGAAACGTAAAGGCTGTTGTGCCTTTGCTCAGCAGAAGTATCCATATCCGCCGGACGTCGGTTCTCGGTCAACAAATTCGCAGCCCAAGGACTCTACCTGGAGAAGTCCAGCACGTTGTTGGAGCCTGAAACCTGTGTGCACAGCCGGGAGAAGCTGGCCAGGTTGAGCGGGTCAGACCAGAGGTGTAGGGACAAGGTGTCTGTCCCAGCGGGGCTGGGGAGAGACCCCGGAGGAGCTGGGGCACGTCCCGCAGTCCCGAGCCGGGAACCCACCTGCTGCTGTGGGGGAACACTCCGCTCCCGCTCCCGTAACCCGTCAGGAAGTTCTACCCACAAGGAATAATTCCAGTATGAAGTGATGAAGGCACGAACAGACACGTCATCACCACTTTGGGTGATGTAAATATTTGGCAAATAAAGGAGAGAGAGCTTGTCTGACCTATTAATTTTAGCGAGAGGCTGGAGGGAGGGGGGGTTCCGGGTCTGTGACTACCCTGGGGGGGTCACTAAAAGAGAGGTCAGAAGTTTGTTCTGAGGTTCCTAGGAAGTTCGGACCCCACCTAGCTAATCAACTATTTGTCTTTTTATAATTAGCTTTCAGTCAAGTTCTTATCTTCAGTAGGATGGCAAGACCATAATGAAAGGAAAAAAAAATAAATTAAAATCCACTTTATCTGGGAAGACGACAATATATACACAACTGTCCCGGTCAGAGAATGTTTGCCAACGGATTGCACTACTTTTTAAACAATAACCACAGGATCGAACCCTTAAAAGCTGCGAGCAAGAATATTCCAGCTAACATAAAAGTTGCCTGTATATAAAAAGAGAATCCCATATAACTCCACAGCGGAAATCGGTTAGCAAGTATCTTCTGCCCTTTTGCAAACATCAAATGTTCCTGCCATATGTCCATTCTTATTTGTATACTAGCTAAGAAACCTGAAACGTATATATGCGATATTAAAGTAAAACATGAAAGATTTTCTTAGAAATCTGCGAGAGGGGAATGTAGGTATGAGGCGGGGGTTAAAGGAAGTTAAAAAAAAATAACCAAACCTGATGCTATTGCCAAAAACTTTAATATTGAACAACACAGCCGAAGCTTTTATCACGGTACGAAATTTACAGCCCAATAGTTCAAACCTGCGTGCTCATTGCAAGATGTTTCTTCCCCTTTGTGGGTAGCCAAAGGGACGGGTTTGCTTTCCGAGGTGAGGAGCACCCCTGCAAGCCAGGGAAGTCTTTGGGAACGGCAGGTGATCGGCAACTTCAGGGAAAAGGGAGAGGAAGAGGAAAGAAAAGATTTCTGGCATCTAGGGTGGAAATAAAAATATAGCCTCTGTAGGAACTGCATATAGCCTGAATATAGACACTGAAGGAATGAAACGAAGAGGGGGAAAAAATGGCAGAGAAGCCCAGAGAAAAATCTGTAGGCTGGAGGCACAGTAGTTTGCGTCTTCACAAGGTGAATATCTCCGAGGCTCCCCCTCTGCATCCTCATTTGGGCAGGTGATGGAGCTTCCCACGTCTCAGTTGCCACATGATTATGTACCAACTAAGAAGCTGAGTGATCTACACTCCTTCTAAAAAGGGCAGAAGTGGGACAGGAGGAGACCCATCTCCCCCAACTCCCCACAAAATAGGAGCAATTCTACTTTGGGCCTTTCGTACCCAAGGAAAAAACACCTGTTAGACGGGGATAGCCTGGGACACACGCACCCACCCCGTCACGGAAGGGTTGGTCGCTCAAGTGTCGCCAACACATGCTTCAAAGCGCAAGGTCAACGCCTCCACGTCCCCTCTCGGACCTTCTCCAGACGCTCTATTCTCTCCCCAAAATCCGCGGGGTGAACGAAGACATAAACTTCTGCCACGGCACTGGGGAAGCCTGGAGCCGAGCTCTCCCGTGTGATTTAGACAGCGCTCCTCCCGTCTTTTCCTGACGAAAACTCTAACACAGAAAGTAGCAGGAAGGGTTTCGGGAAAGCTCGGGTGTCCGCCGCCCCTCCGGGAACGGCGGGTCACCCCGCGTGTCCCGGCTTGCTCGGGCGGCTCCGCCGGGGCCGGCTCCCGTCCCCTGATAGCGATAACCATCAGGTATTTGCAAGGGTAAACAGAGCCCAGGAGGCTGCGGGGGGAGAGGGAGGGGGTATATCCTTGCCTGGATTTCGAGCACCGTCGGTGGCAAACGGAGCGAGGCACCGGGCGGAGCAGCACGGCGGGTTGTGGGGCCGCCGTTGTGGGACCGAAACCGGCCGGGGGCCGGTCTCACCGGGGCAGGACCCGGGCGGGGCCGTGCCGTGCCGGACTGGCACCGGGAGCCTCCAATAGGGGCAACAGGGGGCCGCGCCGCGGGGCGCCGCCATCCCCGCTCAGCGCTCCGCGGCGGCGGCTCGGCGGGCGGCTCGGTGGGGGCGGCGGCGGCGGCAGCGCTCCGCGACGGCCGGAGGAGAGAGGAGGGGAGCGGTGCGTCCGAGAAGCCGGGGTAAGAGCCTTCCCGCAGGGCGGAGGAGGTCGGGGTGCAATTGCGAGGGTTTCCCACTAGATGTCTGCACAGCTAATGATAATTGAAAGCTCTGTCCTTCCCCGGGTATATCCCCGAGACCCCGACCCCTCCAGCCTTTTTGAAGTCCGCCACCACCATTAGAAATTAAATCCCTTTCCCCCCTGAGTATCCCGACATTCCTCCCCCGCTCCCGTTTCCCTTTTCTTTAAAGAGCGTTCTGGAGCTTAAGCTAGAATAAAATGCGTATTTCTTCACAGAAAAATCTCACCGGTGTACGACTATTGGAATCCTTTTATGACCTTTGATGTGTTTAAATAACACGGTAAAACTGTGCACACACCTCGGATTAAACTTTAATCATCCCAAGTCAAGGACATCCAGGTGGTAAATGGCTTTACTTTGACATTTCTACTTTAGAACAATATATGATCCCAATCGCAGGTCGGAGAGACGTTGCCGGTCTTCTCACCCTGAGAAGCGCAAATATGCTTTTACCTCAGAGATTAGAAACTTGTCGCCCCTGTTGCCTTATTAAAAATAATTAAAAAAAAAATAAAGAAAAGAGAAGAGAGAAACACAGAGAAATCCAACCCCCAAAATCAGGGCTCACCGGATTCTTAGTTATATCAGATAGCTCCAGGCTTCCCACAGGATTGGGTAAGCGTTCCTCTCTGTTAAGCACCGCTCTGCCTCTCCTGGGGTTATGTCTGTGCATAACGATCCGTACAGGAGTCTAGACAAGTTTTGTTACATATGTGTATGTGTGCTAACGCATACATACGTGCATATAATTTTTTAAAAAACAAAATTTCCAAGGTTTCCCTTGGAGCTCGGATAACGATTCTGAACGTCTGAATGCTTCTTCATGAGGATTCTGCGAAAAGTTATGCTGTAGTTGATAAAGGGGGGGTAAAAAACATCCCCTACAGACTTTGTCTCTGGTCCCGGTGCGGTGCGAGCACCCCCTACTAGCCCAAAGTGAGCCTGAGCTTGGTTCCTCACGAACAAAAAAACCCCTTAACAAATAATGTATGTACATTTAAGAGAAATCTGGAAGTCTTTATTTGCTCCACTGCTAGCACCTGGTTTTAAATCAGACAACTTTGGGTTAACACGTACAAGAGAGGGGAATTCGTGGGCCTTTTTATTGCCAATCAAAATTAGTGACAACTAAATTTTGCGTTGATTTTTACCGATGTATCCCTGCCCAGCCTCGGCTTATGCTTGTCTTGGAAGCTGTGGAGCACAGGGAGCTAAAGCCAAGCTTTTTGCATGGAGTTTTAGGTCTTGGACTCACTTATAAGAAAGGCCTAACCATGGGAAATCCCATCCTTCTTTTTTCTTCCTTTTCATCTCCGCTTTGACCCACTAAGACCTTACACCCACTCTGCAGAAAATTAAAATATGATTAAATATGGGATAATTTTTAAGGGAAAACTGGCAGGAGGGAGGAGGTTTCGGGCAGCTAGTGTTTGGGTTAGAAATAGACGACTTCAGGTAGGTAGCTAGGTCTCACTGGGGAATGGGTGAGATTTCGGCTCCACTCGGGAGTGGGGACAAGTTCAATTCCTCGGGAACAAAGTACTCGCGACCTTCACCGCACAGAATGCAAGAGAGTGAGCGGACAGTCAGCCCTGGAAGCACGGCAGGAGGCAACCGAAAAGAACATCCACACCTTCCTCCTGGGGTTTGCTCCAGCCCCACGGACGCTCCCCACGGGTCCCCACGGGAGCAATGACAGAGCAGGGGAGGTCGGAGGAGGGGGGGGGGGCGGGATATGTTGGTGGTGGTCGGGAAATGGTGTGGGGAGAGGAGTAACGCCGCTGGCGCAAAGAGCTGGGGTCGTGCACGGACCTTGCGACACGCCTGAGACTTTACTTCGCTCGTTTCAAGAAGTTTGGAGGCGCTGAGTGAGAAATAATCACTTTCTCAAAAAAAATGTTGGGATTTCGTGAATTATAGGAGCGAAAAGCTCTGCTCCCCGCTCCTTCCCGCCCCGGCCACCGGTTACACACAACCGCCTTACGTGCCTGGGCTGTGCCAGGCGGCGTTATTGCCTTATGTACTGTTGTTATTGAGCGAGATAAATCTGAGCGAAGGAGACATGGTCGCCATAATCGCGGCTCCCTGAAATGCAAAAGGCTGTTCTCTCTCTCTCTCTCTCCCCCTTTAAAATCCCCGGGACTAATTATTTAACTGTCCGGTGTCTCCTCCGCTTCTAATTACGAACTCAAGATGTTTAATGTTAGAAAAATACAGCAGTTGTTTTATACCCGGACAGAGGCTTTACTTGTGAAAGTCACTTCTAAAAAAAAAAAAAATCTGGAAATAATTAACTCGTACAGTTGAGAACATTATGTTGCTTATACTGTAAACGTGTCCTTACACCTTTACAAGACGTTACAGAGGACTTACTCAACTAATTGAAACTGTTATATAGCAGCGCTATGTATTCAACATACTCGTTACATTTCATCTTTATGGACTTAGAGTTTTATTCCTTTCACAGTCTTGTGATTTTTTTTCCTCTAGCAGCCAGTCATTTCATCTGCAAGAAGGAGAGATACTCGAAAAGCTATGAAAAGAGAAGCAATTCAGCGTTATTTTCTCTGTAGTAGGGTGAGACGGATCACAGCATCAAAGGGAAAAGGCTTTAGCTCGGAAAATCGTAGTCAAACATTTCTCCAACATCCTGCCTAATTGCGCGGGTAGTTTCTAAGCTAGCTGGATCAGGTGGTGGGATCTCTTGCTTCTCCCCTTCCCCTAAAAAAACACGAATAAATAATAATAATATAATAATCATTAATAATAATAATAATATAATAATAGCAGCGACTTAAGGAGCTTCTTCAGTTACATCCTTGAGCTGGGGAAGCGAGGCAGGGCGAAGCCGGGTGGGAAGCAAAATGCTTCCATCCCGCTGAGGACCGGCGTGGGGTGACAGTGGAAGGCTCTGCCGGCCGAGCACGGGGATAACCCTCGCGCGGGTCCTGGGAGCGGGGACGGTAGCGCGATCCTTCCCCGCCACCCCCTCTCCCCTGTGTCCCTTGCCCATCCTTCCTGCCGCTCCTCAATGTCCCTTTCCCGGCCAAGGCGACTTGATCCCGCAGACAGTTTGCCCTTCATGCTAGTAGCCAGGGATCCTACAAGGAACCGTTTTCACTGCTCCCACCAGTGTCACGCCTTCAGGAGCTGATGGAGACTTTTGTTCAGCCCAGAATAACTAGCACTCACATAGGCTAGCACAAACACCCGATTCACGGGGCAGGCGGAATAGGAACCAGGATGTGGGCTGCGCTCTGGGCTCGGGTTTGTGCTGAAGATACAGTCCTACAATTATTGTATCATGCTGTTTTCCGTGCAGAGGACAGGGTCTGCTTCAGACCAAGAAATTCGCCTCCCGCAAAGATCCCCCCCAAAACAAACTCTTTGGCGGCTGATTTTTAAGGTATATCAAGACACGACATATCAATAAGGGCAAAGTGAAGAAGGAAAGTCTTACAGGAGCAGGAAGGGCCACTTACAGGAGGGAGAGTGGTGCGTATTCTCGCACTCACGTGTACGAGCCAATATGCCTGTACACTCAGAGCGGTGTTTGGAGATGACGGGGACCATGTCTGTTTGAATCGATGTTTTATTGAAGATGTGCTGTAGTTTCAACTCTACAAGGAAAGCTTTCCTCCAGAAGTCACCCTGCACCCCTGTCCTTTCCCTCGGCTGTCAGAGCAAGGAACTGCCCCGGCGAGCCGGAGATAAACCTGTATCTTTAGTCTCGTCCTAATCTTCTCGGCGGCGGGCGGGCCGCGGGGCCGCGCAGGTGTCGGCAGCTCCGTCGCTGCTCGGGGCCCGGCTGCCCTGCACCGCTCTCCGCGGCTCTCCGCGCAGGGTCCCGCTGACGGGAGGCAGGTGATGGGGGGGTGGCTTCGCAGGCACGGGGACCCCGAAACATGTGCGCTGCACGCACCGGCACTGTCTCCTCTTGACAAAGTCGATATGTGATTAACGCAGACCGACGGCTACCCCCAGCCCTGCTCCCCCTCCCATTTTCTCCTCCCCTCCCGCTCCCTCCTCCCAAGGTCCTTCGCTGGTTTCAATAAAAGACAGGATCTAAGCTTTCTCTCCTTCCAATCAAAGAGGTGTTACGATTGGCCGAAACGAGGGGCAGATGGGGTATTTTCAAATATATTTGCAAACAATATGCAGCCAAGACGCTCGAAGTTTCTCGGGAAGCGAGCATTGTCTAGCAAAACAATGACGGTAAATAAATCAGCCATCGGGGTCCCCGTCGGGATCCTGGGGGATGTTTAACCCGAGTGGGTGACTCACCTTCCCCAGCTCATTAGAAAGCTAACAGGAGGCGCCGGAGATTTACCCCGGGGTTAACGGAGGGGGGACAACAGGACTGCCAAAGTCGAGGCACCGGGGAGAGCTCTGCTAACAGCCGCCTGGCAAACGAGGCTGCGGGCAGCGGGGAAGTCCGTGGGCACCGCGCCGCGCCCCGCAGCGCCTGCTCGGAACGCGGGCAGCAGCGCGGGGCTCTGCTCGGCCCATCGCCGCCGTGTCGGGGCTGGGCGGGCTGTGTTTTTGCAGTGGCCGACTCTTCCTCCCCCCTTTTTCTTTCTTCCCAGAGGTTAAGCGGGTGCAAAGTAAGATTTACAGGCCTCTGTGAAGACGTGAAAATTAAAACAAGTCTTTCAGGTATAAAATACACTCCTGAAATAAAGTTTCGAGATTTATTTACTCATTTTTTTAGCTGATAAACTCCATATTACTCCGAAGGGAAAAGCTTCCCTCGCTTACTGTGTGCACAAGGCAGGGTTTACGCTCGCACAGAGGAGTCATATTCGGAAAGCGATGGTAAAGTCCTTTTGAACGCGATCTTTTCAACCCCGCAGCTGACTGTCCCCCTAGAACGGCGTGGTTTTTTCTGCTGCCTGGCTTAAAGGGAAGCAGAAGGTTTTATGGCCTCCACCGCGGCTTCAGTTGAAAAGTTTTGCATGAAAGACCGAGAGATTAGTGCCCCAGAGCTAGATTTTCTGCCGGAGAGCTTGGAGTCCTGCACAGCCCCGACGTTTTACTAGTCAGTATGGCTTTTTTTTAACTACAGAGCTCGTGTGCTCTATCGAAAGCGATTCCTGGAGGGGTATTTTTGCACTGGGTTTCACTTTTTAACGTGGTCACTCGTTTTAAATCTTAAGAGGCTCAAAATCAAGGTAGAGCCGTTTAGTGAAAAATAACGCACCTCAGCTCTCTACTGTTAATGAACAGAAATTATTCCACTTTCATCTCGCCTTTCAGAAATATTTTTACTTAGAAAGGTCTGGCTGCTAATTGGGGTGTGCAGTTGCCTTTAATCTCCAACACAGCACTTGGAACCTACCCAGAATGAATTAAAATAAGTCTGATAAACAAGAAGTAAACATGGCTTCCCAGTAAAACTCGTTTTATGATCACAGCTTGTGTGCCACCTCAAAATATTAAGTTTAGGCATTTAGGGCATAAAGAATAAAACCCCTTTCCAAAGTCACTAATGCTCACATTTGGTGCTGTTTTAATCCTCTCTATTCGAAGTACAAGGTAGGAATACCTTTTGTTCTAATAAACTATGGGTGGACTACAAATTCGCATGTTTACATCTACTTTCTACCCTGGAATTGTCCCGTGAATTTATGGATAAATATGGGTATTTCTTTTGAAAGCAGATTGCATGAGGTTATCAGATCACTGTTCCCACAGAAGTGCTCTCTTGTCTTCTGTAGTCCTGCTAGTACGTGGAAAGAACGGAGAGTGTGAGTGTGCATGCACAAGTGTGTATGCAAGGAGGGAGCTCAGCCACGCAGTTGTGCAGACTTCCAGATTTATGCATTCCAAGATGGCTCAGTTAGTAGGAATTACAGTGCAGAAGAGCTTTGGTGGAATAAGCTGTAGATCACTGTTTCTCAAGAGCTTAGTGAGTTACCGATTTAAAAAAGAAGAAAAAAAGAAAAAAAAAGTCCCCAGGCATGGAAATGGCTCTAATAAAGCCCATGTTGTATGACTCAGAAATAAACGCTGCACTGAACACCTAGAAGCCCCAAAATCACGGGACCTTGTTCCCACTGGAGAACATTAATTGAGTTCCTATGGAGTGGGGAAGCGCCATTTGCTTGTTTGTTTGCTTGTTTGTTTTATTTATAGCCATTCCTATGGAGCTCATCCCCAGAGCATCTGCATGCCCACTGGAGCCAGATCTGGTTTCCTGGGTGAAGCCCCATCCTTATTCAGTAGCAGCGCCTTGGAAATGTCTGCTAAAGAAGGAATTGACCTGCCTGAAGCCTGCAGTGCTCCCGTTAGAGACTGGAGTCTGCTCCCCTCCCAGGATACTCCCATACAGGAAAACAAAATAATTAAACGAGCCTGAAAGCCGCTCGAAATTACAACAGCGAGGTGAAATGTTCTGTGTTTGTTGAAGGATTTCAGAAAACAGGTGAAGAATTAAGATAGGACTTAATACCATGCATATCACATGTAAATGAAATATTTAATCTGCCATTTCATCTCTCCTGTGTGCTCAAACACCTCCAAAAGTTCTTTGAACAAATATTTAGTTTCCAAGCTATAAATTCGTCTTATGCAAAGAGAAAGATTTTAGGATCTCTAGTTTAAACTCGTTCCTACCACTTCTTGTGGTGCTGAGAAATATCAAACCGGTCAGCTTACCTTTCCCACGAGTCGTAATTAAAAGAGAGCTAGGGGGTGTGAGGGGTGGAATAAAAGAAAGGGTAATAGCATTCCAAAAACTGTGAGTTCACAAATTGCTATTAGCATCCTTCCTAGTTCAATTCTTTCTTCTGTTAACTGATTTTTTTTTCCAATACCCCTGCAGCAGCTCTGTGTTTCTAGTAACCCTGCAATATATTAAAAGCCCTTAATAATATCGTTGTCAGAAAGGAAAATAAAGAAGAGAAACTGCTAAGGAGAGGAATCGCTACAGTATTCCCCAATCTACCAGGTGACTTGTCTAGAATGAGAGCATCTGTGCCATATTTTCTCCTGAGATCCAAGAAAAGCACAGACAGATTGACTGGTATTTTGGTGTGTTGGATTGGGATGAGGTGGGGTGCGATGGGAAAGGGAGACAGGGAAGGACAATCCTTCTGAAAGACTTCCATGGAAGTAAGTTGTCTCAACTTCCAGGGAGGAGAAAGCTGGCTGTGGTGACAGTGAGTTAGTGGCTTTTGATAGGCAGGTGAGGGGCCCCTTTCCCAGCCACAGTCTTTAGGTGGTGGTAGTGGGGGTTGGAGGGGCAGTGGGAACCTTTCCTAGCGACCCTACACTACTTAGACAGCATTTATGGACGGATAAAGCTGAACATTGGACAGGACTCCCTGAAGGAAAAGAACCTTTCAGTGTAGCCATCAACCTGTCATCACTGCAATAAAGGTGTAACACACAGGAGTGCTGGTAAGAGCCCAGGGTTTATTTCCTGGCCCTGTCACATGACATGGGGCCAGGGTTACCAAAGGTTACCCCCTCACATGGAAAGGATCAGTGGCCATCGGCCCCAGCAGCTGCTTCTCCCTCCTCCTGTCTCAATTTTTTTATTCAACTCATGTGTGTGTGTTGTTAAAAAGGCAAACCCAGCAACCCTGATCAGCTACAACCTTACAGATGATGAATCACATGCTTGCCTGCAGCCTTCTAACACTGTGTCACAACCAAAGGCTTTGAACACCTTTCTGCACCTTCCTTGTGTCCCTGGAAGAGGGAAGAGTTCCTTTTTCCCATGTGGTGGAGATACATGGTCATATCCCAACGCTGCAATGCTTTTCCAAACATGGTATTTGGTGTCTTCTAAGTGAGTCCCTCCGTAATGATCTGCTTACCCACCCATGTGAAATGTAGTGGGGTATTTTTGGCTGGGTATTGCAGTGTCAGACCCTGGAGGCACGTTGCACCATGAAGCCAGTGTCAGGATTTGCGTGGGAAAGCTAGACAAATATTTGGGCCATGTCATTCCTTGTTGTGCAGCTCCCTGTTACACTAGAGATGCAAGCTCTGTTACACTAGAGATGCAAGCTCTGTTACAGCGTCCCAGCTAGTGTGTCAGGGGTGGCGTAGGAGCAATGACAGAGAAGGCCTGGAATCAGAAAAGCAGAATGGAAGTAACCAGAGGCTACAGAATTAGTAAGAAAGGCTGTTTTCAACCAGATGTTGGTTATGATGCCTTTGCTGTGGCTTTCTCCAGACAGACACTTGTCAGACTGCAGTGTCCTACCCAGGATGTGGGTGTAGGTAAATGGCTTTCTATGAAGCCTTTCAATAAAATCCACAACAGAACGTAAGAGAGTGCAAATCGTTGGTTATAGGTCTTGGAGGTTTACGTTTCTTTTATAGAGGGTTTGGTTATATTTTAGATTTACTCAGTGTAACAGAGCCAAGCAGTGGTATTACAGACAGAAAATATTTGCCACCTCTAAAGAGCCGGAACTATGGCTGAGTCCTTTGATTCAACTTCCCTCCTCAATGTACAGAATACCAGAGCAAAGGTGGCCAGGAATGCCTGTACTGCCGCTGCTCCTGCTCCAGATTTGGCCTGATGTTCCTTGTGGGTCAGGCAGACCCAGACTGGCTTTGTGCAGGCTGATAGCAGGAGGCCTTCAGGCTCTGTTCTACCTGCAAGGAATTATTAAGGGTAATGATACCTCAGTCCTATCTTTTCATCCTTATTATTGCCATTGCTCCTCAGCACTGTAAGCAGGACTCAATTTGTGGAGTGAATCAAGAACCAGAGAACACCAAGATGTCCCCTGCCCTGGAGTTTTCCATCTACATGTAGAAAAAGAGATGGTGGCTCAACACTGGGAAGAACTGGGAAACCCAAGACATCAGCAGCTTACCTGACCAGCACCTGCTCAAGGATTCAGGATCCAGGTGGTTTGTTAAGGAAGTGACAGCAAACAACCTTTTTTTCATGAAAAAACCTTAAACAAAGACATTTGATCCTCGATATTTTTGGAGTTTCAGTTTGATTTCTTGAGATGAAGACAGTGGAAGTTTCCTCATGATCAAAATGGAGGGAAAAAAAAAAGAAAATGGTACAACTCAGAAATGGTAGAAAAACATGAAGTTTGCCATGAAAAGAAATAGTTTTTTTTCCAGTCAAAACTACTCTAGTGAAAACTGGGTTGTTTCCACTTCAGATTGTCGCACAGCAGCTGTATCATGCGTGGGATGCCCCTAAGCAGATGAATTGGATTACAAACTGGATTAGTCCCTTTTCCAAAGAGAGATTCTTGGAGGAGTACTGTAAAGTGATCCTGATGAATATGGTAAGCGGGTAGGTTGTTCTTATCTTATTACCCTCAAATATCAATATGAATAACAAGGACACTGTTCCTCTTTAAAATGCTATGGGCAATAACATTCAAAGGTTGGGGTTTTTTTACCATAGAAAAACTGTTAACTGATCACTACTGCAGTCATCACCATGAAGTAACTAATATTACCCCTATTTTACAGGCTGGGAAGTGGAGTCGGAAAGATTAGGGCTTGCCCAGAGCCAGCAGTCAGGCAGGAAGAAAACTCCAGATTTCCTGGCTCCCACTCTCCTCCTAAATTCATCATCCACACTCCAGTGATGTCTAAACAGTGGGGTTTTTTTTCTGAGATAAAATACATCCTTCTTCAAACAGTTAAAATATATCACGAAGTTCTGCCCCCAAAAAAATCTGCGTCGTGGAATCCGGCAGTGCTGGAATGTGATTTAGCATGCTTTGAGGCAGCCCTGCAATACCTTGCACAACAGGACCTGATGCGTGAGTGCCATGTAAACACAGCCTCTGCTCTCTGAACTAACCAGAATGGTGGGAGAACAAGGCTGCAAGAGCGTGTGTAACGTCGGAGCGGATTTGCTGTGGAGGATTCATACTTTGACTGTAGAGGACCCTCCCCTGTCACTTCAGCTAAGGTTTTACCCATCCAATTGCATAGGCTAAGTGACAAGGAATGGTTGGTTAAACTATTCAGTAGGTGACATACCCATTCCTGAGCCATTATAAACCCACTGTATTGATTCTCCTCTAGCTAATGGAAAGCCTTTTTATACAGGAATGAGGTATTTAAGTGGGAGCAAGTAGTTAAGCCGGAGCATCCATATAACACAGCATTTCACTGAGGGATGTGATTAATGATTCAGATTGGATTTTAGCTGGTGTAGATGAAGAGGTTACTGCTGCTTTCACTCCAGCTGTAAAAGAGGAGGGTGCCCATTCCTCAGCCGTGGTGTCTGGTGTGTTAATTTAAACTGAAATCATGTTAGGTTAATTAATAACAGTAGCTGTGAATGAAGCAGCTGAAGGTAGATATCTCTTCTGCCTTGTCAGCAAAGCTGTCAGGGCTCAGGAATCAGAGAGACTAATTAATGTGTTCCAGCAGTGGTTTCTATAAACCTATTTTCCATTTCATTGCAAATGGAATAAGAGTTGCTGCGTCCATCAGTTGTGCTGTCATAGCTGTGAGGTGGTAACTCACATCACCACAGCTTAAGTTGCCTGTCAGGCACACTGGGGGTGACCTGGTCTTCCCTGCTCAGGAGAGGCCTCCTCGATTTCAAAAGAAATTAGTTTCAACACTCTGCATCCAACCGCCACGCAGAAGTGATCTGGGTTGCAGTTTGAGTTGGAAATCTACGTGGAGATTTACGGGAACCCTTTATCTCATCTGAGTTTAATCTGATTACATTTAGATTAGATTAATTTAATACAAGCCAACAGAAGACACTCACTCCAAACTAGGATGTTATTGAAAGGATCACACTGTGCTAATGAGCGTCTATCCTTGAAAGCTCATGCAAATTAAGATAGGATCTGAATTTAAAATGCAATGGCTCTCCCTGAGCACCTCCGAACGTGAACATTCTTGTTCTGAACAGGTTCCTGTGTTCTTCCTTATCTCTGTTGGGAACTCAGTTTGTCTAATCAGGAAATTCACCTGAGCTGAGATGGGGTGTGGATCTGAGGTGGAGCAGCAAGTCCTGTGTGGACATTCTTAAGTGTTTCCATGTGTGAACAAGTCTTTGCCCTCCAGTCACAGACTTCATCAGGAACGGCTCTGTACATTGAGCTGTATCACACAAATTCTACAGATTACAAAGTACAAATTGCTCTGTGAACTTGCCTAGTTCATAGGTCACATCCACCTTCTCTGTTGTGTGGTACACAGGCACCTGAAAGTCAGTGTTCTGATGTCATTTGATATGCAAAACCTCTGAAAGGTGTTGGTTAGGCCAATACAAATGCCCACGACTACGCTGAGTGTGAGGTATACTAGCCATGAGAATTGCTTTGATTGACTTCTACAGTACAAAGGGTGTGCAAAGCCTTCCAGTCAGGAGGCAGAGAGACCAAATCCTTTAACTAATGCACCCAAAGTGCATCTAAAAGCAAGTACTTGCAGATTGGAAACTCCAGTTGATAGGTTACTGCTCTTTAGGAAGGTTCTCTTACTAGTGTGAAGGCTCGATGACATGGAAAATACAGTCCATGGGCAGTGCATCTTCCATTCCTGTAGTACCAGTGCCTTTCACCTCCCTGCAGGGCTTGGAAGACACCAGATTTTCATTTGGAACATTCTAAACTCATACATGTGCTCCTGTCTCAGAAATGAGGGACAGGCTTCTGTTCCAGATTGTTTTCACTGGGACATATGCAGATCTCATTTTAACTGGCAGAGGTCTGAGAAAGATCCACTTGCTGCTTTCTTGGGCATTTACCCCACAGAGCTCTGCTGCAGAGTCATTTCTGGTGGAGGTGGTAGAGATGGGCTCTCTCAAAATGTGCTATCAGCAGGAAAATACTTGGCAAACACACGGCTACAGAGGAGTAAAGGGAGCAGAGTAACATCCCTGTAGAGAAAGATGAGTTGAGAATTGCCCCCTACTCCAAGAGCTACCAGGTTTAGAACACTTCTTTCCTGATTCCCTGTCATCACCACCATCTGCATTTGTTTCTCTTAAACTCATGATGGCTAGATTGGGCCCTAACCTTTGGATAACTCAAATCCTTTGCCCCCCTTCCTCAGCAGCTGCTCTTCCACTGTCCAATTTTCATGCTGATACACCCATTTGATTTCACCCTAATCCACACAAAGTTCGTATTTCTTAACTCTGGGAGAGTTATGACCTAGCAGGCACCAGAGTGGTTATTATATGGGATTAATGCATCTGCCATACAAAGATTCTTTCAAGACTACTTGAGGGTTTTGGGGGGGCTTGGGGATGTGTGCGCCTTTCTTTTTTCCTTTCCCATTTTGCAGCACACATTTGAATAATTTTTAACCCTTCTTTAGGTGTGACTTTGTGTGTGCATGTGTGCGTGTGAGTGTGTGCCTAACCCCCTAACGTGGGTGCAATCAGTTAAGGAGTTGGTTTACAAACCCACATTTCCAAAGCCCTCAGTCTTGCATGGATCTGGCATGAAAACCTCAGAGAGCAGCCAGAAATCAAGTCCTCTCCACTCCCGCCCTTTTTATTTCTGTGAATGAGTATGTAAGAGACCTATAAATATAAAGCTGTGCAGGCGTGGAGGAAATCATAAGAGTCAGGCTGGTGATATTACCGCGGGGAGCTGTGAAATCACCAAGGATTTATACAGGCACACACGGCGATGTTGTCATTAAAAAGAAAAAAAAATGAACTGGGAGGATGGCTGTTTGGCTCTGTGCTGCGTGTGGCAGCCACCTCGGACACATGGCTTCAGTACCTCCCCTCTGTGCTCTGCTGGGGGACGCCAACCTGAGGGCAGAAAGTTTTCCAGCCCCAACAGTGGTTTGGAAATCAGCCTTTTCTTGGGCAGTATAAAGCAAACCAGTTCTGGTTTGGCGTCTTTCACATTTAGAGGAGGGCTTGTGGAAGAGGGAGGTCATTCCTGCTGCTACACCCAAAGCTGGGGGGGCGTGTCATGGAAACCAGGCTCTGGACAAACTGGCACTGGGGCCAACTGCACAGCCTGGGCCCCAGTCCATCGCCCTTGGTGCTCCTGGGCCAAGAGAATGCTGCCCATGAGCCAAGAGGGCTGTGCAGCTATTGAAAGGAGGTGGAGGGTGTTGAACTCTGGCCATCTGCCCAGGGGTTCTCCCACAGTTTTGGTGGAATGGCATCTTCATAGGATTCTTTATATTTACAGCATCGCTGATTACCTTTTCTACAGTGTGAATGCTTCTGGCCCTTATGGGGGAAATATGGCCCTGGGCAGACAGCCACATCCTCCCTGGCTGCCAGGGTGGGGACTGGTTCAGGGAATAGCTCCAGCAACAACAGCCCGGTGGGAGGAGGACAAAGGTCGAGGCGAGCAATTTCTCCCTACCCCTCTCCATCTGAAGGCCACCTCAAAGCTGTTCCGTTCCCCCTTCTTGCAAGAGGGCCCCTTATAGAAGACAAGACCCCGATTTCAAAGGGGGCTCCTTACCCGGGAGTGCTGTGTCTGGGGTCGGGGGAGGCAGGAGCCAGGAGCTGCTGAGGGCTCCAGGGCTCTCCCGCTCCCTCCTGGCCGGGATCAGCAGAGCTGAGGGGCCGGAGCAGCCGCCTTCATCCCGACCTCGCCCGCCGGATCCTCTTTCCCAGGGCGCTCCGTGCCAGCGCTCGGGGCGGGGTGGGGGGAACACGGCAGGGGCTTACTTGCACTCTCTTGCCTACAGCCCCGCCAGTTACGGGGTCGGGGGCAGGGTCTGAACCGCTTGGCTGTCTGTGCTGAGGGAATATGTGAAATAATAACCTCCACGCAATTAAAAGTGCCCTATCTCCCGTAAAGTCGGGCGACTTCCCTCCTGCTGCCCCGGAGAGGGTGCCTTGCGCGGCACGGCAGGCAGCGAGCTCAGCCCTCTCTGCTTGGAGCCCGTTGCTGCTCGGTCAGTGTGGATTTGCGGGCTGACCTCGCTAGTGCAAAGTCCACTGGTGTTCAGCTTCCCGTGAGGGGGCAAGTCACGAACCCCCACCCCACAGGGTCTCCTCTCTGCATCCCCTAGGCGTACCCGTCTGCTGCACGTGGCGGTGGTGGTGTGATTGGGAGCACACGCTCTCAACTTTATCCCACTTCCAGTGCTTTCCCCGCATCCTGCCTGGATGCCAGGAAACGTTCATCTCTTCACAACGTTTTATTCTGCTGCTTCTTTCCTAGTTGTGAGAGTTCCCTACTCCTTTCCTTTCCTTTCCTTTCCTTTCCTTTCCTTTCCTTTCCTTTCCTTTCCTTTCCTTTCCTTTCCTTTCCTTTCCTTTCCTTTCCTTTCCTTTCCTTTCCTTTCCTTTCCTTCCCTTCCCTTCCCTTCCCTTCCCTTCCCTTCCTTTCCCTCTCTGCTTTGGCTTGCTCCTCTCCTCTCCTCTCCTCTCCTCTCCTCTCCTCTCCTCTCCTCTCCTCTCCTCTCCTCTCCTCTCCTCTCCTCCACTGTCAACTCTCTTTTTTTGCAACCCCCCCCCCCCCGCCGATTCCAAAGGGTACGTCGGGCTTTTGCTGTATTGCTACAGTGCCTGGAACGAAGCGTATTTGGGAAGCAGACGTAACCCGATCAGATTTATTTTTCTCCCTCTCCGCGGAGCGCTGAATTGCGCTGGGGGAGATGGGAGCAGGGAGTCGGCCCAGGATGCCGTAGCGAAGCGTGGCTCCCCGTAAGCCGGCGCGGGCGGGGCGGACGTCACTCGTCTCAAGGGCCCGTCAACCTGCTGCCGTGCAAAAGAAAGTGAAAACGTGTTTAAAGCGTGGGCGGCTCCACCCGCCTGTGCTGGAGCCCGACTCTGGCCAAGGGACCGCCCTGCGGCTATCGCCTGGGGGACAGGTGTGTGCGGCCGCGGGTTCCATCGCCTGCCCGGCCTCGGATCGCCCCCAGAGTCATGGGAGCGCCCCGCTGCCTTAGGGTTCTTCGTTTGACTTCTGCTCTTCCCAAAACATAGGTGGGGAGTGAATCTCGTGGTCCTCTTCTAGGAGGAAAGGGAGGGAAGAGCTGTAAGGGAGAAACCCTAAAATATAAAGGTGTTTCAAAGTTTTCCCTCTGGAACCATCTCGCTGCAGTGATGTTCGGGGAAGGAAGCTAGTCCTGCAACGTCATTCGTATCTCCTATGGTCCTAAGGAGAAAAAATGATAAGCCACACACCAAACGAGAAAGGAGCAGCACATGGAATGTGTTCCATATGATTTATTTTTCTTTTTATTATTATTATTGAATGCAGGTTGGCAGCAAGACTAAAAGCATTCAAAACGAGTTCTGTGGACTGGAGATGAAAAGCTTCTACCGGTTGCCGTGCACCCCTAGTAGGAGGCATGTACTGGCGCATCGATGTGGTCTTTCCGGATTTGAGCTGATTTTTCAGAACTGGAATTTAATGGGGGAACCAGGGCGGGAAGAACATGTCTATATGCAGACATGTCCTAAATATGTGTGTGTTCGTGCATATGAATATGTGCGTGTGCATATACATATAGAATAAGATGTGGTATATGGGTGCAAACCACGGACCTAAACGGGGGGTTTCTTAGAAGAAGTCAAGGAGGCGATCAAAGCACAGTCATGTTCATTTCGATGTATTTAAGCTCTGCACACCTAAACCCCCAACCACCCCCAGGAAATGTTGACTTTTTTTCCTTTTTCGGAGACCCTCCGAGAGCGGCAGAGGGGACTAGGCTGCCCCGGCCAAGCTGCTGTCGTGTGTCGCGACTTTCCCGAGGTACCGCCGCGGTAGGACCTGTTTTACCTGCAAGGGCGATCTCGCCCCTGCGCGTGCTTTCCAACAGTTTCATGTTGGACTGGGCAAAATGTTCTTGACCTGGAGGGATGATGACGGTGAGGATGATGTCATCTCTGAACGAACCAGCGAATTAGCCGCGGGCTACGGAGCCGTGCCCCCGGGAGGGAGGGCGCCGGGCGGTGCTGGTGCCACCGGACCGTTCGGGAGGCCGCTCTTCCAGTGGTTCCTTCCCTGCCCGCGGGAGGAAGGCGGGGGAAACCTCCCACGTCCCGGCAATTCAGGCGGGAGCCGCCAGAGATGCTGTGCCTGCTCGCCTTGCTCCTTCTCCCACACGATTCCCTGGCACGGGGATTAAAAAAAAAAAAAAAAAAAAAAAAAAAAAATCCGGGCGGTCGGTCGGGCGGTCTGGGCTGGCTCCTTTCATCTCTGCGGCCCATCAGCAGTGGGGGGCGCAAGAAGACAGCAGTTAGTGTAGGACCGCGGTGATCATAACCAGGGACCGCCGGCCGGGAGGGTGGGAGGGAGAAGGGATGTCTCGATTGGCGCTGCAGGGAGGACGGATGCTGCCGGAGTCAGGGGGGAGAGGGAGGGGGGTATGGGGTGGGAGCGGGGTCTGTGCATAGGTCCGAGCTGGCTGGGTCCCCGTCATCTCCCGGACCCCTACACGGCCTGGGCTGGGTCGTGTTCCCTCCTCGTCTCCTTTGTTGATGCGACTTGCCTGGGACTTGGGGATCGGGTCCTGGGAGATGAATTTCTAAAGGAGTGTGCAGAGAAATAGAGCCATCCAGCATGGGACACGCAGTGCAGGGAAGCTGACCCCGTCTGTGTGCCATGGCTACCTGCTGCAGCCTTCATGCTGTCAGCTGTTCCTTGCGCAGTGCTGCCCTGCCTGAGAAATAAACCCTTGCCCCAGTACGTGCTCATTTCCGCTTTCGGAAACAGCGAATACCCGGGCACTTGGTCTTTGCTTCTAACATTATCTTTTCTCACGCCCATTCTCAGGCAACACAAGAGGCAATTGCATGAACATGTCCAGATTTTTCTCTCCGTGCTATGCCAATACGCCCCCGATTTCCAGCAGGAACATGATGATCTGTCTCCCAGCCTGCCTGAAGCTGCAGGGGTTCTCCCCTCAGGCCAGCATCCCCCCTGTATCCAGGGCATCCCGTGGGACCACCTGAGTGTCTGACACTGAGGATAAGCTCCATCTCACTGGTCTCCCACACAGGCTGCATTTTTCTCTCTGAGTCTGGGAGCAACATGGTCAAGGTCGGGCCCGCCTCAGGATCCATGAGGAAGCAGATTTCTCCCTGTTCAGATCAGCCAAGGAAGCAGGAGGCTTGAAAGACAAGCCTCAAGGGGTTAATGTAATTCTGTTACAGGGGTGGATAACTCAGGTTTGTCTCTCTGCCCACTTTGTTCTTTCTCTGTTTCTGGCCCTCAGTGACCGAAAAACTCAACAGCAGTGTTTATCAGAAATTATTAATACTACATAGCAGCAGTTAGGATCAAAAGGCAGTCAGTAGTTCCAGTGAATCTGGATTCATTGTAAATATGGATCAACCAAGAAGGGAGGGGGAAAAAAGGGCGGGGGGTGGGGCGGGGGGTGGTGGTGGTGGAAAGCAGCATAAATTAATCTGCTTCCAGATATTTTATTTGCCTGGTACAAGTTTTTTTAAACAAACTCTCAAAATTTCCTATTTGTTCCTGGCCTGAACTCAGTGCTCCCTGGCAGAAGCCCATCACTTGCTGTGAAAGTTTCCTACATCTCTGCTTTTGCCCTGATTATTAGCTCATAGACCCACTAGTCATCTGAGACATGACACTCATGGTGTGTCCAGAGTTGAGCTCTGTGAGAGTAGAGGGCAAGAATGGACCATGGGAGAAGGTTCTCCATCAGCACAGTTCATCTGGGTTTGTTCAGTACACATGCTCTGCTGCTCCATGTTCACCTTGGTTGTCAGTTACCTCTGTCCTTGTCTGGAGGACCACGGATTTCACAGACAGGGGATGGAGAGGTAGTGGTCAGGCATTGGTAATCCAGTACTTAGGATGCAAACCTGGGAGATTCTGTCAGGCAGCAGTACTGAAGTACTTGATCACTGTTCAGAGTGTCAGGATGTGCATTTTGGTCTGTGAACGTGCATCCTGGTCTCCGAGGGTCGTGCACGGAGGCGTCAAGCCAAAAAAACCCCAGGCAACCAAACTCGCACTGCGATAGCTGATCTCAGCTTGGCTAGCTGTGGATGAAGTTTCTTGAAGGTGGAACTAAAAGTTAAGGGGTTAATATTTGACTGCTGAAACTAAAACCTAGGTAAGGTCCACATTTCAGGTTTTATGTGTGTTTCTTTTGGGGAGAGTTTGAATGAGGCAGAGATAGACAAAAACAGAATAAGCCTTCTGCATCAGTTCAACTACTTCTCTTGGGACACCTAGCCTCAGTTAGGAGTAAAGGAATTGTCATTGAGATGCCCAGCATTTCCTTGTTATTTTCTTTTTATTTTATTTTTTCATTTTTTTTCATTTGATTCATATATTAACTTTCCATTCCTTGTCATCCTAAATTGAGTCTCATTATACATGTCTGTAGCTTGTTCCCATTGAGTCATACCTGCTTCTTATCTCCTTTTCAAATCAAAGAGGAAACCACCCTTTTATTACGAGAGGCTCACAGTTGAATCTCTGGAGTAAGAAACCTACTTCTGGCATTTCCTTAATTGCCAGAGGTCCCTCAGGAGATTCTGTACCCCTTGGACACCCATATCTCCAAAGAAATCTTCCACGGGGATTTCTCACCCTCTAGGGATGAAAATGGTCCCCGGGACCCAGTTTATGAAAACCTTTTGCAGTTTTGCATTCATTTTGTCTTGGCAGAGCACATGTGGGTTCTATTTCCACCTCTTAGGGTCAGCCTCCAATGCTCCGAACCCCAGATACACCCCTCTCCACACTTGCTGATAAGGCCCCAGTGTAAAAATAATCTCCAGCCCAGGGAAAACACCGGGATTTGGCCTATGTGGAGCAGAACCAGGCCTAAAGCTGCCCGCACGGCTGGAAAGCGAAGGGCTGCAAGAGAGCGCAGACAGCCGCCGGCCCCGACTTGTTTACAGCAGGCGGGCACGGATGACACCGTGAGTTGCAAACGCCCCTCATTCCAGCCATTTCCTTCCGGGAACGGTCGGAGGATGTGCTCTCACCGGGCTCTGCGGCGGGAGGGGGAGGTGGGAATAGCGGGGTGCCCCCCCGGGCCGCGGGGCCACGGGGCGGTTGTCGGAGCCCCGGCGAGGAAGGCGGGCGCCCGGTGGGGTCCGTGCCCCGGCCGGCAGCTCCGCTCCTCTCGGCCCCTCCTGAGCCGCCGGCTTGTTTTAATAAAGCAGGACGCGGATTTTCAGCAAACCGAGACCTAACACGAATTCCGAAGGGTGGGTTCCCCCACCCCCGTTAGCCTCAGGTCGTGAGATTGCTGGGGGCGAGGGGTAGGAACACAATGGGGATAAAAGGGGCGTGTTTGGGTACAGAAGGTAAACACAAGTGAAACACCAGCCGCTGTTTCACGTCTGGATCAAGATACTAAACGCTGAGAAAGGCTGTGTGTTCGCCTCTGACATTCCTGCGGGTTTTTTCTTGGTGCTGCTACATCATCCCTTGCCGCTCTTCGTTCCAGCGCCTAAAGACCCCCTGAAGCCCCTCCGCGTTTTTCTAAGAGATGCTTAGGCGCACCGAGTCTCAGGCGACGCCATCACCCGTGGGCGGGTTTCACCAAGATGCACAGCGTGGAGGGCTGTGAGCTCATTTCTTGTTAGGTCAAACCTAAAATGAAGCAAAGCAAAAAAACCCCCAAAAAATCCCTCCAAAAGCTAGTCAAGGGAGCTACTGAAATGTTGTCGATTTTAGTTTATCGGTGCCTTCCCCAGAATTAAATTCACACCATAAATGTTCTTCTGCATCGGGGACTTTGCCACGCAGATCGTGTTTCTACTGCGTTTACAGATTGTCGCAGTTTTATGGCTCTCGACGAGTCTGGAAGCGATAGCAATTGAAATCGAAAGCCCAAATTCCTGCGCGATTTACTCACTGCAATCAGCAAAGCTGCAGATCTAGTTTGCACTGGTAAACTTGTCCTGACTGTCCTAACAGCAGGAATCGGGCCCTTCTTTCACACCCCAACCCAAGGTTTTGATCTCACAAGGTAAAGATCTCCAGAGCCTCCTGCGGTGGGAGGGAAGCGCTGCTTCCGGCAGCCAACAGGTTAACAACAACAACAACCTAATAAAAAAATCAAGAACAGGAAGATGCCCTCCGTAGAGATGCCGGGATCCGACATTCAGAGCTACACAGAGGCAGAAACGTGTCCTGGATGGGATCCTGTAAATACCATTACACGCTCTCCTGGGCACATCCCACTCACGGCTCTGTCCTCTCTCAACGCCGGTTACGTGTTATGTGCTGTCATTATATCAGCTTGTCTTTACACCCCAGAATATTGCGCCTGTTATTCTCTTCTCTCCAAAGCTTCCACCTCTAACCATGTAGTAAAAAATAGCCTTAATAAAACAGTGATAATTACGCCATTATTGTTAACACTGCCCATTAAAAATTTAAAAATAGGCTTTCTGGTTTGGTCACCCGTTTCTACTGCACATCAGTTTTTGCGGCACTAAATCGTTCCACGATATATCAAAACTTACTTCCTTTTTATAGACGACAAGACCTGTGGGGGTTTTCTTTTTCGAGAAACTGAAGGTGCATCGTGGATTCCCCGTTGTAATTGGACAACATCAACCTAAAGTTATTGACCGGAGAAGGAAAATAAATATCCCGCGGGTAAGGAGTGTGTGATGTGTCTTTCCTTCACCAGGCTTAGCACCTTCAAGGGAAACGCCTGATTTGTGAGCATATCGCTCTAGCAATGTTTTAATGCCCCCCTATTATTTTATTTGGGGGGGGGGGGGAGGGAGTGATTTCGTTTGTTTTTTGTGTACGGGGCAGCTTTCGACAGCAATAACGTTGAAATCGGTGTGTTACCCTTTTGAACGCTGTCGCCCTGGTCTCTCCTCGGCCGTATATCAGCAAGGAAAGCTGTAAACTCCGAGAAATAAATCAGTTTGAAAAGTTTTGAAGATAGATATGACATCCTGGCTGTGACCAAGCGAGAGGGCGAGAGAGACTTAGTAGGTTTTAAATCTCGGTGTGGAACAGTCAGGGAAAAAATAAAAAAGAAATAAAAAGAAAAAGAAAAAAAGAGGGGGAAAAAAAGAGAGAATAAAGCCCCGTTGAGATACACTTTCCAATCTGCTTGGAAATTAATCCCAAATGAGGGAATCTCCTTCCAAATCGGGCTTGACAGATCTGTGGGAAACACTAGACAGAAGGCAGAGCTCCGGATCCCGCATTCCCGGCAAGGCAAAGCTCTGCCGCCGCGGCGGGGAGCGGGTCGAGGCTCCTCGCTTCCCCACTCCGCACCACCGGCTTGTCGACGTGCGAGGGGCTGTCGCGGCGGTACTCTTCCTGGGGGATGTAAAAACAGGCATTTTAAGAAGCCGTTACCAATCCAGTCTAATTCATCCCCAAAACTTCGCGTCCAGTGAAGCTTTTTAAAATTATTATTTATTTATTTTAACCGTAGTCACCACTCGGGCCCTTAACTCCGTTGGCAAGTAACTGCCTGTGTATGTGTGCGGGGATGTGTGTCTGTCCGTGCGGGGGTGTACCGCAGCCTGTGTTGATGTAGGCTGAGACAGACCGTCCGTGGCAATGACCATCATCTCGGGCTCAACAAAACCTCCCACCCGAGGTAAATGACGGGTGGCATTCTGGTCAGAATGGATTAAGAATGAGGTGAGGGAGGAGACAGCAGCCGATCGTAAACGAAAATGATAAAATTTGTGGGGATCGCCCAGCATAATCCACGGGAAACGTTCCCAGGGCTCCAGTCTGCCAGAGACAGGAGTTCCCATTAACTTCCCCGCAGTCGTCTTCATTACGCTCTCTGGGAGCGTTCGTTCCCTCGTTTTCTGAATTCAGCTCCTTATTAATGTTTTGTTTAGAAAGAAAGATGAGTACCCCTCTTCCTGCGGCCCCCGAACCCGTAGCAATAGAGAAATACTCTCCGTCCTCCACAGACATCAGCAAGTCTCCTCTGACACGGCTACCTGGCCGAGCTAGGAAGGAGGCTGGAGGTGAGGTACACCGCTAGGATGGCATGTCCTTGGCCTCGGGGGAGGCCGAGCGTTCACCCCCGCCCCAGAGGTGCCAGGGAAATCATCTCTCCCGCCCCCACCGCCCCTCCAGCAGAGCGCAGAGACGATGCCGCCAGCCGTGGGAAGTAACACCAGCACGACATGGGCACAGCGCTGTCCGAGCACCTCCGCCTCGCCTCGTCTCTGGCCCCACCGCACAGCTCGGCACAGCTCCGCTCTGCTTTCCCGCTGTTTCGCGCAGCGGGATCAGCGCTGGCCCTCCACCTCCGCGCAGCGGTAGCAGACACACCGCGGCCGCCGGGCAGGCTGCAGGACCGGACTGCCTTATCCTTCCTCCCTCCCTCCCTCCGTTCCTTCCTTCCTTCCTCCCCCAACCCCTCCCTCCCTTCCTTCCTTCTCCTCCCTTCCTCCCTTCCTCCCTCCCTCCCTCCCTCCCTCCCTCCTTCCTTCCTTCCTTCCTTCCTTCCTTCCTTCCTTCCTTCCTTCCTTCCTTCCTTCCTTCCTTCCTTCCTTCCTTCCTTCCCTCCCTCCCTCCCTCCCTCCCTCCCGCTTCCATCAGCTGGACCTGATCCTGCTCCCCTGTCTCCCCGTTCTCACAGCCTGAGCACAGCCTGGCTGAGGCAGGGGTGGGCGGCTGGTCCTCATCCGGAGCTGGAAGGGCACACGCTGGTCCAGAGGCTGGCAAGGGAGATAAGGGAAAGGGAAATTAGCAACGAATTTTTATGAAATCGTCAAGCCTCGGAGCAGTGCACACATCACACGTGGGATGAAAAGCAACATAGGCTGGAGTGTGGTGTGCGCGTGATGCGTGTGTGCACGGAAACGTGCGTGTCTACACAGCGAGGAAGAGAGACTGGTGGCAATAGCACTGTAAATTTTCCTGGTTTATCCCCCTGAAATCAGTATGCTTATTGCTGGGAGCACATCTTAATCCATGCATCCAGCGGACCGAGAATCCCATTTGCTTGTTTGTTTGTTTGTTTGTCTCCCCGCGTCGTGCCTGTCTTGCTCACAAGGCTGGACAGAAAATCCCAGCGTGTTTCCTATTGCGTTGCCTGTTCCCCACCGAAGCAACGTCACCTCAAATATGCCAGTAAATTCCTTACCGTGTTGGGAACGTAATTGGTTGAATGTTTTCTGTAACCCGACTAGCCAATAACATTCCGAGAAAAAAAATTAGAACAACCTAGTTATGACAGATGGTGAAAACGACTTGACACTACACGTGTGAGTCAATATTAACTAGAGATGAGATACTTGCCACACTCATTAGAAAAATCATAATACGCCAAAGACACTACGTGCGCCGCTATATTTACAGTACAAGGTACCTTATTTTCAGACAAGTGCTGTCCCAACGGTTGCCCTTGTCATTTCGGTTTTAACAACATCTGCTAGCTAGCACAAGCTCTGGCCTTGATAACTTGCATTTCTCTGAGCCTGAATTATTCTTGGCAGACCTTCTTCTCGCAGTTTTCCCTCCTGCAAGCAAATAATAATTTATGCAAAACAATTAATTAAAAAAGAAGAAAGGGGAGGAGACGTAAAACCCTCTTAAAAGCGCAAGAATCGTGGAACAAATTGAAACTGCGGACAAGAAACAAGAGTAAACGACAAACAGCAGATGGAATAACTAAAGCTATGAAAATTGAAATAGTTGTATCTTTTCAGCTGTAAAAAGCAATAAATATATAACGGCGTTTCCAAATTCTAAACTAACGTTTTGGTCTCAGTCAACAGAAAGCAATAACAGTTAAACGATTAGGAACCCATATTGAACCAGAACAAGAAGTCAAGGCTATTTCTGCATTCAGATATCAGCAGCGCATTTCCTTATCCTCAAGTTTTGCAAAGGATTCTTAAAGCCTTTATATATGCAGTTACGCGGAAGCTGATTGCCAGCAATAAATAATGCATCCAAGGAAGAGGTTTGAGTACGTATCTTCTCACTTCCAGGATGCAGCTAGGGATCTTCGCCTCAATTCTACATCAAGGTTGTGGCTGAAAGCAGTCAAAAGGCTATTTAATTGTCAAGCAAGGCTTCCCCCTGCAGAACTCGCTCCGCATGTTACAACCTCTTTGCAGCTCAGCTCCATATGCATCTCTTTTTCACACTTCCCTCTCCATCTCGGGCTCCTACACCTGGTGCATCACGCATTTAGCCCATTAGCTCCGGCTCTTCCTTTCATCTTCCCCATGGCAGACGTTTCTATTTATCCACTGGCAATCAATGTGTGGCGTCACCGGTGGTACTGTAATGACGACTGCACCATTGAGGATGACAGCTTAGAAAGAAGAGGGCAATGGTGATCCCTCCCAGAGCAGCACAGCGGAGTGTAGCGCTCGCATCACAAGGTCACCCTATCTCACCGCTTGCTCCTCTGCATTGGCAGAAGAGGGTTGCTGGGTTTGCACAAAGCTGGGGCGGGAGCGGGAGGGAGGGGGGGAAGAGATCTGGATTTTTTTCCCCCCTCCCTTAAGCAAAGCCACAATGGAAACCAGGAAGGAGATGGTGATGTTTCTGGAAGGGACACAACTTGGCGCTCTAGTTGGCAAGAGGGTGCCTAATTTGTCCGAAGCAGTGGGGAGCCCCGCTCCGGAGCCGCAGGAGAAGATGATCCATCGGAACTGCCTCAGCCCCAGACCTGGCCCCTTGTCGTCCCGAGAGAGAGGAGGAGGAGGAGGAGGTGGCGGAGGAGAAGACGAAGAGGAGGTGGAGGTGCTGCCAGGGACAGGGACGGTGGCGGAGAGCCGCTCGTCGGCGGCAGCACTGCTTTCGGCCGGACAGCAGCCCCCCGCCCCGGAGCCTCCATCCAGCAAAGGGCAGCAGAGCAGCTCGGACACCGAGTCGGATTTCTATGAGGAAATCGAGGTGAGCTGCACCCCGGACTGCACCACGGGGAGCGCCGAGTACCAGCACAGCAAAGGTACCCAACTCCTTCCCATGCCTCCAGTCCCCCGGCCGCTCCGGGGCTGGGGGGCAGCGGGGGGGGGGGGGGGGGGGGGAAGAGGAGGGGGTTTGGGCGGGTGTGTCTGCCGGAGGGGGTCTTCCCATTGCCAGTTTAGCAAGGGGCAGCGAAATCGGGGGGTGTGTGTGGGGATCCCCTTTCCTGGCTGATTCCTCAGCTTCCTGCCACCGGGAGGCTTGTTTGGGAGTCAGAGGACACGACACCGGGCAGCCCCCGCGTCCCTGGAGGGGAGCCAGGCTTCCCGCGGTGGACGCATCAGGTCTGCAGCTTATCCTGTAGGACCCTCTTGGCCAAGACCATCGCTCATTCTCCCCCCTCCCTATTTTGAATTTTTTTATTCTTCCCTATCGCCTGGACAGTGCGTGCTGCAGGAAATCCCTGCCGACCCTCCCCACTGGCGGGAGGGTTTTTTTGTATGTGTTGGGGGGAGCAGCAAGATCAAATGGGTTTTCTGTCCGAGAGCTGTTTGTGGTTTTGCAGGGTAAAATGTGCCCGAGCGAGTGCGGAAGCGCCCATAAAGACCATAAAATCGCTCGCCGACTCCTGCCTGCCCCAAGTGCGGCAGCGAGGTCCCTGCTTGCACGTTGTGTTTAAAAAAAAAAAGGGGAGGGGGGGGGGAAGAGGAGAGGGCCAAATTACCTTGTCACTTCTATGTCTCGGTGGCGCCAGCTCGGAAATGGTCCCAATGAATTAATTGCCTTTGGTCTCGGTCACAATGAGGGAGAGTTGCATTTGAAAGCAAACGCAGCGGCCAGGCCCTTTTTCCCCCTGCCCCCACTCCTTATTCCCACCTTCCCAGACAGCAGAGCACCCCCCCCACCCCCAACAACCTACTTCTACCCTCTTTCCATTCTTCCATCATTTCAAGAAGCCGGGAAGCGGCCACCTAGAGCCTCCTTAGAGGCTCTTTGAAATCCTATCTCGGGCTCTAGAGTCTGAGCGAAGAGTCCCCAAGGCCTGACCTTCTCCCGGGGGGAGCAGGGTCTCTGTCTGCCGGCTGCTCCGCTCCTGGGCCGTTGCTGGGCTGTAGGAAGGGGCCCAGGAGCCGTGCGGCTCGAGCGGTGGGCACACCTGCCTTTCTGATCCGCTCAGGGTTGGGGGGATGCTGCGGCGGTCGCCTCCAGCTTCACAATGAGGGAAGCGAGCAGGGGGACACACACTGAGCAGACACTCACAGAGCGTTGTGCGTGTGTCTGTTTGTGGTTGGGGGGAGGCGGGGGGGAAGTAGCCTCACAGCCACAGTGAATAAGAACCCGTCAAATTCTTAACCGATGCCGCATCCCCTTCTCCCTACCCTTCCCTGCGGTCCCTCTTGGATGTCCCCCCCAGTATCCTCAGTACACAGAAGGCAGGCACAGAAAAGGCGAATAGAGAGGGATGGGGGGAGAAGGGAGCTTGCTGGGGAGGCGGGCGGCCAGCATCCCTCCGTGTCTGCCCGCCTCCGAGCGTGTGTCTCTGCTCCGGGCTCCCCACGCAGGGCCGTGCTCCGAGGCGCTGGCCGGCAGCCCCAGCGGCGGGGGGGATCACCCCAAGGGCAGCGGAGGCAGCGGCGGCTCCCAGGGCTCGCTGGCCTGCAGCGCCAGCGACCAGATGCGCCGCTACCGCACCGCCTTCACCCGCGAGCAGATCGCCCGGCTGGAGAAGGAGTTTTACCGGGAGAACTACGTGTCCAGGCCCCGGAGATGTGAACTGGCGGCTGCTCTAAATCTGCCAGAAACCACCATCAAGGTACACACAGCTCGGACATGTTTCCAATTAGCACGATATAAATCTATATGGCCAAACTTCCTTGCAAAACTCGGGAAAGCACCTCGCCAGAACAACCCTCCCTCTTCCCTTCCCCTCCATTCTCCCCACCCCACCCCCCCCGCCCCTTTCCTGGCCCTGCCCGCACCCTACAGCAAGCAGCAATGCGGGAGAGGGGACACAGCTCCCGGAGCTATCCCAGCCAGCACCGCTAATCTGGCCTCTCCCTAGCAGATTATTTTTAATCCTCCCTTCAATCCAGTCCAAACCTCGCTGGGCTCTTGGGGGAGGAAAGAGGAAGCCTGTAGCAGATCTTGTTTTGATCTCGCTTTGCTTTGCCCTTTCAAAAACATTTGCACGTGAAAAATAAAAGCGATAAACAATCTCAGGTATTTCTAGCTACAGAACAGGAGCGAGGATGCAGAGCTGCCGGGATTGCCCGGAGCTGGGGGGTGGAGGGTGGGGGTGGCAGCAGGACAAGCCCTAGCAAGAAGGAAGGAAAACGAGCACCCGAAAAAGGCCGCTCCACTGGGTCTCCTTGTAGATTTATAGGGGCTTAACTGATCACTCCGTACGTGATGACAACTCCCTCTGGGAGGGAGAGCTGGCGCCGGTCTCCGCTCGCCGGCAGCCCCGCTCCCGTTCGCGCAGCCCCGGTGCAGGGGCCGGTGCCGGCGGTCGGGCGGAGTGGGGCGGCGGGTGACGGCTCTCGCCTCCCCTATCCCCGCAGGTTTGGTTCCAGAACCGCAGGATGAAGGACAAGCGGCAGCGCCTGGCCATGACCTGGCCTCACCCAGCCGACCCGGCGTTTTACACCTACATGATGAGCCACGCAGCGGCCACCGGCAATTTGCCCTACCCGTTCCCGTCCCACCTGCCCCTGCCCTACTACTCCCACATGGGCATCGGCGCCACATCGGCCTCTGCCGCCACTCCCTTCAGTACCCCCCTGAGGCCTCTGGACACCTTCAGGGTCCTCTCCCACCCCTACCCGAGACCAGAACTGCTGTGCGCCTTCAGGCATCCCTCTCTCTACCCTGCCCCAACTCATGGACTCAGCAGCGCCGGGGGCAACCCCTGCTCCTGCCTGGCTTGCCACAGCGGCCAGTCCAACGGGCTGGCGCAGAGGCCCTCCGGCTCAGACTTTACCTGTTCGGCCACAACCAGGACTGACTCTTTCCTCACTTTCACGCCCTCTGTGCTGAGCAAAGCCACCTCAGTTTCCATGGACCAGCGAGAAGAAGTACCTTTAACGAGATAAACGTTCGCCTCAGGGTTATTAAAAACTCGCCCCTTTCCCGGGCTGCTTCCTCGAGTTAATGTACCTACAGCCGATGTTTATTTAATCGTGGTCTCTCCCCAGAAGTGGACACCTACGAAAAAACGAAAAAAAAAAAGACTAAAAATAGCTCAGTCCCAAAAGGATTTACATTCCAAAGGGAAAAATAGAAGAAGGAAAGAAATTATTATCTCTGAGAAGAGTTTCAGGCACGGAAGAGGAAGAAAACCAACCCGAATGAAAATACACTTCGGTAACTTACAGAAATGAGCTGGGACTTATTATTTTTTTTTCCATGGACAGACTTCTTACCAAGGGCTGGGACTTCTGCGGGTCACAGCAACAAACCTTATGCACAAACCTACGAGACGGAGAAGGAAAATCTGAAATACTTGAAAGAAACATTATCTTGATAACGAAATGGCTTGTGCGCATGAAGAAAGCAAAGATGTAATCTACCAGAGTGTTCAGAAAATAAAAATAACGAGCAAACAGCAAAAACAAAAGGTTTCTGGATTGCAACGCAGCAGTATTATCCAGTTATCTCTATAGAGAAAAACAGTGCTATACCATAAAGAAAAACTGACATTCTGTACATTACTTTCGAGGTTTAATTGCATTCTTTACTCTCTCGTCTCCTCCTTCGTTTCGAGCAGAAATCCAGCATTTCGTCTCCTCTTTCATTCCAACTTTTAGTTTTAAGAGGCAGACTGGGATTGGCAGGGAAAAAAAATACGAGCTCCTGGCTCTTTATGGGTCAGAGCTATTTGTCCTTTAAATAACAATGTCCTATTACCAGTCGCTGAAATGTGCACACACTGACGAAATTAGCAAGTGATGTATATGTAAGGAGGGTTTTTGAATATCGAATGTATAATGCTCTGTGAGCAGAGACCCCGTGCCAAACGCTAACAAGCCGCCAAGGGAAGAGATTAGGTGACAGGGAGCACAACTCCTTCAGACAATCACCAGTCTGTAAATTGGAGCAAAGGCGATTTCCCTTCCTTTGTACTTCAATCTTCAGTTCTTCCATTGACTTTTCCTTGCTGCGCCTTCTTTTCCCCTCCTTATTTTTTTATTGTTATTTAATTTGTGCGCTGGATTTTGTGTTTCCCCACCCCTAATCTTTGCATTTGTATGCGTCCTTCACACTGGTTCCTCTTCCTTCATGATGATTTCTTTCACAAGCCCCCTCCTCCCCTCCCAGGTACTTCGGAAGGAAGTAGCATCGTTGCTTTCGCTTGGATTTCTGTCAACCTAAAATTTAGAAAACCCAAGGACACCGAGTTGGCTAGTTTCTTCCAAAACCGGAGTGGTTTATTTCATTCTATTTTAAAAAATCCCAAAGAATTACACTGTCATAATTTGTTATCATGTCGGAATAGCGTAACAACAACAGCAACAACAATAATAATAACGGCAGACACATTTCAACAACATATCACCCATATTTTTATTGTGTTTGTTTAAAAAAAAAGTAAAAGTGTTGTTTAAGACGAATTTCACCTTCGTGCAGTTTCTCATAGTTACAGTTCAACAAGCAGGAAAATAAATGCCGGAGAGAACAAAGATGTGTTGACACCTCCGTTATCTACTCTGTGTTAAATTGCTGAGGAACCTCTGGTTTATTGTCACACCGGAGACTTTTTGTCCTTAGGACGGGGAGTGAATAGCAGCGTTTCCCGAGAGCGGATGCAGAGCAGGGAAGAGACACGGGCGTGCTAGGATATATTTTTCCAAAATATTTTTTTTTTAATAATTAAAGCTTTTGAAAAACTGATCCAAAGTCACCATCTTTAAATCATTAAGGGCAGACTGTTCCGCCCTTTCTGCATCAGATGTCCTCACGGACATGGAAACCGATGGCTCTTTTTTGGACATTCACAAGTAGATCCTTCCTTTCCCCCTCCCCCCCTCCAATCCCCCCGGAAATAACAATTGTAAACAGCGTCCAAGGACAGCGCTGAACAACATCCGAGCTTTGCAGCCCTTTCCCCTCTTTACTATGTTTCCTAGCAGACGGGAGAAGAAACAGTACGACACACCGGGAGCTGCGGGACGAATGCCTAATACATCCCTCCCGGCGGCTCCGGGAGGAGGAAGATCTGGAGAGGCCGGGTGGGCATCTAAGCACTGCCCAGCAAAACGGAGGGTCCTAAATGGCCCACGACCACCCCCTTCCCCTCCCTCCCCACCCTTCCCTGGCCAAGCGGAGGCACCTGCTGGGCCGCTATCGCAGGGCAGAATTTGACCCGAGCTGCTGCCGTGCGTCGCCTGCGGAAAGACCGTGGCACCGGTTTGCTCTTGCAAATGCCCGGTTGGCAAAATGCCGCCGACTGGGGTGCAGGGCAATCTCTCTCTCTCTATTTTTTTTCCCACCAAATACCTGTATTTGTTATCTATAAGTGTGTGAAAGAAAGGCAATATTTAACCCATTGTGTACCGCTTCCACCCGGAAAGGGGATCTCCCCCCTTTAACGAGGGAGCATCAGGGAGGTAGAGACCGGGAGCCTGGGACGCGGCTCCCCCGCAGCCGGTCCCGGTTCTCCCCGTTGCTCCGGGAGGCCATTGCCGCCCTCCCAACCGCCTGGTCTGGGAGGATGCTGCGGCAAAGGGTGGCTGTGAATTTCTCCGTGGCTCGGTCACAGGGCAGAGATTGCCTGCGACAGGTAAATGGGCTGCGGGTCGCAGTAATGCCAAGAGTATTTTCAGTTAATAGAGGAGGGAAAATGAGGTGTCTGGAGCGATATTGGAAAGTACAAGATCAATGATCCGTCCTCGTGTCCAATCAGCAGCCTTTAATTGACTGTATTTTCTAGGTAATTGAGCCGCTGTGCTCCTAAATTGAAGTGGAAGATATAACAATACATCTCACTGGGAGGAATTACTCATTACTTCATAATGAAATTTTCCTTTTGCTGCGTAGGGCCGGTGCCGTTAACGCCTTCGCCGCCGGTGGGGGTGCCCACGGCCCCACGCAGGGCTATGGGCACGCGTGGGGCACCCAGTCGGCAGCAGGCTCTGCCTCGGGCCCCGAGCCATCGCCACCAAGCAGGCAGGTTTTCCTTGCCGCTCCCTTTCCGGGGACAGACCCTTCGAGGAATTAGGGTGAGGCCGGGGCCCCGCGGGGAATTGCAGCGCTGTCCCCGGGCAGCCGGCGGTGGGCACTCGCCCCCTTGTCAGCAGCAGGCTCGGAGTTGTCTTCGGTGTACCCCATGTGCTGCATCGGTTCCTCTTCCCAGCCAGCCAAATTCAGCTCCGAAAGGCCTTCCCCGCCTTGTTAGCGTTTGATTGATTGCCTTATTAAAGCGTGTTCTTGTAAGTGTGACCGAGCTGATTGCACTGCATATGTTTGGGATAATGCTCATTTTAAACAACTGAATAATAATAATACTAATAAAAATAGAACCAGAAGAGGAAGAAGACGAGCTCTAGAGAACGGGTTAAGCCTAAACGATCCCGGGGAGCAGTGCTGTAACTCGCGCATTAAATTGCTCCGTTACTATCAAATAGCTCAGCTCTTTTCGGCTGTGCTCAGCCCATCTTTGTTGTGCTTTATGTGTCACCTCCTGTACCATTAACTCAGACAGCGCCGAGACTGCCGCTTACTTTCCCGTCCCAGACTATACGTTTTTATTAAGATTGTATGATTAAACTGGATCGGATCTGCTTTCCCAGTGCTATTCTTTACTCCAGCGCCCAAATCATTAGAAAATCGCCTCCCCATATTTTACATTTTCTGCTGCGTTGTTAGGTCGCTTGCCATGAGGCTCCTTTAGCTTTTTGGCATGTGCATCTGAAGAATCCTTTTGTTTTCTATTATTCTCCTGGCCGCCCGGCTACTTTATTTTACTACTGAGTTTACCCCCCGAAAACACCCTCCACCATATGTCATCCCAAGGCCCGCTGTCCTGTCGCTTACAATAGTGTCACCCTGGGGTGAAGCCAACCTCAGGATGGGCTGGAGCCTCGTTAACGCAAATGGCTTCATTTAGGCGCATCAGGTCCCTGGGTGGGTATCAAAGGGGAGGGAAACCGGTCCCAAGTCCCTTTGCTGCATCTTTCACCCCGGAGCCCGTTGTTTGTTGCCTGCTCTCTCCAGAGCTTCTTGCTGCTCCTTTTGTGAGACGGGAGGGTCCCGTCACACCTCCGTGCCCGCGGGTGGACTGCCTGCTGTGCGGGTGTGGGGAGCTGGTATCAGCAAAGGGCTGCCATTAGGGCAGATACCCCTGGAATCAGACCCTGTCTTTGGAAAGTTTTTTCTTCTCTCTCTCTGTTAAGTAGGATGATGAAGAGATGGGTAATTCAGGATCTTCGAACAAGAAAACAAATAAATCAGAGCCTCTGGCTTCCAACTCAGCTTTTTGCTTTGTTGTGGCTTTGATTTTGTTATTTTGTTTTAATCAGTTAAACCGAGTGTGTCTACGACTAGGAACGCAGCGCAGCTTTACAACCCCCTTTTTAAAGGATCACCATCGGTGTATGGCATGCACATATGTACACACAAAGCAAACGCGCAAAGTTATTTTCCCTGCTGCTCTCTCTGCAAATAAGTGCGCGGGACTTCAGAGACAGGAATTGCCACTTGAGAACATCACATGAAAGTATTAAGTAATTATTAAAAACAGGGCTGTTTAGAAAAATATTTGTATTTATTGCAGCTGCTCGATTGGCCTCGTTAAAGCTGGGGAGCATTTAAATTGTGTTACAGTCTCATTTAAATCCAGTTTCGTTCCAGCAGGCTGCAAAGCCTGAATAGAGCCAATCACTCCATAATGATGATGAATGAGAAATTAATTCAGATACAAGCAAGACAATTTAGGCCTTCATCTGTTTAAATAGCCTTCCAAGACTACTCGCAATTGCAGGTCACAGATTTAATCAATTGTCCAATCTTGTGAAAGTCATATCCTTGCATCTTCATCGCGATTATTTATAGCGCGGCGAAGCCCAGTGAAAGGTATACGCTCTTAACAGGAACAATTACTTAAAGGGAAGCGTTTGCAAAATGAAAAACAAATGCCTCCGTGGGCAGTAAACGATCAAACGTCTCCTCGCTCTCCCAGCACATCCTCCTCGGCCCGAGGAAGGGAGCCGGAACTGCAGGTGGGGTGTAAAGGGGGGGTATGGCTAAACTCCAGCCCTGCCGTATCAGCCGCTCCGCAGCGAAACCATCCGCGCCAGGCGCCGCTCCTCCGCGGGCCAGCCAGCCCCACCTCCGTGGGGTCGTGCTTCGCCCCCGAGAGCGATGCCCGCAGAAAGGACATCTCAAAAAGCAGCTTTTAACCACGCCGCAACACGCAAACCGCGCTGCTGCTCAGCCTGGGGATGCCAACCCCGGCTGTCATTTTCTGCCTCCGACTCTGTTCGAGCTCTGTACCACCAGCCCTGCTTTTGCCCGAGCCCCGCGCCTCCCCCAGCCCAGCCTTCCACGCTACGGACGTCCCCCCGGGCCGAAGTTGCCGCGGCGCGGTGCCCGCCGGCGAGGGATGCGCCTGGGAGCGCCGGCTCTTCCCTCGGGCTTAGGCGAGCCGCGCTTGGAAAAGCCTAAGGTTGTGAATAACTCATGGTTAATGAAACATCTCCAAAAGCTGAATCAGGCCATTTGGTAACTGGGAGAATTGTTGCATTTCTCGAAGAAGAGCTGGAAAGCAAGAGAGAGGCAGCTTTATTCCTCAGTGTCCCAGGCGTGTAACTTCCACCCCGTTCTCCAAATACAGACCTATTTACCTGAAGCCCTGGTCTCTCCCCTAGTCTCGCGCTGCCTGGAAGGGCCACGTCAGGCTCCTGCCCAAACTCAAGAGGTGACCCCTGAGTTCAGAGAATCACCTGCTGCTCCAGAGAGGCCCAATGCACAGAGAAGGCAGCCCGAAGGGAGCGCCTGGGTGTGTTAGGGCTAGCGCCCGGCCCCGCGCCTCTTGCCCACCGGGAGCCTGAGAGTGGGAGCTCCGACCACCCGTGGGCAGCGTGGGTCCGCCGGCCTCGTCTATCTCCTGGGGTCGAGGGGTCACCGAAGACCCTCTGAGAGCCACCGAAATTTGGCCAAGAGAGGTGGTCACGCTGCCCACGGAGAGGTGGCTTTCCTGGCTGGGTGTGTGCGAAGGTCACTGGTGACACGTCCTCCCCGTGAGCCGGGAGCCCCGTGTCGACGCCGTTTTCCCGCACCTCAAAGAGCAGTGTGGGGCGCACCCACCCCCGGGCACTACTGGGGTAGGGAAACGCAAGGGTCTTGGGCAGCGGGCCTATCGGGAGAAGCCGTGCGGGTGCGTGGGTGCTTTACGCGTGGGGCTGCGTGCGTGCTCCTGCTTCTCCCCTTCGCTGCCCGACAAGGGAGCCAGGAGCAACGCCGGTACCTAAAACAAAAGCCTGACTACAGCACCCCCGAAGCTCCAAGGAGCCAGCCTCAGCGGCGGACTTTGATGTATCGCTGTCCAATTAGTGCCTTTAATTGGTGTCCTCTGGGACAGGCAACCCGGGAGCTGGGACGGCGAGCGCTCTCCCGGCAAGCCCTGCCCGCTCGTCAGGTAACTAATACATAATCCGGCCGGGCGGCACGAATCCCCCCTCTCCGAGCAGGAAGGGGGGAGACGACCTCGCAAATCAGGGACCAACTGCTTGCAAACAGTCCTGAGGGGGAGGGGGAGCGGAGTGGGGAGGGCTCTGTGCCCACGGACACTCGTGTGCTAAGGTAGAGGACGGGCGGGGGGTGTAGCTGCTCCCACAGCCTCCGCGAACAAAACCCTCTCTTACTGAGGAGGGGGTTCATCAAGCTTAAACGACACTGCTTAAAACATACCGCACGTTCCTTCCAATTTGGCTAATGAAGGTCGCCTGTTAAACGTAATTTTAGAGGTTAAATGAGGCTGACTGCAGATTTAAAGACGCTTGACAAAACGTCTTATTTAAATGACAAGTACTGTATATATAGCTGCCATTACAGCGTCCAGATTTACCTTGGGGGAGGAGGAAACAAAACAAATACACAAACAGGCAGGGAGGAAAAAGCGCCGCCAATTTATTCCGAACCAAAAATGCTCGGTCGAAAAAGAAATTGATCGCTTCATCCATCAAACGTATAAAATACATTTCTGAGATCAGAAGTCGCTCGCAAAGTGTGTGTGAGAGAGAGGGGCGGTGGGAAAGTTCGTACTTGACAAGAACCCTCAAAAGCGGCATGCTAGAAAAAAAAAAAGGAATAAAAGACGGTGGTCACTGCAAGCTCACCTTGAAGCAAACCTGATTTTAAAATTTTAAATTTATTTTTTCCCTCTGGTAACCATACGATGCTTTAAGGAAAATAAAAATATCACCTGAAGCCAGGGGAGGATGAGTCTTTTGATTAATAAGGATATAAATTTGGCGGAACGAAAAGCAATGCTGATTTCTCCCACCCCGCTGTTAGCGCGGGCGTCTCTGGGGAAGGCAGGCAGCTAGAGGCTGCCTCGGGAGCCATCAATCCCCGGTAGCCGGGTACGCCGCGAAACGCAGGCACCAGGCGTTTTACGGGAACAAATCTCTGATCCGTATTTGTAAGTGGGACTGTTTGACTGGCTCGTCAGCACTTGCCTTTTCAGCCTTAAAATCTTCTCACGTTGCCACATTCAGTCAGAGCAGCGGTACGGTGTTACATGAGGTGTGCCTTTTGCGTTCCGGCCCCCGAAGCTGAGACCCAGATGTGTGTCATACATTGCCACCAAAGTCACAGCCAGAAAAATGCCACTTCCCTCTCTATAGAGCGACCTTAATTTGCAGCGGGATGAGTGCTCTCAGTTTCTTTCTAAAGAGAAAACACTCCAACAGTCTGTTCAGCCAGGTATCCCAACAGCTTGATTTCACCTCGCTAAATTTTCATTAAAAATCATTTACACTTTCCTCCTGAGTTGCCTGGGACCAAATTCAGAAGGTCTTAACTCATCCCAAAATGAATTTTAGCCTCCTCAGAGGAAGCTGGCTTACTGCTATTGCACTGCAGGATCAAAGATGAATTACACAGCAAATAAAGCAACTACTATTACTAGATCCACACAATTAAAATATGTGACCTTGTACTCCCATAGACTGAATCACTCCTGGGAATTATCCTACAACTATTCTAACGTTTACCCAAGCCTGTGTACTTCAGGGAGGGGAGTTTTCTCTAATGTGGAGATACTGAGTCATAGGTTCCAAAACCACTTTCCTCAAATGACCTGACCCAAAGTAAAATTTCACCCAAACCCAAAAGGTCTAATTTACTAAACCTTCAGCTAGAAAGGAGCACAGGCTTGCCTCCTTTGACAACTACAAATTAAGTCGAAAACCATACAAGAAAAAAGATAAAAGAAAAAGAAGAGGAGGGAAGTCCTAGCTTTGTCAATGCTTATGCTCCCCTTGCAGCCAGCTGAAATGTGAACTGGGATCTATTCTGGAGGCAGGAGAGCACAGAGCTAACTGACCAGGGTTGATTTGGCTCCAAATGCCATTCCTAACATGTTCCTGGTTCTGGGGTGATCTGGATTTGGACGACTGGAGAAGACCAAGTGTCTCAGCTGTTCTTAGCCCCAGGCAGTGGGGCTACTGCCCATTAATGTGGGCTCATGAAGTACATACAAGAAGATGGAGTACATGAACATGTTCCTCTCACCCTCTGCTTTGGCAGTCACAGCTTCTCACCTGAAAATCTGTGTGTCATTTGGGTCACAAAGGCAGGTTTTTGTTGCAGAGATATACCTCAGCACTGAGCAACTGAATCTGTGTGTTGCTGGCAGGGAGACAATATATTTAGCCCATTTAATCTAATCTAATTTCAGAGCATGGCAATATGTCCTCCAAGAAGAAAAGGCAGAAGCATCACTAATTATGGCTCCCTACTTTTGATGTCAGTAGAGCTGCTGACACCCATATCTGACACACCTACCAAATTTTGTATTATAACATATTCCAGCTGGCCACTTGTATCCCAAGAACTGTGCCCAAGAATTTGTAAGACAATAGTGCAAGTTGGATGGGAAAAAGAGTAACGTGACCCACATTTTCTAATGCTTCTCCACAGAGGAAAAGCGTGGGAGTTTGGTGTGGGATCTCCAGATCCAGATGTAGGAATAAGAGATGCTGGCTCCCAGTGCTGATCTCCCTGGTGTTGTCTCTGATGGTATTCTCCAAACCAGCATTCCCCAGCCAAACCCAAACTGCACTTGACACCACATAGGGGCAGTCACCGCCGATTTGGAACAAGCGATAATCAGCTGTATCACACAATTTTAGCATATTCAGAATTTTACATGATTTCTACATCCAATTCAAATCTTGTACCTACTTTGCCAACCTCCCTCTTTAGCCAAAAAGAAAGCTACTCCAAGATATGATTTTAAACTTCCCAATACCCAGGTAAGGCAGTTAGGATGATGTTTCTACACCATGATGCACAGCCCAAGGGTGATATGGCAACACCATATCATTGGCGTATAACCAAGGGCAAAATCATCCCTCCTCAAAGGCCAAATCACTTTTCTATACAGAAACATGATTCTTAGAACAGTGTTTCCTTTAAAAAGTAGTTGTAAAATTGAGCATCTTTGTGTGTGCTGTTTCAGTATGTCATAACCACCCTGCCACCAAGGGCTGTTACTTGATATCTACTGTATCTGCCACACCAGTAGAAATCAAAGAGTTATTGTTATCCCCTAACATAAAAGCATATTGATGCTTTTTCAGCAAGCCTCCAAGAAGTTATTTCCCAGACTAGCTAAAATTTTGCTTTATAAATTGTTAGTTTATCTCTAGAAGAACCTACAGCTTGTTCTGTACATCACCAACCATTACATTTCTCCAGTTTATTTTTTACTGAGCCCAATATGATACATATCACAGAGAAGAATTTCAAAGCAGGTGCCTGGTGTGACTTAACCTATCAGCTTATGAAGAATCTTGGTATTATATGCCAAGGATGATTCACTGGCAAAAGCAAACAGAATAGAAAACAACCCCTCAAAACCCTCCAGTTTTCTTTATTTCTAATTAAAAAATGTACAGCACTTTATCCTTCTGCTCTTCACAGCTAAATTACTGAACTTCTATTATCCAGATTTTTCCATGAAAGGTATTTGCATCCTGTAGTAAAGCCCCTTTCTGTCTTCAATCTGCTGAGCAAGTGAAATTTGTGTGACTGGTCTGTGTGAGGCACTTTCTTCAGTTACTGAGTTTTGAGCGATGCTTTCTCTTACAACATCCCCAATTCTACAGGCTCCTTTCTCAAAGCATGGAAGCCGTAACACATTATGAGGGCATTTAGCATTTGTTCCAGCAGCAGTCTGTCTTTTTATTTCTGTTTAATATTTCCTGCATAGGCAACTGAAAACTACACCAGACCAACTGAAGTTCTGCAGCACTGCAAGGAGACCGCACGTTCACACATCTCTTCACTATAACTTTGCATTTTCTTCACCTCTGTCTTCTAGGACGTGTTGCTCAGTCTGCAAGGACAGCTTGCATCCATCGTTCATAAGTGTCTGATTTTATAGGTTGCAATATTTAGAATCTATTTGTTTGTCAGGTCAAATATCTCTGTGACATTCATGCACCTTACCTGAAGACTGTCTTGTTACCTAAACCAACAGATTTGGGAGTGGAGGGGGGAAAGGATTGTAACCCCTGATAGCTTTGCTCTGGGCACCATCTTCTTTTCATAGACATGGCAACTGCTACCGAGGTTTGCAAGTGCCACATGAGCAATGTGGCAGATTCATCCTTGACACAAATTCGATCAACACTGGGTATGTACATGCCTCCCAGGCAGTAATCCCTTTCATGATGGTGTCTGTGCATCAAAATTTTGTGCATTTTAAAACAGTCACTTCTTAACTTTCTTAAAGTAGTCTCTGACACCTACTGATTCGGGATACAATATATCTAGGGATGCTGTGTAATATGTTAATTAGAATATCATGAGTTAACTTCCTTACAAAAGCCTAGGCTGACACATTTATAACCTAAACCCATAATCCCATCAAAATAAATCAAATGTGCAATGCCAAGATCTATTTTTTCATAAAACTGTGTTGATTGACATTTATCTTCTGATTCATTATTAAATTCATCCCATATCAGTTTTGCTGTTATTTTTTTTTTATATTGGTGCCATGCTAAGCAACCCATAGTTACGAGGTCACCTCCTTCTTTTCTTCTGAGTAGAAGCACATTATCTTTTTTGAAATTTCATCAGTATTGCGAGATTCCATGTAAAAATCCCCAACAAACCAGTTCTCCTTTCTTGTAAAAATAATCAGTCCAGCCTTCTTCTTTAAAGAGTCTGCAGTTTCACTGATTATTATTATTATTCCTCTATCCCACTAAGCATTGTTTAGTATCTTCTTTAGTTAATAATCTTACTAAAGTACGTATTCTTCCTCTTTTGTTAGGATTACAATACCCTGATTTCCAAATGAAGATTAAATCACTGGTTTTCCATTTCTGGCTAGTATTAAATCCACACTATTTAGAGTATTTCTTTTGTTTTCTGTATACTTTAGAATACTTTCTTATCGCTTATTAGCCCTGGATTTTTCCTGTTGTATTTAGTTTCCCTTGTCAACTTTCTGCATTTTATAATATTTAATGTATGGATAACTACTACCTAATACAGTTTACTCTGCATGTTGTAAGGCAATTTTTTTAAAATTTAAGATTATTTGCCTTCATTTCACTCTCCCAGGACCGTTCTGAAGTCAAGAAGCTGCCTTCCACGTAGATATTGTGTGGTATTGCTCATATGCAATGTAATTTCCAGTCTCTAGCCACCCACTAGTTTCCAGTCTAAAAATTAATTCATCATAACGAGGTCCAAAAAATTATTTTTTCCAGGCTGGTCAACATGCCTTCCAGGTTGGGGAATTATCCATGGTTTTAGAAACAATCAGCGATGGTTTTCTGCTAGCTGCATGAGATAAAGTAGCACACATGCTGAACTGAGTTTGTCCAGATGCTACTAGTTTTATTCCTAGGCATTGCAGACAAATGTGAAAGATGTAATTCATCCTGTTCTCGGGTTTGATTTGGTGGGTTGTGACACACCCCTGTCAGCATCCCTGGCCTGTGTTAGTTAGTACATTAATCCATATGCTGTTGAGATCTTTTAGTTGTGAGTTATAATTACCATGTCAGTCCTCCCTCCTTCCACTCACTACTTTTACTTACACTATTTGCTTATCCAGGTTATAATCTGAATGTGATGCTCCACTGCTGTGACTCATCCCACCAGGTGCTACTGATGCTGACGATACCTTTTCCCTAATAGGACTTTCCTGTTTTCCGACTACATTATCCATGCACCTTGCTGCTGCTGTAGAAAAATCCATGACATTCCTTCTTTTCATATTATTTGTTACATTGCTTCCAAGTTTGCTGTTTATTATACCGCATTTGCATCTGGAACCATGTGTGTATCTGCAGCTGTGTTCCCTGGAGCCATAGTACTAATACCCTCCTGCTGTTCTAGATAATTCCCAGCCACTCCTTTACCCACCAATAAGACAAACTGCTCATAGAGCCTCTCTCCTATTAGTACATGTCCGATTCTTCCACCAAAGCAGAAGTTCAGCTTCAGAACAGAAACAATGTCCTGAGGTTACTTCAGATTGTCTGCTCTTTGTAACTTGTCGGAGCAAAGGATCTCCAAAAGGAGAACGATTATGGATATTCATCTAGCCATTCCTCCCACTCCTTTCTCAAATCTCCAAAATCTCTCATTTAACTGTCTGCCACTAGTTGTGGTGAGTATAAGAGGGGATACTTTCAGAATGATTTCACAGACATCTGCTTATATAGTGCACTGATTCTCGTTATTTTAGCGTAATAATTTTGGTCACTTCAATATATTTGGCTGTTTGCAACTTGACAGGTGTCCAGTTGTGACTTTTTAATCCCTGCATGTCATTTAAGATCATGCTTTGGAAAGACGGCAGCACTAAGCATTTGGTTTAGCAGAGTCCAGCTACGTTCCCACATCCCTTACTCAGTAGCTAAGGGGTTTGCTAATCTCAGTCTACTTCAGTTCAGTCCTTTAGTGACAACTTTTACATTTCCCAATGCTTTCAGTCATCTCATGCCATTCTGTGCCACCATGGAGACCTTCAGTGCAATGCTTAGTGATGATGAGTTAGAATTGAGAGTATATGGATACATTAAAAAAAAAAAATCTTAAATTGTATCTTTGAATCCAAATAGTTCTTTTAGCACTTTTTGGAATATTTTCCCAGTTTGTCTTTATCCTTTCCAAATTGAAGATTGCTCTCTAATGATAGATTTATGCTACATGTTGTTAAAAAAACCCTCTCTGTGCTTGCTATCTCCATTTAAACTACCCCAAAATCTACCACATCACCTTGGGAATTCATGTTTGGTGCTTTTCAATCCTTCAGAGGTTTCAACCCTTTCAACCACAGGCTGCCCCAGATCCACATCCCGTGATAAAGACAGTTGTGGGATAAGATATGGGGCCATTTACCATGTGATCTGGATAACGTACTTAAAGTGACATGTCCTTAAAATACATTTATGTTCACATTCTTTCCCAGCAATCCCCCTCCCCTGAAAATATTGATAAAATTAATGAGCAGTGGTGATCCATAGGAGAGCTGCTGGAGGATCCGTGATAGTTCTCCCTTAGGTGAGGACTGTCTCCTCTGCTGATTTATTAGTTATCTGGTTTTCAACCCATCTAATATGTGTTACACTGAAATAGTATTACTTTTTATATCAGAATCTGGATTAAATCAGAAGGCATTCAGAGTCTGCTAGAAATGCAGATATCTTTGCCAACAAAATATATTGCTATTAAAAAAAGGGGCAGATCCTATTAACAAGATTCTTCCTTAACAAAGGAGACAAAGAAAAAAACACTTTTGGTGACAATTAGTTGTGTTGCCATCTCCTCATTCTTTGTTGGTTGCATCTTGCATTACTTTTTCTATGGCTCTGCCTTGGAGCAACTATTCTTTTTAACTTTAATATGCTAATTTTTTCCATGCTCTTTGAAACTGCCTCAGAATTATAAGATTTGATACATGCCTTTAACACACCCCATATTCTTCAGTGTCCCATGGCATTCTTTGAAAGGAAGTCTAGAATTCAATTCCATAGATAGGTTATCTACTCAATTTGATCATCTGCATTTGCAGACTGCTCTTCAATCAAGCACACTTGGGATTTTTTATTCCACTATTTCAAACTCTTCTATCTGTTAGCAGACAGGCCAGAACAGCTTTGCCAAATGGGCTCATTTTGATCTTGCTATTTGAAACGTGCAGAGCTTTGAATTTTAACCTTGGGCACGGTGCTTGCTGTGATTATGTTGTATTCAGCTTCACTATCTATCTGGAATTCACTTTTTATCCATTTCTTTCCAGTGTCAGAAGCCAACCTGTGCAGATTTAATTAAGAGACTTAGTAAAACCTTTGTTTCATTAACAGAGCTCCATCATCCAGCTGCATTTTGCTCTTGGAGACTCCTGCCAACACCTTTATACTGTGTCAATTCTCTCCAGGGTTATTGCAAACAAAGCCCGTCTCTACACCATGCTTCCCCTTGCAGTCTCACATTCAGTTTGGGCATATGTTTTCAATTGTACGCTTCATTCTTTCAGCACTTATTAGATACTTGGATTAAGAAAACATGCTTTCTGCTGTGTTTCAAATACCTTTGCAACTTTGAATTTGTCTCTCACATTAAAGTTGCGGTGGCCTAGTTATCCTTTATTTTGTCACAGATAGTTTTGTTTAGTCTGTTAGTCTGTTAACATTCACGTGATTTGGCTTTACCACACAGACTGATGACTTAATGGGACAATCATTTCAACAAGGAGGTAGTTTTTGCTAAACAGAATTTATTTCTTTAAAAGAGCTGCTTTTGCATGGGTCTTCTTTCTCCTGCTTTGTGTAACATCCAATTTCCCCTTCATTTATCTTCTTCACTTTAAAAATCTATGCTAAATTTTCCACACTTCTAATCATTCATTAGTTTTGCATCCTTTTACTATCGTCTTTACAGGAAGTACTGCTGCTTCTCTCTTATGTTGTAGCACTTCCAGTGGTATAATTTTAAAATCCCTTCTGGCCCTCATATTAGTCTTACCTATAGGTCAATAAAGGTATCTCAGGATTAACTATAGCATAACTGATGTACCTATCCACCCCCCTCCCCCAAAAGCTCTGTTCAACATTTGCCTAACCCCAGAAACATTTTCTTTGGCTGCTGCCAGACTCCAATCACTAACACAAAGAGGATCAAGGGAACCAGGACTAGAACTAGCAATCCCAAACAGCTTGACAAACTAAGTTGTATATAACTGATTTTTCCTTTTGTTTTTTTTCCTAAAGGGATCCCTCATGACCAGGCAGAAAGGATATATGCTGGATCCAGTTGGCCCCCAAAGGAGAGACATGACTGCACAGCAGTCCTGTCCCAGGATGCAGACTCCACTGTAGGAAGGGATGTCTCTTTGTGCTTCTGTCTGCCCCTCTCTGTTCTTGGAGAGGGAGTCATGGTGTGTAATGCCAGTTTCTGGATTCACTGCTGGGCCCTGGGTTACTTCTGGAGCTCCTGCTACTGCTTTTACAGTGGCTTTAGTATGCAAAATTATTTGTAGCAAAGCACACAATACTAAACTTCCCTGTTCTGTCAGATACTTGAGGCAGGATTTTTAAGATTGCAGTGAGGAAGTATGTGCCTTGCAACCAGTCTTACACTGTTCTCAGTAGATGCATACTTTAGAATTTAGTCATGATTTTTTCATCCTCATCAGATTCAGTTTTGTGCAATATTCATTCATCTCCCTTGAAGAGGTGTTGAGTTTGTAGTCCAAATTATTGGGTCTAGAACAACTTACTTCTTGTTTCTGACAGCATTTGCATTTTAAATGGTTTGCTTTTAACAGCCTGTGGAAAACCTCAGCATTACATGTTACAAATCCTGAAGTATTACTGATAAACACACTAGCTTCCGGATCATCTTGCACAGGAATGGCAGCAGCCAGCAATTTGAGACAAAGTTGGATAAAACAGAACTTGTAAGTGCAACATCTCCCTCTGCAGACACAAGTCTTCTGTAAGGGTAATTAATGATCGTTGTTAATAGCAAGACCCAATTTATAAAGGACCCAACTTAAGATAATCATGAGGAAATGAGATAAACAATCAGCTGCAACAATAAAGATCAGTTGTGACATAATTGCAGAATGGCATTCGAGGGCTCAGGAGATCTAATGCCTTTCTCTTCATTAATCATAGTAAATATAACATTACAGATGTTACTTATTCAAGACTGTTGGGTGTGCATATGAATGTATACAGCATGTCTCTGAGACCAGATGCCAAATCAAGTATCTGCAGCTTTCCTATTATCATCTGTGTGTAGGAGAGAGTGATTTTTATTTTTTTTAATAGCAGAATTCATAGGAACTTCAAAGTTCAGAAAAGCTGTTTTTAAACTAATATATGGCTTTTGGATACAATAGAGCACAGCTTTCATATTTCAAGTGCTGAGGAAGAGCACTTGCGGTTCCCAAAATCTCCCCCAAAAGACAAATTAAACCAGAAAAGATTGCTGTAACTAGGTTCACCTTGTGGCACTCCCGCCTGGGGAAACTCTGTGAGGTATTACCTGGAAATTATGCGGTCCAGCCTGGAGACACTTAAGTAATGTAATACTTGCCTGCAGTAATGGAGTGAGAAGCATTCCATTACTCATAACTCAATGTCTTGCCATCTCTGTATATGCCAATAAAACCCCAAGTATGTTTTTTCTCTAAACTGTGAGCAGTTAACTGACTTCGGAATTTACAAGTAACCATCAGCTATACCATCTCCTTGACAGTCCAACTATACCTCCTTGAACTACCAGTGGCTCTCCATGCAAGTGCAGCCCCTTTTTGCAACCATTCATTTAATGATTGTACGTGTTTCTCTGCAAACCTTTTATACAGAATTTCAACTTGATCTCATCATTTTGCAGCTGAGTTAAAGTCTTCTCTGCCCCCTCCTGTTTAGTACAAGGGGTTTTTAACCAGCTGTGTGCCATAGGACTCGCTGAGAAAGGCATAAAGGACATCACATGGGCAAAGCCAACCATTCTACATTATTTGTTCCCACTTCTGAGACCCTTGTTCCAGCTCATTGCTTAAGCTCAGGCAAAAAATATTCCTCTCTCTTCGGATGTCAAGTTGCTGTCTCATGGGCCAAATTTTCTTACAGGTAATACGTATCTTCTAAGGAGGAGAGATCTGCTACATATTACCCCTTCCCCAACTTACTTTTTCTCACTAGCTCTTCACTAAAATATGTGGTCGCTAATGTGAAACAGAAAATCTGCCAGTTCATGATGTTCTCTAGCCATATGTTTTGTTGTAGACCGGGCTGATAACCCCGCCTGTTACTGTGGTTGCCTGATATTTCCCATGATATGATCCTTCTTTGAGTAACTTTCAACTTTGCCAAACACCATAGAAATTTTCTATGTTGGGTGTACACTTCATGGTGAATTTATATATATACACACACACGTGTATTTATTCAGAAAATAAACTGCCACTTCTAAGAAGGAATATGGAGAAAAACATGGTGTTCTTCCCATGCTAAAAATTTCTGCTGACCTTTTATTTGGAAAAACATAGGTCATCTCTCCCCTATCTTGAAATCTGGCAGTCTTTATTCGTTCGTGGCCTTTATTCAAGGATGCGCCTTTTAGCGTCCCTTTGAGACACTCCCCAAACTTGCCATCATGCAAGTCTCTGAAAAATTATGGCTCTCAAGAGCTCAGTAGGAGTATTTTAAGGCTGAGTGGGCTACAAAGCCATTATGTCTCTTGTGTTCCCAGTCTTGGACCCACTGAATCACAATTTCTTCCCTGGGCAGTGACAGAAGGAAGTCCCTTTACCCCAGAATATTCCACAGCCATTGGGAATGAGGACACTGGCATGAGAAGTGTAGGATGGAGGACGTAACTCCTATTGGAAGGGAAGTAGAGCACAGGCATCTATCTACATACATATGAAAGTAGCAGCTCTTTTTTTCAGCTAAATTTTAAAATGAAGTATCATATTTTAGGTGGAGCCAGATCCTGTAGGTAATGGCAGAGTGCACCTACAACACTTTCCTGACTGACCCTCTCAGAGGATGTGGGGATGAACAGTTTCTAGCTCCCATTCTAGCTTAGGAGTCAGATATGAGATGAACTTTTCAGGGCTGCTGACCTGTGACAGGTCTGGGGTAGCAGATGCAACTCTTGGCACCCAGGAAGCTCTAAAACAAAAAAGAAAAGCACATAGTTTAAAGGCTGATTGTATCGCAAAGAGACTGACAACCACAGTTTTGGATGTTAGTGCTTAGACTGCCTAACTTCTACTTCAAGAGCCAGAGTCTTTCTTTGGATTTGGCTACAAATTTCCTGAAGATTTTCCTTGTTTTGGAGCTGACTCCAGATAGCTTTGTCATCCTTTAGGCCTTTCTACAGCTTGGTCCTCTGCGACACAGAGCCACTGACTCTATTTTTCTACCAAAGTAATCTTGGGTGGAGGAGTACAGTATTGTCTGCCTTAGTCTTCTATAGTGTCAGTGCCAGAAATGTGTTCCCAAGATTATGAATGTTCCCCCACCTCAGTAGTAGACCAGCCAAGATCTCCAAGGGCAGATGCTTCATGACCAAGGATCTAGATCCACACCAAGGTCTTCCTAATATGTATGATGGATTTCTACCATCAGTTTAGCAAGTGACTGAGACTTCTTTGTAAGCACAATGAGGAGGGCTACCAAGAACTTTGCTAGGTGAGAGACCTTTGTTGGCTTATCACAACAGACTTATGGGGGAGGTGTGAAAATTAATACTGGGGATCTTGCAATATGATTGTAAAGCCCATGAATAATTCTATCTTCATGGCAAAGGTTTTTATGACATGCACACGGTGGCCAATGCAGAGAAAAAAAATAGTAATTACCTGCTCTTTAGGTTGATAACTTCTTACTTGAATGACAGAATATTTCTGCTGAAAGGAACAGCACATAATCACATAATGAGAGGCAGAGTGAAACCACTCTCATTTTTGGCTTTTCTTAACTTTGGTTATTTCACATTGCAACTTCAAAGCTGTTTCTTCAATATTCTTTAATTCTTTTAATTTCCAAGCACTGTTTTACGCTTCTTTTGTCATACACTGTTCCTGCTTCCTAGCTGTTGGTTTCCTTCCTGCACTGCAGTGCTGAAGCTTGGAGTAAGAACTATTTAATTAGTGTCTATGTGGCACCTAGCATAGTGTGCAAAGGAATCTGATCCCAAACACATCATTTACGTACCTTGTTTGGATCATCTTACATCTGTCCATGTGATTTGTCTGGCCAAATACATAGGTAGCTTCTGTGCACTTAGAGAATGATTTGCAAATCAGTCAAAGGGCTAGACAGCATGTAAGATATGATGGATCAACAGCTCAAAGAAGGCCGTAACCTAGAATTGCTGCTGCTGGACCACTTTTGGAAAGCTGATTCATTCATTGCTCCATGGAAGACTGTTGCTTGTCAGAGGTTAAAGGCATAGTACATTTGTTTACCGGCAGGAATCAGGGGGGAAAAAAAAGGGAGAAAAAAGAAACCGGTGCATTGTGTTTTACAATTGACAGAAGTGACTTAGGCAGTGAAAATGAATTACACTATGTGGGAACTACCAGCATTGCACATCAGAGTGAACAAAGTGTGTGGCTGAGAGAACAGACAAAGAAAAATACCCAAGTATTACAGCTGTGAAAACACTGGTTTGGGATGTGAGAGTTTCTTACATGTTTGTGAGAGAATGGCATCTTTAGCAATAGCAACATTTGGGCAGAAGGAGAGAGAAAATCAGAGCTGCAGTGAGCTATAAAGGAAATGAAATTTGTCCTTTGGACTATTTTCCAACCTACATTTTTATGAGAATGATACCTGACATCCTTTTGGTCTCAGGCAACACTGGAAACGGTGATTGTAATGACAGGAAGGGGGAAGACACAGTAAGTTTTACAGTTGTTTACCACTGCAAGACATAGTAACAAGATACTGATATTCATTAGCATTTGCCCACAATGCCTGCAATGAAGGACAAGGTTGAGAACATCAATTGAAGAATGACTGAGTGAGCAGGATTTCAATGAGAAGGGCGAAGGTGTGAGATATGCAGAGCTTGGGACCACAGGGAGAAACAGCAAGATCCATTTTCCTGAAGAGAAGAAAAGTGATCCAGCACCCACTGAAGTCAGTGGAAATGTTCCTATTGACAGGTCCCCATCCCAGGAGTGTAAGGTGTAATCATAGAATCACAGAATGGTTTGGGTTGGAAGTTACCTCAAAGACCATCTAGTTCCAACCCCCTTGCCATGAGCAGGAATACCTTCCACTAGACCAGGTTGCCCAAAGCCCCATTCAACCTGGCCTTGAACACTGCCAGGGAGAGGGTGTCCACAGCTTCTCTGGGCAACCTGTGACAGTGTCTCACCACCCTCACAGTAAACAGTTTCTTCTTAATGTCTCACTGAAACCTACCCTATTTTAGTTTAAACCCACTGTTGCTATGCTCCCTGAATAATAAAGGTCAGTTGCAAGCCAAATGAGCAACAAAATACAGACAATAATGAATGAGAGTTGAGAAAACACCATCAGCTCCGTGAAAGGTTTCATTATTGGTGTGTACTGCTGCCAAAGCAAGGCAAGCATTCTAGTTATTTCTGACATACAATGACTATAAGCTTGTCCTGGTTTCAGCTACGATGGAGTTAATTTTTTTTAGCAGTGGATGGAATGCCATGTTTGGGTGTTAGGATGAGAACAGTGCTGATAGCACCCTGATGTTCCTGGTTGTTGCTGGGCAATCAAGGACCTTTCTCAGTTCTTCATACTTCCTTACTAATGAGAAAGGAGGGGACGCAGCCAGGACAGGTGACCCGAATTGGCCAAAGAGGATATTCTATTCCAGTTACGTCATGCTCAGTGTAAAGGGGGACTGGGGGGAAGAGGAGGAGACAACGCCAGGACGTGCAGTTTCTGGGGATGGTCGGGTTCCGGGACGGCCCTAAGCTGTGCGGCCTGAGTTGTGTGGTTTGGTGAGAAATTGCATTGTGTATCACCAGTTTCATATATTTTGTGCTTTAAACTCCTGTTATTGTTATATCTAGTTTTGTTATTGTTTAGTAAACTATCTTTATCCCAACCTGCAGGGTTCTGGTTTCTAGGTTGTGGTTTCTTTTCCTCCTTTCTTCCTTCCCTTTTCCCCCTCCCCCAACTTTCCTTCCCCCTTCCTTTTAAAAGTACAAGCGACCGTGTGGGGTGCGGCCCTCAGCTGGGGCAAAACCACGACAAAGCTGTACATACAAGTTCCTGGAGGCTTTTTTGGCTTTCACATAGTGATGTGGTTATGATTTTTCACAGCAAGCGATACACTTCAGAGTGAAAGGAGACTGACATCTGACTGTGAAGTGATGATGTGGATATTTTCCTGATGATTATTTAATCAAACAGGAAAACTGAGTGTGTCAACAAGTACCGGCAATTTATCAAGAGCCAATTGTAGAAGGAAGTGTTCTCCGAATCATCGGTGTGATAATTACCACTGACATTTCCCCAAGGAGAGCTGCATTTTTAATTGTTACAAATATAATCACACGTCTACAGAGAAGTGGGAAGAGAATCCTTTCAAGCCTGTTTCTGGAAATAGAAATGTCTAAAGTTTCCATGTGGAAAAAATTTGAGATAAGAGATTATTTGGTACACCAGAATAAATATGTCATTGCAAAGGTTAACTAAAACACCAGCTACTGTACTCCAATTTCCAGAAGAAAAGCATTTAATAAAGGTCTCTGGGTTAAGTTTGGGTCCTACTGCAACTGCAGCTTCCATATCTGGGCTGGAGTTGACTGAGTTTTGATGGCTGTGTGGTCCTGTTGGCTGAGCAGGAGCTGTCTCCATCCCCATCTCCACCATGTCTGCTTGTGACCACAGTCCTAAAGAAAGACTGCTTGGGTAAGAGGTGAAACAGATCTCCTGGAAAACAAGACTCACCCACTCATGGTGAACGGGCTGTGGGCAGCACCTCTTGGCTGGCCCAGAATACATAGCCAAAGGGACCACAGGACATGATCCTCTCCACTGCAGCCCTAACATGACCAGTCACATGCAACCATGCTAAGCTCGCTTTCTTCAAGGGGCAAATCAGAACAGATTTGCTATGTTTTGCCCCCTTTCTGCTCCCTTTTGCTAACAAAAGCCCTCAGTAACTCCTATTCCCCATTTCAGTCTGGCAGGTGTGTAAGTTGGGGCACTTTCCCTGACAGGGTGCTAGGACAGTGAGGGTCTTCAGTGTGGACACTAACTTTGCAGGTGATAAGGCTGGCCATTGCTTGTGGCCTGCTGAAATGAACTGAGCCAATAAGGTACTTGCTGATACTTGCCAGCTAAAACATTACTATTATTTTTTAAGGCAGAAATACTGGCCTGAGGATAAACAGAGGTATGTTTTGTAGGAACAGACTGTATCTTCTCCTGGGCCAGCTGATAAGGCTGGAGAAAAAAGAAAATAAGGGCAGCAAATCCCTTGTTCTGCCTGCTGAAGATCATCTAGTCCAATCCCCCTGACAGAACAGAATCACCTCAAGCAGACTGCACAGGACAGCATCCAGGTGGGTGTTGAATATCTCCAGAGATGGAGACTCTACAACCTCCCTGGGCAGCCCTACCATTGCTTCTGGCACCTTCACAGTGAAGAGGTTCCTCCTCATGTTCAGGTGGAACTTCTTGTATTCAAGTTTATTACTATTGCTTCTTGTTCTGTCACTAGGCACCACTAAAAAAGACTGAAGATGTAGTCCTTTCCTAGTATTGTGTAGTCTGCCATATGATGCTGTCTCCATCATCTCCTCTGTTTCCCCTTCCACTTATTCAGATGCTGTACCCGTCCTTGCAGCATGCAGGTCAGAGACAGGCTGTTTTAACTGAACTGTGATTTATAGAAAGTTGCAGTCTTACTGTTCAGAGGTGGTGATTTAGCTAGCAGAGGCTGAACATCAGCAAATAATACAATCTGATAAGCAATCTACACGATTTAGGATTTCAGCCTTTTCAGCAAATTTATGAGGGAACCGCCCCCCCAAAACTCTTCAACTAAGAACTATTTGGTTCTGCTTCTTTTTTCATTAAGGACCTTAGCCCTTCTTCAATTGAAATCAATGGAAATTCAGCAGTAGGTTAAGCAGACACCACTCAGTAACACTGCCAGAGCTACGCCAATTTATCTTGGGCTGCATTTATTCTATTAGACTGCAATGCTCCCCTTCCCATCCCAGTTAAAATCAAAAGGGATGTTTTTGTCCTGTGTATAAAAAGAGAGAAAAGAATCAGGCTGAATCAAAATGTAAAAATATACTAGCTAATCATTTCCTTAAGTGGTAAAAAGTTGAAGAATCAGTATATTCAGAGAACTGTAAATAGTTTAAAAGAGTACAGTTAACTGATTACAGCAAGATTTTAAGTTTTATGTAAGTGAACATGATATATAAAATTTTTAATAAAGGGCAGCATTTGCACACATTTTTACTCTGTGCATAAAATCAGAGATTGCATTTGCAAATAATTGATCAGCTGGTTGCATGTGTGCACCACCTTGGAAACTGCACACAGAATTCAAATCCATGTGTGCATATGACATTTTTTGGAGAAAAAAACCAAACCACAAACCAACCCCCCCCAGTCCTCGCCCCCAAAACCTACAAACCAGTTTCTCTTTTTGGGGAGTCTCTGTATAAATAGGTCTTGACCTTCTTGCTGATCTATTTTATGACGTTGCCTACAACCAGAGTCCCTGCAATGACAGGTGAGTCTCTGCTCCACTCTCTTTTCCCCACTCATCATCTCTCAGTCATTGCTGCAAAGCCATATGGAGCTTTCCAACCCCAATTTTATCTTCCATGACCTTTTTTTTTCAGTTTCTCATGGGTCTGACAACAGGCCTTGGTTTGTGCTAGCAGTAGCTGGGGTTTCCAGTCCAAGCATTTCGTAGATCTAGGTCTTCTTAGTTGCCAAGATCAAACATGACCAGGTGAACCCATCTCATTAAAGTCAAGTCCTTGTGTTTACCTTAACACTTTCAGAAAAATTACAGCTTGCATGATAGGTGTTCAAAAGGAGGCCACTATTTCACTGCATTCAAAGGCACACAGGTAATGCATGGTATTTACATTTCAAAGACTACTAAAAGTATGGAGTACTTTCAGTTCTAAAAATAGTTTTACAATGGCAAAAGGTTGTTAAAATAATTATTTTAAATAGCAAGCACTGAAGAATTTGGCATGAATTTGTTCACTTCAGACTTAGAATGTCTTCCAACTTTGTACAACCACTTTTTCCTGGATGGTCCAAGATCTTGCTTCCAGTGTAAAGTTGGAGAGCTATGAGACAATTCTCCTATGGAAAAAACTAAATAAATCACTAAACACTTAATGATGTCAGTTGATTTGACTGATCACACTCGATGTGATTTGACATATCAGAGGAGTGTGATTCATGAGTTAAGAAAGACTTTTTAGCAATTTGTTCCTAACTTATAATGTGACATCAACGCTTCCTGAAAGCTAATCCAGCATACACTATGCATCCCATTTTCTAAAGATCCATCTCCATTTATACTGCTCCAGTTAATATTCCTTAGTAAGCCTTTAGACTTTGGTCTGCTTAAGATTAAAACTTTTCTTTTTTTTTTTTTTTTTGAATTATGAACATTTACCTCTCATCAGAGAAGATAAGTGTCCCTTAGGAGCGACATGAGAGAAAGATTTGTGAGATCTAACAGATTTGTACAAGAGAATCATGACAGGTATTTCATAATGGAAAGATCCTCAGAAAGATAATTCTTTAGCATACAGATGAGTTTGCTACCTTAGCAGATGTTCACCTTTTAAATAAAAATATGCTTTAAGAGATTCTCTGAAATGTCACAGTTATCCCCATTACTAAAAGATATCTTGATTTATACCATTACAGTTGTTGAAACATTCCTAAGCAATAGGTTCTGAAAGCTGTACTTTACCTGCCCCGCAAGACATTTAATTAATTCCATACTTTCATTGTAGACACTGCAATTAAAATAATTCTTGACTACCTCATGGAATTTTAAACATTTTCAAGAAATGAATTCAATGCAGGATAGTGTGTGTGCAATTCTGCAACTTGGTCTCCCAGCTGTGCAATAAATTGCTGGGAGAAACAATTAGTGTAAAGTCATTTGTTAGAGAATGAACCAAAATGTATCTAAAAATGCCAGTACTAAATGTGCTGACAATTAAGTGCAAATTACTTAGCGAAGATGCCATGTGTTCATATGTTGCTTGAGCTACATGCATTTCATGTCTAGCACCACATTTTTGTTTAAGACATAATTGCACATTTTGTTCAATTTTGTGTCTGTACTGAAATAAGGTGATAGGATGCCAACACTTTTTAGGCAGGACTCCCTAGTGACTCCAGTTATCACCACACCTTTTCATTCCAAGGGCAAAAATATTTTTTAATTAAATGTGATGCAGGCCTTACTCATTCATTTTGATTATTTTTCCCTTGCCCCCCAGAAAGTTTTATAGGGCAACAGAATGAGAAACAGAAATGACTTACTGTGGAATTGATGTTACGTGAAAAGATCTCTCAGGGGAAGCAGTAAGACTGTCATTGCCCAATCAACTGAAAACTAGACTAGACAAAGCGTTTATTAACCCTTTGCAGAAGACATTTCTGCATTGGTTGGGACTTTTAGGATGACCTACAGGCTCTCAAGCTCCCACCGGCTACCCAGGAGAATAATTTGTAGGGAGCCATTCCAAGTTTCAATAAAAGCACCTAGACATACACACAAAATTAGACTTTTCTTCTTACTTTCTTTTCTTTTCTCCCCATAATGTTTAAGAATAGATTTACTGTTTACATTTTTCAGATGTGCTTGAGTAACCAGGAACTGACCCCTTCCCCTTAAATAAGATCAGACATAAAGAATCTCTAGAAGTGAAATTACTTCTTTCTTTGAAGTCTAGAGAACAGACAGCACACTGAGAGGGGCCAGTGGCAACATTTCACCATTCATGACGGGCAAGAAACAGCCTTAGCCTTCCACAGGCTTGCTAAGAGCAACATGTTCCCATTTACCTGTATTTCAGTATGAATTTATGTGCATTTCATTATGAATCTGAGATCAATATGAAATAAGGAGATGCAAAGGAAGAGCAAATATAAAGCACATCGTTCACACAAAGTTTATCCAAATCCCAAACTGTGACCTAACTTTCCAAATAATAATAAGCTGAAAAAAATATCCTTCAGATAGAGAAAACGATTTGTAGAGCAATAAAACTAAAAAATCTGTTGTGCTTCTGTCACATTTCAATCAGACTTCTTTCAAAATGATTTAATTCACTCCTTCCAAATCTGTTTTGGATCGCAATCAATGAAAACTACTGTCATACACATAAACCTCTTGCGAATTAATAGCACTTCACATTTAAAAAGGCAGGGAAGGGATCTATTTTAGCACTTATAACAAAGAAGCAATTTCTTTCTGACAACCATTTGGCTATACTTGATAAGTGCCTGGTGCTTTTTTTAAAGGTAAATCAGAACAACAGGCTGGGAATCTGTTAAAAAGGAACCAGAAGAGCAGACACCTCCAGCCCTCCTGACAAATCTCTAAGGTTTATTACTTCAAGTTATGTCCAGATAAAAACATTTATATTGTTTGTATTGAATAACTATATATACTATAGATATATGTAATAATTTGTAAACATCATGTGTTTATAGAGAACACCAAGGATATCTTTACCTGCTGTTATTAATTTATTCCATATTGATAGGTCATACCATATGTTCAGATGAGATTGATTGGTAACATAATCCGTAAGAAAATGAAATCAGTTCATCACTGAATAGATTTATTTTGTTTCCTGCTTATAGCTTTTAGTTTCATTTTTAAGAAGCTTTCAAAGCCTTTTACCACCTTGAAAGAAAAGTAAGCATTATTATTCTTACCTCTGCAGAGCCTCATCTTTCCAGAAATCTTGGCACAATGAGAAATAATGTCTTGTAGCTATATCCTTTTGCCCAGATCCTCTTTCATCATAGACTTCCATTACGGACAGTGAAACAGTAAAATGTGGTGGAGAACTCGGATAACTAATTTTCCTTTATATGTGTAAAAGTTTTTATGGCTAAAATGTTTGCAGTAGTAAAGTTAACAACAATATTGTTAGCCTTCAGCTCCCAATGACATACAGCTTTCCTGTCTTCTTAATCCTCTCCAACCCACACTGTAATCCATTTCTCTGCAAGGAAGCCATCTTATCCATGATCTTTATTCCCCATAATGTGCATTTCTTAGGCTTCTTGATTTGTTTCTTGTCAACCTTCATTCTCTCTTCTAATTTAAAAGAAAAAAAAATTAAACCTACAAATTCTGTTTTCCCAGGGCATCTGTCTTTATTTGTCTTTAATTGATTACATTTTTAAAACAGAGCTATACTTTTTTCAACAATGGCAAAGTACTGTGCCATCTTCTTAAAAGGACAATACAGAGGTTCCTATTTAAATATACAATGCCATTATCTTAATTCACATATTAAAAGCACTTTGTCATGGCTGTGTTTAAATCTGATCCAAATTTGCTATTCACTTTTTTTCAATTTAATTTTCTCTGATGGTTGGCTAATAAACTTTTTCTCTTGTTGAAAGTTGTGTAAGTTCGTGTCTCCTCAGTTTATTAAAGGAAACATTAAGAAAAGTTTTGATTGTGATCTATAAATGTGCAGAGGTATTTTAATAGAAGTGTGTTCTCCAGACTATCAGACATGGTGATATTCAACATAGAGAAGCTGAATATATAAACTCAGAAGAAAAGTAAGATACAGTCTTTTAAGAGTGAGAGTAATTTACCTTTGGAATAAATTTAGTAGGTATGCAATGAATTCTTTATTTTAAATCTTGATCAACATAGAATATGTTCCTAAAGCATATATAGTCTAGTTCAGACAGAAGTTCTGATCTTATGCAGTGGATTGACCCTGGCTGGATACCATGTGCCCACCCAAGCTGCTCTGTCACTCCCCTCCTCAGCTGGACAGGGGAGAGAAAATACAACGAAAGACTTGTGGGTTGAGGTAAGGACAGGGAGAGATCACTCACCAGTTACTGTTGTGGGCAGAACAGACTAAACTTGGAGAAAATAGTTTAATTTATTACCAATCAAAACATAATAGAATTATAAGAAATAAAGCCAAATCTTAAAAACACCTCCTCCCTGCTGCTCTTCTTCCCAGACTTTACTCCTGAATTCTCTACGTCCTCCCCTCCAGTGGCGCAGGGGGACAAGGTGTCGGGGTTGCGGTCAGTTCATCACATGTTGTCTGTGCTGGTCCTTCCTCTTTATGGGGAGGACTTCTCACACTCTTCCCCTGCTCCAGTGTGGGGTCCCTCCCGTGGAAGACAGTCCTCCATGGACTTCTCCAATCTGAGTCCTTCTCATGGGCTGCAGCTCTTTCCTGACTGCTCTGGTGTGGGTCCCTTCCATGGGGTGCAGTCCCTCAGGACCAAACTGTTTCAGCGTGAGTCCCCCATTGGGTCTCAAGTCCTGCCAGCAAACTTGCTCTGGCTTGGATCTGCTCTCCATGGGACCACAGGTTCTGCCAGAAGCCTGCTGCAGCTTGAGCTTTCCAGAGTCACAGCTTACTTCTGGCATTCACCTGCTCTGGTGTGGTGTCCTCCATGTGCTGCAGGTGGATATCTGCTCCACCATCATCCTTCATGAGCTGGAGTGGGACAGTCTGCCTTACCATGGTCTTGTCCATGGGCTGCAGGGGAATCTCCGATCCAGTGCATGGAGCACCTCCTCTCCCTCACTCTTCACTGACCTTAATGTCTGTAGAGTTGTTGCTGTTACATATTCTCACTCCTCTCTCTGTCTGCAGTTGCTGTTGTGCATTTCTTTTCCCCTTAGTGAAATACATTATCCCAGAGGTGTTACCACTGTTTCTGAAGGGCTCAGACTTGGCCAGCAGCAAGTCTGTCCTGGAGCCAATTAGTCACAGGGGAAGCTTCTAGCAGCTTCTCACAGGAACCACCCCTGTAGACCACTACTACCAAAACCTTGCCATGCAAACCCAGTACAGCTTAACACAGGGATTTCTGGGTGAGTTTCCACAACTGGGCATGAGGCAAGATGACTGTTATCCTTCGGTGTAGGCCTGGCCCCATCCAAAGTAAATGAACAATATTTTTGATTTCAGTGGAGTCAAGAGTTTACCCTGGGTGTGAAAAAAAATAATAAATAGGGCCAACCATGTACAGACATCAGGCAGACCTGCCTCAGCCCTTTGGTCCTTGCAGGCCTGTGGTGGATCCCATATGTCAAAATGTCCTAAGGCAGCCTCATGCCATCAACAGTTTTTCATGGTTCTCACTAGCACTGTTTTATCAAGTGACACAAGGGCTTTAAATGTTTTAAGCTGCATACCCTATTTTCTTGCCTTGCAGAACAGGAATGGCTTTTGGTATGTACTTTAAGATAAATGAGTACTTTGCAGAGCTGAGGTAAAATATATGATGCTCTTGGTTGGTTAACAAGGTGGTTATTTTCTTGTTGATGGAGAAGAGGTGAGGATATTTTTATTTTGTTTGTCAGGTTAGATTTCCTGAGAGGTTACATCATGTGAAAGAAACCTTTCAACCCTTTCATGCTGCAGCAGAATTTAACGCAGTGTGTTTCTTCCCATGAGGCCAGAAACATATTTCTGAGTGCAATAACCCTGCATTGAAAGGCTACCGCCTGCCAACTCTGAAAACTAAATTTCTCTATATAGTAGTAGCTCAGGCTTCTTGCCACAATCTCGCCTTGAAGTGTTCACTTCAAGAGGTGCTTGTTTTTCACCACATCACTAAGTAGAACACTGTTGCGTTTTTTGCCTCTCTGCTGGCACCTACTAAATTCAAAGTAGGTTGGATTTTGGGGGTACCTATATCCAAATCCCAAGAAGAGCTAAGGTAGAGTTATTTTTATTTTGGATACTAAAATACCTCTGAGGACCTGGGCCTTCATTTCTGGGGACTAAGCTCAGAACACTGACTGACTAATTTCTTGTACATGTCCTTGAATAGCCATCACAGGGTAGTATCATTGACTGCTGTCATTAAAAAGAAAATAGACAAAGAGTGCTTTGCTGAGAAATGTATCTGGATGATTCTAATACAGTACAAAGGGTTTATTAATGTAGGTGATCATCTGGTAAAGGTTAGGTTGAGCCCATCACTCATTTCACTTGTGACCTCTCAAGCATGCTAAAATAAAAACATCTACTCATATGAAGCTCATGCCTTAGACTACAGCATCTCCTCACCTTTTTGCTGCTCTAAAGTTCCCAAAGTCCCTGGTTATTTGCAATAATGACCACACAATCAAATGATCAAGTATAACTAAAATAAGAGATTAATCATTTTTGCCTGTGTCTGTGTTCCTGCTTAAACACAGTCCACATGCCCCTATGTAATTAAGCATCTAACTGCCAAACTCTCTTTCTGAATCCAGTGTTTATCTCTCCCTCTCACCCATCCTGACTTGCATGTTAATATCAGATTGGAAAATGGCAAAGAACCAGGGTCTGCTCCCACAGAAGCCAATGGCAAAACTCCCACTGGCTCCAAAGCTTACTTCTCCCGTGTGTACATGTTTATCTGCTCATGGCTTCATAGAAAAGATAAATATTTTCCCTAAGAACTTAATTATGCCTAATTTAAAGAAAAAAACCCAACAATGCAACGGTCTTTGTTGCATATCAACACATGCTTTTCTCTTTAATAAAAGATTAAGATCCATTAACCCCCAAACTGTCAGATCTCATCCAGAATAACAGTGCCTAATACTAAAGCTGGCTTATAAAGTGTGGGAGGACAGATAAACTGTCTTTTCCCCTGGGTTCACTCTTTTTCTTTCCCTTTCCTTTTCAAATGACCCTCCCCAAATAATAGAACAGTGTTTTATGTTTCAAATGTACCATATGGCATGACGTGAGTGCAGTTTAATTACATATTAGCATATTCTTACAACAAGGGTTGGCTGTTTAAAGCAGCTTGACAAAACATGAATTAAAATAATTTCAAGAACAATTTTGGAGTAAATCTGTCTTTTCTATTAGGGACACTTTTTTAAATAGCGGATTTGTGATGATCTCACTAAACTTTCACAGCATGCTATTGTGAAACAGCAAGAAAAACTCGATCATCCTTTTTCTGGTTGTGATTTTAACCATTATATTAAGAACTCCTGAAATACATGAATGACAGCAACCCGCAGCTCCCTATGCTTAACTGATTTTCACTCTCTACTGCCCCCCAAAATAAGTAAAACTAATGATAAGGTCAATATTCCTTTAAATTACAAAGTAGTGAAATTTGCTGGTCAAGATTTACCCTGCTTTCTGTCTCATTAAGAATGTTTCTTTACTGATACATTTAACCATCCTTGTGCTGCCCTCAGCACTTGCAGATGATCAATGGCATCATTTGGTGTCTTAAGAAGAAGGAAGCAATTAGCAGCAAATTTATATGAAAGATTTCTCTGAACATGAACTCTCTCTTACACTCTGCCTTCTCTCCTATTATTTCCTCTACTGTTGCCAAAGCATCGCATTTTAAAGTATCTTTTCAGCAAAACAAACTAAAAAAATACCTACTCAGACTGCTTATACATTGTCTGATGCCCTCAGATGGTGCTGGGAACATGTTTTTATGTGGTGACTGAAAAAAACAGATTTGGATATTTTTTGCAAATATTTAGACATGAATTTCATGGAATTGCTTCTGTTGGTAATCACTCACACAAGTAATGGTTTGAAGGCTCAGACCCAACATTTGTAAAGTGGTCCAGATCCTCCCTGTACTGACATTTCAACTCCCCAGTGCTCAATGAATATGGGGCATTTTCCAAACGTGCTCCTGTGATCCTTTATCAGTGACATTTTCCTCACAGTTTGTCTTGAATTGTTTTTATTTTACTTCCCATGGGTAAAATTCTTGGCGCTCTATGGTCTGGATAAAGCCTATATACCCCTGAAGACTACAGAAGAGGGATTATGTGGAATTCATACGGTGCATTGGCTGGGTGCTGGCTCCATGCACATGGATGAATGGCATCCATGTCAAATTGTTAGTCTCCCCAGAATGTTCTCTATAGTGATAAAGACGACTCGTGTTTCATGGAGATCGGTGGGCCAGCAACATTTGATCAAACTTTTCCCATCATTTGTTCCAGCCACTCTAGGACTGAATTGGAGAATTTTTGAAAAATATAAAAGGAGCATTCGAGACTTTGTCAGTAAAATGTATATCTAATCCAATTTGTGGGATAATTTCCATTTTAAGCATGATTTTAGCCTTGGCAAATTTTCTGTAAGCAAAATAAAAGCTACTTTTTTGCATGAGACGTACAAAAAATAGTACACTTTCCACTGGTACACTGTGTGGGAAGAGGAGCACTGCAACTGGAAGTCATGAGGTCAGGAATAATCAGCTGTTTTAGCATGAGGTTTTTGATAGGTGATCTTGATCCTAGTTACAAAACTTTGCCATTTAAAATTTGCTCTTTCTCTTGATCCTCCATATGACTAGCACAGTGCATTTGCAAATCACTACTCTCCATGTGCAGAAGTGTCCTCAAGAGTCACCTTCTCCTCTTCCCATTCATGTTTGGGGGTACTGTCCTTCCACATGGTCAGTGTGTGGCATGTTGGGCAGAAGTAGAGGCAGCTTGTCAGGCAAGGATGAAGCTGATCTCATACCATGGAGCTTGGGCTCAGCCTCTGCTGGCAGAGAAAGGGAAGAATGAGGCAGAGCCTGACCAAGTGCTGGGAGAGCATGATGGCAAAATTTGGAGCCCTTGGGACAGAGCTGCTGTGAGTTTCCTAGTAGCCTCAGCCTGACTCCTTGTCCCCACTCTTTTGGGGCAGTAGCCAGCCTGGGCTTTGGTATTATTTGCATGTAGTGGAACTGTTTTATCAACCTCTGCTATTTGCTGTCCTGCTTGCTTTTTAGTTGTCAGGAGCAGAAACTGGTTAATATGCTTATCCCCATTCAGCTTAAAAGTCACTCAAAAACCTCTCAATAAAGAGCAAGCAGGACAATGTCAGGGAGCACAAGGAGGACAAGAGGATGAGCGGATGAGAAGAGAATGCTATTCCCCTGCTCTGAGGTGGGGGAGTGCACTGCCTTGGGGGCCAATATGTGATAGTGATGGTCACTGATGGGCAAGATTTTCATGAATAGGACTGTAGGCTTTGGGTTATATCAGGAACAGTGCTTGGAAGGTGGTGGCAGCAAATAATGTAGAAAAAAAAACTATGGAAAGAACAATCTAAGGGGGAAAGAAACAAGGACAGGCTACAAGAGAGAGGGAGTGCAACTGCAAGCAGTGGAAGAAAAGGGAGAAAAGTGCAGGGAGATGAAAAAGGGAAAGCTGTCTTTGGGTTGGGAAGATCTCATACGGGCCGAAGAACAAAGCTGTTGCTCTGCGGGTTGCTGAGCAGACAGGCAGGTGATGCCAGCCTCCAGACCCATCCTCTGGCCACATCAGCATGGCATTGTCCAGGCAGCCTATTCCTTTAGGAGTTCACCACCAAAATTACTAGAATCTCTGAGCAAACAGGTGTGTTCCCTCTCCTCCTTCACACCAGGGAAGAGGAAATTATTTAGTATGCTTGGTTTCATTGTGTAGACCAAAGTATCAAGAGAGGTATACTTGTCAACCAGCCACATGACTTACTACTAGTTCAGTTAAATGATCTTTTGTATTAGGATAACTATGAAGATGGGCTGTGCACGGGTTGTGCTCTTTGACTTGGGGACCGGTCAGGCATATTCAAAGTTTAAAATGGGGTTTCAGTTTTGCTGTGTGCTTCTGAGACTTTCTCTTATGACAGCAGAAATATCACAGAGTCCATTTTTACTGAACGATATTGGAGGCATCTAAATCTGAACCAGAAAATATGATTCAGAACTGAAACATACTTGCCAATTCACACCTGGAAGAAGTTTGCAGGTGGAATGTCTCAGCTCTCTGAAGCACCAATGAACTTGGTTCTGCAATTCTGGCTTTGACAAGTCTCTTTCTAAATGGCTCTTTTCGCGATGTAAGTTATTTGGGGAGTACACAGGCAATAATGCTGAGTTATAGACGTATTTATAACTTCTGAGCTCTCAAACAAAGCCATAAATGTGCATTCCATCGTTCCCAGACAAAAATAAACAGAGACTGCTATTTCTAATCCATTCCTCCTTTCCCTTGGTGCTGATTAGATTGCACATCCTGAAAGGGATGAATTCAGGCTCTTCTGAAGTTATTTCTTAGAAGTTTATTTGTGATTTAATGCAAATGTTTTGTAGATTTGAAAGATATATGGCACAGCTGTTGCTTCTGCATAGGACAACTTTTGTCTGAGCTCTTCTGAAGGAAAAAAACCCAGCTCTCATCTATTCATTTGCCATGGGATTCTGTGGTCTTAAAGCCTGAAGAACATCTTCTCATTCCAGAGTCTCAGATAGGGAATGATTTTGACTGTCACTTATCTTACACTAATTCCATGTTTAGAATACTGAGGGTTGGTATGTTTTTATCTTCTCTCTTGAAAAAGGAAAGACATTTCCTGGGCCAAAATGAAATATCTTGTAGTGAATTCTGATAAGCCTGGAGTAACTAAATAAATTTTAAGACTTTACAAGTAATTCAAGTATCAGTGCTTCAAATAAAATAGCATGTAAGAATTTGTTTCTGCAAAAATAAATTCCCCACGTGATTTAGCTGAACCCCTGCTACTGGCAACTGTCCATATTTTCCCCTTAGATGTTACATTTGTGCTTCAAAACCAAGTGGCTAACACCAAGCTCTCCAGCTTTCTCTTTGTACTGCTGTCATCTTATTCACATGTAAAATAGCACCCCACTGCCTAATCCCTAATCTGCATTGAAATCCAGAGTAACCATTTCAGGTTTGATGTTTATGGGTCATCTTTATCCTGGTAAGGCTGTGGGTGGTGCCTCCAAAGCCTCCCACCTCTCAGTAGACTGCTGCTAGAAAACTAGCACATTGTTGACTAGAGAAGTTTTATAAAGGCCAATGTCTCCAGCAATCTGAAGATAAACCGGTGCTCCTTTGTCATCAGTGATCTGCTGGACACAAAGACAACATGGGCTTTTCCGCTTTTCCTGTTGGGAACCAATATACACTAGACTGAAGGACAAAAGCATGTCACAGCATCAAATCCCATTAAACAATGTATGCATTCAAATAATTGAATTCATTATGGGGGTGACAAAAGCCTCAGGCTAATATGTTATGTATACAAAGGCCTCCATCTATGCTTGTTCCACATTTCCTAACTAATTGGACCTTCAGGTCCAAAAAATGTGAGAATTCAGTGACACTTGAAAACATGCACTGATAGATAATACAAGAGCACTATGGCTGTGCTGTAACCACCCAAAACCTGATCGTTAAAAGCCCAGGAAGTTCATGGTTAAATTGTGCTTCATAGCAATGCAAACACGTAAAGAGGTGGAAATACAGGTCTAAGTAACAACAGCTCTGCCCTTTCCTACCAGTAACATGATGAAATAAAGAAAGATAGGAGGAAGGCAGATTAAACTGATTTGCAGTCACTTTTTTTTCAGACACCTCTCTCTTCTCAGCAGGTTTTGGCATTTAACAGCACACATTCACAAGAATTATGTGAAATGGTAACCTGAAGTTATTGTCCCTTATGAAAGTATAACAGTTAGCTGAAGTGACTATTGATAAACAACGAGCTTCCTCCAAATTTAGCCTGTTCTTATGATTTATATTAATTTGAATTGTATTGGAAGTTTAAGGTATCTGCACTAGTCTGCTATTATGATCTTTGAGACTAAAAATACCCTACAATTATTCCAGCATTTACCGATTTATTTCACTGTCAATTAGCAACTGATTAAAAGATCTGCTTGTAATTATAAAATCCCCACCCATACATATATACCAAGGGACTTGAATATCAGCTGGTTTTAGCTCATTCCAGCACTTCTTCCATGTGTTTTACTTATTGCACTCTAATTGACCTAGCCAAATCCTGAAAGAACAGTTCACACAGCTCAAAATTAGTCTTGTTCTTTCTTCTTCACAAGCCAGAGGATGAAGAGAGCAATTGTAAAGACTTAATCCCATGGAACTGTACTCCATCAGATTCCAGCATTAAGAAATAGCTGGGAAAAAAATCCCATACTGACATGTGAATAGTGCAAAAGCATGAGTTTCATTAATTCAACCTAATTATATTATTTACCCCTTATCTATGCAGTAAGTAAAAAATCACTGTTATGCTCCACAAAGACAAGAGTCTTAATAAACCCCAAATATTAGAGGTGTTGTTTGACAAGATGCAGCTTATGACAGAAAATGGTTTCCTTCCCTTGAAAAGGATGTCATTATGGTCATGTTCACTGATGATTAATTGTAATTATTGCGTTTTGTTTCACTTAATTACCTCGAGATAGGCTCATTGGATTTCTGCTGTGGATGTTTGTGTGTGAATGCATTTTTTTACTGGACCTCTCACTCAAATATGAACGATGAAAATCTTGTCTGGATCTGTTTGGAAATGGTAGCCAGCTTTGTTGAAATGCAGAACATCACCCAGCTGGCATAGTGAAAGCAAATGACACTCAAGCTTCGGAGTCTGTGCAAGTATGCTCAAAACCCATTTTCTTTACACTTTTTAATGCTTCACAGCATTGCCTCTAATCATAACTAATGCTTACTTTGTGCCTAATGGTGCAAATATCATGTATGATGGCATTTTATCTGAGGTGGCATAAAAACAGTGCAAGAAATCATTAGATAAAATGCTAAGCAAATGTGAAAAATCAGCAAAGTTTAAAATGAAATGTTCTTTCTTGATTTCATACATTCCTGGAATAATAATACTGTAGCATATCATTATCATTAGTTGTGCTGCTTGAATTAAGGTTATATAAACCAGTTGGGTATATCCTTGTGTTAGAAGGCGTTCTTGGCGGTCTGATTCCACCACAGCTGTCTTAGCTGCACTTTTATAAGAAGCCTTGGAATGAAAGACAATATATCTAACCACCAGTTTGACCCTTTCTTCATTTTGGGTATGGTTTTGCTACATAAAAAGATGGAGAGAAGACTTGCATTTCCACAGCTCTCCAAACAGAGGCCAGAAATGGCAAGATCTACAGAAATAGCAAGAGATGATTCAGAGGATGCCTGTAAGGAGCCGAAACCCATTTTCAGACACTGTTCCAAGTAGCTGGGGACTTTGTAGTCAAAATAGCAGTTCTAGTTGGGAAAGGAAATAATTAATCATGATGAGTTTAAGGTTGGTTTGGGTTTTTTTTTCCCTAATTCCAAATATTGCTAAATTCCCACTTGAAATCAATACAATTTCAGGGAGTGACTGGCAGGATTGTGGCTCTGTGCATTTATTTTAGCCTTTGTAGACCACGATTGAAAAAATAATGTACAGGCTAAATGATATTTTCCCTATCTTCTCTTTCCCCTCCTCTCCCCTTAAAATAATTAGGAGTTAGTGCTTGTGTTCATAAAGCTGTTTCAGTCCATTCAGCCACTCCATAAAGCAAGCATAGATAGTTTAGCTACTTTGAGTCCAGAGCTAAAATTCATATATTCTGACAACAATCCATATCCCATGCTCATAGAAGCATTAAAAATTTAATCTTGCTTATTATACACAAATTTAGCACAGTTATAAAGGTAGAAAGGAGTATGTTACCAGCAGAAAAAAAACCCAAACCAACCTAACATGCCAAATGGCACCATGCTTTTAAATAGAAAGTGCTATAGCATATATGTTGTCATGTGCAACTAAAACTCTCTTCTGAGGGTGGACACTGATTTGTACTCAGACAAAAATGTACAGGACCCACCCAGGATAGGAATATTTTCTGTCACTCTTCACATACAGGGACTGGGCATGGGCACAGATTAACACTCACCAGGTGTCACATGCACTTCGACACCATCACTTGAGATAATTCTAAGTTTGGTGCAGGATCTCTGAAAGAACACTGCATGATTATGTTTCAAAACAGTTTGCTCACATTTCAGTGCATCTGCTGCACTTACTGAACCTGCTGCCCTCAGCATAACCGAGCGGTGAGATGCTGATAGTGGTTTCCCAGAATCAGAACAAGAAGACAGCCGCAACGATTAGCCTGACAAGCCTTACAGTTACCATGTAACCACATGCGCAGCACAAGTGCTCAGGAAGTAAATGTCAAAATCATTCATTTGATGTTTGTGTATACCAATATATTTCTAAATCTTCATTTCTGTTTCACAGCACTGGGCTGCATGGCAGAGAGAGGACTGAAGTAAACTGAGTCATGCCTTTTGAAGGAGGCATCCTTGAAATGGTGTATGTATGAGCTATGGTTTTAAATGGCATCTGTAGTCTAAGAGAGGCAAGAGCATGTTCAAAAGAGGTAGAGCCCTATTAAAAACCTCTATTTGTTTCACAGGGCAATTTCATACCAAACAGCAAAGCGTTTTTCTTTTGTTTTGTGGTAAAAATCCATTACAAAGTTTTCAGAGCTGGGAGTGGTGAAGAGCAAGGAGACAGAGAAGAAATAAACCTCCAAACACATTTCCTTCCTGTGCACTTTCTGCTGAACCGAATTTTAATTTTATATAGAAAATACTGGCGCTGTATCTATATTCTGCAGCTTTCCCAGGCATTCTCTCAAAAGGAAAACCAACAGCACAATGCAAATTTTTATGCACCTAAGTGATATGTGCTCAGAATAGTGATTGGCCCCCTGTGGTATAGGGAAAAAATGAAAATCTTTGCTAATTAGACACCTTTATAATAACAAAATTTAATGGTTACTGTTATGCAGTCAAGAACAAGAATTTCTTCCATTACAAAGAGCTATTCCTCACTACTATGTCAGAGCAACCACTAATTTTATTTTCAGATCAATAGTTTGTATGTTGAGTTAATAAATGTGAAATGTTAATGCAGTATCAAACAGCAATTTAGGCCTCTGGGTCCTAGTAACATCCCTTCTAATCAGCCCGCTCTGCAGTGATATATAGGGCTATCTATAGGGACAGATGAATCATACAACACAGAGAGCTGCTGTTAGCTCTCTTAATGCCTCCAAGCTGGACAGGCCTCTTGGAAGAGGAGCTGACCATACATGCTTTTTTATCTTGTTTGTCTAATAAAATCTGTACAATTGTGAAACTTGTTTTTTCAAGAGGTATAATGCATATTTATTCTCTGTCTCAGGCCAGTTGAGCTAATAATGATTGCAATCAATAAGAAAGTCTTTCACCAGTATAGTTTTCTAATAGACACTTTAAGGGTCTCCAGCTATTGGATGAACCTACTTATGTCTTGTGGGTAGTTTAACAGAGACATCTTGTGAAAATTACTTAGAGCAGTTAACACTTATTTTCACTTGAAGCTTGTGAAAACCCTGCAAGATCAAGGGAAAGAAAAAATATTTTATCTCTGCATTAAAGTGGTAACTAGCAGGTTCAGTTTTCAAAGGCCCCTCTTCACAGCCTCTGAGATTATACAAGGATTAGTTGCATGCCAGCTTTCACATGCAACTCAACTCAAAAACATGAGTTTTACACAGGCCCAAAAACTTTCCTATGAAAACCAGGCATGAAATATTGCATTAAAAGTTAAGAGAACACTGAAAATTTGCCCCTAATTGTCTAGTGTGCAGATTCACTGCCAAGGTGTAGTTATGGAACACGTGAAAGTCATTGTTATTCTCTTTTTGTTCCTCTTGCCTGCTTTAGTCATTTGGGTTTTCTAACATTTTCCATATGCAAACGATGGCAGACTCAATGTGAAGCTGTTTGAATGCCTGTAGCTCTTCTTGACAGCCAAGTCCCTTCTCCAAGCTCATCAGCGCTCAGCAAACTCTTTGGCCGCATGAAGCCCAGGCTAGCATGTTGTACTCTAGATAAAGCAAGTCAATTAAACTGTTTTGTGGTGCCAAGGGGCTGTTCCTTTTCAATCTATACCATGGTTCCTGTAATGTTTTATTTTTTATTTGAAGATGCTGGTACTGGGAACAAGAGGATCCTCATTTTTCCCCAAAGAAAATGAGTTTCCAATCCTTTTCTTTGTGAAGAAAAGCTTGAATTGTAACTGAATGGCAAACACAGAGAGTGGAGCTTAAGACTAGCATTTTTTGTTTTGCAATACCCTGATTTCTATACAAATTTCCTTATTTTTAAGGTCTAACTCCTGATTTTGGAATTGTATACAATAATGACAACACAAATTTTACTAAGAACATTTTTTTTCTATTGCCTTGCTGTTGTTATTTTTATGAATAATGATGGTTCTATCTCCATAGTTATTTTAAAGTGATGCTTGAAGGCCAGCCAAGCTGAAGTTTATTCACATTAATTTTTGCTTAAACAGTTACAAATATTGATCTGTCTCAAATACATAAAAAAGATATTATCTATGTTTTCTCATGTAAAACATGTCATATTTTAATCAAAGATGAAAGTAAAAAATGTTAAGTGAACCAAAGGTGCAGATGTTAAATCTTTATGTGTTGCCACTGAATGTTTTTGCCCTGACTAGATAGAAGAAAAGGTGAAAAGCATCTTTAAGCAGAGGGCTTCTCTTTGCAGAAGTAGAATAATTATAAAACCACTTGGTTTTTCCTCTTCAAATTATAAGCATGTGTCTGAGACTCAGTGGGATGGCACACACTTTACTATGTACAGGATAGTATGTGATAGGTGAATTAGCATGGAAAGAAGTTAATGTTAATTTTAAAATTTAAATATGAACAGGTATGTATTAGATCATGATACAGACCAAATTGGATGAAAACAGGACTGTTCTGAATATTTGTATTCTTTTCCTAACCTGGGCAGCAGGCAAAACAGCTGTTAAAGTGAGAGAATCTTCTATGTTAAATACAGCGAATGTAAAGCATGTGTATCTTCACATGAGCAAAGATACACGCAGAGAGAGATCACTTCAGAGAAAAAAAAGAAAAAAAGAAATATTCTCAGTACCAAGCACCCCTGCAAATTCAGTGTCAGCCTTGTAAATGAATACAATTCTAGCATCTCTACCAAAGTGGAATATGTTTGTCTGTGGGTTTTCTATACAGAGATTGCTAGGACCTTGCAATAGCCGTAACAGAAGACTCAGTCAATGGCATAACTTTGTCATCTGATTGACCTTATGAGTGGTCATGAAGAGTTCAGAGGTCAAATCCAAGACTTTATGACAAATCTGAGAAAAATTACCTTTCAATTTAAGAGTCCAGAAGGAATCCAGCCCTCGCAACAGTCATTTAGAATGCCAAAATAATACACATGCCAGCAGATATGTTGTTATTCTGCTAAAATACAAACTAATGACAAATTAGTTTATATATAAAGACAGAAATCAGTAATACAACTTCTGATCAGCAAAAAGCGATTACAAATTATCCATGGAGATCTGGGGAAATACTGCCTCTGAATGTGTCGGTGCAAGATGAGTCTTTGCATAAAGCAATGATTCTTGGCTGCTTTACTCACTTAAAAATAACAGCAATCTCCAGCAGAGCTGTACAGGAAATTATTCTAGTCTGCATAGGGCATTATTCTAGGTCTTAGACTACACCTTTAGCCACTCTGTGAGTGATCCTTACACCCTTTAGAATCATATTTTAAGGTCTTTTGCATACCTAACATCAGACTGAAATACTAGTCCTGGGTGAGACCTTGCCACTTAGCTCGGCTTTTCCCAAAAAAGCCTTCAAATGTACCTGCTTCTCACTACTGACATAGAGATACAGACAGCCAAGGCTCTTATTTCAGATTGCCTATATTTTATTGTGTGTGAGAAAAATCCCTGAATGCAAGCAAGATGCTGGTTAGGTGTACCACATCCCAAAATATTTTTCTTGCTTTACATAAAGACCTAGGCACTGATAGAGCGCATCACTGCTAAATATTAAGCACTGCTGTATAATTAGACAAGAGAGTAATTGAAAGAAGTTACTTATTATTTATGAATTATGCCATTTAAATTATACCTAGACATCTCCTAATAGTTCCTTTGAAAGGCTATGTGCTTTACACACATGGAAATGAGCATTCAAAGATGACTTTCCATCACATTTTTTCATGGCAGTAATCTGCATTAGATTTCGCAATGTCTGGGTTCAGCTGAGAACTATTTGGACCTTGCTTGTCATCCCTTGTGATAACAAAACATTTATCATTTGAGGACTACAGCACTTAGCATCATGTTGGGTGTAAGTAAGTTTGCTACCTGATGTAGCAGATGTACTACCTCTTGAGTATCTGTTACATGTCCTTTTGTAAAAACATATTCCTTAAAAAGAACATTAAAAGGATCGTTAACATACCACTGGACTTGCAGAACGAAGGTAACTGGCACTATGACTGATAAAATGTGTGGATAACTTTTCAGAAAACACTACCTGATTTTTGGGCTGGAAGGGATGTAGTTTGGGGACCAGCTGCTAAGGGGCTATCACACTGTACTCAGAGATCTGGTTAATGCTTTACTATGGAAAATGTCTCTTGACTTCCTTGGGCAGGAGTATGGCATACTGGTTCTCCATGTAGCCTAGGCAGTTCTCTGAGTGACTTCTCCAAAATCACTGTTCTGTTTGTGGAACCACTCAGCTGCCTCTGCCTCTAAACATACAGTCAGAGAGAAGGGAGGTTGGGGTGTCCCACCAGACAAGGGCCAGGAACAATTACAAAACATATTACTGAGGGCTAAGGAAGCATAAGCTGGCTCATATTCCTGCAGATTCAGGAAAGGAAACAAGAGAAGAGGCTTTCCTTTTTTCAAGGAAAATTTTGCCTTGCTTATTGGGCATTGTAGTTCCATGTTAGGCAATAAATAGGCTCTCTCTTCCTCATAAAAATTAGTCTTGAAGGATTAAACTAGTATGTGAAAACTGCCCTTCTTTTAGTTCTGCTTTAATAGCTGTAGCTCTCTGGACAGCCTGCAGGAACAGGAATTTTTCTTGAAAGTTTCTATAAAAATTGGTTAGTAGTGTTTGACCTGGAGGGGGGATGTCTGTGTGTGATGGAACCCCTTCAAAACATCCTGAAAGTGAGAGTTGGGGGAAGCAGTAAGTGTGATGCTGCAGAGCAGATTCCCTGTGTGTCCTTTGTGTTTTCTAAAAGAGCAAGAATCAATAGCACAGAGCAGATCTTCGGTGAGCTGAGGAGAGCTCAATAAGTTGAGAAAGTGTTATGAGGCGTCCACAGCTAACCATGCTGTCATAATACTCCATCTTTAACTGGACTTAGAAAGAAGGCAGAAGATATAGAAGAATTTTCACTACACGTTATGAGGTTCCTCCCCTTTCTCATCACATTTTATGCTGTGTTTTGTTAATGGCAGACATTCCCTGTGTAGGAAAAAAGCATCATTCAAAAGCTTGCCTTCCTGATAAAGTCACATCTGGGAATCTGGGGACAGATACCCTTATAGCCACTTTGAAGACAGTCCTGAGGTTAAATTTCTGAAAGTAACATTTGAGCAAGAAAGGAAAAAGGAAACTGTTTTTTCTGTACCAGCTGGACGGAAGAAGTTACCAACCATTATGTCTGGTTTATCATAAAATGTGGTACTTCTTGCTCAGATGCACACGTTGGCAAAAATTTCTTCTGCCCTCTATCCTTTGATACATTTGTAGGAAAATATTTACAATGAAAATACTGCCTATTCAGTAAACCATAATTTCACAACAAGAACAAAGCTGCAGCAATTACTTTCCTATCAAGTAATTTTGTGGATTTATACTATCATTTAGCGGGTGGTCTGTTGACCTTCAGCCACCGGATAGTTCTGTGTGTTGTAAAGTGGCTGTCCTTAAAACATAACATTTACCTGCTGAGAACAACATTATACTATTTATGAAACCATATAATTTCAATAGCCAAACTCAGCAAGATTTTATTGCTCTCTCCACCTGTAATTGTGGAACAGCTGACTCATCAGTCCATAATCATCCCCTACCAATGAACAGCTTCACTAAAACTCTCAAAGTGACTTGTTTTCTCATCATTCCTGCAAGGACTGCCTCTCCCCCCTAATCCCCCTCGCTTTTTTTGACAGTAAAAGAGTTGTCTCAAAATGTTATCATTAATTACAGTTCAGGTTAATACCAGGGAAATATTCATGCAACCAACTCTTCAGTGCTTTGCTGAAAGATGTATACTTTTAACAACATTAAAATAAAATGCAATCAATTAATATCTTTTAAAACTTTAAATATTTTAGCAGTCACTTTACCTTTTGTCTAAGATGTATTAAAGTAAGCATGCCTTCAAAGATGGAGACAGTTTCCTCTGCTCTTCACAGAGTACTTTTGAACAAATTTTCATCCACCTGACAACTTTTCTCCTTTAAATCTTTTGACAACAGACATTATTTACTGTGGCCTGCAGTATTTGCTAAGGAATCAAACATCTGTGAAGTCAAAAATTTTCCTATTTATTCCCTTCCAGTTTCAGTCCAGGGACAGGGAACATATCTTTGCTTTCATAATAGCTGAAGCTCTATATTAATACATGACTGTAGTCAAGTCATGCTTCAGGGTTTTAGTGAATTAGTTCCAAGGATCAGGAAGGAATACCCGGCATTTTGGTATGCAACTGGAGTGCAGATTTGGGGTTTTTTTCCTCCTGTTTTGGCATTTGCTCTGGTAACATCTGTGGTTGGGACACTGGGCAGGACATCACAGTGCTCTGAGCCTCCTTTCTCAGGTGTTTCCCCCTACATGGTGTTACGGCTTATTCAGAGGGAAACCATTGACCAGAGTTGGAGTGAAGGAAGGTCTGGCAGGAACCCCATTTTTTGCAACAAGGAATATAGGTCACCTGTCAGAAAAATCTGACTCTAACAAATTCCCTGCCCTGCAGCAAGACGAACTGTTAAACTAAAGAGCACGGTCACATCTGCAGAGCAGTAAATTAATGCTCTTCAATGGATAGATGGTTGGAGAGTTCACCATAAATACCTCAGACTACCCGTTTTCTACTAATGGCATAAAATCAGCGTATGCCTGATGTACTGAAATACTTCAGATTCACCTAAGTCATTGGACTCAATCTGTCAACAACTGTACTAAACTGCCTGGGTCGTGCTCTGCAAAAGGTCAAGCTGAATGAACAATGTGAAAGATCCCCTGTGGCAAGAGGCTCTGTGAGTCTGGGGGATTTGCACAATAGAATTTTAATCTCTCACTTATGTTTGCAAGAGAAGAAAAATAGCATCATAGGGACCAAAGAAATGCTGCAGTAGAACTCATCATGGATGACTCAGTAAATTCAGGATACAGGCTTCAGGAAGGACTCCTGATGGCAGAGCAAAAGGTTCCCTTAATCTTTTATTTTTTTTGGCAGTAGAGTATGTAGTTGTTGCACATAACCTGATGACCATGACAGGTATTTGTCACTACACTCAAAGCAAGGGTTGGTTATTACCTTAAAGAAAGAAAGACTTGCCTTTTAAGATGGATTCCCAAACTTCTGCTATGATTACTCAGAAACCTTTCTATTGCTCTTTCAATAGCATTGCTGGGGAGATTGGGCTTTTCAGATAAGCGGCACCCCGCATTGGCAGAGCATGTTAAAGGGAAGGGCTGGCCAGAGAAAGCTCCTCTCTGTGAATTCCTCAGCACACCCTTGTCTCTGAACCTCGTGCCTAAACCAGAGCAGTTTCCCAACAGCTCCATGCTATGTCAAAGTGACATGCACAGTCCTTATTGTATTTTCTGTGTGACTGCATCCTCCATATCCTTCTTTCTTTTGATAAGGGGGAGGTGGTGTTTGACTTCTATAATTGTCTTACCAATATTTCTTTGCAAAGCAAAATCCTTTGCTTTATTTCCCCTGCAAAGTGACTTATTTTTCTGCAATACTGGCTTATGGCAAACTGTTCAGATAAACCAAGAGGAATTTTATTTGATTTGTAGCTATATCTGAAGTGCTAGGAGGTGCCTAAAGGAAAAAAAAAAAAAGAGAAATAGATGGACGATACAGACAGGGTCAGATTCTCAGCAAGTAAAAATGGTCACATTCTTACTGCTTTTGAGTGACTTTGCACCAGCTGAAGTTTTAACCCAGCATTAAAAATGTTGGGAAAGACAGTTTATTAGTCATCTCAGGTAAATGGAAAGAATGCTCAGAAATGAAAGACTACACCCTTTATTTGACTTCTTCAAAACATTTTTAGGCTTTATTGTTAATAAGATTAAAAAGGAGATGAGCAATAAAGATATTGGAGCCGAGTTTATGATGAGAAAAAGTACACTTCAGGAAGAGTGCTCTCCCACCACTTAGACCAAAAGTTTGTGTACACATCCTTCCATTCACATTTTTTTATTGCTGTTTGCCTAGGAGGAAAAAAAAAGTCCCTGCTAAAAGAATGTGAGCGGGAGTGCATAGCCTCCCTTCTCCAGGTTACTCTGATGCACTGATCCACGTATTTCCCATAACTATGTAATTTTCTGCCAGTCACGAATGTAGACCCTTCAGTGGGTGAAACATAATACTTCCCTTGAAAATAAAGCAAGTCATCTGACAAACTGTGTTCCTCCTGCCTTTTGTGGGCCATTCAGTGACTTTATTTTACTGAGGGAACAGGGGGAAGTTTATAATAGGATCAGTTTTGTTTGCAATTTGTTTCTAATAGATGCCAATAAGCCGGTTAACTAGGCTCTAGTTAATGGAAATTTTATTGTTTTTCCCCCTGCAGTGCACATGACCTTTTCTTACAAGAGTTTGTGATTCTTGAAAACATGTATCTGCTGCCTTGCCTCAGGGTCTGCTTAGAACAGCAGGGATATGACCATAGGCTCTTCTGAACTTGTTCACCAGCCCTCTGCTTTGAGTAGACCAAAATACTTTGATCATCCTGTCAGTGGCAAATTTATGGCAACGTACTGGCTTTTGTTCCATGTGTATTTCTCCAAATATAATATCTCCCTCAAGAAATCAATGATAAGCTGTTAAACTAAAGAGCATGGTAACATCCACAGAGCAGTAAATTAATGGTCTTTTGTGGATAGATGGTTACAGATTTCATCATAAAAAATGGATAAAAGATTACATATCACACAGAGCGAAACTTTTAATAACTCAACATGACTTTTCTTAATGGGTTTTATTCATTTTAATCATTATAGTGTCAATGATGATTATAGCCTTATTAGATTCTGGTGATTGAGGAGCCTGTTTATGAGATATTGAAAATCTTAGTCTGTTCGGAAGTGTAGTTGCAGTCTGGGTAGGTTTGATGTGTAACTTCATCTGCAGAAGTAGGGCTTGCCAGAAGAGTTTCAATTAATACTTTTACTAAATTGCTCCTGTCTGTAGTGACCTAGGTCACAGATGACTTAAGGATTCCACAACATTGGCTTCTCAAAACAGTAGACCAGCAAGAGTGTAAATCAAAGAGAGCTGAGGAATTGGAAAAAAGAAAAGTGAATAGACGGGAACGGAAGGAATCATAGGGCAAAAGAAACCAATCTGCTATCCTCTCTAGCAGACACGTAAGAATCTAGCCTTATGGTATTACTTTAGGCTAGGTCTTCCTAATGATGGAGCTTGTCACATAGACTTCAGCAGATACAAACACCCACAATTAAAATGTCTCTTAATATTATCTGGAACATGAACAGAATAAACAAAGCTTGTGCAACAATACTGAGCAATTATCTTTGCATTCAGAGGGAGAATTATTGTATCACTCCTTAAGAACTGTTTTTAAAAATGCGTATCTATGCTAATTCCTTTTAATGTGGACAAGAATACACTGGATCACCATTATTTATTTATTTTTCTGGCTCTCGTTTAAAGAATCCTTTTCCTTGAGAGGCCACAGATACAATCTAAATGCTATGGAATGAAAATGATGTCATAAGTTTGTTTATAATTAAAATGGAATATTTTTATAATCACATGTAGCGTGCTCGTAGGAGTGCCAACTTCCCCTTACAAATCAGCAGTGTTATGAACTATAAAAGATTTAGATCAGAGTCACAGAAACCTATCTAAATCACCCTGAATTAATTAATATTTTGGGACCTGAAAACCTAAGGAATGCTTCAGATGCATCCTACTTCTTAGCCTCATTCTGCCTCGTGGCCTATCCCTCACCAGCAGACAAGCAGGGCTCAGGCTAGCTGGGTCCCTGCAGGTGCTAGCTGGGTGCTTGTCCCATCCCTTCTGCCTGTCCTCAAGTACTACAGGAGCTGGGAGCTTCTTCAGTGCCAAGGGAATTGGTGGGACATCTTCAGAGCTGCTGTCCTTCCTCCTCCCACCTGCTTTGCTGGGTATGTTCCAGGTGCAGGAATAGTGAAGTCTAGACCACTGTCATTTCCTTGTCCGGCAGCTGCTTCTGGGCAGCGTCATGCCTCTGTCAAAACTTAGGCAAAATTTAGTGGAATCACCAGAATCCTTTATAATGAACAAGGACTTCAGAATTTCTCCTGCTAAGGATTTGATTAGACCTTGCAATGCCACTGGATGTATTTCTTTTTGCAGTGCCACTGGATGTATTTCTTTTTGCTTCTTTTCATCTCTAAAGCAATGCTAGCAAGTTCAGTCAGAAAGCAAACCAGCTTTTTTGTGTCCACTGGGGATAAAACAGTGAAGGTTGGGTTTAAATTGCAGCAAAGGGTAGACATGAAAAAAACCCCAGTATGGATGGCGAGCATTATAGTTCACTGTATGGAGGGCCAACAATACAGATTGTTGTTGGTTATGTAGGGAAGTTGTGGAAACATAATTTCTGCAGGTTTTTCAAACTGTCAATTTTCAGAGGGCCTTTTAGTCCGATTTTTTATTGTTACTAAGATTTTCCTCCTTGTTCACAACTTTACGCTATTTGTTTTGTAAAGTTCCGTGTAGTCAAACAGGTTGTAACTACTTAACCTGGCTCCATATTGGAGTTCCTCCATGTGAGTGTCCCAGGGTATTGCATTTTCATTTCTATCTGTTCAAATTGTACCAGTCATCATGAACTGACTCCCAATATTTACTTTCTTAAATCACCTCATTTGTTACTGAATAACCATACTTACAATAAAGGATTACAATAACAATCTCATCATTATTACAGTGCCACAAATGGATGCTGGAGGAAACTAACATCAAAAAAAAGTTGGTCAAAAATCCTTTGGCTCAGTCAACATGAAGTCATGGTTCTATACAATGGCCATGGGAATCTCTTTGCTATTCTCAATTCACTCTTCTATGACTCCATTTGCCTTTCAGACTAAACACTCCAAGTGCAGACAAAGACAATAAGTGAACGAGCATTCACTGTGTTCTTTCAGATCTATCTGGCAGATGATGCAGACTAAAACCCCACTGGTTCTCATGTTCCTTTTCAGCATGCCAAGTGTCATGTACTGCTTCAGATGGTCGAGAAAATGTCATTCTTACATTGCTATACTAGGCAACATGCATGTACACAACCAATGTAAGGAAACTCACCTTCAGAATTACCATTTCTACAGTGTGTTCACTTGATTCCTCTTGTCTTGCTAAGCCTATTGGAAAGGTAACAAATACCACAAAGAAGGGGGAGAAAGGACAAAGCATGTTTGTTTTAGAAATGTCTGGGGATTTTTTTTTTTTAATTAATGTGCCAATCACTTAGTAAGCTGCAGGGCAGACTCGGTAGCTGGGACAATCCAAATAAAGCCCACATGCTCCTGTTGCAGTCACCTCCCTTTCCTCAGGGCAGGCTTATTAACTCAGAAATGGGAGATCAAGATTTAAAGTAGTCTTACACACATGGAAGCAGAAATCTTTCTAGCTCTGTGCAGATGAAAAGTTGGGACTCAACCTCTCCCCATCTCAATGTCTCTATTGGGACCATCTTGTAGCTTCTTTGCCAACTCTACATCTCTTGCTCTCCCCTATTTACTGTTAGTTTGAAGAAAAGCTGCTACATGCTTTCAGAAAGTACTGAGAAAATATGGCCTACAGTTTGCCGTGGCCCCCATGCTCCCAAAAAAGGGTCAAACAGATTTTGAGTTTTGTAGGTGTCTCACAGATCCACCTAGCTCTGTTTGGCTCTGCCCTGGTGCTCACCAGAGAGCAAGCTCCTCCTAAAACACAGCAGAAGAACTGCTCTCAGCAGCTCACTGGGGAACGATGCTTTTGTCTGTGGCTCTCCCATTAACCGGAGAGCAAAGCAGACTGCTCCTGGCTCAGATCACCAGTAAATTACTTCCCGCTGCGTGCTGGGATGGGGGAGTGGAGGGCTGGGACTCTGCCGGCTCCCTGGCAGCCTGCTCTGCCCGTCAGGCACAGACAGGGGATGCACAGTGGCCACCCAGGGAGACTTCCACTTCCTTATTCCCTGGCATGGGTGCGTGGGGCAACTTTGCCCTGTATGAGCAGGAAATGCTCAGCAAATATATCAAAAGCACCAAGGCATAAACCTGCAAACCGCAGCCTCTTTATCCTTATGGGAAAGGCCCATAGCATTTAATAGAAAACAAATACCTTTCTGAACTCTCTTCTCAAGTTTCATAGAGATTCCTACAGACAGGGTTTTTCAGACAAGCATGGAGATGAACATGGCTTACAGGGCTCTTCAGAGCAGCATGAAAACCTGCTATCCTCCTGGTTGGCTTTAGTCATCTGATGAATTGTCTAGGTTTTACCTCTATCAAACATTATGAGAGACTGCAAAACTTCACACCTTTCCACCAAAAGATGGACCAAGTTTTTCTAGTGTGGAGAAGCATTACATTAGGATGTGCAGGATTTGGCCAAGCTTGCTCAAGTCTGCACGTGTGACCACCTAGTGACTATTCAGGGTACATTGCAGCACATTCTGCACAGCGTAATGATGTATTAGAAGACTTGTAATGCAAGCACATAAATGTTGATTCATCAAAGTGAATGATCAATGCAATTAAATTAATATACAACAGTATCAGTAGTAACGGGCAATTAAAAAAAAAGACCTGATTTCTTTAGAAAGATACACGAAAAGTACCTTCTCCAAATATTTGGGCTTTCTTCATTAAGGTCAAGCAGCCTATCCTGTTTCTTGGAATCTGGCTGGTAGGTTCACGGTCCCATCTTTTCTTCTTTTATTGAGGTAATAACTAATCGTTTCTGCTCCATACCTTCGTCATACGTAATTTCCATTTTATTGTTCCCTAAGGTCAATTTTACTAAGACTTTTAAAAAGCTGAATTTAAAATGACTAATGCCGATTAAAAGTAGGAATTCAAGGTTGCAAAGCCTATCACAGCCTTATGCCATTTCCTGTGGCTGTATTTTAAGGTAATTAAGAGCAGATCTCCCTGTAGTGCATCTTTGTAAAGTAACTGCAAGTGTATTAAGGTGCAGGCCTACCTAGTAAATATTCCTGCTTGTTTGTGAGGTGGGAAGCTTTTCCCAAGCGTTTTTCTAAATTCTTCTTCACTTCTGCATGTGTACCAATAAAAGTTCTTTCCAGGTGGCTATGACCAGAATAGTTTTAAACTGCTTCCCCCAGAAAAGCCAAATCCAGGGATGGCAGCATGTCATATAACAGCAGTTTAATCCTACCATCTCTTACTCACCCGAGCAAGCTTGATGCAGCTTCAAGATGGGATTTCCAATCCATAACTTCCTATTCAGGTGGAGGAAATTAACTTCAAGCTAAGATCTCGGCTATTTCTCTGTGTCTGCCAGTGCCAGCATCTTTGGGAATCAGGACTAGTATCTTATAAAGGCGATGAAAGATCTTGCATGTTTGAAGCTCTTATACTATGAAAAAGTTGGCTGTCAGTAAGCTCGATGGAGTTAATGAGCCCAGTCACTGGGTGTGGAACTCTCAGCAAAGGTAACAAGTCAAAGGTAATGGGTTTACCTTTCAGCAGAGCTTGCCAGGTTTAGCCTATTTCTGCTTTTACCTCTCAACCCAGAATTCAGAGTCACGAAAGATAAAGGTACATGCTAAAAGATTCTGGGAAGGCACTAAACAGCTTGTGAAAGAAATTGGCTAAAGTGTGATACAGAGGAAATATTTTTATAATTATTATGATTTTTCTTTTTGCTGTTCTATGATGCCTCTTTTTAAAGGTACTATAAACGTTATTCAAACCAGGTTCCCATTACTAGGAAAAGTCAAATCTTACAGTAGACTCACGAAGTCAGGCTAGCCATTAGTAAATAAAGGTTTATGGAAAACTCATAAAGCTCCTAAAGTGCCAGCTTATGTAATGTATCTAATATAATAAACACTCTGAGGGGAGTCTAAGAGTGGAAAAAATGCAGTTTCTTATTATAAAATATTTGAATGCAGTCAGGACTTCAGAAATTGATCAAACTGTGTGAGCCAGAAGGCTTTGTCACGAAGCCTGAAAATCCAGGAGACCTTTAGCTTGCGGAGAGGAAGCGTTTTAGCAGACCCTACAGGGTGAATTGAAGCTAATATTCACAGTGAAGTTGTGTAGGAGAACTATCTGGCACAGCCATTGTCAGATGCACATTACACCAACTACTGTACAAACAACTGCCTGGTTTTAGATTACAACAACTATACTGTACTGCCAGCGAGACCAAGTCTGCAGGAGGAATGGAGCGTATCACTCATTCCTGTCGCATAGATGCCTTTTAAAGAGAGTAGCTGAGAAAGCCAGTCATTGATCGCTGGTTGGCACTGAGTTAGGTTGTTTTCCTGAGCAAGGATATTCCCACAACTGTTACAGTCACCCGGTATTGTACAAACTACCTGCACAGAGGCGTTTGATTTGACACTCAATCCTTGTGCTATTTTTGGCACGTTCCTTCCTAATTTGTGATTAACAAGGATTAGGTTGTTTTCACTTTGTAAAGGCTATTTATAGTTCAAGAGGAGATTTCGCCCCACTCCTTCCCACTCCTACAGTGCATCAATGGCACGATTTTAGTCTTAACATGTGACCACAGTTATACAGTCATGTTAAGTAATTAAAAAAAAGAGAGCTGATTATGAAATACAAAGGACTAACTAGAAACATACTAACAATGAACTGCATTTATACAACATATATTTCTTCTAGGAGAACTAGGTCCCGACAAGACTTTGTGTACGATGCTTTCATAACTAACATGCCTCCTTCAAGTGGACTATGCTGTTTAGCTGTTCTGAAACACAAGAAAATCGTGTGGGACAGAAACTATAGAATAAACCTGATCTTGAAATAATAGTAGGACTCAATGACCCAATTTCTCTGCCCTTGAACACAATGGGATTTTTAAGACTGAATTCAGTAGGAGTAGGGATGAACCTAGAAAATAATTAGCTAAGAGGGAATTTGGCGGAGACAGTAGGGTTATGATGCATTTGTAAATTCATAGGAGAGATCAGTGTGACATAGGACAGTGTCCATGACAAATTATCTGGGGGACTATTCTAAGTGGCCAGTATATAATCTTGATCTAGGGTGAAGTTATTTAAAGGACCGAATGCTGGAACATCTGTGCTCCCACTGAAGTGAGGAGATTAAAACAAAAAAAAAAGAAACTTTTTAGTATTTCTTTTAAAAGCTGAATGTTTTGAATCTCCAGATAGGGACAGAAAAAGGGATTTAACCCGCCTTCATCTGTACTGCAGACCCCTCAAAATAACAGCCATGTGAGAGGCAACAGACAAATGGCTGGAGGAGAAGCTTGTCTCCTTCCAGGGACAACTGCAGGAGTCTAGACAGCTGGGATGCCAAGCTTTTGGATTGCTCACAGTGCATGAGATACATCCAAAGTCAATGGCTGCAAAACGCCTGCCTGGAAGCTCCCTTCTCCCTTGCTTGCCTACTCTGATGAAGCCATATGTTGTTAATGGGTAACTTGAGCCTGAACAGCTAGAGAGCTGGATCTGTATTTGACTGCTTAGATCCCTGGCTCTTTTCGCTTTCCCAGTTGTGCTGTCTTCATGCCCACTTAACTGCTGCATGCAATCCGTTATGCTTGCCCTATTGAGCCAAACCCGTGGTGTTCTATTGCAATTCTCATTTGCTCTTCCTCTGGTTGCCTGTCAGCAGATGGGTCCATTACCAGAGCTTTGTTTGTGCTATTGTCAGACAGCCTCTTTCCCCATTGTCACTCTGTATAGGGATGCAGCATGCTTTGCTGAAGCTGTGTATCTTTGCTGAGCCCCAGGAGTGTGCTTAGAATAAGCACTGGGACATCAGAGTGCACAAATCTGGTGGACAGGCCTACATGTGATTGTCACTTTCCAGTTCTGCATCTTCCTTGAGTCTGTTTCTCAGTTCAACCTTCACTTTATGTCTCTGGGTCTTCCTCCCACATTGTACTGCCTGCCTGGCAGCCTTCAACCCAGCCCACATTCTGCCTCAGGGTCTTCTACTGGTAGCAGATAATGCTCAAAAAAAAATAGTGGCCCAGAAAAGTTAACAGCAGGCTGCAGCCAATAATAAAATGGTCACCCTTTTCATCTTTTACAAACCTATCCCCTCCTTGCTCCCTCTCTGTTTTGTCCTCTTACTAGATAGGCCCTTTGGTGCAGAGATGCAAATCTCAGCTAGCTTTGATGTCATGAATTCAAATGTTGTTTTTTTTAACCTTTCAAATGACTATTACACTGGGCCACATCCTGCTTTTAGTTAGTCAAATGCAACTAATGCTTGATTTCTTTTCAGTTTTCCAGATACTAGTGTTGCTTTGACATAATTTTAAATAGCAGTGTTCTTATTTTCATGTGCCTTTTTGATTAGTCAGTCACTTAACATATTATTCTCCTTCACTGGTAATTCCTTCACCTTTACTGTATAGTTTTTTACCTTTACTAAAAAGTGGAACGTGAATAAGAGCCATTAAGCATAACCAAATATAATGCAATGTACTTTAGGAAGTCATTACACTTGTTCATTTGCATTCTTTATTGCTTGTTTTTCTTAAAAAGTATCAGGAAACATGCAGATTACAATTGGGTTTATTACTTAAGAGCTTCAGCCATCCTTACTTAAGATTAAAGTCATTGTTGCCACAATAGCTCTTCTACCTCATTGCAAAGAATTGAGCTTGCAGAGAAACGTGTTCAGTATAAATGGGTTCTGCTGGATCTCCAAGACTTCCACCTAGATTAGGGCAGGTTTTTAAGTTGGGATATGACATATCTGAGCTGTAATTGGTTGTACTATCCAGGCAAGTCTATTTAAAAGCAGTTTCCAATTTAAATATAGCAATAAAATACCACACTAGCAAACCTTCTTGATAAGGGTAAAAGCAATACATCCAAATCCAATCTAAATTTGACATTGCCTAGAACAAGAATTCACATTGATAAGTCAGGACTCATTTACAAGGCCATAAATGGGAGGGTAGCTATAATTTGGGTATTAAACTTGTAAAATATATTGATGGCATGCAAGGGCTAAATAAATAATTTACTACAAGAAAATTGGAAATCTTTACACAGTACTTAATTGACCAGCCACTCTCCCATGTTCTCGGTAGCTTCCTCTTTTGCTTTTTTTAATTTTATTTTTTCACACACTGAAATTTTCCCCACATGTATTTTTTTTTTTCTAGCATCAGTGAATGTTCATAAGTCACTATATTTCTGCAAACACAGCCTGTTTCCATCTTTGTTTTGTCAGTCAGTTACACTCTTTTTGACGTTTTCATTGTTTGTTTAAAAGCATGAATGAATCAAATGCCTTTTCTGGGTATGGCTCAGCTGGTGTTATTCTTAAAATTAAAATGAAATTGCCTCGGTGATCAGCCCAACTTTGAACGTTAGTTAAATCAATTTCCAGTGCAAAGCAGGCTGAGATATCGTAGTTAATGGGTATTCCAGTGATCACAGTAACAGTGGGATTGGCAGCTTTATACAAGCTTATAAAAATTCTTATGACAACTCACTGGCCAGTGTAACTCACGGTAGTTGCAGTAAGGCCAATGAATTTTGGCTTTAAAGAAGTTTTGCCATCCACAGGTATTGAAAATCTGATTTTAAGATTCCACACAGGCACTTGGTTGACCCTGCCCTCTGAAGCACCCCATGAGTCATGAATCAGACCTACTAAGTATATAAGATTTTATTTTTAAATCATCACACTTGATTTTTTGTTAGACTTCTCCTCTGAAACCAGACCTTCAAGGTACACTCCTACTACCTTTTCCTGTGACCCATGGTAGAGAAGCAAGGGCTTCCACCCACCTCCTCAGCTATTGTCACTTCCTTGAGTGACTGTGGCACTACTGTACAAACTTGTAGCCCGCTGATGCTTACAAAGACTCTCCATCTTTCTTCTGGAGCAGAGGAAGGACAAAAATGTGCCTTTCTTTCCCCCATTCGGGGTCCTGTGGTCTCTCTGTGGAGTGTTTTTCACTGTGTAAAGAGTTCAGCTGATTTTTAGAGAAATCATAGAGTCACAGAATAGTTTGGGTTGGAAGGGACATTTAAAAGCCATCTAGTACAATGCACCTACCATGAGCAGGGACATCTTCAACTAGACCAGGCTGCTCAGAGCACCGTCCAGTCTGACCATGAATGTTTCCAGGGATGGGGAATCTACCACCTGGAAATGTTGTTTCAGTGTTTCACCACCCTCACTGTAGAAAATTTCTTCCTTCTATCTAGTCTAAATCTACTCTCTTTTAGTTTACCCTTGTCCTATTGCAACAGGTCCTACTGAAATGTTTGTCCCCATCTTTCTTATAAGCCCTCTTCAAGCATTGGAAGGTTGCAATAGGGTCTCCCTGGAGCCTTTTCTTCTCCAGGTTGAACAACGCCTATCTTCATAGGAAGGGGAGGTGCATTTGAATTCAGGTTCCTCTTGGCTTGCTTTGGTTCATTCTCTTCTTTACCTACTGTGCAAGGAATTATACTCTAGACAGGCAGCATTAGTGCTTCCTCAGACACACATCCTTGGAGAGCCTCCCACTGGAAGTGCACACACGCAGCAGAGTTACTTTTCTGGTACAGCCTGTACAAGTTTTCCAGAGGATGCCAGAGGACTTCACAGGTGTTGGTTCTTCTCTGTAAAGGCCTTTTCCAGCTTGAAATGCCATGATAAAACACATGCCATACCACCCCAAGTCATATACTGGACCCAAGATAACCACAGTAGAGCAAATCCAGAAGGAGTGAAGCAAATTTGGAGTAAGGAAAAGGAGAGCTTTGCTCCAGCTGTGCTGGGCCACTGCCATCAGCTTCCCTATTGTTACAGGCACCCTGAGACTCCCATCTAATTCCACTTTCCACCTGCCCTCCCCAATAAATTCCTTTTAAAATGGCAGTTATTTTTTCTCAAAATATTTCCATTGTTTCCTGAGGAATGTCACCCCCTTCCCAGCTGGGACCCTGCCCCATGGGTCAGATTGACAGCACTTTGCTTAGCAGCTACATGACTATTTTGGAGCCCAGACCTAGCTTCAGAGTAAAATATTTTGTGGGTGAGGGGAAAGTCGAGCATTCCTTGGATGGTGATAGGGTGGGTTGTGGGTCAGGGTTTTTAAGCAAGGGTTGTTGTACCAAAATTCAGATGTGAAAAAGTCTCTTGGCTGTAGGAGAAAGGGTACACACTGGTGGAACTTACTTGAGAAGGAGCCAGAAGAAAGAAAAACTCAATGCTCTGCTTTACATGTGTCTAGTATGCTGCTGCCCGAGGGAGTAAGAACCCACTTACAACTCCACATGGATTGCCCTGGCTTTGTCCAGGTGCATGAAACAAGCAAGGCCACACATCTGCTTATTTCCTCTCTGGGGATTAGAAATTGGAGGGTGGGAAATGAGTAGAGCCTGGGGTCCATTCTCGCTCGCCAGCTCAGCTGAGCTGGTGGGCGCTTGAGGGGGTTGGGGGAGGAAGGGTGGGATATTATTTTATTTCTGGCTTAGGCCAGAGGTAAATGACTGCCCGAGGGAATAGGAGAGGAGAAGGTGTGCTGCTGAGTTACAGTGCCTCGGGGTGGGGGGTGCTCCTGCTGCAATGGCACAGCTATGTAACGTGCTCCCTGGGGGACTGCATCTGAAATAAAAATGTAGCCTGTTACTTATTGGCATTAATGTTCACTTACTAACGTCTTTTATTGCTCAACTCTTCTATTTTGGCGCCTGGGTAACTACTTAAGGCTCTTTTAAATTCACTGGACCAAATTCAGAGATCACATATCCAGAGATCCATGTAGAGTTCACAACTGGCAGAGTGGAGTGGACTGAAAGTAGTAAATTTAAGAAAGTCTTGGGAGACAGTTGTAATGAATAAAAGGATCATGGTAGATAAGATTCCTGCCTCCACCCCCGTTTACTTTCAGTCAGCTTAGCTTGAGTGGGACCCTGTGTCTCCCTGGCTCCTGTAAATACTATAAATTATTTCTCAATGTGAGGTGTCTCAATGAAAAAAGGATGCTGACTCAGAGTCAGGAGTTCCTTGTGGAGTCCTAGCACACTCAAGAAACCTTTGAGCAATGCTTGGTAATATAACCTGGCAGTCTTAGTTCTCCAGTAATGCAAAGTGCACATGCAAAGCGACATCATGATAATCTTATATGAAGCTCTTAATGAACTGTCCCACTGGTAAACCTCAACATGAAAAGAATACTCAATATTCAGTATATTTCTGGAATCAAACCTCTGCCCTCTATTTCCTTATTTAATTACACGAAGGATGTCACCACCCTGCCTGCACTCTAGTCCAAAACTCAGATGCTATTTCCTTACTAGGCATTTCTTTGGGTCCTTGCATCCTGGCTACATGCAGAGAAAAAACTAAGAAACAGCCGTTCTCATCCAGCTCTCACCACTGTTACGACAGTGGCATTGGCTCAACCCCAAACACTCCCCATGCACAGCATGGGCATAGATGTCAGGGAAAGACTGTTTTGTTTTCTGGCCTTGGCTAGCAGACTCACGGCTGGTTGTTGGCCATGGAGAATGCTGCTGTCAGGTTCCTTTTCTCAGCCCATCACTTGGTGCCCATCATGTGGCACATCTGCATTTTCAGGCCTCCCTCACATCCTCTGCTCACTCTCTTTCACAGCCATTTCTAATTCTCCCAGCTCCCACTTCCCATCAGTACGCATTCCCCCCCCCCCCCCCCCCCCCAATATTTTGTGCTTTCTCATCTATTTTCCTTCAGATATGGAAGACACATCTCTAAATCCTTACCAAACAACCTCTTTAGCTGCAGATGAATGCTGTCTCAAAGCTCTTCTCTGCCACACTGCCTTCAAAAAGGCTGGCAGAACCATTGACTACAGTGGGCATTCCTGCTCCCCCATGAGGGACTGACCTCATTGGTCTGGCCATACAAAATGCATGCAATAGTATCTTCCCCAAAAGCCATGTCCATCTTCCATAAGATTTAAAACTATGTGCCAGCCCAAGGGTCCTCCCATGCTACTGAGCCATCACACAACAGCTGGTAAGGGGAGGGCGGGGGGAAAGGATATATAGAGAGTTCCTCAGTAAGGCAGTGGGAGGAGAAGAATCAGCTCTGTGTATTTAGTTACAGTTAATTATAAGTTTATGACCTCATGATGCAATTGTTGTAACCCTTGCTCAATATATTTTTCAGGCAGAGCGTGCTGAACATACAGAGGGGGTGTATTTTACAGCCACAGTGTTTGCTTGAGCTGTGCAGATAAGAGAGCTGTAGAGAGGTCTCCGTGCAGGATGAAGAGGAACAGTTTTGGCCATGTGGTATTGCTAGGATCTGAATGCCTCTGCCAGAAGAGCTTAAGAAATGTAGGTGGAAGCCATGCTGATCCTGTGTCCTCTGCTTTCTCTGGCAGCAGGAGTTGAATTTCGTTCTTGGACTTTCAGAGTGGAGGAAAGCTGAGGGAGAGAGTAAGTGTCATTAATGTGCAAGGGAATCTAGAATAGGATTATATTTGTTTTGAGAGAGGCAGCTTTGGAGTTTGACACTTGTTTCACCCAAAGATTTTCAAATGCTGCAAAATATTTTTTTCCGTACAGTTCATACATATATTATCCCCATTTTATGGATAAGCGAACTGATTCAGAAAGTGAACAGTAAATAAGGTGTCATTTGCAGGTCTATGAATAGATTCAAAGACCCTTGAAACCTTAATCCACTTGATCCCAATTAATGACTTCAAGATGCATCAACAGGACAAAAAGAAGTTTAATCAATGTGCAACAAACTCAGTTTAGGCACTTCTGCTTACAAGGGTAGCTGCAAAAAGAAAAATAAGGAAGCATTATCTTGCATTTCCCTGGAAAATAAGTAAGCAGGAATGTATGCCACATCCTGGCTGGCATTTTAATCTCATCAAAGTGGAGCTTAAAAAATGTCTGTTCTTTCCCTGCTGTGCTTTCCAAGATGCACAGCACAAATGTGCTCTGAACACAACAGAACTAATTGAACAATCACAGCAAAGGAGGTCAAAACCCAACAAACAGTGCAGCATCTAAAATGACTCTGGAGGATTTTAACAGATGGACACTTGTAAATCTAACAGGATTTCCTACTGGTGAGAATGCCTTAGGTAAAATTCAGAATGTCTCATTAAATTGTCAGCCAGCTATGAGGCATTGCTCATGTGAATATGAACAGCTATGCAGCTTTACTGTAAATACACACAGCCACTTATTAACATAGGCCTGAAAAGCCACATTTGGATGCAAGTTCAGTTAGAAAACCCCTTCAAAATTGAAGGAGGATCAGAGGTAATGTTTCTGGCTGGGGTCCATTAGAGATACAGCAGGGAAATTAATCAGGGGGGTCAGGCTTTTTCTCTCCCTGTTCGAAGTCATATGGTTTTGCCTGCGTGTGCACTTCATGCAGATTTTCAAATCAGTTTGGTTTAGACTAATCCCTTTTGCTACTTCTTTCTTGTAACCTTCCATGTTCTTAGGCTGTTGATGAAATGCATCAACAGACCCAGCACAGGTATAATAGCGCTCTGTGTCTCCCAAGTAGATGCTCTTGTGCCAAGAGTCTGAATACAGGTTAGCACAATGCAACGACACAGCAGTTGCACGTTTCCATTTTTACACATTTGTTTTACATAGTGCCAGTGATCTGGATAAGGGCAATTAGTCTGTTTCTCACCAAAATGCTCTGTGTGCCCCTTTACCTCCTCCAGCAACCCTACCGCTCACGAGATCTGTGAGCCTGTTGTTCAAATCCACATTCCTGTACAGTCCCACTTTCTCGGTAAGAAATAGTCTCTGCTGGGTTTATTGGCATTTCTCACAGTATCTGAGTTCAAAGAAAATGATTACAAGTTAAGACAGAGCTCTGTTCTTTAGAGCGCCACAGTGTATAGATCTGTTGAGTGATATATAACATAGAACAACTTCCAACTGAGGAAAGCTTAACACAGCTCGGGCTAGCTTGCTGATAGCTGCTCAGCTCCTAGAATTACTGCTTACAAACCATAAAGGCCCCAGCTTGAGTTTCATGGGAGGGGGGCTGGGGGAGGCGATGTGTGCTGTGCACACCGCAAGTACAGCCACAGGGCGGGTAACCCGCCAATTCCCTAACCTCATCCAAAAAGTCTGGCCACTGCCTGACAGGCAGAGTATGTGTATTCGCTGACTATCAGTGGCAGCAAAACAGCTTAAAGTCAGAAAGAATCGTGTGAAACCACTGAGTTCAGTCGTGGGAGTATTAACATGCCAAATCGACAGGCTTGATATCTGTTAAAACTGCCCTTCATGTCTGTGATATTTTTGGCAGGGAAACAGCCCGTAAACATAAACAGATCACTTCCCTCCTTACTGAAAAGCAGGCACCTCTGAGGGAGGAAGCACAGTGCATGTTTATCAGAGTCATAAATTCTGCACAAGGTTTTAGAACTGGCACGCAGGGGCGAATTTCATGTTCGAGCTAAGAGACTCAAGGAAGGACAAGTTAACAAGTGAGAGAAAAACACATGCAGTGTGTCCTCGAAACCAACACCTCTGTTGGGGGCTGTTTGCACTACTGTGAGTAGGGGAATTGTGCCAGGACAGGACACACGGGTCTATGATTATTGCCCAAATCCACTAGCAGAGAACAGGCGCAGCACTCCCAGGCTGGAATAGTACCCATGGAGCTGTATTTCCATGTAGCGTCTGGCTGGAGAGCGTTCGCCACCCTTACACCCCCTCTACCACTCCAAAAGCTCTTGTATTCTGGCTGGCACTGGAGAAAGAGCACTGAATGTGTATACATGAAAATGGGTTATGGTAAGATGCCCACACTGGTACAAAAATTGTGTTTAGTGTGACTGTAATTCAAAAGTAAATAGTGCACAGCATATTGTTACACTAAATAAAGCAAATGCAATCTTCATTAGAGCTTTAACAAAAAAAGATAAACCACAAATGCCAGGAAAGATACTTCAATGCTATGTTACATGAATACTTCATATTCACTGCAGTTGATCCGAAGAGCAAATTACTTCTAGTGGAAAATTGTAGGGGGCATATATTGTGATATTAAAAAAAAAAAGGATTTTGATTAAAAATAAAAAAAGATACTAAAAGTCCATTGTTTATAGACTATTTTCTGTAGAGGTTACTATTTCTTTTTTCAAGTTTAAATTGCCATTATTTTTCCCATCCAATTTTCCCCATCTTAACTGCCCACCTTTGAATTCTACCATCACCCAGCATACACTAATATATCATTACTTTATCAGAAATCTAATGATCCACACATCCCCTTTTATCTTTCAGCATCCTTCTCCTTTTTTTCATACTTAAAAGTGTTTTTCTTTTCACACATTTCTAAATTTAGCCCGAAGGAAAGGAGGAAAATTACTAGAGTGTTAATGATAGAAGATATGTGAAACCTTCAAAACAAGGCGGCCATGGAAACGGACACAAAGGTGGAGTTCCTATATTTGCTTATCTATGCCCCATGTGTGTTAGGATTCTTTCCCAACAAAAAGAAAACAACCCACAAAACCCAACAAAACAGCAAACAAAGCATTGAAACTGTGTCTTTTGCAGTGGCAACATCCTGGTTGCTGTGGTTATGGAGTTGCACTAGCAAAACCAAGGAGAATCAGGCACCAAATCTCTGCAGTGGGAGAAATCCCTCCAACAGCTCTCAGAGCTGCAGTGGTCTCCTGCCCTGGTGTGCTGCTGTCCTGAGCGTGTCTGATGGGTGACTGAGCAACGTGCCTCTCTCCTACGCTTTGGCAAATCAAAGAACTCTGAAAGATTTGTGAGATGTGACTTGTTGACAAAAGACTTGTTGATTCTTCCCTGTCACGTCACATTTATCTATATACCTGCTAGCTCTTTCCTCTGCTCTAATCTCTACCATGGTGCATGGCAGAGAAATCAGATTTACTGATCTGTAATTCCCACAATCCCCCAAAGAGTTCACTTTGATATCACCTTTGCTATTTTACATTCATCTGGTATTAAGGTATGTTTGATCAGTAAATTAGGGGCACCACAACTAATAAAGCACTTTCATACGTCAGTTTGTTTGGACTTCTTGTGTGAGTATTGTCTGTCTCTGCCAATTTCTTACTGTTCCACTTACTGAGGTATCCTAAACCTGTATTATTATTAATTACTAGAATGTGAAAAGGATTGTTAGATTCATATAATTATTTGGGAGGGACCTTCAAAGGCTATCTAGTCCAACATTCCCACAATGATCAGGGACATCTTTAACTAGATTAGGTTGCTCAGAGTCCCATCCAACCTGACCTTGAAGGTTTCGAGGGATGGGGCATCTAACACCTTTCTGTAGATTCATCCCCTTAAAGAATAGTTCTATTGTAAGAACCTTGCTGAGATCCTCTTTGTGAGCCCAAATACAAAAGGTTAATTTAGATTATCAGTAACAGTTTTATCTTTCCTCACTGTTCCTTTTATATATTTTGCTAATGTTTTCACCATGCCAGGTCTTTGGAAGGCATCCTGTTTCCGATGAGTTTGTTATTATTAGTTTTTATGGCTGTAGCATAAAATCTGATTCCAAATTTGAACTTTCCCAGATTTTAGAGGTTCAGATTTGGACTATTATAAAAATAGGATCAAGATGTGGGGCCTGAGGCATGGCTTTGAGCCTAACGTTGATTGCAAATATGGTTGTGCCCTTGCAAGGTGACTCAATAAAATAGCATGGCGGAGCTCCAGGTGCTCATTTTCAGCTCATTTATTCCACATTGGACTACTCATAAGAAAAAAAATTATGGTTCATACTCTGCAAATGAGACACAGGTACTTGGTTATTTTCTTTTCAGGTGTAAACATAATCAGGGCTGCACAAAAAACCCACAGAGTACAAGGTAGTCTGGAAGTTAGTCACTGCTGATGATCACATTAGAGAAGAAAAGGACTCCCCTGTGATGCAAAGTCTGTGTGTTTATCTATTACATGTCTGTTGGCCAACAGATGTTGGATCATCTACAGGGAGCACCTACACATTTGCTCTGCTGTGTTATGAGTCACTTCCAGCTCACTGCAACCAGCTTCTGACTGTCTACCAGCCATGTAGCTATAGGGATGGTGGTGCCCTAGCTAATGAAACCCTTCTGAGAGATAGGTATATTACCACTAAGTTGGGGTAACACAGCTTTTAGCTGTCCTGTGGTGTAGACTTACAGCTGTTTAGGAATTGTACCATTTAGTATATCCCGCAGCCATTTATGGACCTACCTTGAGGAACATGGCTGGCTGACTGACTTCTGAGTTTCTCTTCCAACCCAGCAAGCTCACTGTAGTTTTCTACAAGCTGCTTAGATTAAAAGATGGCCTCTCAGACAAGTGATTTGCCATCTTCCCCTTCTCTGGTATATACCCTGTGTCTGCTGCATGTCAGCCCTCATTGTAACTTCATATTCTGTCATTGGAACAATACACACAGGTGAATAAATACATTAAAGCAATCATGGTGTGTGTCTGATATGCTGTGCTGTCCTTCTGTGGCACCATTTCACATAAGGCAGGCAAGTAAGGAGAAATTTGGTTTGCTTCTAGGAAGTTAGTGAGATAAAAACAAAAATGGTGGGGAAGGTTAAATTTTGAGGAGCTGTTTTTTAATTCTTAACCACATAGCTCTGTAAACAGTAAATAATATGAACAACAAACTCTCTTTGTGTCATTTTAACCTTACTTGTACTATTATTTTTAGTCAGAAAGATAAGAGAGAAGCGAAGAAAGGAAGACACAATCTAGCCCAAGAGGCTTATTTTTTTTTTGGAAAAAAATCCTCATTTGCAACTTCTACTCATGCATTACCTGAAAACACATGGCTTAACGTTAAGTACAGCAGTACCAAGGAACTGATTTACTGTGCACATCAAATATAGCAAATAACTCTCTCATGTAAGGAAGAGAAAGCTTTTCCGTAATTGAGCTCTCACCAAGGAGAAAGTGGAGGAGGTAGGGGAAGACACAACTCCTGATGTTATTCACTTGTTCTATGCAAATTTAAAAGATTATCCAGACAGCTAAAGAACCATGGAGGGTATTTTCTTTGCCTTTTTGTGGAAAAAAAAATTAGCTATTCTTTTAGTGGAAAAGATTCATGTGCAAAAAGGTAAACTCTGAAGAAATTATCTGACAATGTGTTAAAGACAGGAAGCTTTATCTTCCCAGAGAGGCAGAATGTGGAAGCAATGCAGACACTTTGGAGCAGAACACTGCTTGAATTGGGGGAGGAAGAGAAGGGTGTAAAAAAACCCTCCCTTGTACCTGAATAGTGACTATTAGAAAGACATCAGAGTCTGATAGGCTTTTTTTACTTTTTTTGGTCCAAGCAAGCAGCGTTCTTCTTGCTCACCCAACACTTTTTTACTCATTCAGTTCTTCTGAGGAGGGCTGATCTGTACAGAGCTGGAAAGCCAAGAGCAGTGCCAGGCATCCTGAACCTCCTCCCCACCATGCGTCTTGAATATGCTGAGGAAATGTTGCAGGGAGAAGTTGCATCTCCCTGCTGCACTTTTCAGTGGGCAAAGGCTTCTAGCTGCTGTCAAGCCATTCCTAAAGTGCACCTTAAGCAGGTCCTATGTGGTGACTGCATACCTTCTTCCTCTGAGTGTTCCAGAAATTATCAAGTGTCATTGAACTGGCCATGCCACCCCCCATAGCAGTCGTAAGGTATGCAGCAGAAATTTGTAACAAAAATGGTTTGACAACCAATTTGTGCTTTTAATAATCCTTACAGGTGACACTAGTGGGAGGAGACCTGATATTGTCTTGCTCTGTAGAGCAGTCTGGCTTTCTAATTGAATCCAGGAACAACAGAAAATAAAATGCAGTGACCATGTTGGCTTCATCAGTTTTTGGGCCTTGAATTAGGGGAGCTCAGCTAGGCTCCAAGCCTGGGAACCAGTTCAAAATCTTACCATCCTCAAGGCTACTAAGTGTCCCAAATTAAAGACTAGTTAAAAGTTCTTGAAGAACTTCTAATTTTCAGGGTGAATTCAGTGCTCTGTCTGTTGTCTCCAAACAAGTGGGTATTGTAATGCCTAATGTTTAGGCACACACTAGGAGTACCTGAGCGTGTTTTGTGCAGCTGACAAGGGTCACTGATGTCATGCTCTGTCCTTTTGCTGAAAAACCCAACAATTAGGGCCTTCCTCTAAGATATGAAACATTCAGGATCAAATTGTTCTGCCTCCCGGGAGATGCATGCATGTCTGCTTTAAAAAGCCCTATTGCTGCAGGAACCTAAGGTGGGAAGTTAGATTCAACCACTTCAACTGAAGGTGCTCTGCTATGAGTAAGACAGTTAAATATTCATAGTGGGTAAGCAAGGAGAAAGAGCAGTCCATGGTTGGTTAGGTCCACAGAGACAAGCAGAAGTACTAGAATGCCCTGCACTACCAGCTTCCTGCAAGGTCACCATTCCTTCCTCTTCCTTGAGGTCCTTCTCTGGCTCCTGACACTGAGTGATAACTGATGCTGGGATGTCCAGGAGATCATGGGAGCAGAGTGAGAAGCGTGGGATGTACTGTAGATGGGTGGGCAGAAGCAGAGTGTGCGCTCCAAGACCTTTATTTTTGCCCTGACTGGATGGCATCTCCAACCCAAGGTCTCTACGAGTGATCACAACATTTATCTTAAATAATATTTAATTCAAACACAAAGTGACAGAGCTTCAATAAGAGAAAGAAAAGCTTTCCCACTCCAGAGCCCTGTAAGAGCTAATGAACAGACAGAGCACACCCTTGTATGACACGTGGTCAGATCCCCTTGGGCTCAAGGCAGCAAAGGCACTTTAATGTGATGGCAGCACCTAAGTCCTTTAGCAGAACCAGCTATAATTCTCTTTTAGCTGAAAAACAAACCAATTTACAGTAATTATACATATGTTTACAGCCTCCAGAGGGAAAACAAATAAAGCAATTAATGTAATATAGAAACCCAAAGTGACTACTCCACATTAGGGATGACTAACATGACAAAAAATATTTTCTGAAGTGATCAATTTCTTAACAGCTCAGAAATCTTAGAAATAAATAAGTAATATTATTTTACAGAAGCAATTATTGAATAGTCTTTTATTTTAAAAAGGTGTAAACAATTACTTAATGCCATTAGGATAATAAAAGTTCTTCCAGTAAAACTACAGGCTTTCTACCCTAGGAAGATTTTGCTTTAAGAGGATTTGAGTTCTTGAAATGAGTATACACTACAGAATAGCCAATATCTGTGGGCTGTGGCACGTGCACCTACAATAGCTATCGTAAACAATGCATGTATAGAATCTTATACAGTAGTCCTGTGTCAAGGGAAATACTCTCTTTGATTTCAGTGGGAAACGGAGAGGCCCTTAAGGAACAGAAGAGTATACCATAACGGAAACAAAGCCTAGTTTAGATGTGAATCGCAGTGCTGCCATTGAGTTTATGCTCAGTTTAACCTACTAAACAATGTGAGATGAGCAAAAATTACTCATTTCCATACTGCTGATTTTGCACACTGCAGAAATCCTGAGTACGAAATAAATAACTTGCTCTTAATAACTTTCAGTGTGGATAATATATTTAAATGTAGGAAGATGTAAATGATGTATTTTTATTGCATTCCTGGTTACCTCTCTGTATCAATTGCAATAAATGCAAAAGTTTAAAATTGCAAGGGATTGCCTAAAGAAAAAAAACAATATGTTTGCCACAAATCAAACAGTGGGAAGACCACAGTGTTATGGAAAAGTCTGAAGTCTGAGTCAACTGTATCAATACAATCAGGACTGTTTCCTGGATGACAACTGGCCTGGTTGTACAGCTACGTCTGTACTGTAAAAATACAATGATGAAACTGCACAGAGGAAAAGACTGGAAATCACTGAGCACAAACTAAGTAATATTCCTCTATATTATTCTTCATTAGATGGATTTCTCTTGTTAAGGTGCATGTTCGTTCTTAAGAGAGCACTCTGGAAAGGCAAGATCACTGTGAAGTGCTCTTAGCACTTGAGAAGTGTGTAGCTGTTGGGCGTTCTATTTCTGATAAATAAAACTAACATTTCTTGCAACCAATGCTCTGGGAGTTTAAAAGATAAATTATTCATATTGTAAGGCAGGTTGTGTAAGAACTAATTTATCTGACATACTAGGGAACAGCAGGGAAATTGGTGATTATGAAATTTATTTGCTTTTCTTCTGGCTAATTTGCAGTTATGATAAATTTTAATTAAATGGTCCTTATTCTTGGTAGGTAAAGCTATGGTCACTTTCTGCATAGCTGCTTGTCTTTGTGAGCCTTTTCATATCTCTTTTTCTACTGGGCCTAGTCTATGACCCTTTCACTGTCAAATCTTAATTCCACACACAAAACTGAACAAATAATAGAACACACAAAAACTTCCACTCCTCATTCCTTCCATCAAGCTTAGCTTGTCTGTTTTCTCCATTTTACTATTTTACCCCAAATTTCTTCTCCTGTATCTATTTTTTCTCGTCATGACCATAAGGAATTGAGAGACACATGATGTGCTGACTATCTGCAGATATATAGTCTCTAAGCAGACCTGAGTCCATTGCACCCATAACCATCTTGCTCCAGAATTGTTCCTTTGTGGATACAGATGTCTCAGATGAATAAAAATGGGTTATCAGGTTCTAAGGAAGCATAAACAATCCAGAGTGTCAGGGGACTACGAGTACTATTGAGGGCTACTAAAATCTATGAGACTATATATGGATGCACCATTAGATCTCTAACTTTTGAGGTTTGTTCTCTTTGGCTTTGCTTTACTAGAAAAATGAGTTATGTCTACAAACAGGAGCTGGCAATGGAGGCACCTGCAACAGTGGTGTTGCCTCTGTGAGTGGAGACTGAGATTCAAACTTGGCTGATGTACAAATATCCATCCACGAGACACTGGACACCACCAGCTTGTTTCATGTGGTTCAAAAACCTTTTAGGTGAACTGTGACTTCCAGAGGTTTGAAAGTATTTAAATTCTTTCTGAGGTCAGGGTGTAGCCATCCCCTGAGCTGAAGATGATCAGTAGCTAGACACGAGCTGCTGCAGTGCTCTGCTATTGCACAGCAGCTGAGCTCACGCACAGTAACTCATCCTGTATCCCTATTATTTCTGAAAAAGTCATCATGCAGAGGGTTGAGGTACAAATCACAACTGATGAACAGCCAAGTGAAAAAATACTTAATGCATTTCTAGGATTTGGGATTTGATTCTCTGCAAATGACAGAGAAAAGGGGAGAGAGGAACAGAGAGGGAGAGAAGACTTCTTTGTAAGTCTACAAGAATAGATGTCTTCCTGAGCTTTCAAAATCTCCTTTTTCAATGCGACTTCATTATCCTATTTACATGAAAAATATTGTATTATAGCATACACCAACCTATAAACATACCATACATCATACACGAGCCACCTTATACCCAACCCAGTTATCTGCATCAGTGCTATAATCTATTTGGGTAAAGACCCAGTTATTTGGGAAACAGATGTTGGCTTTATTTCAGACAGAGTTTGGGGATTATTCTTCTCTGTTTTAAAATATGAAGTTAAATTCATAGACATAATAAAGTAATAAGTTACAGCATGCTTCATTGTCATTTCCAGTGTAAATCCTGCGGAATACACATTAACATCCTGAGAGAGAGAAAAAAAATTCACCATAGAATTGTTTTTTTCTGTATGTGATTTTAAATCAAAATAGAATCCTAGAGTCATAGAATGGTCTGGGTTGGAAGGTACCCCAAGGATCACAGAGTACCAACTCCCCCCCTCTCCCACATGTATGATTTAAACTTAGAACCACCTTTCAAAACAAGCTGGTAAACTTATAATTAAACAGATGACAACAAATTTGTAAGAGTGTCTCCAGAGTCGCACTTAGTAAGAATGGAAACTATGTCTATTTTTAATTAGTAGTGACTAATTCATTTTTAATGGATCAGATTTGCAGTGGTTAAGCTCATAACAGATATAACCATTAAAGTTTGTATACAAAGAACACTGTGCTTAAACTGTTGCTTTCTTAAAGTTAATTTTGTTTTCCACCTCCTTCTTATCTGATCAAAAAGAATATATTCAGATGGGTTGTGTGAAAGGCGTGTAGAAAAACTTTCTCTACCCCACTGAAAAGACACACTAAACTGGATTTATTTTGTGTTAAGGGCTCGCTTTAAAAGGTTTCATCATTCTACATTGTTAGTTTCAAAAGCTTGAATACTTGGGTCATCAGGGAGGACTGTGGTTGGGAGCATGGGGGCTGCTCCCATCCTGCCCCCAGCACGGGTGCTGCCAAGCGCTGTGTGAGGCTCACAACCACTTCCACGTTGTCCCATGTTTCAGAAAGGACAGGGATTGCTTTCCTGCAATGACTCATGGAGCCAGGTGGATGATGGCTTCAGCTGCTACTAAAACAATTTCCATAAGCCACCTGAGGAGTGAAATATAGAGGATGAAGAGCAAAGATACTCCATAAGAGGAAACCCAGCATGTTCTATAGTCTGAAATAATGATGCTTTCAAATTGGTATGGATCCCTTACACAAAAGGGTTAAACCTAGGAGTGTCAAATACAGGAGTTAGATATTAGAGATTACAGGTATGTTAATTACTTACATCATTTTAATGTAACCCAATATATGCTTACACTTTATATACAGATCTGCTTTATTTACTAGGTACTTGAAAAAATCTCTTCATGATACCATTTATTTTTCCTCTAGGTGAAGCAGATGATATTTTAAAAAGCAAAGTTGTATGCAGTAGTAGAAGATAGAGTTCTCTAACAAACCCTCACGCTTCCTGCTGCTGCAATTGCCATAGAAACAGAAATGCCACTTAAACTACTCTCCCTTCTTTGCAATGAGATATTGCCACTTGAGGGGATTTAGAGGGTCACATGCAAAAGCCTTGATCCTTCAAGGTGCTGAACACTCCTGGTGAGGTGTTGGGACCCTGGTTCTCAAGGTGTTTACATAGATCACATTGTTGATTTTTCAAAACCAAATGATGCTCAATGTAAAAAGACTTCTGAGGATGCGAGCCCTGGGTGCCTCTTAATTCTTGCTGAAAAGGCTGAGGTTTTAGGACTTCACTCATTTTCAATTGCTACAGCCTAGGACACCTGCTGTTTAAACAGTAATGGCTCTGGTCCCTTCATAAGTCTTCTCAGTATCTATCAGAGGATAGAATGGGTTGCAGAGACCAGCCACTGATGCAACACAGACATGCCAGTGCAGCTCTAAGTGTGTTGGTTTAACTTGCCCAGTTCTTACTGTTCTTGTATCCTTATTTCAATCCTACTTAGTCAGGTGGGTGAAGTGTGATATATTCCTCATTTACTGCTGAAGGTACCAGAAACTATGCAGAACAAGTAGCTAGATAACTGTCTATAACTTAAATAGAATTTGGGATTTTTTTAGATCCACAAAGGGATCTCATTTTTTACACAGGAACCAGTCTGGAGCAATAATCATCAAAGTAATATTTACCCCTTAATAACTGCCTATTTTTATACTAGTGCTAGAGGTTAATAGCATTGTTATTTACTCCTCTGCCAAAAAGTACTGAAGGATATGAAATGTAGCAGTCAATAAAGCTGAGCCGTCAGATAAATAACATTCATATTACTCTCTGACAAATTCTTTTGCTACACAGGGATATAAATAACACTAAGAAAGCAGTTCCTACATTACAAGTTTACTGATGTGTAAAATGTAATTTTAAAAAGAGCCCAAAGCACCAGAAGTGTGACTCGCTGTAACATGATATATAGAAAGAGATATATGGCATATCCAACACCTGTAAGGAGAAGAAACTGGGAAGAGTGAGACATCTTTGTGAAGGTGGGATGCAGCACTAAAGTGGAAAAGGTGGAAAGAGCAACTCCCCATTCAGAGAAGCGATGATAGCTTTATGCACTGAACAAAGCTTTGAAATAATAATGATAATGTTTCTGTTTCTGTGTTCACAGCCCCCCGAGGGACGGGCTGAACAGGAACAGGCTGGCTCTGATGGCAAAACTGCATTGTGCTTCTGTTCACAAAACAGAGGGTGTGAAGAGATCCTGATAACACCACAGGAGATTTACTTTTGAGGGTTTTCTTTTCTGTAAGCATCCAGGATGGCCCAGGCTGTTTCTTCCCAGCAGTGAACAGGCACAGAGAGGGATGCAACAATGTCCTTTTGGCCAAATTTTCTGACCTCAGAATAACATTTCTTTGGTTTAGTCCCTTCAAAGTGAAAAAGAGCACTGATTGCATTTTTATATTGGGCTTTGGAGTGACTCAGTAATGTAGGTGGGTAGGTATGTAGGTAGGCAGGCAGGTAGATAGACAGACAGATTGACAGAGGAATGTATTTCCTAAACTAAGCAGGTATAAAATATTTGCATTAGAAAAACAGAAGGAAAAAAAGCATCATGTATTAAATGGGTGTTGGGGGTAAGAAAGGAATGTGGGTATGTTCTTCAGTGTTAATGCTTCATGCAGATGTGTCCCTTAAAGAAGGAATCATTTCATGCAGGAGAACTGTACTATTTAATTGCTCTGCCTCCAGTTTCTCTACTGCTCACTCCTTCAGAAGGCTCTTTGTGATGTACTGGGTACAGAACTATGCTGGCTGAGATACTTCCATGGAGAACATAGAGAATCAATGAAACCTTCAGCTTTATATAACACAGATTATTAAAATTATGTTCATACCGCTATGATGGAGAGGCTCTGCAGCCCTTCCTACCCTCTCCTTTGCCTCTAGTCCCTGGCTGCAGAAAGGCGGTGCTGGGTGGGAGGCAGGAGCCTGCCTTGGACCCATCTCTGCCTGCTGGGGAGGGCAGAGGGGGTTCCTGTGTGGCCTTGGGGGGAGGAGGGTGCGGGGGTTCCTGTGTGGCCCTGCTCAAAATGTTGCATAAAAAGTTTTTTGGATGACTGCTTCCAACACGTTTTATTCTGTAGCAGTCTGAAGTGGGCATTCACAAGACCCCTGCCCTGCAAATCACTGTGTTTTCTGCTGTTTTGTGTCATTAAAGAGAATTTCTGCATCATGGTACCTATCAGTATGTACAAATTATATAAGCCAGTCAGTTTTCTGGAATCCTGATTTGGGAAAACCTCAGTCTTGTCTAACATTCAGTGTAATAAGCAAGCCCCTCTGCCATCACCCATCAAAGACATCTGCTCCGTGCCTGCCTTTTGTAGGGGAGGGGGAGAGGTGAAAGAAGGACAGAGAGAAAAAAGAAGGGTGGACTGTCAGCTGTTGACCTTACAGCTGAGCTTTTGCTGAGGTGGATGACTGTTCCTTGATTTTTCTGGGGTTTATGAGAGATAATAAAAAGATTATTTAGGGTTACTGTGCATGATATTAATATTTTGAAACTTCTTGGAAATACTATGTTGATATTTTAAGGTCTCCATTTCCAGAGGAATTGTGTGTGTCTCCTCTTGTTGAATTCCAAATGATTTTCCTCAGAGCATTAACAAGCACACAAAGAAATGAGAATAGGAAAGCTATTTCTAAAATCCCTAAAATGTCCAATTAAGGCAATTTGTAGCACAAACCAGAAGATGAAGAGTATTTAAACCATAAGCATAATAACAAGAATAAGCAAGTGCACTGATGGTTTGGACTAAATATGTAAGTAATACATTTCAATCATATATTGATGCTGTGTCATTATTTAGACGCATGTGGAAAGATTTCCTCTTAAGACTTTTCCCTACTAATGGCAAAAGCATCTTTGAAATGCAAACAACTTTATCCTCCCTCTTCTTCCAAGAAAAAAAAGAAATTATTCTAATTATTATTAGCTAAGGGTACATGGGAAAGTACTCCTGCAGCAAAGGAGTGAGACCTCTCTAATTTCTTTTAAAATGTGTTTCAGACATGGTAGCTGCCATAATCAAAAGGATAAATTTTGCAAACATTATGAACATATCCATTTGGGAAGTCAAAACAAATATGATGTAGACCCAGCTTTTGTCATAGATAAATAGTTCTTTTTGTAGCAAGCCCTGGAGTATTTAGAGCAACCCGGCAAAGTCCAATGAAGTGTCAACTCAAGCCAGGAGCATTATTATTTATTGTCAGTTAGGACCTTCATCACTTACAGACATCACTGGAAATATTACTGGTGATTGATACTGATGGCAATGATGATTACTCTTGCAATAAGCTTAATTAAAATAATGAAGTACTGTTGCACAGAACTTGGTTGTTGCCCAGGCAGGATAATGTATAAGCAGCACAAGGAAGTCATCAGCTCAGAGAGTGCTTCATATTTCAAGTGTGACATCGCTAGGGGAGCAAAGAGGCATTGTGTGTCATTTCTCCACTATTCCTGCTCCATCTCCTATGTGTGTGTGTGCATATACAAATAATTGCTGGAGGAGACACTGCAGCGATTGCCTCAGATATTAATTCTGATTCTCTACCATAATGAAGTGTATATTGGTCATAGTGGTGGTATTGCTGTTTTTATAAGATGCTGCAAGTGTCCGAGAAACCTTTTGGTGTCATTATTCTTCAGGGACATCTTCTCTGACCGTTTGGTTGTGACAGTTTAATTGATCTTCATCTGCCACCGTGAGTAACCCATGCAATCAAAGGTTATAAGGGACCTGGAGAGAGGAGAATTGTTTGTGACCTCTCTTGTTCTAGGTAGCCAATGCCAGAAAAACTCCCGAGCACAGAGATGTAACATCATCTCATTATTCTTGGATAGTTAACTTAAGCTATTAGCTGCGCATTTAAAACTTCAGAATATAGATGTAAAGCCTGAACCTTCCAGGTTGGCTGAGCTGGTCTCAGACCCCGGTCTTCCATAGCATGGCGAGCAGCTATAAAGATCTTGGGCATCTCCAATCTCAGAACAGGAAGATCTGCATTTATAAAGACAAATACCATCCCCATATTATAGGCTTTTTGGAATGGGTTAATTAAGACAGTAAGCTGTATAAATATTTAAGAGCTAGCTGATTGTAAGGGTTTCCATAAGAAGATTTGTATTTCTGGCTGGTGTGGCCTAATGATTCAAACTGAAACAGGGATCATTCAAAGACTATTTAAAGAATCACGCATCAGTTGTATTAGGTAAGACATGACATAAGAGCTTAGGAAAAAGGTTTTTCTGAGCAGGTAAAATGCAACTGTGTAATCAAATTAGGAGCTAAGCTAGAGCTGCCACCACATAGTGCCATTGAGTCAATCTAATTTTGGATATTTTGTCTCTTGTCCTTCCCTATTTCTAAGTCAAAGATTGATGATGTTTAATGTTATTTTGCCTGGAAGCTTGCACCTTGTCCCTTTGCCTCTCCATAACTTAGGAAACATGCCAAGTGTTTGTTTTTCTTCCCTGCTACTTTCCACTTACTTTAATTCACTGAGCACTTTGCTCTCACACCAAAGTTTTGAATATAACCTTCCTCTTGAATGAGAAAATACTGTAAAGCTAAGCAGTATTTTGTATAAATTACACACTATGCAAGTGAAAAGGAAGAGACAGATGATGTTGAGATGAAGGAGAAAGGGCATGACTGAGGAACTTGTGTTACTCATACAGACTTGCATACTTCTCCAACACAGCTGAGGATGCAACCTCGCCAGCGCTGTTCCAGTTGCTCCAGCCACCACGGTTCCAGTACCACCAGTGTCCTCTTGATTTCTGGCAGTAAGTTATTTTGCTTCAATAAATTACCTTTTCTTATGAGTTAAGCCTGTATCATATCTTTGTTAAGAGGAAGGGAACTACAAGAGAGATATGCAGTCAGCTGAACAGTGATGGTTGTAAAACTGGTTCCACATAAGATGATATCAGGATTTGAATTCTCTTGTGCATACCAAGAACGTGTATTTGCCTTTGCAATGAGATGCTTTGCCTATTAACCACAAAGCAAAGTGCCAACTGCAAAGTGGGAAACCACCTGAAACCTCTCTTACAGTCATTACAGGCAATCACACAGATGGGGTCTGGTATTTCTTAAAGAAGGGAGAAATATTTTGACTAACACAAATGTGCTTGGCTAAGCCTGTGTATTCTCAGTGGAGAGCAGGGTGGCATTTTCAGAAGGTAAATTTGACCCAATTTTGCAGCACAATAAAATCCCCCATGGCTTTGTGTCTGTACCACCAAGAAGCTGAGAAAAACGTTGCCCCATTTAGGCCATTTGGCAAACTTACAGCGGTAGTTTCTGAAGAATTGCACAAGCAGTGGAGCAGCAGAGAGAGACCAGAAAGGAAAGAGGAGAGGAGTGTGTGTATGTGCCCAGGTGTGTGTGTAGGGAGCTGGCCTGCCAGCAGTATCGCTCTCCTAAATTTCTTCAAGCTGGGAGATCTTATGCAAGGAGAATTATTCAGGACGGGCACTAGAGAGTTTCAGCTACACAGCAATAAGAAGTCCATTTGGTCAACGTGCATAAAAGCTGTTCACTTAACCAAAACTTAAAGGTTTGAGTTGGAGTGAGGAATGAGTTGGGGGGAAAAAACAAATTGGTATGAAGCATCTCAGCCATTCAAGACTAGAAATTTGGGGGCTACACAAAGCAAGACAGCTTTACTCACAGTGTAGGTAGATGCTCAATTTTAAGTAAACCCGCTAAAGTGCTTTATTGAGTAGGGCAGAAAATAAGGCAACATTTAAATGTTCTGCACAGGATAGTGGGGCGTGGTGCATGAATTAGGGATTCAAGGAGTTTCCACAGAAAATGTAGTTCTTCCATCAGAAAAACCAAACACAGAAAGTTTGTAAATTTTCCTTTCAGACCCCAAGTGTGTCCATTCAGACATGTGATTGACACCTGAATTCTCCTTTCAGCATCTATTTGCTAGTTTGCTAGTGAAGCAATGAGTCTCAAAATGCACCATCATACCCCAGAGAGAGATCCTGGTGCAACGTCAAACACATGGGCCAAACATGGAATTAAGAAGAAAAATTAAACTGTTTTAAATTGTTTCAACTATGACTCCTGGAAGGCACCACAGCAATGTGCCTGTTTAATAGCTTTTTTTTTTTTAACAGCAAATTTTCAGTTTTGCTGAACTTTTTTTCACTGTGAAAAAGAAGAGTGTTCATTAGAAAACTTTTATGACAACCATTTTTTCCCTATGTTTGTCAAACTTCTGAAAGGACAAATTAATACCAACCCTTTTGTCCCCTTCAATTTTTTTTATGCCCAGATGGAGAACATACACATTTCATGCCAGCAGGTCATTAAAACCCGTATCTTACTGTTAAAAATTGTCTAACTGTTATATCTCAAAACATAATTACAAATGAAAAGCCATGAATATGTGAGAGTATTTCTAGTGGGGCTCTGTGGAGATTGGTTCCCTGCTAAAAGGAAATATTAATAATTTTATATGTAATATAAAAGTTATGAAGCATGTCTGATAAGGATGGAGGAAGTAGTTAAATAATGATGCGGATAGGTCAGGTATTATTATAATCCTGGTAATGTGATGAACTGGAAACAGTCAAACAATATGCATTTTAACATAGTCATTTAGAAGGTCATATAAGTAGGAAGAAATCAGGTAGAGAGAATGTATACTATTAACACCGAGAAAGAAGTGATTTTAGAAAGGACTGAGAGGTCATAGCAGACAGATAATTAAATATGATTTCTCAGTGTAAAACTATGGCCAAAAAGTTATGTGATGTTTCAATATATAACTGAGGATAAAAGGGTGATAAATATACCCTGATACTGTCTATAAATACAATATTAGTTAATTCACTAGCAGAATGCTGTGTCTCTTTATTAGTGTCCTTCCTCACAAGGAAGCATTAGCTGAGAAAAGATCTATAAGTATAATCTGAGGCCTGGAAAGTTTGCCTTAAGAATGAAATTCTCTATATTTAGCTTATGAAAGTGAAATTTAAGAGTTAACTTAATTCTGGTTTATCAACATCCACCCAAAGAGAGAAGTTCTAAATAACTCTGATGCTTCTCAATTAACAAACACACGACAGGGTCTGAGTGGCAGAAACGAAAGGCTGGAGAACTGAGACTAGAAGCATGCAAGGTCTGAGGTGGGCAAGGCAGCCACAGACTCATGACAGAGGAAGAAGTTTCCTACAAACTGATGTTCTAAAATTAGGGTTTGATTGTCCACTAATATTTGTGCTGTGGTTGAACTAAAAAGTGGCGATCAGCAGCTGAGCACCTACAGTATATGCAGTCTGTGAAGAGGATGTTTATTGCTCCATACAGCCTTTGCTGTTTATCAATATATTGGGAAGAGGACCACTGTGTGTGGCACATCATAGAACAGGCTTCCCCAGCCTGTATCTGAGGAAACTGATCTCACAGATTATGGAAACCAAAAAGAAGGCACATGCCATGTTTCCCTACAGGCAGCACTGCGCAGAGGGAGAACAATCATCTCTCTTTGTAAGAGTAGAGAGCAAAGTAGCAGTGCTGCAGAGATGGCAAAATGGTTTAGTAATGTGAGGTAGGGTCCTCTCCAAAGTAGATGCAAAAGCAACATGTTGATATTAATTCTAAGTGATAAATGCAAATTGATCCATACTGGAAAGATTAATTTGAATTGTCCAATCATATCTGGTTCTGTTCTCACTATAGTAGCTCTGCAATCACTTCTCAGCACCACCTGAAGCAGGAAAAAAAAAAAAGATTAAATAAAGAAGAAGAGAGAGACTAAACCAGGGACTGTTACAATGACATGATATAAATCTTACCAGGATTCTTTTGTTTTCCTATCTCAAAGGAAATTGGAGAGCTTGGAAACGGCTTAGGATGATAAGGAGAATGTAAATGGTTCTTATTTTGAGAGGCTTTACGAGGAGAAAATTAATTTAACAACTGATAATAGGATATAGCATCATATCTAGTATTAGGAAGACGGGACACTGCACTTTTGATTACCTGCTTAAAAATTGTCTTAAATGAATGGTCTTAAAAAATGAAAGGCAGTCAATAAAATTATAGGGCAGGGATTTTGTTTCATTTATATTTTAGCACTGTCTAACCTGTGCAACACAGCCCCTCCTTTTAGCCAGGTTCTTAACAGGACTGAAAAAGGTGAGACTGTGTCCTAAAAGAATAGCTAAAACGAATTTGAAAAAGATTTTTCTTAAGCGTGCAAATAAACCCTCCTGCCTGAGGACAAAAGCCAGCCACTAGACGACAGAGGCTAATAAGCAGCTTCCCTAACCGAGCTGCTACTCCAGAAGGCCCCAGCTCCACAGTTCTTCTCTTATTTAGGGAAGCATGTTGAGTGGAAATGTTCAAAGGGGTAGAGAACAATTAGGCGTGCGACTCCCATCCAGAGCAGGGGGAGGAGGAGAGGCGAGTGCCAGACTTCCACCAGGCTGCTGAAAATCTTCCCATGCCTGAAGTTAAGCATGTGCTTAAACGCCTTGGACTTTCATAGTAGAGACGGGACCCTGGATTAGAGGACTCATGGAGTGGATCAAGCATGGGGAGCCCTACGCTGCTGTACAATAAAGCTGAAGTCTCTTTTCCTGTTGTTAATCTCTTTCCTGTCTGTTAGCCTCAAGGCACAGTGAAGAGTTAATTGATTTTCATCCAGGAAAAGAGGACTTCACTGAAAAGTGCAGTCATGGAATTTTTTATTTTATTTTAAGCACCAGGCACACCTGCCAGGCCTCCAATTATTCCTCAGGAGGAGAAAGTCTACTGTTTTTCCTGTGAGGAAACCCTCTGATCCAAGCACTTGTCAGAGGTTTGTACTTCATCTATGCACTGTGTTAATCTGTCTTCCCTTTTAAGACCTGGCTGCTGGTGGAGATTTTGGGGGTGCCTGTCCTTTTGTATAAGGTTTTAGTGAATAAGACATTTAACCAGAGAAAGAGAAAGCCAGGCCTAGTTTCCCTCTCAGTCAGGGGGTGCTAAAAGCTCCAGGAAAATGTCCCCTACATCCCTGCTGGCTGGCCAGCAATGAGGGAGATGTATTTTGAGCCCTATGGGCTGGGCTGGCCATCTGTCTGGGGGACTAGACCAGAAAAGGGGAGACACCTCTGTGTAGCATCTTTTAAAAAAGCAGCATTTTGTGTGAGACCTGACCCTGCTGCTGAGTGTTGGGGGTGTGGAAATGCCCATCAGGTCATGGCTCTTTCTTGGCTTAGGGAGAGAAGTTGGTGCAAACACCACATTAGGCCACAGCAGACTTCAAAGTCATGCTGCATTTCTGAGGAGATTTGTAATTTACTAAGTTAGGAAGCACCATTAGGAGCTGAAGAGAGACATTTTGGACCATTTTGTGCAGCAACATTAGGTGTGAGGTTGAGCACAGGCTGTTGAAGCTGCATCGGGCTGCTGCCCCATCATGAGATCTGGGCTGCTTGGGGTGAAACCAAACTGCAAGCTCTTCTCTGGAGAGCACAGAGCTCTCTGGTCACTTGCAGATGTTTACAGGTGCTGGTCTGAAAGCTGCTTAATTTGTCCTCCAGCCCCAACACATGTAATGTGCACATTGGGTCCTCAGTAACAAACATTTTCCTCTACAGACCCACTCCTGTTGTACCATGACACCTCTAGATGAAATCTTAAATTTTCAAAATCAGTCTAATTCCTACTTGAGGCACCTCTGTCCTTTTTTTTTCTTTTAATGGTTTTCATCAGGCATGTTTTGAGCTACTACTGCAGTACTCTGCCAGACCAGTTTTTACCACACTTCATAGGGAAAGGAGACCAGTGTTGCTGTGGTTTTGATATAAATTTAAAAAGAAAGGAAAAGGAAAAGGAAAAGGAAAAGGAAAAGGAAAAGGAAAAGGAAAAGGAAAAGGAAAAGGAAAAGGAAAAGGAAAAGGAAAAGGAAAAGGAAAAGGAAAAGGAAAAGGAAAGGAAAAGGAAAGGAAAGGAAAAGGAAAGGAAAAGGAAAGGAAAGGAAAAGGAAAGGAAAGGAAAGGAAAGGAAAGGAAAGGAAAGGAAAGGAAAGGAAAGGAAAGGAAAGGAAAGGAAAGGAAAGGAAAGGAAAGGAAAGGAAAGGAAAGGAAAGGAAAGGAAAGGAAAGGAAAGGAAAGGAAAGGAAAGGAAAGGAAAGGAAAGGAAAGGAAAGGAAAGGAAAGGAAAGGAAAAGAAAAGAAAAGAAAAGAAAAGAAAAGAAAAGAAAAGAAAAAGAAAAGAAAAGAAAAGAAAAGAAAAGAAAAGAAAAGAAAAGAAAAGAAAAGAAAAGAAAAGAAAAGAAAAGAAAAGAAAAGAAAAGAAAAGAAAAGAAAAGAAAAGAAAAGAGAAAAGCATATCTGTACTAAATTCAAAAATGCACAGTAGGCTATAATGGCACTACAGTTTTTTAAAATAACAGCATGACTTCTGGTGTGTGTCTTGTACCCACTAATGAATTTTAACTTTATTACTATCCAGTTTTATTGGAACTAATCAGAAGACTGTAGGAATGAAAGGACTCCCACATTACTGAAACAGTTAATTTTTTTAAAGCCAGGCTACTGAAGTGCAAGTTAAAAGGGAGGAGCAGATCAAATCCATGTGCAGGTCATTTAAGAGCTCAGTCTCATTTTTGAAATATAGATTATCCAGGATAACATGAATTCAGCATTTCTATGTAATGTTGTTTCATTGATTGATCCCTTAGGCCAACAGGACTTGGCTGTAGATAGATACCTAAAAATCAGTTTTAAAACTTTACTGTCTTTTAATATTTTATAACCTGTCAAAAAAAAATCAGTTAGAGGCTCTGCCTTTTCTCAAGTCCTGATATCACGGTGGCAGATCTTCAGCAGAAATGCATTTTTTCATACAACTAAATGGTAGTTGCCATGAAAGCACACGGCGAGTCATGACTCTGAAGAAATTCCTGGGTGAACAGTAGCAAAGGTGAAACGAATGGCTAACACCTGCCAAAACCTGCATGGAGAGTGCTGATGTCATCAGCAGTGCCATCACTTCACAGGCAAAGCCTCTGCTCAGGTCTTGACAGGTAAGGGTAGGAGGCTATGACCTTCAAATAGTCTATTTTAAGATGCATTTTCTGCGTGGTCTTTTTAAGTCTCACTGAAGCCTGGGCAGGACCCAGGCTTTTACTCATCAGGTCCTTATTTATGTTTATTTATAAGCTTTTCCATGGAGGTCATCCTGGTACTATGTGAGTGCATTATGTATATTAATGGCCTTGTCCTCAAGCTATGCTAGGAGTGATGAAAGCTCGATTCCTCCCTCTGACAACAGGGAACTGATGCAAAGAGGGGTGAGGTGATGGGCCAAGGTCACACACAGAGTCTGAGGCAGAATCCTCTGTGCCCCAGCCTCAGCCTTAACTACTGCTCTTGCTTTTGGTTAAGCTATAGCTATTTACCTTAGTGGGAGCTGAAGCTTTCATGACACTTCCCAGGGTCAAGCCTAAAGTGACATATCAGTAATGTAATAGTCAGATGGATACACACGTGCACAAACTTCAGGTCTGAAGCTTCATGAGTGGTTTCACAGACATCCCTAGAGCTCCACCAGGCACTTTCTGCAAGCCATATAGAGACAATGTCATCCAAGAGACAGGATGGATGAATTCCTGGCTCTGCCGTAGGCTCAGCATGGGTGTATTGGCAATTTAGTTAACTTCACTGCAGTGTACTCTAAAACAGACATTCTGATGCTAGAGCCACCCTGCCAAAGCCTTTCTGAGCAAAACACTTGGATCAAAAGCCATTGTTCAGATTTTGATATCCTTCATGAAACAATTGACTTTCCAAACCTTGGTACCCTATAAGTACAACACTGTACCCTAAGAAACCATCCACCAAAAGACTGGACATACCCAGTCATCATCACAAGACAGTTAAGCAGCAGCTGTAGCAACAATAAAGTGTAATATTTGTCTGTTTGCCAAGGCCACCGTTTGGGACAAAACTGCACATGGAACTAGTTAACCCATGTGATAGTAAAATACTAGCGATCTGTGTTGTGTTGACATTTAATAATGAGCCAAGAAAGATGAGAAAACACAAAGGAAATTGCAATCCATCCTGAGGTATGCTGAAAAGAAAAGCACATTACTCTCATCTCTTAAAAGACTACCAATGCTGTAGCATCAGAACTGATAGTCCAGGGTAGCTGGCAACAGATTTAAGATTTCAGGACACACAGCAGCTGAAATTGAAAGTAATGTGGATGAAGGTGATGTGTTTAGCCTCAGGAAGCATGGAATTAAACTGTCTGCTGGTAGGAGGTGAGAGGGGGGGAAAGCTGGAAACGCAGCAGTCCCTTGTTTCGGCGGCAGCAACCCACAGGAAGGTGGGAGGGGGAAGGGAAGAGGGGGATGAAACCACAGCAAGTTTTCCCTTCAGTGTACCTAGCAGGAGATTAACAAAGAATATGCTTAATTATTGCTTCCTGCCCACCTGCCTAGTTCCTCCAAGAACCAGAGCTCACTCAAATAACATTCACTCCCTTGGCAAATGCACTCCTAATGGAAGTGGTTACAAATTAACCAAGTCAGTTTGCTTCTTTTGCCTAGAAGGAATTGCAATTCTTTTCCTCTCTACCTTTCTTATCCTTTTCTTTTTTTTTTTCCCCTGCCCCCCAGACCTGCTGGTGAACTTTTAGTTTTCAGGGATCAAGATCTGGATGTCATGCTGGGGTAAATCAGCATAACTTCTGTTCAAGGCAGTGATACTGTCTGCGTTTACACCAGTCAGTCATCCATCACTTCTGGATGATCAAATTCACTGTCCTATTTACTGCCTTCAGTAATTCTGTGTTATCCTAGCCAGTGCTAGATTTATTTTGTTAATAATTCATGGGTTGCCTTCAACTTATGACTCTCTGCGCTACACAAATGATACGGAATAATTAAACTACCTTTAAAGCACCTTGAGTGCTGTTGGCAGGAACAACAGCAAGTATTTAAAAGAATATTTAATACTGTGCACTGCAGGCATGCATGCTGGGAAACAAGCTCACATCCCAGAGCCTACCCTGGGCCAATCACAAGAGAATGGCTTAATTGGTTAATCATATAAATTACAGTCACTTAATCATTTTAATCACCATCAGCCAATTAGCTCGGAGTTATGGGCTCTGAGGTAACAGTTATGCAAATGTTTGTTCCAGTGCAAGCTATTAACGGCCATATTTTCTATATCAAGCTGACAGTGACTGATGTGAAGAGGGAAGTGAAGAAAGTGAGCATTTATTTAGTAAAAACTTCTCTCCTGATTAGAATGAAGCAGATTATAGGAATGGCCTTAAAGTAGAGCAGTTGTCTTTTTTCTTGTCATAGAAACTACCCTCCATGGGTTATGCTGGTGTGGACACACTGCAGTGCTTTCCTAGATGGTTTTGCAGAACACTACCATGACTGTCCCCGTATCCCAGCATCCCCATCACTATTAAACTGTTTTCACTAGTGGGACAGGAATAAATGTTAGCATTTATCTAACAATAAAATCTGCAATACTAGTGAAGGCTAGTTGGTTATAGTTCATCAACAGTGGATAATTTCCTGGAGCAGAGGTGTCATCTTTCTCATAGGTAAAAAAGTATGGATGAAATTTTTCGATATCGGGTGGCTCGTTTGCATTGCTTGGGCAAAACGGGGCAGCACAGCAAACCCCCAGCTGTAGGACATACAGAGCAGCAGAAGCACCTCTGGTACAGTAAGACTCATGGGTGCATTGGAGCTGGGACATAAAAGACCTTTGTATGATCAGATATCCATTGGTATTAATTTTGTTCAGGAAATACATCGTTCTGCCCTGTCACCAACTCACTCTCCCTTGATAGGCATGCCAAAGTTTCACAGCTTTGTTCCTATAACGAAGCTGCTATGGGAAAGAAAAAAGGTGGAGAGGAGGGGGTCATTTGTTCACATTACTTTCTTATAGTTTGTACTTATCAGCCAAAAGTGCACTTAGATATCTAGCAGACAAAGAGGGTGCAGCTGGTATCATTCTCTGGAGCATTCAGAAGTGTGTCACTAACAGATTGACACAGCTCTCAGAGAAACACTCAGGAGCTGCAAAACTCCACATAGAAAACGCACTTACATTTGGTGTGAGAAGCCACAGATGACCCATTCTTAAAAATGCTTCACCACCACCATCAAGAATCCGAGCTAAAAAATCTGGGAGAAGGTTTCCACAAAAATTTACTAGCTTCATAACATTTTTGTTTGATTTTGTGTGTGTGTGTGTGTGTGTGTGTGTGGTGTTGCATTAAAATATTTGGGGTGGTAAAGTTCCATATTTGAGGTAGTAAGAGGAGTAACTAACTACTTACATACACATATCACTGCCACCAGATGTATGTATTATGGCTTAAATGAAATGTGCCTACTAAGAACATCAGTAGAAAGAATAGTAGAGAGTTTTAAACCACAGTTATTTGAAACCAGTTAACTTGTTGGACTCTATAATACTCAATTAACAAATTATTACAACATCTATTAACCATTTATTAGTCCTTTATCAGTTACTCATAAACAAAGACTTAATGCAAAGCATGGTTATTTTGCCTATTTAAATTAACAGCCAGCTTGGGGAGATGATCTATGAGTTAAGAATAACTTATTTCAGGACAGAGGGGATAATCTTGTCAAGTGGAGCAGAAAAATCAAACCCCTCATTATATATCAATAAACAGAGAAAAAAATAGGGGCTGAAAAGGCTGTTCACAAAGTGTTTCCTCTTTGGTGCAGGGGAGGAGAAAAGATAGAAGTTTCTGAGTCCCAGCTCAGTCTCAGTGAAGCCATGAATAAACGAGCTGTGTATGTATTCTAGGTACCTTAATGAACAAAGCACTACAAATAGGTTGCCACCTCTGAAATGGAAAAATACCTGGCAGAGCTGGAGAAAAAAAAGCTGCAGATGGGTCTATGCACGCAAAGCAACTCTGATGCCAACCAGTAAAGTCTATAGTAAAGTCAGCCAAGCTGACTGACAACCACCCAGAGGGCAATCCCATTCAAAATAGGTCTGTGAGCTAGGAAAATATTTGCATATAAATTTTATGGAGGAAACTGAAATTGAGATGAAAGCCTTGATCTTACAAAAAGACTAGACCAAGCAGTGCTCTCTGCCTACATGCTCCATGGACAGCCCAGCCCTGAATGGCTTGGGGATCCACAGCATGGCTGTGGGAAAACCCAGACCTGAGGCTCAATCACAAATAAGACGACCAGGCCAGGAATGACACTTCCTCTCCTTGTAAAGCATTGAAATGCCTCATTTCACAGCTCTGATTCCCCCGTGTTATTGCATCCTTTGATGACCTCATCTGGGAGAAATCCTGAAAAATACTTAAGTGATATTTTCATATTTCTGCCTATAAGCAATACCTTACCTGTCTGTAGCACCAAGGAAGCTACTGTTGAGTAGCTGTATCTTTCAGCTCTGTTGACAGGGTCGCCTGGTCTTTGTTGTGCCCTCAGCAGAGGTACTTATGCCTGGTAAGCACTGCTTCCTCTGTCAAGGTCATTCTGCAGCTTCACAGACATGCTCTGCCCTTAATAAATTAATAACGGAGCACACCTATCAATATTTATTACAATCACTCAGGCAGAATGTAAAACAAAGGCTTCATCCACCAGCCGCGTGCAGTCAGACCGCTGCAATGACCCCAAGGCCAGGCCTCCAAAAACCTTCACCCCCTGTAAAAGGTGTTATGTCCTGTCAGAAGTGAGGGTTGGAGCTGCTCTTCAGCTTCTGCAAGGAAGATGGAGCCAGGTAAAGAGTCTGAACAAGAGGAGATCTTCCTGCACAGGAGGGAGAGAGCTGCTAGGGCTCTAATTAGCCTTCCACTAAAATATTTCCCAATGCCAAAGAGGAAGTATGTTGTCTAGGATATTAATTTACCCTGTTAGGCTGAAATCCTCCAAAATCTTTTGAAGACCACATGCCAGAGGATGTCTTTAAGACAGTGGTTGTGCAAAACCAATCACTTCTGTAGCTAAGTGGTCATATTATAGCCTGTTGCTTTTCAGCTTTAAAAAATAAAAACAGCTGTCATTTTGTATGTGTGCCTGCATTCTTTTAAAGACTTTAGGAGAAGAAAAACATTATTTTCTTGCTAGTTTAGTGTATGACCACCAATTGTCATATTTTGCATCTGCTATAGAAAAAAACATTTCTGTGGATGCCTGAAAATATGTTTCAATGTCAGGTTTGCTTCCTTCCTTCACTAGTGCTATTGTTTTCCTACATACACTTCAACCAAGCAGTGTGCAAGGAATGACAGGTCAGGCTTCTTGAAAATTAGGCTCAATTAAGCCAGGTGGCCTTTAATTGGCAACCATTGATTAGAAAGCAAAAGACAGATTAGTCAATAACTGAACTTTTTTTTTCTTTTTCTTTCTTTCTTTTTTTTTTTTGGGGGGGGGTGTGTGTGTGTAAGAGATCTCCTTTCTGCCTGTTGCTGTTTTTTGTATTCCATTAAGATGCCTGTATTTATGTTACTGTGTCTCAATAGAAAGGCTTTTTTTATTCTATTGACAACCCTGTCACTTATAAAAGAACATAAGGCTGCTGTTGTTTTTAATGATTAATGATAGTGTTGACTATATTAAATAAGATAATGATCTTAATACAGTGTCATTTAAGTACACGATGGTGCTTGTTTTCTGCTGGTAGGGAGGTCACACTGTACCACACTATTTGTTTTCATTAGTGTGTGGAGGGCGGAGAGGTACATCAGTGCATAACCCTAGAGCAGGAGCAATCTCCACTCGGGAACAGTGCTCTGCAAATGATATTTCTAACCTTAGAATGCGCACGATGAATCTTTGACCTGCCTTAAGCAACAGTGTGCCTAAGGAGTGGCTTGCATCACAAACTCGATCAATATTTGTTGCAGGCATTTTGTTCCAGACAGGCAAGTTATCGGAGGCTGTGAACACCAGCAAACACAGGTAGATGGCTAGAGTAAAATTCAAGAAAGGAATGTTGCAGCAAAGTGCAGCACCTGTGGAAGTTTAGGCACCTCAGGGAGCATCTGAATCTCAGTTTTGGCCAGAATTCTTGTTTGAATTGAAGTTTGGATGCTGGTACATCCACTAGCTGTAATACTGGTTATGGCTTAGCAGCAAGGAACCTCTGAGAAAGATCCCAGCCACTTCTGGTTTTAGACACCTAAATATTTTTGGAAATCTGGCTCCATAATCAGCAGCACAGAGAAGAATCTTACAGTACATCACCAAAGCACAGGGAACCAACATGGGAACAAGATTTTCTCTTGTTCTTCCTCCCCATTTCCCTGTCTCTGACATCTTCACCAGCTGCAGAAAACAATGAGCAGCTGAATGATACCCAGACTTGAGGGATGGAACACTCCTGGTCCTTGCATGGCCTGCAGACTGCAAAGAGATACCAAAATCAGTAGGAAGCAGAGTCAGATATTGTTTTGCAGTAAGTACTGAAACACACAACTCTCCTTCAAGCACCAATAGAGCTGGGTCAGCCTTGTCTTGGGCTCTTGCCTTGATTGCACCCAGTGGTCATTCTCCTTTGGTCCAGGGCACATTTTCCCCACTGGCAATGCCAAAGCCACGTATGACTGCAGATTTCTTGAAGACACAGGGAACTGCAAACTCCCCTTTGACTTTCTCCCTTCAGGGTGACTGTATGTATGGATTCAAATGATGTTTAAGGACCACTGGGAAATTAAGGCTAAATCACAGCTGTACTGCTGAAGAAATGAAGGAATAGAAAGGACATGGTTAAATTAATAGGGGTGTTCTGTTGTTCAGATCTGGGAACATGGAATACAAGCCAGGTCTGGGCAGTGAATGTTAAAGCAGCAGTAAAATGGGCAACATTAAAAGTATAAAAGGACTATTATAAACTCCTGATTTAGCCTTCTTAATAAAAACTGAAAGCTGGCATTTCTTCCAGTAAGGGCTACTGAAAGTGTGACTGTGTTAGTACAGGTGGGGCCAGGGAGAAGGAAAGGAAGAGAAAACAGAGCATCAGGAGAAAGTGTGCTTTTATTGTCTGATTTTGTTTTTTATTAGCAAAGTTTGTAATGAAAAAAAGGCTAGCTCCTCCACATTACAGAGTGAAGGAGAGCCCCCAGGGTCCCCACAGAGAAAGAGTAGGAACACGTCTTTTTAACATGCTCCCTTTTCCATCTTTGAATCTAGAGGTTTCAGGTCCCAGGCATCAACCAAGGCAGAAGTTAGAATAAGGAGGAGACAGAAGAAACTCTTCTTTTTGGGCTGTCCACAAGTCATTTCACTTCTATGAAAGGTCTTTTATTGTGCATTGAGGTAAGTCAAATGACCTTGCACTGGCTACAGGCCAAAAAAGGCAAGCTACTCATAACCCACAAAAAAGCCTGGTTGATTCTCTGGAGGTTTCCCTGTCTTTGCCTCTGTTAACTGCACAGGGGCCTTCATCAGCTGTGCCTTCTCACTCAAGTCCCTAGCCACATGCTGAACTAGGATGCTGTGAACCTTGGGCATTGAGGGACAAAATGTGACCTATTGTAATATTGCGAGTGGGTCTTGTCAGTGCCACTTCCACTGATGACAACCACCTCTCCTCCACGTGCACTAGACTTCTACTTGTGCCACCAGTCAGAAATTCAAAGCACGGAAGGCCTGACCCTTCCCTGGACATTGGCTAGAGACTTATTATTAGGTTATAACCAAGAAAACTCTTTTCTCTTCATTCCTTTCTCATGCACTGTATATTGAATTAATGGATGAATTTTTTCCTGAAGAACTTTGTCTGCTTCCCATCGCCTTTTCTCCTTTAACCCTTAAGTATAATATCAAAAATAATGGAGAACTACAGTTAAAATAGCTAAAAATGAAACAGCTGTTGACCCTGATCTTTCAACTGTTCCTTTCAATTTCAGTTATGCTTGTAAAGATATTTAATGAGTGACAGAGAGTATTTTAATTATTTTAACTAATTCCAATGTTTTTCTCAGTTCTGTCATGTAATGTGCTACTACTGATTAGGTTAATGCAGATTTTTTTTTCTTCTTTGAAAGAAGTAGGTTAGATCTATTTATGACTGACCAGGACATTTGTTTTTTTCTTGCCATCTCTAATTGACAGAAATTGGAGAAAAATAGACAAATAACTGAAAGACCATTTTCTACCAGTTTTGAGTTGGTAATGGATTTAGATTGACCTAAGCCTGCAGTAATGCAGGTGTGAATGAGGATCACTGAGTATAATTAATTTCTGCTTCCTCAGTGAACTGTGCAACTTATTTGTCTGTATGAACGTCTGTATTTACAGCATTGGGCTTCACAAATGATTTGTCAGATCAGCTTCAGAGAAACAGTGTGATTTGATGACATAAAGAATAAGGTGGGTGGCATACAGAGTACCTGCCCTCCTATACAGAGTGTTCCGCGTCTTGCAGTATTAATCCCTAACTGGGAGCTGCTGTGATTCACATTTATAACCACCAGCTCACTCTAATAAGAAACAAGCCACATTTCAAACTTTGATCCAAATGTAAATTGGCTGCTGGTCAATTAAACAGAAATTAGATCATCACTCACTAGGCCAAAGGCATCAACAATATGTTGATGTATTTCTCAATAGCAATTTCTTGAAATCATTCTGCAGCTTTTATCAGAGAAGGCAACAGAGGTTTGTTTCTTTGCTGTCTTGTAGCTCTGTCCCTTTTGGGTCCAAGAAGAAGCACCCGTGGACCTGCTTGGGTGCAGAGAAGCTCCAGAGCTCTGATGGAAGGGATCAGGTGACAATTTGCAAACTGTGGCTCCTGATGCTGCGCTCCTAACCTGAGCTGGGTGTCCTGTCTCCCAGGCTAGAAGGAAAATTCTGTTCTAAAGAGCTAGGTGAAAAAAATCTTGCTAAATGTGAGGCAGACAGGGCAAAGAGTAAGAATTTATGTAGATTTAAATCCCTAAAGATGAAAAAAGTGTGGTAAGATAGTATAGGGCAAAATGAATTTTAATGGCAGAAACGATGGAAAGAGGTGAGGAGTCAGCGTCAAGGGTTCAGTGAGATACTAGTGCAGTAAATACAGCAGTTGTTCAGCAAGGAGAATAGTATGTCAGGAATGCTTTGTAAAAGGCAGAAAAAGCAGCTGTTTGATTCTGTGTTCATGAGTAATACATGTCTTACAGGTCTGTGATTGTCTACTATGCATCGTGTTCCCTGTATTTCCATTTCTTCTTTATTCCAGGTAATTATAAATGGTTAATATTCCCACAAGTACAAAGCTGGGATGATTTACTTTCATCTCCTTCTGAGGACTTGGTGTCATTTTAAGAATAAGAAAATCTCCCCTAACTAGATCAAGTGTTTACTGCAGACCAAAAATATATCCAGAACTGTAAGATGTTTTGAGAGTGTCTCCCAGTCTAAAGGGTGTCTGAAGACTCCTGTCAAAGATCAAAGGGCTGTGCATATGTGGGAATCTGTGTGCAGTTTATGCACTCTGCTGGATAAGAAATGCTGTGAACATGGCTGCAAAAAACCTACAGATTCCCTTTTGATTCTGCTAACCTGATTTGTACCACCATTATTGCCATTTTACCTTTGTTTTGAACTGAAATGTCCAGGATTATAGATAGAAAAATAATGCTGGAAGACTGTTAAAATGGACAATTTTCCATACGAGGCATCCAGTTCCAGTGGCCTAGCAACTGCCACAAAAACTCCACACCCATATACTACGTATAACCACATTTCCAAAGATTTCCTACATCTGGGCTGGTCTGAGCAAGGCAAGGGCAAAGGTTAAGCCAATTCAGCAACAGAAACTGTCTTTTCTGACTTTAATGAAGAGGGGAGGGTGGGAGATGTGAGGGAAGGTGGACCAATGGTTTTAAGACAGTGAATTTGACATTGGAGACCGACAAGGAAACATAGAAAAGTAGAAATGAAGGCAAAGTAGGCAGAAGGCAACTAGCTGGGCAAGGAGGCAGGATTTGGAGATGGAACAGGAACTGTGGGATGAGTCTGCATCTGAGGCACCGCTGAGGTTACCAGGCTGTGAAACAGAAGGGTGCCTGAAGGGACCAGATGGTCACACAAGGTGCTGAGTGCAGAGATTGGGACTGACTGACCAAGGAGACAAGAAAAAACCAGTCCACATATGAGGCAGGACTGAAAGGTGAGCATGAAGAGCAGAAGCTGCCTGGCTCAGGGAAGGTGGGCGGTGGGAGTAGAAAGATGCTGCACTTGGACAGAGGGGCTGTAGGACACCCAGCCAAAGGGCTGTGCTTGAGAAAAGAGAGGAAGATGTTTCCAGAGCCATAAATGGTACCTGAGGTCTCCAACTTAGGTATCTTTATTCCTTCATCAACAAATAACTATGAAAAATGGTATTTCTAGCACTAATCTCTGAGAAGCGTGACAATTTAGTACTGTTGTCACTTACTCCATTAGCTCATCTATTAGAGTTCCAAAAGCCCACCTCTGCTGATCACCCATAGGAATGTCAGTGTGATGCCATGCGATGGGGTTTGTTTTTCCATGTGCTCTCCTGAAAGCCCTAGGAAATTACTCTCACAAAAGCATATTAAAAGGACTTTATTAATACAGGAGAGTTAATCAGGGTATAAGCTACGAAATGCCAGAAGTGCCACAAGCAGCTCACTGTTACTCCTCTGGGGTGTTGCAGTACTCACTAATAAAATATCACAACCAAAATTATAATAAAAAAGCAAACAGATTTTTTTTTGGGGGTCAGTCATGCTGTGCTCACTTTGAAAATGACTGCATGGTAAGGCGAGATTTTAAAAGTTCCAAACAGAAGCAATTAAGTTGGTGAAAGAAAATATAACTATTTGCAAATATGCCTTCTCCTCCTTCACTCTCCAGTGCAAGAGTGCTCCTAAGGGACCAGTTAATTTCTGCATGTGTATGTACTGTTCTTTAGGTCACAGTACAGCAGACTGAGACACAGAAGTTCAAGCCAAAATTGTTTTGCAATTAAGAAAGTGTTGCAAGGTGAAGTTGTGAGGGGAAATAATAAAAAAAGGAGGTCTTTAGTATAATTTTTTTTTTTTTAACTTCAAGGGGTCTGAGGCATATGTTTTAATCCAAGGTACATGCTTGAGAAATATAGTTTAGAATTAGGTCAAGCTTAGGTGTTTAAGAGAATTCATGAATAAGGGGCAAGGCTATACATGCTGCACACGGTGTAATGCTTTGGTTTAAGGGTCTCTGGTCATCAGAGAACAAAACTGATATAAATCATGCAAGTCACATACATTAAGAATAAAACCTAAGGAAGGACTGACATACTTTAGGCAGCACACAGTGTGAGCACCTTACGGCTACTGGAGTCCCTGCCTTACAGCAAGGCATTACTTTCCATCAGACCAGTGAGGTATCAGCACAATTTCCACTGTCACAAAGAACACTCTGGATTGAACCAGGGTCTCCCGAGTCCTAGGTCAACCTGCCCAGCCCTAAGAAGTTCTATGTAGACCGCTCCATGCTAACTAAAAATAAGCTAAATACATTTTAAATGGCAAGCTTTTGAGAATTGTATTTTCTCAACAACCAGCCATGGAATACAGAACAAAGCACAGCCCAAGTGTTAATTGGTCCAACCTCGTAATTAAATGCAGACATACTGTACTCTGACTGTGATTCTTGAAAGCTTGCCCACTTGGTGGTTTTTTTCAGTCCAATAAAAAACAACACCATCCATTTTTTGTTTGAGTAAATGCAGTTTGCAATAGCTGACGTGACAATAGGTCATAGGCATAATTATGATCAGAAATGACTTCATGCATTAGCCACAAACTGGGGAAAAAAGAAAAAAAGAGGCGGTAGTCAAGCCCCTGGAAATTATTCTGCTTATTAACATCCCGTGTGCTTTGGAAAGCATGTGTTTATTTTGCGGTTCTGTTGGGGAATGACCCTGGGATCAGATTTAGTGCCTGCCTGCCTGGATGAGCCCATGCTCTTAGTTGGACAAATGCAAGCCTGTCTGGCCCAGAAGCCAAACACCCACATTTTCACAGTACCAAGAGCATCGTAATGTGTGTTGCTTCTTTGCTAGTATGTCTTCATAGGTCTGGACCAAAGGCCAGCCTACGTACAACCAGACCAAAACGTCTGCCACTAAAGCCAGTGTCACTCTTCCTCCATTTGTGTCCTATGATCCGAGCCAACATGAACAGTTTTCACCCGACTCACAGCATGTAGGTCCTGCTATCCCTTTCCAAGTCTGACCTTCACTGTTGGCTCTATTTAGGAAATAAATGCAAGTTGAATATTTATGGTTTAGATGTGCCAAGATCAAGCCTTTACTTCCCAATTAAATTCAAGTGGTCGGTTTAATAAACAAGAAATCCCTTCCAAAAATTGAATCAACACATTATATGCCTTCAAGGCTTGGACCCTCTAGCTACCTTCTGCTTATGTTTTATTTGCATCCTGCACATTTTTTTTGGTAAGTAAGTGTCTAGGTCTGCAAACAAAACCAAAGCTGAGATTTTCATAGGATCGCTTATGGATGCTTAAATCAAACACTAAATTTAATAGGCCGCTGTAAAGTACGGGCAATAATTTTCATTTCCTTTACAGGGTGGGCAGTATTAGGGCACTGCTTTCATCACCACGTGTATGTTGGTGAGATCCCTTCACGCAGGTAGGAAGGCAGCAGTGCTGTTGCTCTCACTGGAGGTGGGGGTCCCTTCTGAAGAAGCCCTGCCTACATACTGGCACTTTGGAAACCAAAACGCAGGTTACCCTGTGCTCACTGTCTGCCCCCTCCTTCTCCCTTGGCAACACCTATCCTTCAGGTGCTTACCACCTGCATCCAGATTCCCACGTGGGAGGGGTTAAAAGCATTGCTACACTTAGATCCTACGCTCAACGGACTTTGTACCACAGTGGTTTCTGCTGTGCCCCAGCAGTACTGGCTGGTAATTTGAAAGGTGCTTTATGATCCCTGCAGAGTGAAATAAACTTGTAAGTGAGAGGCAAAGCCTTGAGCCTGAATAGTGCTATAAAGCTGTTTAACTCTAGCAAGTTGGACAATCTCAAATAATATCCCCTTGGGGTCTGAGTAAATTCTTGTGGGAGAGGAGGAAGAGGATCAAGATATGGCGAGGGAAAGGCTTGGTAGATGCTGTGCTGCTAGTGGCTTCAGGGCTTTTGCTTGTGACACAGACAGTGCACCCATTGTTCCTCCATCTGCAAGCCACTGGGCTATGAAGCCCACCTCCAAAGCAGCTCTCTCAGATTGCAAAGAGGTCTTCTGATTCTCATTTGGACCTTCAAAGCATCTCTGAATCCGATCTGATGATTTCCCAACCAGGTGTACCTATTTCCACCCTTCCCCCCTTAGTACCCAAGTATAATACAGCTAGTAAATTAATCAGCGATCTTTTTTCCTCCCATATCAGTACTTTGTCCTACTGTCACATTTGCATTTCGCCTTACATATTTCATTATAAATAAGACACTAAACCTGAGGAAGCTGTGGTTGTTTTAGGGAATCTCTGACACAATTCAAACACCTTTCTGGAAAAACATATAGATTGTTCCTTTCTAAATTTATCCTACGGGTTTCAAACCAGAAATATAATTCTTCTGAAGCTGTTAAATATTAAAAGGCTGTGATGTTCTCAATGAAGAGGCAATAGCATCAATTTGAACAGGTAAACCACCCCGTAAACTGCCTTGGAGATTCTTATTAATAACAGTAAATAATTACTATTAGTTCTATAATCAAACTGTTTTAGGCCCATGGGAATGCAGGGAGAGAGCTGACTTCTCCAGTGAGAACTGCAGCCATTATTTTGGCAGCATTGAACCTAGATTTATGGTATTCCATTAAGAAGGAATGCATTAACTCTACAACTGTCACCACTGCATTGATGTCAAAGGAAGTGCTCTGCCTGGCTTTGCTGACTTGATTGATGGAAAATAGTATATCAGTCTAGTTGCTCTCTCTCTGATGAGAAAGACAAGTATCCTGGATCCCTGAAGCTATAGCAAAACTCCATTTAATTTTTTTTTCCCTACTCTTGGCTAATTTTCCTGCATTCTTTGGCCCTGGCCATGGAAAAGGAAAAACAAGACAGTTGACTTTTTTACATTGCCCAGAGAGGAAGCAACCCAACAGGCAGAGCAATGAAGTTGAACCCTTCTCGCCTTCCACTCCAGTTCAATTTCAAGCTTGAACTTTGCACAAATGCTATCACCACAGCAGATCAGACTTAAAACAGCAAATTTGAGCGACTACGTATTTGGTGATCACTGCAGATTGAAACCCAGTCAGAATCTTGATTGCAGGATAAAGATTTCTTACCACGCATCCACTTCCCCAAATAATGTTGCAAAAATCTTGGATTAATCTCTGGTGAATATTTAAAATAGCACCTATTCCTGTAGCACATTAAAAGGGCACTTATTTTTTACAAAGCTGGGAAGTGCTGCTGTTGCTCTTGCACAGACGGAGAGTTGAGACACACAGGAAACGTCTAGTGAGTAAAATAACCAGGGACCATGCTCTGGCCCTGAGGCCAGGCAGCGCAGCATGGCTCAGCTCTACATACCATAGCCTCTTCTTTCCCTTCCCCACCCCCTCAAACCCAGGGTATTTGTGTCAAAATTGCCTGCTGGGAATGGTCCCTGGCACACGCTGTCCCCTGAAGCGTGTCTGTGTGCTGTCTGGAAGAAGAGCAATCAGCATAGCCAGGCCTGTTCTGGGGAGTGCGCTAGCAATTAGGGAGCACGGACAACTGCCGGCCTCTGCTACCGCCCCGGTCTGTCTGCCAAGGTAGACACAGCAAAAAGAGCGTCATGTCCTTTTATGCACCCATAAAGGACTTGGCAGACCCTGAGTGTTCCAGTCCTTGAAACTTTCATTTAAGCCTTTCGATTTTTTTAACAGCAAACTGAGCCGGGTGGGTTCGGCCTGCGTCTGTGTATCTACCCCCGCTGCTTCAGTTGCAGTGACCTGGGGTATTTGCCTTTCTGCTCTGAAAGACTTTGACCAGATAAGGGAGGACAGTATTGTTGTCACTTAAGTCAGGAAAGAAACAGAAGGTAGAGACAGGATCCATGATTTGCAGAGGAGATCCCGAAGCATACATGCACACGAACACACACACTGAGCTGTGCACATGCACACACAAGCATGCAGAGGCCAAGAGCCACTGCCCAGTAAAACTTTGCAGAGCCACCTAATATACATGCAGCAGTCACATTCTGCAAATAAACACTGCTTAAGTCTCTGCATATACCCGTTGTTGTCCCCACCTTCACACTGGGATCTTAATCCTTCCTGGTCCTGACCCCGCTCCTGTCTGAAGAAGGCACAGCAATTACGATGCTGACCAAGGACTTGAAAAATCTGAATTCCTCAGAAAGCATTACAAACCATACATTAAGAGATGGAGAGACCAATAAAATGTACTTTTTCTGAGTTTTGTTTTCACTTTGGATCAAGAAGTAAAAATGGTGTCTTCCATAATCTGAATTATCAGCCTCTTGCCCTTACGCATTGATGGGCTTGATTCTATATCTTAAAAAAATAGAAATTTAGGATTCTTTCTGTTAGTTTTCTTCCTGTGTTATTATTAGAAGTCGTCCCTGTAGACTTAAAACTCATGTTCTCTTTACAGAAATAATCTCTAGTATTCATAATGGTTTTGGCCTGAAATTAGTCCTTCCATAAAGCCTTCCCATCTCAGCTGAAAGATGAGTCTCCCACTGTCTTGTTTCACTGCCCTCTTCTGTTACTCATCCACTTATACTTCATCTTGTCCAAAGCTTTTGCAAAAGCAAGGGGCTTACAGTGGACTCATTAATCAGCATTTCTGGAGTTAAGACATGGGGAAGGCTCACCCCTGCACATCCTCTTATCATTGTGGTGCTTATCATCATCTTAAATTGTTTTTTTCAGCCAGGCACTCACCTCAGTTGCTGTTTCTTGCTATGCCAGCATCATGCTCCCCGTATGAAATCATAAATGATGGCATGTGGCGAGGTTCATATACCGTTGAGCCAAAACAGTCACTCAGAATTGTTATCAACATTTCCCTTGCAGCCTCTTGCACAAATGGCTGTTTCTCTTGCAAATTTTTACATTTTCTTTCTACCAATTTTCATTCAAGTCTCATACTTTTATTAAATGTGAGCTATTGAACTAACTCAGTTCACTGAGTTATTTCACAAATCATTAACACAGATTATTCCAGAAACCATCATCCCTTAATTCTTTGCCTTCTAAAAATGTATTTACATATTAGGTTTCTCTAAATTGCCCCTGTGTAAGAACTGAGACTGCAGCATCTGTGATTCTGTGATTTTGGTGGTGCTGCCTGAAACCAACTTGTGCTTGCTGCATGGGAAATTCAGTGTAAGCTGTACAGAAGAGACCGTAAACATACCTGTGCACAGAGCAGTTGGGAAACCAGGTCTTTTCCACAATAGCAAGCAGATTTTTCTCTGTATTTGCTAGACCCTCATCTTGGCCTTTCTTAATACACTTAGTCATCACTGGTTTAGAGTACCAGGCAACATGATTCAGCAATTTTCAGGCCAAACATAGCACAGATGTGTTTGGTCAGTCTGGTGGCTAATTGATAATATATCAGCTGACAGCCTGCAGGGCAACTGGCTGCAGATGTCTCTTGTTGAGAGCTGTGTAGCTGTGATCACCATTATGGGCCCACTAAGCTTCAGATTTTGTATTTTTATAAAGAACTCTGATAAACAGATGTGCATTTAAATATTATGAAATAAATATGCTGAACATATTCCTGACTATCAGATTTTATTATCAAAATCTGTAGTTGCCAGGGGCTTGTTTTTGATACATTCATAGAAGGAAAGAAGCAGCACAAGCTTTATTTGATAATATATATGTTTAATTGTTTGCATAAACCCTGGTAGGAAAGAACTCTGTGCATCAACCTAGCACACACACTTGTCTTTCTCTTTGATTGCAGACTTCAGAATAACCATTGGCAGGACGAGCAGGACACAAGAAGCATCTGTGTCTCTGCTTCAGTTTCTATTGCCACAACAATTACTTGTATGAAATGGGCTCCTTAAGATAATATGTGCTCCACCATAACAGAGCCAGTCAGTTTGGCACAAGGGCTCTTCAGAGGATTTACCTTTTTACTATACTGAATCAAAAAGAAAGAAGCAATCTGACTGAATAGCTGACTCTTCAGCTAAAACACGTTTTATCCATTCGGTTTTCAACGAGCTTTCAAGGCAGTGCTGCATGAAGTTTATTTTAGCTATCAAAAAACCTATCAAGATGTGTTACTCATTTTAAACAAATGTTCCTATTGTAGGGTCAGATTTACATGTTCTTCTGGCTCTGACTCAGATGGATTCTTCATGGGGATCAAAGTGATAAAGTTCATTACATCAGAAAACTCCCTTAGATCAACTTACAGCACTTCAATGAAAGTGAGTTTGCTTTGCTGGAACAGCTTAAAGTACATGTGTGTATTTTGATGTTCCTGGTCCGTCTTGTGATGTTCTCAGCCCAAACACTCTCCTGGGCTCCAGAGACACAGAAAAGGTCATGCAAATATTCCAAGGTTATACCCATTATGCACAGGACACAGTGTTGGAAGCTGTAGCTTTAACAGAATCTGAAGTAATTTAACACGTTACCAAAGAGCCCAGATGATGATTCAGGCAGGTTGTTACTGTCTTCAGTGGGTTTGTCATTTTGTCAGCACAGAGGCACAGCTTAGGTTGCATATTTAACGAGCTATATAATTTTTGGTCTGTTACTGCCAGCTTCTCCTATAGAATATGGTCCCTTGTCCAAACAGTAATATTCCTTTACACCTACTCACCTGTTCAAGCAACTGAAAATAAGATCAGGTAAGGAAGGTTTTGAAGCATTTTTAATGGAAAAATACCAATCTACCCATCGTAAAATTTTTGTGAGAAGATGTCATTTACAAAGGTATTGCAAAGGTTTGGGGGATCCAGAACATAATGGCTGGTCAGAGGGAACAGGGTAAGTTGTGAACACACTGGGTTGAATTCCCAAACCCTCACATTTCCTGGCTTTGCCTCAGCTACTGAAATGCTGGATCTTCTGAGCTGGATTTTTTTCTTCCCTTGAAAACTGGTTGAGTTTGAGGTCTTGTTGCATCCATCACAAGACAAAAGTGCATGTCAAACAATAGGATATATTTTTTTTCCAGAACAGAATTCCTGTTTTCCAGCCACCCCTACCTAAGTGAGTAAAACTGATGGCCCCATCATCTTTTATTTGCATGAGCTTTCTGATTTCATACCATATTATTCTGTTGGTCAGTATTTCTTCCTGAGCTGATCCCTGTAGCTCCTGATTAGTAGTCAACTGTGTTTCCAAGTAGCCAAATATTTCTGCCAACAGTTGCTTAGCACAAATGTAGTCTATTATGCAGCTTTCTGAGTTATCCTCACATTAGTTTTTTCCTCCCTGTGGTCTTTAACCTCTGGAGGAAAGTTTTCTTTGACATGCCCAATGGGACAGAGACTCTTCTACAATTGCCAATTAGCAAGTTCTTCCATTCTGTCCCAAAACTTAATTCCTCAGTCACGGATCCTACAATAAATGGAGATGAGGCAAAGACAGACTTGAAGCACGCAGACTGTTTCATGCCAGGATTACAGATAACGTCAATCTACTACTGTATTGCCCAGACAAGTACTGCTAGCCTGTGTGCCAGAAATGTGCTGACCTGTGCAAAGATAAGGACTCAGTGAAATGGATTATTGCAGAGTTAGGAAGCGATGGCTTGGAGCCACGTGTTTCCATGGGTTCCCAAAGTGCTAACTGTGATTATTTGCAAATGATGCGTGGGTAGTTTAGATCTTAGCCTCAGTTCTCCCTAAGTACCTACACAGTTTTGCTTACCAAGTGGCTCTTAAAAATGACCAGTGAAGACTTGCAGATTTATGCTAAATACAGGGCAGTAAAGGTACACTGTACCCTGTAGCACTTCCCCCCTCCTCTCCTTCCAAACCTGTTTCTATGTCTGGCATTAGAACCAGGCCGCAGTGAGACAACCAGGCATGAACCTTTGCCATCCAGGTCTTAGCACTAAGTCATATTCAAAGACTTAAATCCAGTCCCTCTACTCCCTTGCCTTCCACAACCTGGGGAGAAAGATCCTCTTTGAAGGCGAGGACAAATATGAGAATCTCAGGGGAGCAGGTGAGTCCAAGAAAATGTCACAATGTTGAGATGAAATCTTGCTGGTGACCCTTACGGGATTTCCCTGACCTTAAGCTAGAATCTGAAACTGAGTCAAGGTTCAACCTTTGCCTTGAAACCCAAACCCCGGTTTAAAGCTGATCTTGACCCACATCTGGTCAACACCTTCTGAGTTTATATACTGAAGAAACCTTGAGCTGGTTTTGTTGTTTTTAAAGGTGATGTGCTCCTGTTTGAAAGGTGAACAAGGGACTGTTTTCATTTTATTATTATAGTAACTTGCATTTCTATATATATATTTATTCACAAAATCCCGAAGTGCTTTAGAAACTGTACAAAAGGATCTCTTAATCCACTTCTGAAATACAACACTTAGTCCAATACCATATAGCAGCTTAGGAGGGGGGATGTGTGCCAGAAGTCTTTAATGACCACAGACAGGACCCACGTTTCACCCCAAACACAGCATCTCCATCACCACAGTCTCTTAAACTCTAGACTGGATCATCAGATCAATTCTGACTCCAAAGAGAGATTGGCACCTACTAAATCATGGACACCATTCCTGGCAGCACCAACATGTTCCTCAGATTGCTTCTGGTCAAATCCTTGTCACCCAGAATCCACTCCAACTTGTGAGGTGCAATATGTTTCTGCTGGACAATGTAAGAAAGGCTGGTAAAGAGGAGAAGAATCTCAGAGAAAAAATACTTGTCACCCAATCTACACTTTCTTCTTGCCAAAATACAATCTGTTAGATCTACTTTCAGTTATCATCTTGTTTATAAAAAACACATAAAGGAACTTGCTTAAAACCATAACAACACTGAGGCATAGAAGTCAAGCTATCAACACATAAAGCTCAATAAATAAATTGCATTAATTCATATAATGATCATATAATGTATTTTAAAAATAAGCATAACAACCCCACTGCTAATACAAAACACAAACAAAAAGAGCATACATTTCAAATGGTAGCTGAATTACGTCTTTCCTCAGAAATCCTAGACTCAGCCAATAACACTGGCAATTCACAGAGGCTACTTCTCATAAAGTACATCAGCAAAAACAGATTTCTGAATCAACCTGCGTATTTTGCTGACAGTCTTTTCGCCTTGTGATAAAATTCTGACCGAAGTCCTCACATTTTTTAATTCCCAACATTTTAATGATATGCAGGGATGAAAAGCAATCCTCACAATATTTAGATGGTTTGTAGGTATGCAAGTCTAATTATGTAAGAGCAACAAGTGAACAAAAGATTTATTGTAAGGGCAGATGGGAAAACAAGCAAAGAAGACCAAAATATGTTTCAAAGGACAAGGCTGGCAACTGCCAAAGCTAAAGGTTAAGTTTTTGAAGACTGACTAGCAAGTTGGGAAGTCTCATTTTTTTAGATGTTCAACTACATACACCTCTAATTTTCACTAGAGGTCTTGAATTTCACAGTCCAAATGGCAAATTGTATTTAAATATTTTATCTGTAAAGAGAGGGAGGAAGGGAGGGAGGGAGGGAGGAAGGAAGGAAGGAAGGAAGGATTTTTGCAGATTGCATCTGTGATGAGAGAGTGGAAAGTGCAGAAAAAACCACCAAATGTTGCAAGTTTTGCACTCAAGCCATTTTGGTTTCCCAAGTAGAAAGCTGTTTTTAATGCCAGAATCTGGAAAGCTATGACCAGGGCATCAGGCTAAGGCAGCCGCAGAAGAGTTGTCCCAGGCAATAAGCAGGAGTAATGCTGGGATGTAAGAGCTAATGAATTTAGTCTCATCTGACTCCCTTCAACTTGATTATATACTTTCCTTACAAGGTCATTTCTGAAGAGCTTTGCTTGGCCCAGAAGAATTAAGAATACTGCACTAAAATAGGAGAAATAGTATGAAGTCAGCTTTTTTTCTTTAGGAAACATGCAAAACCTTACTGTACATTAAGGTACACAATCTAATTACTAAAATATTTAAAATTGAAATAATAAACATATAGTTTGATTAGATGAGGATATAAAAGCTCTATAAAAGCTCTGGTAGTAAAGTCAATGTTTGAGTCAATCAAGTTTATGAAAATTGAACCAGCAGAGCATGCCTGTATTACTTAAGTGTGCAAGCATTACCAAAGTATTCAGCATTTATTAGGGAAAATAGTAGAAGTTTTGTTTTCATCTAAAATAATATCATACATAGGCATGACCTGTGTCACCTCTTCAGTTCTGAGTTTATGCTTAGTGGCAAATTCAGCAGTTTTCATTGTTTACTATTTCCCATTAAAGAAACTTTGAGGAGGACGCTGATTTTTTGTGCTATGATGTGTTACAATAAGCATGGCTTTACCCATGCAAACAATGACCAGCCACTTTGCACTCAGAAATGGCAAAAGAAGGTCCACCATGCCAGACTGCCCAACTCATGCTGAACACAGACATGTTGTTTCCCAGCTATGAATGCCCATTTCTATGGGAGAACGTTTCTCAGTGAAGCTTTTCAGGTTTCTGCCCTCAAGCTTTCTCAGTTTCCAGACTTCAGCCTCTATTGGTTGCAATAGGAAAAGGAAACACAACCCCCCGAATTTCAGGTTAGTCTTTGTATTCCATTTGTAAAACTGCATTCAGAAAAGTGTCCTTTTCTAATCCAAACGAACCAAAACAGATGGAGTGTGACTAATTCCCCAACCCCCACCCCCACCGTGTTCACATTTCTATCACAAGATTGTTTCATATACACAAAAGCAAAGGGTCATATATTATGCAAATGGCAATAAGAAGAAATGCAGTATCAAGTCTGAGAGCCCATCATGTGTAACAACACCTCGAGGGCCACTGTCAATTGCTAAAAGAAAAAAAGGTGGCTGCTGCCTAGGGATGCATATCTGCTCTATTTATGGCCCTTCTGCTTCCTTTATTATCCCAAATTGACACATTTTCCTTGATCTCTTTCTCTTGCTCCAGAGATCCATTCAAAGGTTATTTTCCCAATGAGGAAGCAAGGCTTTAGGCAGGTTTTTTCCCCCCCTACGATTTTAGCAAATGTAAGGCTAATTCATCACTCTACTTGGAGGAGGTATCTGCTCATCTGTTGATCACCTTGGTCTTCTTTTCAACCCTTCCCTGTGGCCTTTGGTAACAGATTTGTGTCTCCTGACTTCGTATCAGGGAAGCTAAGCTATCTCCTCTAGACCCTGATCAGCAATGTCCAATTGCTTAAGGGTTAACAGTTAAAAGGTACATGTTTGGGTTTTTTTTTTCTTCTTAGTAGCTGCTATTAGCCTTACCCTCATGTTTCAGTGAGTTTTCTCCCAGCAGGGAAACTGCCTGCTGCAGGGTGCTTTGTTGCTTTCATAAATCTCTAATTAGGTCCCTATCTGATTTAACAAGAAGTCAATCCTGTCCCCAGTCATCTTGAAAGCTTTACAAATCTTTGCTTTTTGAAGATCCCAGTGAGAAAACAGCCTCCTGCCTATCCCACAACTAATCTTTCCTACTTGCTTTGAAGGCATTTCCTATACCCTAACCTCCTCTCTAAAAGAAGAAGAAAAAAATCAGAGCAATTAAATAGGAAAACTTTGCAATGTACATTTCTATGCTCAAAGGATGTCTGTTGGGTGGTTAGGAATGGTTCCTGGCTGAGGGTAAGGCCCTTCACTGGCAATGACAGGGTTCATTAAAGCAGGTACAACTCCGTGATGCTTTGGTAATACCACATTTCAGAAACTTTGGGGCTTTGTTGTTTTTTTTTTTTAAGTTTAATTTACTTTCATGTTATCTAGCAACCATAATTCTAGACTTGACAAAAGAGGGTGGACAGTAGAATTTGTTAACATTTTCTCCACTCAGATTTCGATCTCTCCCTGCTTAGCAGGTATAGGAGGAAAATGGAAGAAGCAGCTGTTTAAGTGTGGGAAGCAGAATCTGGAAATCGAGGCCAGTAGAACACAAGCATTGATTGTGCCTTTGAGCTCTCCCCCCTGGGCTTTTAAAAGGAAATGGAACATTTCCAGAATCTGAAGAGGTTATTTCTGTACATATAACACAAGTGGGATTAAGAACAAGCAGTTTCCCTGATAGCAAAATTTGAAATAGTTGCACTCATGCTACGTGCCTCCACAACTTACATGACCACTTCTTTTGTGGCTTTTGTCCCCAAGGGAAGCCCATCTTAACCTGGTGGCTGCTCGTGAGGCCCACCTTTCTCTGCAGCTTTCAGCTCAAATACCAGGGACCTGATGAGATTAATACACCTTTCATGAAGTCATACAAAGCACCTTGTGAGAAGTGCTGAGGGCCTTCAGCTCACAAGATCAGGCCAGTAGAAAACTAGAAATATGTCTACAAAACAGCAAGAGTGCAGGGGACCAGACTGGAGAAATTTCACAGCACATTCTCCTTCTTGTCACCCTCTTCTCCCCTCATCCTTTGCTTGCTGCTGTCTATGAGAGGATGCAGAGCTGTTTGGTCAGACCTGACCTGGTGCTTTTCTGTTCTTACACAGGAGTACAGTTCAGAGAGAATTGTTTCACATAAATGGTTTTGCTGCAGTTATATAAGCAGACATTCACATAGGGAACAAATCGCAGCATTTATTAACAGCCATGTTTCCATGGCGTGCAAACTCTGAGTTTTTAAAGATTTCTTCTCCAAGCAATTCTCCAAACAGTGTTGAGTATAGACAGGGAGGAAAGAAGAACTGGAGACACAACTGAAAACAGAATTCATGTCAATAAGAACTTAAGTTCTTGACATCACTGAGAAGATGGACCCATAAATAATTTTATTGCTGGGAAATAGCATTAAGTGCCAAAATCCTTTCAAGAATGCACCTGTATCTCACATGTAGCTACCATTGGGCATTAGTACCACAAATCATTAGTACAAAATGCTGAAAACCCCACCCCAAATCCTAAAGGACAACTGTATTGAATAGTAATTACTGCATCTTTACAAGTCCAGAGTCTCTGTTTAATATCGAATGTAAAGAAGATGACAAAAATCCAAAGATGCTGTGAAGTAGCCTGTAGTGAAATTCAGTTGCTGGGTGACTGAGAATACGTTAAAAGCATTCTCAAGGATAAATTCCTCACTTCTTGTGAACTGTTTGATGGTTAATTACTGTCACTATCAGCAAATACCACTTCTATTTCCCTTGCTGGAATTTTTCAGGCTTCAGTGGCAAATGCTGGAAGGGAATTGGAACTCCCACCCCTGCTGCCCTAAAGGGCTGGCCAGTCTCACACATGTTCTCCCATCACAACCAGGCCTGCTTTTTGCCTCCTCTTTGGACAGCCAGCTGACTCCTGCTTCCTCTGCTCTTCAGCTACATTTTCCACACACCAAGTCCGCATTTGTGCAGCAGGACGCCACTGGCATGGTTAGGGCTGCCAGGGTGGGAGAAGGGAGGTGCCTTTGGCCACTGTAGCCGTACTTGCAGAAGCTGCAGAGTAGGTGATGCTCCGGCAGTAAAATTACACTTCTGCTGGTGTAATCTGTTTATAGCTGTCCAAAGCAAAGCACGTCTTTGCCCATGACAGTGCAGCCACGTGAGGGGTGCTCTCCAGGTTGTAGGTTTTACCGGTATCCCTAACATACATCCCGTGCAGTTGGCCAAAACAGGCCTGGAACTTTATCCAGGATCACACCCAGCTTTCTAAAGTGCGCATATCTCTAAATATCAAAGCTTGCCACCTCATCCTGAAAGTAGCACTGGGACATCACTAAGGAGGAGCATTAAGACATTGATGTGCAAATGAGCAGATTGGCTGAAATCTTTAGTTAATTCTACTTTAAAAGCTACTTGGTAGAGGAGTTGTCAGACACAGCAGGTCACTTCTGTGGAGCTCGGTTTTGCATGTCAATACATAGCATGCTCCCTCCTTAAAGGTAGATGGTAACTGAAGAGGGGACATAAGGTAGCAAGGGGTTGTTTTGAGGAGGGTCTTTATGAGAACAGATTTAATTTTTGGGGGAATAAGGTCTGTGAGTAAAGACTCTGGAAATTTCCTACAAGTTGAGCATGCAGACTAACAGTGGAATAAAATGAGATTTGTCACCTGGCACTATTTTGGAAGTGTATTGCAAGGGGCTCACCCATGTGCAAGTCATCCTTTTGATCTAAATAAGAATAAACAAAGCATAAAACAACTCATCAGCACACTAAAGGCTCAGGAATCCCGTGGAAAAAACTGCAGACACATTCACACATTAGAGCAATACTGATGTCATGTGTGACAGTGAGGACCTACAAAGCAGGGGATGTGGAGATACACTCGTGTATCTCCCACATACAAAAACTCAAGAATGTTCAAAGAAAACAAGCAATCTATTAAAATATACCGACTCTGTTAAAAAATTTGCATTCCACATTAAAGCAATAACAGAAAACAGTGACATTTCTGCTGCCTGGCTCTTACCTCCCGTAAGGTACATTGTATTATTTCCAAGCAGTGACAAACAAAATTGAACATTTCTCCAAAGGTCACATCTATCACAGCTTTTATTTTCTCATTTGATTCTGTGTATTAAGGTCTTGTTATTTATTCTATTTTACCTGTTTGGTGAAGTAAATCATTCCTCCTCTGGATAGAAACCAAATGTTATTTATAGAGTTGAGTGAATATTGCACAGCAAATAGCCTATCCAGTCAATTCAGATTCTCCTTCTGTTCATTATTTGTTTATGATCAGCTTGCTATTTGTTATCTCAAATTAGGGATGGTAGTTCAGCCTAGATCAATGGAAGATTTAGGCTGTCACATGCAAAATCATTGTACTTCATCAAGTTACAGCAAATGAAATTACTGCCAGTTGAATTCTAAAGATAATCTTCTGCCCATTAGTGGAAAAGCCTTGAAATAGAACACTGCCACGACATTCAGGGAAGCCTGGCAAAGTTTGCCTTTTACCTTGATTAGACTATCACAACTCACAGGCCCACTCTTCAAAGGGAAACAGATAAATTTCTAGCAGCCGGTATCTTTCCCACCAATTTAACAGTTAAAGCCACTGCAGGCAAGGAAGAATTCCTGACTTAGACTCCAAACTGTTTCGCTGTGGTTCCTTTTACACCGGTGGTGTGGCCATCAGCACAGCTCTTTCCCCTAGCGCCTGGTTTTCGCTCATTCCAGTTATAGCATGAATAGAACAAGAAAGTCTTATTTTAGAAAGGATAGTTTGGGTTTTTGCTGAGGACTTGGGGTTCACCAGTTGTGGAGTGGATCCTCTGCAGGCAGAACACTACAGTGAAACCACAGGTGACTAACCTCACCACAGGGTAGAGGAGCATGAAGCCATCTCATCACAGACCACCATGGTTGGGCATCTGGGAAACACCTTGATAGAGGGTGTGGAGAGAAGCAGGAGTTGGTCCCTGTTCAACTCCAGACAAGCTCTGTCTTCAGGAGTTATGCTAAGATGTGCTTTTGAACATGAGAAATGACATACTGGAAAGAGTCCAACAGAGGATGATGATGAAGATCATGAAGAGACTGGAGTATTTCTACTGTAAGAAAGGCTGAGCAAGCTGGGACAGTTCAGCCTGGAGTGAGGGCTGAGTGGGGATCTTACCACTGATTATAAATATCTGAAGGCAGGGTCCAAAGAAGCTGGAGCTTCTAGAATCTTTCTAGTGGCACAGGATCAGAAGCAGCAGGCACAAAATGGAACCTAGGAGGCTCTGTCTGAACTTCAGGAAACACTTGTTTTTTCATTGAGCATGGGCACAGGTTTTCCAGATAGCAGAGTCGCCATCCTTTGAGATATTCAAAAGCCATCTGGACATGGTCCTGGGCAACTGGTTCTAGGTGGCTCAAACTCAACAAGGGCGTTGAAGCAGGTGACCTCTGGAGGTCCCTTCCAACCTCAACCATTCTGTGGTTTTGTGATCGTTTCACACACCTGAGGGCACTGGGATGACAGACTGCTACTCAGCATAGTGGTCTGTGTGTCTGCCTGCAGTTTTCAATAAGGGGATGTCCTTGCTTACCTCTTCATCTATGAAAACGTTAAATAGACCAGGTTCCTAATCGTGACCCTGTAATTCCTGATTTCTAGCTATTTAATATTTAACTACCTTTCATGAACAATTTTGTTGATCTTCATTTTCAAGTCCAGGCAACTTGCCTCTCTGTTAATTTTTAAGAGATCCTGTCATAAAGTAATACAATTCAGAAGTCAGCAACACTTTTCATATTCACTATTTCTTGCAAAATCATTTAGTTTAATGGTACAAACCGGTTTTTATAAAACACCTGACACTTTTTGTAACTCGAGGAGCCACACTGCAGTTTAAATTGGTAAAAAAATTAATATGGAGAACAAGTCCCATCCTACTGAAATCAATGGGAAAATTTCCATTGCTGCCAAATGGATATTTTTACTTGCTGAGAATCGTGTCCAAGTGGCACAACTCAAGTCAAAGATGGAAATAACATTGTGTGCATGCATCAAAAATATCCACTGCAGTTTTTCTCCTTCCTGTTCAGAGAAGAACAATACTTCTGAGGTCTGCCATGCAGCCTAGCTGATGAACATGCCTCCTGCTTCAATAATTTTTCCTATTGACGTAGGGAAGTCCACAGGCAGCAGAATTACTTTCAATATCATGTGCTTTTTTTAATAAATACTTTGGCAGTATTCTTTTAGTACAGTACAATTGGTTAGCCTTTATGGCATGCAGTAAATTAATAAGACCTACACACTGATTTTTATTACTTTAGGTAGAAAGATCACAGCCTTCGCAATGTAACTGAGCAACTGTAAATTACTGTTAACAACTACATGAGAGAGAAGGAAGTGGAAAATTCACCTCCACATAGATGATTGTTTCCTATTCTTCCTTTGTGGGTTTTGAGAAAGGAAGCCTTCAAATAAATAAATAAAATAAAGCAGACTGTAATGGGTTGGAAACCCTGTATGTCTATCAGGGCTACTGAGAACTTTGTAGGTCACCATCAAAGGAATTCCTTCCAACTAGCAGGACTGTCAGCCATTATGTTGTTGAAATACATTTTTCATGAGCGCAAATTTATTTTGAAATCTTTTAAAATCTTGGGTCATAAAAACAAGCCCACACAGAAGACAGTTTTTAAATCAAGTTCATACATCTTGTTTCCACAAGTAATAACCTGGTTACCTCCCTCAGAATACAAAGCTAACTGAGTATTGCAACTCCTGTATTAGAAGAACAACTGTTTAGGCCGTTATCAGTATGCTTCCCAGAGTGAGCATTTACAATATGCAGAATATGGCCACAGACATGACACTTCACCAAACAGGAGATACGTTTTAGTGTGGATCTCACTTCAGCTGACATAAAAGGAATCCCCACAGAAGTCTGCAAATGTGCTTGGTTACAAAATCATTGTCAGTAAGAAGAGGATCAGCTCCACACTGCTGGAAGGCCAAGGCTTGCAATCTCACATTGAGCTGATGTGGCACAGGTAGCTCTCGAATGGTAAAATAACAATCAGAGTTTTGCAGCAGCAGGAAAAATCAGCTCCTCTGAAAGGATGCACAGCATCTGACTATTATCAGCAGCAGGGCAGGAGGGAATCTGGAAAGCTAAGCAGTTGGTTTTGAGGAGCCAGTGACCACACTGTGTGTGTTTTGTATTTGGAGCTTTTTCTGGAGCAGCTGCAGACTGGTCCTAAGCACGGAAGGTCCACAAGCAAGTCAGAGTGCCTGAGACAGGCCTGAAGCACCATCCTGCTCCATTGCTTTGTCCAAAAGAAAACCCACTTCTGTATTCTGGGATCGCTCTGCAATTTGTATCAAAGTACAATAAACGGGTATGGTCAAAAAACAGTTCCTGCTCTGGACCGCATCCCTGGCTTAGACAGAACCTTAGAGGCTGATACAGATGCAGCTGTTTTTGAAGGAGAAGTGAGAGGAGACTTCATGGTCACTTTGTTAAAAAGTCAATTCAGGGAGCAGGAGCAAAGTACAAGGTGTGAAAACAAGAGTGAATGTGATGACATAAACCCCAAATTCCTTAGTGCTTTGAATTTTGTCTGTTCCTACTCCTCAGACTGACTACACAGCATGCCTAACACCTGTGTCTGTATCAGGTTGCAAAGGTACAAGAGAAAAAAACTGTGGTTCAAATGGAGCAGGAGAGCCAAGGGAGACAGAACATCCTAACAAGAGGAAAGGGAAGGGAAGGGAAGGGAAGGGAAGGGAAGGGAAGGGAAGGGAAAGGGAAAGGGAAAGGGAAGGAAAGGAAAGGAAAGGAAAGGAAAGGAAAGGAAAGGAAAGGAAAGGAAAGGAAAGGAAAGGAAAGGAAAGGAAAGGAAAGGAAAGGAAAGGAAAGGAAAGGGAAGGGAAGGGAAGGGAAGGGAAGGGAAGGGAAGGGAAGGGAAGGGAAGGGAAGGAAAGGAAAGGAAAGGAAAGGAAAGGAAAGGAAAGGAAAGGAAAGGAAAGGAAAGGGAAAGAGAGAAGAGAAGAGAAGAGAAGAGAGAAGAGAAGAGAAGAGAAGAGAAGAGAAGAGAAGAGAAGAGAAGAGAAGAGAAGAGAAGAGAAGAGAAGAGAAGAGAAGAGAAGAGAAGAGAAGAGAAAACTACAGCAATAGCTGGGGCTATTTTACACATGCTGCTTTGAGGGATGAGAAGAATGTGTCTCTGTGGATGGTGTTTTGTGGCAAAGACATGCACACATGTGATGGAAGAAGAGAGGAGACCACATGACAGACTAGCTATGGGAGGAGGCAAGTGGGAGATGCTTATTGCAGACTGTGATCTGAAGACGACAAGCAAAGGCGAGCTGCTAGAGACAACAAAAGAGAACCAAGAGCCAGCAGCAAGAGACTCAACAGAAAGGTCAGGCTTATACAGACCAAACTGAAGAGGTTTCTTTGTCCACCTTGGAGGTGACATGAAGCAGTATGAGCAGATATAGGCACCTAAGAAGTGGCTGAAGACAGAAGAGGGTTCCAGAAAATCAGAAAGATGCAGATGCTTGGGAAGTGCTGGACATGTGGGACAGCTACATGTGAAGCCATGCAGGTCCCCAAGCCCATTGCTGCTCTTGGTCTCTTGGTTGGACTCTGGTGGATGATGGGAGCAGGGCCGGAAGGGAAGGAGGCAACAGCTGTAGAGCTCAGAGTTCAAGCACAGAGGATGTCCCATCTTGGATCACAACTTTGTCCCACCAGGTTCCACTCTTTGCCTACGGTCATACTCGGCACCCAGGCCATCAGAAAAGCAAGAGCAGACGTGGTCTAAGGTGGCTAGAGACAAAATAAGTTTTGGCCTGCTATTTGTATCCTCAAGCATAAGATTTTATTATGGCTTGTCGGACAGCTACATATTACCAAGCCCTTTAAAATAATTCCAAGAATTTGACACACTGGTTTCCAAGAAGAGAGCAAAGAATTCCAAAAGGTGTTTTACATGCTGTGAAATTGCAGGTTCTTTCCTTTGTTCTAAATTTACTAGTAATTAATTTCCTCTAGCAATCCCATATTTGAATCTTGGCACTATAAAACCGAGGGGCTGAACACCAGCCTTCAAAGGCAGACGGCTGATGGGCTAAGGCAGAGCGCCCTGTAATAATGTAGATTTTATTTTTTGAGGAAGTGTTTGGGTAATGTTCTTATCATAGCCTAAGTGAAAAACTAGCATCTGGCTGATGAAATAAATAAATGAAAACCAAACCAGGATTTACAGGGAAGAGTTTCCAACTATATTTAGTCTGCGGGTGAAAATGATATGTATTTTCCTCAGTCCAGCTTTCCACCCTATGTTTTCAGGCACAGTGACACTAACCTAAGTTTACTTTTCAAGCAGACAGGGGACACAGACTGGAAATAGTGTAAGCAGTGAAAAAAAGAGATTCGTAACATTTGTCACTGTTACTAGAGCAAGGCAGAACTGCACCATTAACTTTCCCATGTCTAACACCAGCGTTCTGTTTTACAATATACGTATCCACATCATGCTCTTATTTGTATACCTCTCACCCCAAAGTCTGTGGGACCATTAATATAGAAAGAATCTAGTCTATCACTTTTAAGACCTTCCCATCTGCAGCGGGTTTGCACTGAAACTGGTTTCAGTGCTACTTTGCATCTTTTCACCCTTCTGGTATTTTTGTCTCCCGGTCAGAAGAAGTCACAGTTTTGCTGCTTTTTTGATCCAGAAGAAAACCAAACCCTTGGCCAGGCTGAAATCAGTTGAGAAGTAACGTACTGCACTTCAGAATGCAAGAGACACTGAAATTCTGTAGCTCTTCTACACTCCAGGGAGAATCGCACTCTGCTGTGTGGCTAAGACTGACCTCCCTTTGTATTAGGCAAAAGCAATTGTGGGGATGAAAAGTTTAACCAGAGAAGAAATTAAGTGCCAAAGTTGCAGGCTGTGCACAGCTTCTGCATGCAAACCAGCAAGCATCCCACGAGGCATTTATTGTTATTCTATGGCGATGAATATTTTACCACAGCCTAGCGCAGTCCTCTGCAGCAAACACTTCAGCTCTGAGATCCTTCCCCGCAGACACAAGGGTCTGCTTCCCAGTCCTCTCCCATACACACTCTTTACCCAACTGAGCCTGAAAGCCACCAATGAACAGAGAGAAGTAACTTTTTCCCAAATTTCCATGTATGAGCTATTCACCCAGTTCCCACACCGTGACACTAACGAGGCTCAGCCACCACTTGCCAATTGCCTATTAAAATCTATGCAAAGATGGAGCTATTTCCAAACCAGGATCCAGCCCCTTCTCTCAAAGCCGTTTTCTACTGAGATTTCTAACTAAAAGGAACCCAGTAGCTTTTCTGCAAGTAAATAGCTCGTTAATGCTGGAAGTAGGGTTTGTGTGCAAAGACTGTCCTATGCAAATCAGAGCTGATGAGCACTTAACTAATCTGTTTACAGACCAGAGCTGCTGGGCAGGCCTCGGTGATTTTCTATCAAAGCAAAGAACCATTCTTTATGGGCATCTGGTTGTCCCTGAATTGGTAGTTTAAGCATATACCCTTGCTTCAAAGAAAGATCAAAGGATTTATTACTTCTAAATGAGTGCATTATTTCCACTTACTACTTTCTTGTTTGCAATGTGTTACTAACAGCACCGTGGCAGGGTTACCTTAAGACTCAAGTTTCTCATAGATTGCTGAACATGATTTTAGATGTTGCATGTAGCCTATAATATGCAAGCTGTTACATAGATGGAGAAGGAAATAAAATACTAGCAAACAGATTAGAACATCCATTTGTGGAAAATGGATTAAAAAAGAAACCCAAACAACGACAAAACAAACCAGCTATATTTAATCCAAGAAAAAGGGTATTTTTCATTTTTAGTGTAATGTAAACAATAAGTCTGTTTCAAAATGACATCCACAGCTCAGTGGACACAGCCAGTTTTGGCTCCTCTTCCTATGAAAAGAAACACACATCGCTCCCACTCTCAGAAAAAGCTGAGATACCACAGTCACGAAGTAGCACAACGACCAGTTCAATGAACAAATTCCTCTTACCCCATAAATGCCTTCCATCCCCATCCTTTTGGCTTACTGTTTATAGCTCCGTTTACTTATTAAGTCTGGAAGAAACAAGGGAGAGACATTCATTATGTGCTTTCTGGCACTATTGGGAGCACATGGAAAGCAAGTAAGACCTAACATCTTATTTGCAGGCACACTGAAGGCCTACAGTTAGCTCCGGCACAGCACTGGAAGAGGAATTTTTGGGAGGAAGTGCAGAACTATATTCCAGGCAGCCAGGGCCAAGGCAGACAAAGCTGCCAAAACTAAAGCCACAAGCAGCCCGAGGGAGAGTTTGGAGAGGCTGGTGTGATGTTTATTGCTCAGACGGCAGAGCTGGGTGGTGCGATGCGGGACAGGAACTGCATTCTGCTGGCTGGGACTTCAGTGGTGGTATCTAAAAGATGTCTGTGGACTTGGTGTCTCTGTCTTTATCACAGCGCCGGAGGGAGAGGATTGTGGTTCCCTTATCTGTTTTACAAGTAACTGCCTTCCACTGATGGCCCTAGCGGGTCACAAGTCATTGCCGCCTTCTCTTGCATTAAACACAGACCTCATTTGCATCTGCATCTCTGCATCCCATAAGCTAACTCAGTTACCTAGGAGAGGAGAAAAGTCACAGGAATAATATGTTGGCATCAGGTCTGGAGACCTAGTGATCTCCATTTCCTGAGCAATACTTTCCTCTCTTTTTCCTGAAAGGGACCAGGAATTGGCCGCTCATTTTTGAGCACGAACAGCACCCAAAAGCAGGAAAAAATGACCAGCTGACCACCATGGGTTCTTGGTACCACACAGTAGCTAGGTTCAAACAAGGTAGAGCTTGTATTAAAACTGTATGCAGAGGAATCCAAGGATGTCTTAAACCCATGTGTCTGAAGCTCTGGCTTCAATCACCTGTGAGTGACAGAAGTCAAGCCTTTTTTGTGGATTTGGGACTGACGGCTGCCTGACAACACCAAGGGGACTAGTTGCAGACATCATACAGAGAAAGAAAAAGCAGGGCACAGGCTGCCAAAATGATGCTGTAAAACATGTAATAGCTGCAACATCCAATGTGTTAGCCTGCTAAATATCAGTCACTGAAAACTTCTGGGCTCTATAGCTTTGGAATAACATAAAACCTGACTGGAAAACAAAAATGACCTACTACTGCTAGTCATAAACTGACCAGTTTAGGCACTGGAAACAGAGAAAGGGTAGTCAAGTATTGGAACTGGCTGCCCAGCGAAGTGGTGGAGTCACCATCCCTGGAGGTATTTAAAAGGTGTGTTGAGGTAGTGCTTGAGGACATGGTCTAGAGGTGGACTAGGCAGGGTTAGGCTGTGGTTGGACTTGATCTTTGTCTCTTCCAATCTAAGTGATTCTATGGCACTGCTGCCCCAGTTATTTGCCCAGCTTCCAGGAAAGCCTTTGGGACTAAAAGGCTGCAGGTATGCAAATAAGCTAGCTTACAGCTGGGTCAGGTATGCCTGCAACTGATTACAGCCTAGTCAAGACCTTTAAATCATTTGGAAGAAAGTGCTCAGAAAAAAGTAAGCAGCTCAGAGATTTTAAGAATGTTTTGTCATGTGGCTCAAACTGGAAGAGGGACACTTCTGTGAACATGGCAGCAACGCTTGATTCTGGCCAAATGAAGCTTATGTCTAACCACATTTGAAGGCTATTACTTTTGTTTTACTTGTCTGGTTTCTCCTTTGAATGTCAACAAAACACAGTTAATTTAATTTATTGTCTAAAATGACTGTAAATGTATTGTAACAACATTCATATTTCTTTCCTGGCTAGTGGCATTTCAGGTATATGCAAACTTACCTTTTTATCAGTTGTATTTAATTTGTTTTTGTCCAGTGCTCCAAGTCTTTTTGAGATCAGTAAACTTCACCAAACACACATTAGCACATTTATTATCTCCATATATAACATTTACTTTAACAAACAGAACACTGTCATCACTCAAGGAGGCTCTGTAAAACTAAATGAAGAAATAGCCTGAGTTATCTCTGACCTCAAATGAAAATCCAGACCTTATCTCAGGGTCAAGGTCAAAAGGAAACGTTGGGTGTAAATGCAGAAAGAGCCAGACAGCTTTTAATTATACAGTGGTTGTAAGACATTTAGTACTTTAGAAAGGTTTATCCACCTGTTTCAATTTACCCCAAGTGCTCACAATCCATGATGAATGCCAAAACAAAACAAAAGAATCACTGCCATATGGATTCCTTCACACATCTACTGAACAGGCCAACCATAAAAAGTATTCATCCTCTCTCCACCTAAGAAAACTTTCTAACTGTTGCTATTATTCTTATTGGAAAAAAAAAAAAAAAGTTTTAGCTGTAGCAGCAGGCAGAATGGGTTGTGAGAAATTATATATAGAAAGCAACAAATCCTAAAAATACTGGCAGCCTCTAAAGACCACACATCCATTATGCTGTTGCACTGAATGGCGAAGACATCCTTGCTACTGAAAGCTCGAGCTTCTCAAAAGTACTGTTTATTCTCATTTGTAGACACTGAACTAAACTTCTCCCCCCACTGAAATAGAATTTTTCAATTCTGCAAGGCTTGCAGTAAAAGTTCTGAGAACTTGATATTGGAGTCAGTAAGAAGGTTTCCCATTTTAAAGGGAAGGGGGTCTTATAAAACGTTAAGTCTAAATTACTGCAGAGGATCCTAGCTCTACATGCTGTGCACCAAGAAAACACAACAGAGGTTTCTAAACAGCATCAAAGTTTCCACAGCTTATTTGACAGCCTTGGAAAAACAAGCTATATTCTCAACTCCTCTTGAGAAAAGCTGAATTACATCTGAAGAAAGAGAAGACGATGATCTTTTGGATTTGAAAGACAAATAAAAATCAATTGGTATCACTCCCAATGAAGTTAATAGCCTCAGAGTTGTGCCTGGGTAGCTTTGGTCTTGCTAAAAGTGGACTAAAAACATTGGAAGACATCTGTGTCATAAATGCAGTAGCCCTTCTCTGCTTGCTCCAGGGACAGCCCCAGCCTTTCTGCTCCATAAACCATTTAATAAATCTTGTGGCAAAGAGCCGTAAGATTTTAGCAGCTGTAGAGATGGGCAGTTAGTTCTCAGACAGGCAGGGACAGCAGCTATTCTGCTCCCCATGGCATCTCTCTCACCCACTGTGGGACAAGGCTGCAATGGAGACTGGTAATATCAATTCCAGCAGGTTCTGCTGGCTCCATCCTCTTAAAGCCACTACCCTGACATCTCCTAATCCTGATGCCTGTAATGTGGCACATTCCTTGCCCGAGGAATGTGCTTGAGCTCCTCCAGAGCTGCATCTTGGCCACATCTGCACTGGAATCATGTGAGCATTCAACACACTGTGAAATCTTGGCAGTATTGTACTTAATGGCAACATTCCCATTGATTAAAGCAGAGCCAGAATATCACGTATAATACTTTTACTTGGTCAGAATACCTCCTCTTCCTCCTGAGGCTTGTAAGAGCCATAAATAAAGTTAAAGCAATATAGTACTCAGCAGCTTTAATAGAAGGCCTCCTCTGTTAAACGACCACCAAAAATAGTTGCCTAAGACGGGTTATACTGAATCATAAATGAGAGAAGGCTGCTCAGGATTTTTTTTTTTAAACCATCACTACTTTTATTGGTTGTCAATGTTTTCCTGTTAGTCAATAAATGCATTTGATATGATGACTTTCCAAAGTAAGCATGATGGGAGGGCTAGTTTAACATTCAAACTAATTTAAAAAGAAGTTACCTCAAGTTTCCCTTTGGGACATTTACAAAATATGCAGCTAATTTGTTGCACCTAATTTGTGTGTATGCACTGGGAGGTAATTAGTGTAGAAATTCAACCAATTTTACAATCTTTCTGTTCAACTCCACAAATTACAGTTTTCAACATCTGTTTCTGGCAGTGACAATAGTTTTAGTGCTTGCTTAATTTCCACAGATCAGCAGTATGCCTCATGCAGAGCAAAGGATACATTATCTACATGTATCTGCACATGCAGAACAGCCGTAGCTAGCATGAATGCCACCACCATTACATGTATCCCATCACACAATATTACCCTGCAGAATTAGGAAAAAAATGTGTATTCTAATATAACTTGTATTAATAGGCTCAGGTATTGGACATCATTAAAGGTTTCAAGGCACTTTCCATAATAAGACTTATTTAAAAAGTTGTTTCTAACTTTGCCAAACTAACTGCTTGTTCTAAAATTTTACATGCTGGCTGTCTGCCCTGAAGCTGGGGTTTTGGGGTTTTTTTTTGGCTTTGTTTTTAATTTCAGCCAACATCCTCCTCCAAGAAGGAGACCACAGAACATTTTGTTGGTTTGCCAAAATAGCATTCTGGCAGCCTTTACTCCAACTAGAGCACCCTATGCTTTGGAGTAGGAATTTAAAATTTCATCAGCAGTTGTGGGGGAGGAGAAATGAACCCCAGGAAGCCTAAGCTACAAGACTCTGGGAGAAACATAAAAATAACAGCGAAGTTTCCACATGCTTAACAGAGACTTTACGATTTCAGAAGCTAAAAGCTTCAAAGAGTGTGTGTCTCACTGAACATATTCTCTTTCCTCATGGCTCCCAACATTTCTGTGTGCATATAATGGTTTCAGAAAAGAACTGATTATGCTTCCTGCAAGCCCAGGGTTACCGGCAAACACATTCACAGCAAACGTTGCTGCAGGCTGGGGTGAACAGGAGAAGGAAGCGTCTCTGAGCAGCCCTGCTGATGCCAGCCAGATGTCCAAGTCAAACACAGAGGACACAGATTTAACCAGGACTCTCCTACAATGGCTTACCTCATCCAACTTTGAAATGAACAAGGATCCTCCGGGCAAAAAAGTCCTTCACTACATGATGTCAGATTAATTATGAGACTAGGTCCATCCTTTGTGTTATGTGAGACAGGAGTCCCATAGGAGAAAATGTAATACTGTTATCAAAGGTCGAACAATGCATCTGCAACTATGGTACCATGTTTCCAGCACTTGACTGGTTGACTTTGCAAACTTACCGTTTTTTAGTGCAGGTAGTTTTGTGTCTGATTTCCAGGAATGAATGCAATCCTGTAGAAACAGTAGTTTTCTCAAAAGAGAGATGAACAATTTTTTAAAAGTAAGTAGTCCTACACTTGTACTTAATAGCAACGAGCCCCAACTCCCTGAATTACACAGAATGTCTAACAGTTTTCAAAGAAAACTGAAAGAACAGATCAACAAGTACTGTTTGGTGACTTTGTATGATGTTACTAATGTGTCCAAATTCTCAGACTATTCACAGACTTGTGCCAATTCAAGAACACAAGTTTGCTACCCAAATGTGTATATATAAAAGCATCCGTTGTACAACCAAAATGGGAATGTAAATGCATGATTGACCATTAAGCCTGCAGCCTGTAAGTCTGGATGTGAGTTCTAGAGAAATCAACATGAGTATAGATATTCATAAAGCCAAGTATGTACCTGTACTTTTGCAAGACCAAGGAGATAGTGAATAGTTAAGATAAAACATATGCAAATATATTACCATCTGCATTTCACAAGAGCTCTTGAAAAGTTTTGGTTTGCAAGATAATCTGGAGAAAAACCAAGCAAATTAAAAATAAGACCACTAAATACAAGTTTTTGGTTACCTGTGTTGTACAAAAGTTCATCAAAACAAAAAGGAAATAATTATAAGCAAGTATTTACCAGTATAGATTTTTATTTCTTTTCAAAATAATGGGGTTTGTTTAGATTGAAAATACTTCTGTAATTACCTAAAACAAATGTACACTTTGCTGGAACTTCTGGTAAGTGCTGTTTACTTGAGTTCTGAAAATGTATGACAGAATACAAGAAAATATAAAATTGGGTTAGCAAAATACAATAATGGAACTTTACAAGAGGGACATACATTCTATGTTATTTTAACTAACTTGATCAGGCAAACATGCTGTAACAGCTCTCCACTTAAAAACATGTGCCCATAAACTTTATCTCCAACCTGAATCCCAGGAAAAGTTCACTACTTATCAACTCAAGGCTAGTAGGTCCAAGGAAAAAAAAAAAAAAAATCAATCTCAAACTGTGTTTCTTTACTTAACAAATCTTCCCTTTTTCCATAAAGTATTCATTTTTAATTTTAATAGATCACTATATATCATAAAATCACTATATAACTATTCTCTTACTATTCAAGATTCACCTAAGTTTGTAGCCATAATGTAAGTTATTTTATATGCAAAGAGTTAAGTGTTTCATAAAAAAAATATTTATTTATTGCATCTAGAGAAAAAAAACCAACAACATTTGATGGTACTTAAAGAAAAAAAATAAATCACTGTCTGGCTAATTGCCAATCAATCCCTTCCTCTGGCTTGCTTTTTTTCAAGAATTATGAAAAAACCCTGGAGTTTGCTGTGATCTAGACAACCAAAGATGATTAGCCTGTATGGGATCAGTATGCACAGCGTTTGACTAGACCCACACACTTCTCAAACGAGTGGTAAGGATAAAAAAGTGTGGTTTCTTAGTGTGTCCGTTTCCAAAGGAAAACAGCTCACAAGGTTTCCTCCTCACGTAAAAACTGGAACACAGCTGAGAAGTCTTTCAGGGCATAGCCTTTTGCACACATCATCCTGTAGATCTGATGTGCCTGGGATCCCAAAGGAACCGGTGTCTTTGTGTTGGTGGCAGAAATCTGGGCCAAGCCAAGATCCTGTGGGGAGGAATAAGAGGGCAAAGAGGAAGAATGGAAGGCAAGAAAAAAAGTCAGGGGAGAAACAAGGATATAAATAGCCATGTACATATAATAGGTTATTTGGCTTCCATTGTGAAGAGAACTCAACTGCCAACAAATACAATACTCCAGCCTTAAAATTTCAGTCCTGGAAGAAGGGAGCCTTGTTTAGTTTTTCAGTTTTAAAACAGTAACTGTGATTCAACAGAAGGAACCTAAAACTTTGCAAGGCATGCAACCTCCTTCCTAACAAGAGGAGTGTTAAGTTTTTAGATCACTATAAACCTGGGAGCAAGACTCTCAGACTCTTCTTCCCCACTTTGTTCTGTCACCTCCAAGAATAAAATTCCCCTGGTTATTCACTTAAGCATTTCACATAGGTTCTAATGGCATCATTTCTCGTTCAGGCAAGAGGACATCCTTCTTTCTACAACCAGGTTAAATATCAAGCAGGAGGGATTTGAATAACAACAAAATTGAAGCCACTTAGCCTACATACATCTACTGTAATGTGACCAGTTAATGGCAAAATGAGAGGCATAGTCCACTTTGTGAATATGAATGGTTTGCAGCCTAGCTGGAAGGATGTATTAAAGAATTCCTATGGGGACTGTCCCGGGTCTGCTACCACTCAGAAGCTTTCTTTAATGCCTGAAGATAAAGTGATACAGAGAATAATTCTACTACATTTTATAACACTAAATTCAGGGGTAAAAAATGAAGGGCAGGTTGCAAAGAGAGTGAATTTGAAACCTGTCCTCCAATTACCAGGTGTTATGACTAACTATGGCCATAGTTAGCTAGAAATAGTCAGCTGCATACATGCTGGACAGAAATGACGAGCTAGGCTGGAGGATGTCTTGAATTCTAAGCTGAATCAGACATGAAACCAAAGAAGGAAAAGCTAACAAGGCCCTGGATATATAAACAGATCTCTTGACTGAGTATGAAAGTAATGCTTGCACTCAAGTTTGCCTTTATAAGGTCTTGCCAGGGAAACCAGTTTTGCAGTCCACATTTCATGAAAAGTTGCAAAAAAACCTCTCAAGTGTTACTGGGAAGGGCCTGGATTTTCTGTCCATCCAGGACTGTAGTGGTTTATAGAATTTGCCATTTTTAACTTTTTTAAAATAACAAATCTTTGATACAGAAGAATTGAAAGACTGTAGCACTGCTGAGAGCACCTTTGGCTTCTTAAGGATGACTTACAAGACAGGTCTTTACTTTCTGTGTGTCTGGATTTGAATTAGCACAAGGAAATTCAAGATCTTACTCTACTCTCTAAATGTCACTTCGATCTGTAAATCGGCTCTATAAAGGTCATTCTGATACAAATCAGAATTATAGTTACTCTTCCTATTACCCTTGAATGACTTCAGGATCTACGAAAATGGGAAAAACATACGTATCAGATGTCACAGGATCCAAAATATTCTTCATCTGCATCAGGGCAGATCATTCCTTGTTGTCTAGCAATTCTATTGAAAGACTGATGACCTGACAAATCTAGGAACAGTTATTTAACCTCACTTACAGTAAGACATTCCATGACACATTCCTAGCCTCTTCTAAACCCTCTTTGTGAAACATGTTGCCATATTATCCTTTTTATTCAACAAAGCTTAAATTATGTCATGGAATAGTAGAATAACAAAGTCATCTAACCCCAAACTAATGACAGTGCTTAGTTTTGGTCCTGGTGAATGTGATCTATTTCTCTCTGAAGGCATTCACAGAAGCAATCCCTGAAAATTCTGCAATGACTGTTAGCACGAATACAAGTTCATAAAACAGGTCTGTTCACTTTAATAATGAAACTCTGTCTCCAAGATGGTTGAACATCAGACAGCATCTCAATAAAAGGACAAACACTCCTGACTGCAAAGTGCAGGAATGTTGCTTTTTTTTTTTAAACTTCCATTCTATAAATTAGAGATTTGAAGGAAAAAAAAATCCAAAATGTAAGTAAAGCTTATCTTTAGTTTCAGGTTGTGAAGTATTTTGCGTATTTTCTCTTGAGGCTGGAGATTCCTCGAGTGAAACAGTACAAACCAGCTCTGAAAGATATTTGCCCTTTGCTGACCTTTTTTTGAAAAGTAAAAATCAGAGTATAGTTTATGGCTTCTCATACTCTTTGGAACTGACAACATCTTCCAGATGTCTTACTGTACCAACTATTCTAACCACTTTTTCTAGCTTGGAATAGGAAAGTACTTTCTTTTAGAAGGCAGTTGCCAATGTATTTTAAAAAAAGCAAAAAAAAATGCTCACTTCTGGTTCCTCACACTCACTTTGCAGTTGATTTAAATGAAACTCTTCCACTGGGAATAAAACTGAAAGGTTGTCTTGCCACAAGTCGAGAATAGTATGATATAAATCTAGCTTCTTTGGGATTCAAATCAGACATTTCATTAGCAAATGTACTGTGAATGAAAGTCTGAACTTCTGGCCTGCAATGCCTCGGACACAAAGCTGGTGAGGGGAAGTAAACTAGATTTTTAAAATGAGAAAACTTTAGAGCAGGTTTCACATTAATTTGACTAAATTCTATGTTCCATTATCAGATTTCAAGGCTTTAGAGCTTTTCAGAGATGTGTGACTAAGCTTTTTGTCCCAAACACTTAAAATAAAGATCCTCTTTCTTAGTTTGAGAAATCCATTAGTGGCAAAATATTTTTAAGAAAGGCTTTGACTTCTACCACATCCGATATGTGAGGAGTAATCTGAAGTTTAGTAATACTGTGCTATCATGTCACTCTTAAATGTTATAATTGTGGACTATTTTCTTCTCAATCTCAGAGCTGTACCTACCTCCTTCTCCTTTGAACAAAAAAGTCTTTTCACAAGCTAAGGAGAAATGTCTTTAAAAAGGTCAGCACTGCACCAAAGAACACCTTAAATATTATCAGCCCTTCATTCAAATAATCTTTTGTCTACACAGAATAACACAGCATTGGTCAAGAGGCATGAGAGGAACCTAGCATCTTTTCTTCTTACTGAGGATTCCAGCCTAAAGAAGCCTTCAGGCTGCCTGGCAGGCATGGCTGTCAGGAGAGGCATAGTTAGAAGAGGTGAACAGCAAGTACAAACCTCTCTGAGGAACTGTCCTCTTAGTTATTACTGAAGCTTTATAACCAAAAGCTGGTAGTTTCAACAGGTACAAGCCAGGCTGCTATTCCTCCAATGAAAGAAAGACCTTTTAAGGCAGCTTCAAGAGGAGATGAAGGTCCCTCTTAAAAAAAGACCAAAAGAAAAAAACCCTACCTTTACAAAGAAATTGAAAAGGGAGGGGAAGTAATACGTGCCCCCATCTCATTCATACAATAACCTCATACTATGAGGTTATTCTGGACAAAAGTAAGTTATGAATTATGAGAACAGCGACTGCAGCATGAAACAGGGCACAACAGGCTGAACAGATTCTGAAAACAGCACGTAAAATGGAAACAAAAGCTTTGATGCAGTGTCAAGATCAAGTTGCTTATCTCTAATCAACAGCTCTGGCAAATTGCAAAAAATAACTTATCATATTTTATACATCAATAATTTAAATAGCACTATATTTTCCCCTATGTTCAATGATGTGAACATGATGTAAAACTTGCTGCTTTCTAATATTTTAACACATCCCTTAACGAAATTAAACTCCTCATTGTTGATCTACAAATGTAAAGTGTAGCAGGCCAACCACTGAGGCGTTTTGAGCTGTGCAGTGTTAGCAAAATTTTTTGGTGCTACCACATGCAAAACACTCTGGACCCACTCTGGACAGAATTTGGCTAATTCCACTGAATGTGCTAACTCACCAACTGACATAAATTGACTGCAAAATGAGAGGAACAGCATCAATAGGCAGGTATCACATACAGGAACTCCAGCACCGTGGAGATTTGCATGGCAATATCTGAGTTTGATCACCAGCTCTGAGAATATTGCTTTAAAGTGCTTAATTTCCACTGTATGTGGAAGAGCTGAAAATGGCCAGAATACCTAACCAATTGGGAGAACTCATGAACTCGTATGCCCAAACCCTGTCCTGTATGAGCATAAATGCCTTCCTCAGGACAGTATCCCAATGAAACTAATACTCAGTGTGAAATTACTTCCTGCTTAGATGAGAGATCTCTTCCAGGGCTGGTTTTATAATTTACCTTAGGCAATCACTGTGCTAAATGCAGAAGTAGTTCAAGGATCAAGAGTTCTATAGCTCTTTCCTCTGACTGTGTGTCGTCATCACACAGTGGGATGCAGAGCCCTGACCTCCTTGCCTACTTTCCTCTGGCCTCCAAGAGCTTTGTTTTCCTGACCACAGAGTGACTCAGGACAGTGCTTTTCCTAGAACAGCCAAGACCATGGCAGTAAGTGCACTCTCCTGGGATGGGATAGCTGTAGGTTACAACTTCATTGTGCTGAGAAAGACCTAAACCCCAGATCTTCCAGTTTGCAGATAAAAATTTAGATTACTAGGCTATTATTCATAGGACATGCTACTCTTGCCAATAATGACAATTTGGGAGAGCTCAGAACATGGTGCAGATACCTGCAGAAGATTAGTCTGTGGGGGTGTGGGTTGAAACATTTGTGCTTTCTGCATTCCAAATAGTGTTAGGCAGAGAGATGAACAAATAAACAGTTGGGGATGCTATAGGGCATGTCCAGTGGCACAGTTTAAGGTATCTAAAGAGATTGGGACCAAAATCTTAGATGCTTATGGTACTATTCATGCCCAATTAGTAATAACAACTAGAAAGAGGCTGGAGGCTAAGGAAAAGCCTCCTACACAACTCATTAATTTAGAGCTACAGTAAGAGGTTGGGTTTCCCTGTGTTGATGCACACATATTTCCCTGCAATCATACATTTTCACTGAGAAGAACATTTGCTAGAAGCCCAGAGAGAAGTGACTGCAGACTTTATACACGAGTATCACGTACCTTAGCCATGAGTGTTGTTCCAAAGCCACCTTGATAATTATTAGCAGATGGTACTCCTTCCATCACTCCAGGAACGGGATTGTATGTGTCGCTTGACCAACAGCGACCCGAGCTCATATTTAGGATTTTGGCCAGCAGCTTTGGGTCAAGGCCTAATCTGTCAAAGGTCAAGGAAGAGAAGTGTTAATGTCAAAATGCACAAGACATGGGTGACTTGTTTTATAACTTAGGACCTAACCATCATTTCTCTCCGTTTATTATAAGTAATGAAAAATGACAGACTATTGATATTGGGGGTAGGGATGCTGTATCTTAAATTAAAGAGCATCAATCCACCATTTAAGCAGCAGGTTTTCAGAGCTTTTTTCCTTTTGCATTAAGCAAATCCCCTTCACCTAGCAAATTTGAAAATGCAAGCAAAACAAAGGCCCTCTGAGACCAGCAGTTCCCTCATACTTCAATTACTGAAAAGCATCCTATGTTCTGCTACCTACTAGATCACAATATGTGTTCTTTGTATCAACATGATATTCCCTAAAGAACAAAGCAAGAAAATCACAAGCAAGCGTGGCAGTGTTAAAAGTACTTGTGCAATTTGTTTATACTTGCACAATAGTGCTTTTTTGATATAAGCAAGATAATTCAAATGATCCTGCTCTAATAAGTGAACAAAACCCCTACACCTCTCAAAGGTATTACTATGCAATCTTACTGCACATTCTTTGCTTTGCTATTATTAAATCTTCATTACACACTCTTGCTTATGAGGCAAGCCTGCCTCTCACTGTGACATATGTTATCTATTTGCAAACATACATTATAGTTATGGGTCAACTGTTGATAAGGTTACTGATACTGATAAAACAAAGCTTGTCCAAGTAGAAATGTCATTTGTTCTATCATGGGGCTGATGGCATAAAATGCTGCTCAATGTGGACCTTGAAAGTATTTAAATACTATAGAAAATTAACCCTCTTAAGGATTCACATTTATGCTGATATCAATTTGCAAGTGTAATTTTACCACCAGTGAGCAGCAGCAGTTTATCCAGCTCTATACAAATGTTCTGTTACACTCACAACAAAGGAAAAGACAAGGAAATTGTCTCCAGTAACAACAGAATCGCAACCTACATTGCCATGGACAAGCAGAGTGGTTAAAAATAAAAGGCCTTTTCCATACAATTCCAGCAGAGCCCTTCTAGAAGTCAACACTCTTCACATTAGTTCTTACACTGCAGACTTTCTGCAGATATCCATAACTGTGGGGATCCTAACACTGATTCCAGGCTCAAGGTTTTAATTTGTAGATGAGTAAAGCTTATTCCCAATGGAACAGCTGCTAAAATTTATGTCTATTTATTCCAATAGGCATGTTGGATTTGAAAAACTACATTTAAGACGGTGGGCCCTACAGCATGGTTCCTGTTACCATAACGGCATGTGTCTCTGCAATTCTGCCCTCCTAATGCAAAGCAAGATCACTTTCTGTACTGCAAAGGTAGCTTTTTACCATAACTGCTGTGCAGACTTATTTATGACTTGCTGCAGCAGCCCCTGGAATTCAATGGAAAGTCTCCTGCTGGCCTGAATGGAATCAGGTTTTATTCTCCTCCCCAATTTTTTCCAACTCTCTGACTCAACTGAATGCTTTCAGCAGCCATTCATCTAAAAAAAAAAAAAAAGTATTTTCCAGCACCAGTATGTTTTCACTGTATTATAATTGTATTTTTATCTTGTATAGGGCATCAAAGTCTTCCTCAAAAACCACTCTGAATAACCACTTTAATTGCTGTCATCCAAAAACCCCTGCACCAGGAGCAGACGCTGCCTCAGCTTTCAAATACAAAGAGGTTGCTTTTTTGGCCAAGCAAATCTCTCGGCTTGTTTGTTTCCTTATCATTGTTACATCCAGATCAGTATTTTTAGCAATGTAGTGCCTGCTTGGGCCATATCTAGCTGCCTGCAGAGACCTGTAATTATAGCTGCGAGTATACTGCAAGACAGAGAGCTTATTATTTCAAAATGCATAAAGAACCCTCCCAAAAAACGACCTTCTTACAGTGTTCGAGCTACCTCTCTGTGGAAGTATACTTTAAAAGATATAGGCGTATTACACAAATACTGTCAGTGCTCGCTCTGGCATATTTTTGCTCCAGGAAAAGAAAAAGGAAAATAGTGTCAGTTTAAATCCCTGCTTCTTCAAACTTCGTTGCTCTTAAACACCATGCAGACTCTCTTCAGGAGACCCGAAGCTATTTTTTTTTTCTCCTTTGCAGCAAGTGTATCATTAATAAGAGCAAGTTAGAAATGCTTTGCATTTTATCTTTCTGAGGATTCATCCACTGGTGCATATATAACTGACAGTTAAAATTAGACATATATTAAAATCAGTTACTGAAGAAGTCCTCTGTCTTCCACTGTGCCCAAAGCTTGTAATGGTCTGAAACCAGCTAGAATATACAGTAATTGTCATTCAGTGAGAGTCTATCCTAGAAAGTCATGCTTCAGTGGAGAAGACTGAGTTTCCATTTGAAATCAACAAATTAATCCAAGACAGGTATCTGAAAGGGCAAGTTTAATAGGAAGCAGCTACTGGGCTCTCAACCATGATAAAATGTTATTGCTGTTTCCCTGTAAATTGGCTGGGAACATATGATACTCTCTGCATAAGAGCTCCATTGCTGTTCAAGAGATATACTGCTCCAGCTATCAAAATGATGACAGTCTGCCAGTCCCCATAACAACTTGCCATTGGATGTGGCAAGAGCTCCTGCATGCGCATGTGAATTTACAATTACCAAAATGTTCTTCTCCTGTATAAGCAGAAAAGAAGTTCATGTATTAACTGTGCTTATAATAGAGCAAAAACAATTGCTTCCCTCAAATCAGTGCTTCTTCAATAACATTTCTAATGAACTGAACAGCAGAAACTCAGCAACTGACTCACATAGAAAAAAATGGCTAAAATAGGATCCCTTCGGACCACTGCTCAAAACTCAGGTTTTGCTGAGCTCTGAGAAAACAATGTACTGTGATTTTCATACACTCCTCCAAGAGTTCAGTCTGGAACTGACAGAAAAATTTAAACGGTGTGTCACAAAAAAACTAAGTCCTGGTCTAATTTTAAGGTGAGACTTACAACTGAGGTGTTTGAACTGCTGAGTTTCCCATCTCAAGGTGCTTCAGATAAACACCATCTGAGGTTGCAAATATTCAAATAGAACCTTAGGACCCTTCTAACACAGCTAAAAATTACTTCGCCGTTGGTGCTTTATACAAGGTAAGTGCTTTCAAGTATCATTACTAACTTCCACAAGATATAGCTACAGTCCCATGCTGAAGATGGCAGAGACACGTTGCTCTCGGAGGAATTCTTTTGCAAGGCACCCTTTCCAAAATTTTCAGTAGGGATAAGCCTAAGGATAATCATTCCTCAGTCTGCAGCATCTGCTCCTCTCTCTGCTGCTGACTCCCCTTTCTGCTGATACCTTCTATCTACAGCCCAGGGATACTCACAGAACAAGTATCTGGAGACTGAAACTACATTTAGACTCAGCATCAGAGGGCAAAGTTCTTTTACTGTCTTTCCACTTTATGTATGTAAAAAGGCAAGCAGACGCAAGTCCCTGTACAGTAAAATTGCTTAGGAAAGAGCTGTATTTGCAGCTTTTGACATAAATCTGTGTGCCACCACATTCCCTCCTTGTAGAGACGACTTTCTCTGCTGTCAGAAGTACAAAACTGATTTTGCAGTGAGGTTATCGCCATAGAGCCCTTACTGCCCTCCTGGTGCCTTATACCCCAACTATATTAAGCAACCTTGTCCTATCTCGTGTCACCACACAAGCCCTTCCCTGAGTCTGTGCAGGCGGTTTCTGAAGGGACCGCAAACTGCCTGACAGGCATCAACTTCCATGTGACCTAAACACAAACCTGGTACCAGCGATATTTCATTTCTGATCTTTATTTTGCTAGCATTGGACGTTGTTCCACTGGAACTGAGGGGCTCAGGAAAAGTAAGCTACTGACACCGAGGAAAAAAGAGAAATAGTCTATGGCTGTGGCCAGTATCACTTAATGTTTTTCTTTCTTGTTTGTGAAGTTTACATGTGCATTGCTTTGACACAGTAAGTCACTACACTCTTTTGCAACATGCACATTATCCATACAGCTGTACAGCAACATCTATTCAAGAATTTTGTACTAACAAGTTGCACTATCATGCTATAAAAAAAAGAAAATACAAATGAAAATGTGAATTAATTTCCAGAATGTCTGCCACATAACTTTTAGTAGCAACATTCTTAAAGCATCAGGACATTACTGGGAAAAAACAAAACGAGCATTTCACTGGTCAGAACTCAGGATGGGATTTTTTTTTAACTTTAAATTAGTTAAGGAATCTAAACCAAATCACTTCCAGTGAAAATGGCCGTCTTCATTAGTCAATGAAGATGATTTGTAAATGAAGATGATGTTAGAGTAAAGCAAAAAACAAGTGGAATATAAATGCAGAAATCATATAGCAATATTGCCTATTTTTCTGGGAATTTATTGTGGAATTGTTGCTACTAATGTCAGCTCTTTTTTCCTCCTCATCACATTCTATTTGCTTATGTTGAAATTTGGAATAATGCTATAAATTCACATGTAAAATAAATAAAACAATAAAAGCTGTAATTTCTTCATAAAATGAAAATTTAGGCTGCTTGTTTTATGAAAACATCAGAAAAGAAGTGGTTTATTAATAGAATTAATATCACGCTGTTTTGAAGACTCAGAGTATATAGTGGTTTCTGGAAGGTGCTGTAATATGACTTTCTAGTTGCATCTAGTTCAGTCAGCAAGATTTGAATAATTAATTATGCAAAGTCACTAAAACTCAAGATTTAAGTGATGTAGCAGATATAAACAATGTATGACATGAAGATATTTTATATTCTATCTGAAAGTTAAGAACAGGTCTAAGCTCCACAATTCCTATTATGAATTTTTTAATTTCCTTTACCATTAGATCCGAGTCAGACTTTCTTTACCAGTTATGTATCAATCTGCTAAATCAAGTTCAGCTTCCTACATTCTTCAGACTAGGCAGCCACAGTATCCTTTGAGTCTTAGACTTGAAAAAAAATTAAATCTATTGTGTTTATTAATATAGCAAAACTTCTAAGAATTAGAATTACAAATTTTAACTTGCACATTAGAAATTTGTATGTACCAAAAGAGGAAAGCTCTTACTCTAGTTACAAGCAGAAGTCATCTCTGGGATTTAAATCACAACACATTAAAATCAATGCAAGGGTTCTAAATTACTTCATAAGGTTTTAAATTACAGCCTTTGTCTTAAACCTCATGCACTAAATGCGATTCTGCTCTTTGTATAACTCAGGTTACAATCAGCAGGTTTCTTAAGTACAGTTCTTTCTTGATTACCATGACTGTAGGGCAGGAAGGTTTGTATATTACCACCTTCACAATGGATTTTTGCTTACAAATAGTGAACGCAAATTCAGCCAAAATTTAAACTGGAAAAGGATAAAATGAAAAATGAAAATTCAAACCAACTTCAAACTACTGTGGCTGCAGACATCAACTCATTTTACACAGGATTTACATGCCCAGAATATGTGTCTTCCCAACCTCTTGACTTAATTTTATCTTCAATTTTTACTCTAATCATTCTTACAAACCTAGATAAAAAATATAATGAAAAATCAGTTGCATGTGCTTTATTAAGCGAACCATGACTTAAAGCAGAACCTGATGAAAGCTTTACACTACACTGGATTACAATAGTTGTATACAATACTACTGTTTTTATTATGGCTTGATGCAGACACGCTTCAGTATCTTACAGACTCTCAATTTTAAAATGTAAATGGTACAGGATATTGATAAACCAATTAGCACTGATGCAAAGCAAATTCCTCTTTTATCTCAATTACAACATGACAACTTAATAGGTCAAGATAGTCTAACATCTGAGACAAGGGCAATTCAATAAAACAACTGCATCTTGATATGGTAATTAAGAGGAAATGTGAATCCATTACATTGCCTTGTGTATGTGCGCACATGTAGGCATTCTTTTTTATTTATTTAAGCATTTGATGCCCTCTTGCTGCTTTTATTGTGTATCAAATCCACACGAGCACACGGTCTAAAGCTCAGTTGATAAGTATCTACAATATCTGCAGTATTAACAGGACAATTTTAAGGATGCAACTGTGCAGATAAATAATTCATGAAGACCCTTAAAAGATACACAAGTGCAAGATAATCTCTTCAAACATAGGACTTCCCTGAGTATAAACTTGTAAATGATTTAGATTTGGCTAAGAAAATGTATGAAGGTTCCAAGACCGTGATACTGAACTGGTACTTGCATGCACTCTATTGGAAAGCAGAACAAAATCTCAAAGACCACAGCAAAATAAATAGGTTACAATTGGAAAGGAAAAATAATTTTGTTTGAATATGCTGCCACTTAGGAGTCAGACGCATCATCTTCTAGAAAAGAAATAGTACTCTCAGCATTGACAAGAGTGTAGTGGAGCACACTCCAGCTATTTGATGAAGTAGGAGTTTTGGCAATTAGGACAAACAGCAGTGGTAAAGTTGAGCAGGAAGGTAGATGTTCTTTTTTATGCTTTGATCTTAATTTGACATACATACTGTACTAGGAGTTTTACTTTACAATATATTTTGGAACAATTCAACAAAGTAAGCAAAGCCAACAAGAGCCATACGGGAGTATAATACTCTGCATACATTGTACATTATCTGAGATTACAAACAGAAAGTTATCTCCACATTATCTGTGCATGTTTATAATGTGAGTCAAACAGTGTTGTACATTGTACTACAGCAGAACAAATAAACTCTTAACTTCAGATGCGGAATGCAACAATCTATACAGCCAATACAAGAGAACATTCCTGTTCTGAAGAGTCCTACTTTAGTTAAATAATCCCATGTTAAAGGCTTTATAAGAGAATTTCTGGCAAGAGTTTATCTATGCCATCTAATCATCATTTCAGTGAAAGTCAACTGTAAAACATAAAATAAGTTAACACAGAAAAAATGTTTCAATCCAATACAAAACCCAAACAAACCTGATTCCAAGATTCATAGCTTCAGCAGTTCCAATCATACTGATGGCCAAGAGCATGTTGTTGCAGATCTTTGCAGCCTGAAAACAAGTTAAATTGTCACTTAGTTTCTGCATTTTCAAAGAGCTAAGGAATCTTTTTTAACTAGGTCTGGGATAGTATGATCACGTATGTTCTGACAGCTCTCTTCTAAAGATAGTGCCAGTAAGCACACATCTACAGTAGCATCAAGTCAATGAAACCTGTACTCTGGTTCCTTCACAGATTATGAAATACTTTTTCTCTTAGTACAGTATAGTTAGTATATGTGGCATATAGGGGCTCTTTGTCCTTTAGAACATTCAGATCTAAATTGAGAAGTAAAATTAAAATCTGTCTTCTAATAAATGTCATCTCAACTAGCCAAGGTGGATAAGCACCAGGTCAGATGTTTTGGTACTAAACTGTACTACATGCTGAAGAAGACTGCCATGAGGTTATTTTATAAACACATGGTTGAAGACAAGTAAACTCGTATGACGATATATTATAATGCATCTAGTTCTGGAATAAAGCAGTAGGTACCATCAAAGAAAAATTAAGCAACAAAAATAGAAGACTGAGATAACTAGTAACCCCTCAGGAAGCATTACCTGTCCGGTTCCAACCTCTCCACAGTAGACCACGTTAGAACCCATGCATGTCAGCAACTCTTTGGCAGCATCAAATTCTTGTTCCATTCCACCAACCATGAAAGTAAGGTTTCCAGCTCGAGCAGCTCCAACACCTGAATCAAGACAACATTTGGTTTAAAAACACTATTAAAAAAACCAAACCCAAACAAAAAGCCAAACCAACCAACCAACCAAAAAACAACCTAAGAACTTTATCTTTTCAGTAAGGCTCTGATGATGTGAAATTCATGTGCTTAATACTTTACTTACGACGAACCTCTCAAAGCCTATCCAAAAGTAAGCCTTTAGTCCCAGTACTTACAGGATCAGAGATCTTAATTATCAAGCATTTGATGAAGATGAAGTGATTTTATCTATCAGGCATGCTGGCAAATAAACAATTCACATGACTTACAGAAAATTGGCTATGTCACTTTATAGTTTCATATGAAGAAACAATCACCCCTTCCTGTAACTTTGAACCTCACAAAATTCACCATACCTGAATTATTAAATAAGATTTCTGTTTTGTCAAACTACTCTTTGCATACGATTATTGACAAACTATTGCTGAAAGTTAATTCTGCTTCTGTCACCTCTTCCAAACTCAGGCTAATTTTTAACAATGCTTCCTGATTTTCAAGTAACTGAACATCTAAAAGACAAGGACACATAAAACAAAGGTTTCTGAATCTCCAGTTTATTATGTTTCAAATCTGAAGAAAAAATCTACTTAATTTGAGAAACTTTCAGTTGTTTCCTACATATAAACTTAACATATACAGAATGATGTAAATGACTATGTAAAAAACAATGTAAAAATGATTCACATACACATACACAAACACACTTTTCCTAATTTTATTCCCATGAGTCTATCTTGTCTTTACCACAGGTCAGTAAGCACCCACCATAGTTCTTTGTTTATATAGCTCCTAAGCACAAAACCAGCACATTTTTCACATGGTACTTATCATCTCTCTGCCTTAAAAGAATCTTAATTCTAATATGAATTACTCATACAGCCTTAATCTCATCATCCCCAACATTAAATGGGTAGAACTGCTAGGAAAATTTGGTCCAAATTGATGAATGAATCAGCTTCCTCACTAATTTTCACTTGAGCAAGATGCATGGCCACTATAAAAGCATCCAACTTCGAACTGATTGGCTGTACAGCTACAGATGATGACTTACTTTCAAATTAAACATGCTCAACCAGGTACAATGTTCTTGCAAACAGTCCAAGTGAAATGGTTCATTCTTCCTCCTATAAGGTGGACCATTCTATTTCAAGACTAAGTCAGGGTGCTCTCCAGCTATGGTTCACAGTTCTTTGTCACTGATTAGCTACCATAATAAACATTAATAAATGTTTTTATTGAAACAGTTTCCAAGGTCTAACTTGAACTGCCTTCACTGAGCTAGATGTTGTACAGCAACAAATGAAAAGGCACTCTTAAAAAGCTTATCAGTTGAAGATAGAGCTTCTTTTTAAAAAAAACCCCACAAACCCAACCAACCAAACCATCCAATCTAACCTCAAACAGCAAAAAGGTTACTCTGTTAGAAGTATATCCCACTTAAACAGGACATTTCTGTTTTCTTTGTTCCCCATTAATAAAACGATGCAATAAAAATAATAGAAAGATAAACAATAAAACCATAACTAAGCCACCATGGCAACCAAATTTGTGCACAAAAAGTTCTGATCAACTGGGCAACCTGAGCAGGCTAATGAGAGCTGCTCTCAACTGAAAGCCTTAAGCCCACGTAAGTGCTCTGTCACAGGTGAAGAATGGTCAGTTTGAACGTCCTTTCTGATATCAAGGACAGTTACACTACAGCTCCCCAATCTGAAGGATTAGAATAATTCTGGTTTGCTTTCCCAAAATATTTCAATTGCACTGTGTCTGTGTGACTAATGCACCATCTTCTGAAGTCACTGAAGAATTTCAGACAAATTTGACAGATCAAGGTCTCAAAACCAGCAAATAACTACCAACTGTATGAAAATAGGCACCAGAGGAAATAGGCTCCACTCATGATGTGGCTGATCAACCTACATTATCACCTAGAATTACAGAATCACAGGATTGTTGGGGCTGGAAGGGACATCTTGAGATCACATAGTTCATCCCCCTGCTTGAGTTTCCCCCTTGAGCTTTCTCTTCGTGCTAGTCTCAGCTCTCTCAGTCTCTCCTCATAGGAAAGATGTGCCAGTCCCCTATCAGTATTGTGTCCTATAGCTGGACTCACTTGAGTAATTCCCTATCTTTCTTGTACTGGTGAGGCCAGAACTGGAGCACCCAGAAGAGCTTGGTCAGACCCATAGCTTAAAAAAAACATAAATTCGGACTATATTTACAACACTGCTGCTCCTAGAACAACACTGTTGAGGTACTGAGATATCTACAGTGGTAAAAATCTTCCTGCTCAGGCTGAGAGACACCCGATTTGCGGCCAATCCTTAATCTCACTTGCACACCTCCTCCCTGGGCAACTCAAAGGAACTGGGCTAAGAGTAAAGCCTAGATTTAGAGCTAACACAGACAGGTCATTGTCGTCTTGTTGGCTACCGGTTTACTATGTACATGACCGCAAAGATTGCTACATTAATAAACACAAAGATTTTCATTCCAATCCTCCAGCTATTTTTATTCAAACCACATAATGGCCTTTACCACTAATCCTGTGATCTGACCTGCAGCAAATTAAGTAGACAATTTAAGTCAAAGCTTACAAACAAAATCCAGTACTATCCATCATAGGTCAATAGCCTTGTATCTAGATTACAGACTGCTAAATAGCTTCAGAGAGTCATTTATTAGAGCAAAATTAATGCTGACAATAGTTTTCAGCTGGTTAATCTTCTGACAGCTGCACTCTCTCACTTGTTCAAACACTTACATTTCAAGTAGAAAAAATAAATGAGTTAAATAGAAAAAAAAAGAGCAATTTGTTGTATAATGCAGAAGGCTTAGAAAATTCTCTTTTAAAAACAAAAAAACCCTGTTTTCTTCATGGTAAATTTTATCATCTAGGGTTCCTGCCAACTATCATATATTTTATCAGAATTAAACAAGCAACGCGGCAAATCTATAATGCTGGCAATTAAAAAAAAAATTGGCAGGGAGTCCAGGAGTACAAGAACTGTAACTTCAGCTAAAAATAGAAATAAAAAATCATTAGACAAGAATGCACAGCTTTATTTCACAATCACAGATTCCACACCAACAATACAGGCCAGCAAAGTATTATCAGCTTCTAAGAACACTAAAGAGACCAAGGGAGAAAGCAGGGCAGCTAAAGCAATTTTTAAAAAGCGCATGATTATTTTTCATATTTTGATTTTTTTAAAGATCTCTCACCACCTAAGATAGTGCTGTACCACTGCTGATTAGGGTCAAAAGACCTTCAGCATCTATTCTTTCTCATCCTCAGGGAATGCTTTTCTGAGAAACTGTATCTGTGATTAGCACGTGTAAGATTTCCTCTGCTGCAAAACAAGACCGCTGGAGTCTACGGCTGCAGTCCCATGCTCGGCTTCTCTAGGATGATCCCCCCACCTGTGTTTACAGAAGCCTTTAAAGGAGGTCACACCAGCAGATCCCACAGAGTAGCTCAACTCCCAATCAGTAGGTCATACCAGAGTTTTTCCCAGAGATACAAACTGACAGGAACAGGTTTGCAGAGAGACCTAGCTAGTGAAGGGGCAGGCAAAAAACCCCAGTATCTGGGAAAAATGATGGTGAGAAGTTATAGAGTAGCAGTACGGCATACCCACATGGAGATGGGTTTCCCACTCAGGTAGTAGAAGGTTTTGCACTAAGATCTGAAAAATTCTTTTATCAGAAGAGGTACATAAAAAACAGCTTCTTCAAAGCATCCTAACTCTGGCTGAGTTATTTGGGGGGCAAAGATTAGTTGAATCCCTCTGCTTCTCACTTTGATTGCCACAGGATTGTTCAGTGAACCCAATGCAGAGTGTTAAGATTTTAAAATTTTAGATGAAAGTGTGAACGGAGCCTTAGGAGCCCTCAGATGACAACAGCAACTGGTTGCTGCTATCCTGGGACACTTTGGAGATCATCTCAAATTTGAGCCTCCAAGCCAGGCAGCCTAGTTCAGTAGCCATCGTGCCCTTACACTTTTCATTCCTGACTACAACTACATTTAACATCTTGGAAAAAAGTCGTGTAATTTGCCACTGATTTTTCTAGTTACAAAGAAAAAGCCTTACCTCTACAGCCACATCAATAAAAGCAGTTTGGTTTCAACCAGCTTACTTGCTGTTAGGAATACAACTGACTAGAAGAAAGATGTTAATGTAAAGATGTTACATGACAATATCTGCTTTTGGTTTCGGTTTTATTACATTTCCCTACGAAGGGCAGAGTGCAGATGAGTCATAAGGAAGTGATATTATAAGGCTATGCATTAAGAGCACCATCATGGTGGTGATGCTGAAAACAGTTACACTGCTGAAAACGCAGAGCACCCAAGCATATCCCTGTGCCAAAATATTTAAACCACTGTTGTGCTGCACCTGCAGATAAAAACATTTGTCGCTGACAAAGTTGAGAAGAAAAACGGAAATAATATGAAAATAGCTGCTTCAGAAACTCCAAAGGATGGGCTGGAGTTGAGGGCTATAACATCAAGAAGTGTAGGCAAAAACCCCATTTATTTTGTCACTTTTCTATTCAACATGTAGTCTACTGAGCAATATTAACAACTAACTTTGTGATCTAAACTGGATAAAAAAATAAACAAGAAAAGAAGGGCTGGAGTTTTAATCCTCTCTCCTGGTTTACAATGTCACACCCTGAAGTGTGGGAGTTGAGGCTTTGCCTGTTACACTTGGGGAGTGCAAGGGAACACTGGGCCTTTATTTCGATATTTTTGCAAAAAATGCAGCTTAAGTGACTGTAGTTGCCTCAGACAAGCAGTTTCTTGTCAGGTTTGCTTTCTTTCAGATAGGTTGAACTTGAGAACTGGCATCGGTGTATCTTGTGTATGTGCGTGCATTTTTAAGGGCCAAGCAGTTGTTTTTAAGCACCTGCCCACTCACATGAAATACCTTCTCTTTTGCAACTCACAAAAAATTTAAACCAAGATACACAAGGAAAGATTAACTGAAAAGGTTACTATTCTTTTGCTACATCTATAAATCCAAAACCAATTAGATGGTATGTATGGGCATCAAATCAGCTACAAATCAGCTACTGGAAACAAAAGCAGAATATTTTAAAATTATACTATAAATTTAAAGTAACCACGAGGAGACTAACCATTTTATAAAATATAAATAGGGTATCAATTTTTTCTACTTGCTTCATTGACAACGTCTGCCATCCTCAATCTATCTCCAGGAAACAAGTAAATAGAAGACTGTCAGAAAAAAACCCAACCCTTCAACACACCAGACTCGAAGCCTTCCTCCCTATTATAAAAATCAGCATCAAAGCTAGACCTATGAAGCTATTCTGCTGCCATATAACTAAACCACAGTAAATCACTTAATTTGCTCAAAAGAACTTAAATGTTTTAACCAGTCTGCCATCAGCGGAGATAAAGAAGAGGGCCGATGGGACCGGGCTGCAATGTGAGCCGTCTTTAAAATGCAATTGTTCTAATCATTTTCTACAGATGCAGCCTCACAAGGGGCTGCTGTCACAGGGACCATTTACGACTTGTTATGGTGTCTCTATTGTTTACCAGCGACATTCGCTAAAAAGGCGACAGCTGGGACAGAAAGCTGCTCCTCAACGAACAATATAATCCCGTGAAAGTAATCAACAAATTTAAGGGTGTTAATTAACTTTACACTTTATCATGTTCAATTAGTTGTCCTTTCTCGAAAAGATTGCCGTGCACAATCGGTTTAGAGCGTGCCATGTTTGATTTGTAAGTGATCACTGTTTCTGTTTCAAAGTCCATGTCAGATGTTCTCTTGGGTTTTGGTGACACAGATGAATGGCTCCGCACATGTTAGGGGGTGATCTGGTTTAACATAAACCAGCATAACATAACCCCTTGTTAACGTACCGCTGGCCTTTCCAGAGCCCAAGCAGAAACACCCGCGCAGGCGGGCGCACACATACATGCACAAAACCCCCGCAGCAGCACCGCAGACAATGAGTCAAAGTTTCGTTTTTGCTGAAACGCGAAGACACAAATAAATGGGCAATTTTTCATCATTATATCTCAAAGCAAGACTTGTCTTTTAGGGGCACGCTTGGGATCATTTCTTCCCAGCAAGATCCCTAGTTCTGCCGCATTATGCACTATGCACAAGCGCCTTCGTACGTTTTACATAATGCACGCTGCCTCTCCTAATGGCAGCCGAGCAAACGCTGGGTAGATGAGCCAAGTTCTTGCACGTATCAAATTCTGCTGTGGCTTTTAAATGCCTGGACTGCATTTATAATGGCAGGGATTCTGGAAGAAAGTCGAATCAACCTGTTATCAAAATTTGCGGTGTCCCTTTAACACACCCATTCCTGCCTACTAATGGGACAAGGGAAAGCTCCTAATGAAGCGACAATGTACTTGGAAGTGCACCTTAGTGAAAGTCATTGCTGTTTCTCTCTTCTGATAAATAGAACTTTGCATCACCGTAGCTCATAAACTAGTGATGTTTGAACAAAAATGGAAATGGAGGTTTGGGTCAGCACTTTGAAGATTTATACAGCGAGCACGCAGTGTTACTCCAGACAAAAGCACGCTTAAGGATGGAGAAGCATCTCTTTTACTGCACAACCCAATTATACAATATCTTAAATTATGGCTGTGCAAAAAAAGAAGCCTAGTAGATTTTTATTCTGCAGCAACAGGCAAATTAAATACACATTATCATCATTATTTAAGCAGTTACATTGTACATAAAAAACAAACTGCAAAAAAACCCACCCACCAAACAAAACAAAATAAAAATGCAAAGAAAGCCCAACGGAAAAGTTGTTAACTCTGAAAGCTAATAATGGACTAGGTTAAATATTTAAAAGGAAATTATAGACTATATCAGAAATAGCTGAAACCACAAAACAAAGCAGTAGAAAACATTAGTTTTCTGCTAGGAAGAAGATCTGCAGGGAGAAGGGAAGCGGTCGATAGATCCTTAAATTGGACGCAATAGCTGTTCTTCTATCCTAAGTTGGCAGCTGCTACATTTGCAGACCTGGTTCATTATTTACCCATAATGACCATCAAGCTCCAGTCAAAGTCAGATCACAACAACTGTCAGCAGCTCTTTTAATTAGCCTTGTTTGAATTCAGATAAATATCACAATGGCCCAGCTTCTGCTGAAAAAGCAACAGAAGACTGCAAGGAATAAGCTGCTCTGACTTCCTAACAAACAGCATTGTGAAAAGTCCCAAGAACAAAAGTTTATTTTTTTTTTTAATTGAGGAAGGGTTGGTGATGTGCACATTATTATTTTTCCCTCATGCGATATTCATATCACGACCTGCAATTCTTATTTATGGTCAAATTTGTGCATCTCAAATGCCAACTCAAAGCGTTACTCCACAATCTAAAAGGTAAACTTTAAGAGATGCTTTACACGTAGTAATTAAATCTCTAACCTCTGTGAAATTGTACGTTTTGAAAAACTGAATCAGAATTAAGGAATGCACATATTAACAGGATTATCCTCTCTCCTAATTTATCTCCTTCTGTTTGTTTATCCTCAGGGAACATAATCTTCTGTTGCATCAAGCCACTCTCATTCTCCCTGTGTCAGCAGCAGAATAATAATTCCCTCCTCCTCCTCCACCCCCGCCTCCCACAAGCACAGGCAGGAATGGAGAAGAGTGGATCAGACTGTGTGCATCAGCATTAATGCTCCACGCAGCTATTTTCCTAGCAGTAGCAGAGATTGAAAGAAACATGCAAGAGAGGTGCGCAATATGCTACCTGTTCTGGATAGCCCAGCATGAGAGGGAGTAATTAAACAGATTTTGCCTCTAAGAATAATATGAAGATGCAGCTAGAGAATGCTTTAATAGCCTTTATTTAGCACTTCCCCTGCTGTCATTCTTGAGTCCCTATTTTGCTAGGTGCTGTCCGAAGACAAAAGACAGTACCAAACTCTCAGGTCCCACATGTCAAGCTGAGAGGTGCCGGGTGTACACACAATGCTCCTCGGGGGCCTCAAGGAAAACATGCTCAGGGATTTACATGAATCATGAGGATACATACATATGAAAAATAGGTACATACATGTGTTGTAGTAGCAGAGGATATCCCTTTTGGACACTGAAAATATTCTGTAAACATCATTAGGAGCTCAAAGTGAAAGGTGGTGTAGAGGGAAGGATAAAGAACCAATTAAACAAAATAGGCAAAATGGTAACAAGAAGGTTTATGCTTTTAAAGGAAGCTCTGAGTGGAATTCTGTACGGATTAGTACTTGAACTTGGCCATAGATGCTGGAATAAAAATCTTCAATCTGATTTAGATGTATTATAGAAGGACGCCAAAACACAGAGAAGACTATGCCTTCTCAATAAATCATGCAAAAACTGAGTAGAAGCTGTTGTTACGGCAGTTTAATATGAAGGGAATACATCAGGACAATTTTACGAGACGTTATTAAGTAGCCACTGATGCCTCCAAAAGGATTAGCCAAAGAAAATAAGTTGCAAAAAGCAAATACACACAAAAGATACTCTAACTTTTTCAACAGAAGTACAAGCTGAAAGTCCTGGTGAGATCATTCTGTCTGCAGCAGTTTTTTTAAAAAGCATTACATTTAGTTCTAGTCATTCTAATGTCTAAGAGAAACATCAAAGCACCTGAAAAGTTACCAAGTAAAAAGGTTAACAGCACTGCAATAAAAAATGAAATCAAGTATGATTGATTAAATTATTTGGTTATTTTTGATACCAAGTACCTAAATATTAGAAATGGATAAAGGACTGGCAATTTTTGTAAAATTATTGTTTTGTAAAATTATTGTTTACATATTGCTCTGGTATTAGTACAACTGTAACAAGATATTAATTCCCTTTTACAAAAAAAGAAAATGCTTTAAACACACTTCAGTCCTTTATGATTTTCTTTAGCATGTTACCCTCATATACGCCCCCAAAAGCAACAAAACACTGCAGCATGGTTTGTTTGTTTTTTTTCTGAATAAAGAAGGCATTAAGCATGTTGCTAAAAAAATTAAATAAATAAAATAATCACACTGAGGTATGCATTTAAACTGTATTGCTCAACAGGTAGGGGTTCAAATGCTCTGCTTAATAAAAGATTTGCTTCTTAGAAAGCCAGATGCAGAAGCCTAAATTCATGCAGGTAAATGTCTATCGATACATTCATTAGTCCTTTCCTGTTATACAGGAAAATAAACACATTGTAAACACAGAAAAATAAAACAAGAAGCTTTAAAATGGTGTGGAACAGCACAGCATACCTATTCCTAAGTAATTCTGGTTTATCGAAGCACCGAAGATATAGCAATGCCATGCCCCAAGCCCAAGCTGTATGGGTATATTTACATTTACAATGTTTAAATCACATCTAACATCTAACAGCAGCAATTTAACAAAATTTTAAAATATGGTATCAATGTGTAGCCAGAAAGAAGTGTCAGGCAGCTAATTTTAAAATAAATTAATATCCAGTATTTTCTGCTGGAGTTGCCCAGCTGTGAGTTTTCATTTTATGTTTTGGGTACAGGACATCTGATACAGCTTTACCAACTGTAATCAGAAAGAAATGCTTAAAATTAGGAGTGAAGAGACTGCCTTGAACATTTTTGAACAAACTTTTGAACATTGTCCCTTAAAGTGTCATCAGTGGTATGAGAATCAAGAATTTTTTTGATGATTTGAACCATGATCAGAGTGCACTGCTTCAGACATGCCTGTCCTTTCTGTAAGCGCTCTGGCATCGAGTCCTGCCTCCGGATACAGTAAACAACCCACACAGCTTCTCCTTTAGAACATATGCTTAATTTTAAGCATGCCTAACTCTATATCTATAAAGTAACAAAGCATTTTCTGCTGCCCAGTTGCAGTGTATTCACAGCTGATTCTCAAGGTTTTTATTCGGCACTGAAAAGGCAAAGCAGTGTAACAGCGCAGGATGACAACAGCCTGAATTGGAAAGATACAGAGCTTCCATTTAAGGAATCCCTTGGTTATTAGGCCTTTCCCCAATGTATTTCCTGTTTAGGGATCCTCTTTGCATAATTCTATTCTTACTTCTCTGCAAAACAGATAGCACATCTCTTTCAGAGAACTAGATTTTAGCATTGCCCTCCAGCCTAAAATGCAGAGTAGTTTTCAGAGTTATCAAATGTACCCGATGCTGCCTTTTCAACGAGTTCAAACCCTTGTATTTTAATTAAAAGTCATACTTCTTCATGCATGAGCTAGTTCTAAGTTTAGTATGGAAATATTTTTAAGAAGAGATAGTGTTTTTATTATTAATTTCATTGTTTCAGGATGAACAAATATGTAATCATATGGTTTAAATTTACAAATCTTTACATGCTCCAAATGCTGTACTTCCATGGAACAAAACACATTTTCACATTTAACTGTACCGGATGATAACTTAAGGAGACCCACTATAAAATACTTTGTGTGCTTCTTTTTACCCACTAACTGTAACTATTCCACACCACAACTTAAACAATTTTGCACAAAAATCAAATTAACCTTTTTTTCTTAAATGTAAAAGTGTCTAAAGTCAATACTTGCTCTGGTCTTCCATTTAAAAAAAAAAAAAAGAAAGAAGAAAAAAGAAGAGTACATTTTGCCTAGGAACAGAACCAAGAGGGTAACAAAGTTAATTATTTCTCATAATCAGTAATTATGATTAGATAAGAGAGTCTTTGGTAATGAACTGCTCTAATGATGGAGGACCTCCATCCTAAGAAATATAATAGTACATTAACATAACTGTGTATGCAAAGTACACAGAACCGCTGCCACAGTTAACTTGTCATTGAATGATTAAACAGGAATTCATAATTAGAAAAATCCAGTGTAATTTATTGGCCTTCCTGACAGTTCTGGTTCATTAGAAGTTGATTACCGAACAGTGACCTCTAGTGGTCCACGGTTCCGTCATGTTACTTTGTTACTCTTGGCAGCCTTTAGTCACTATTTAACCTAAAAAAAGAACCGAAAAAAGGCAACTTGAGGAATTTCAAATGTTTCCCTTCACGACTCCAATTTTTAAAAATTCTCTTAAAGCATACAGTGTGCTAATTGCTTCAGAAAAAAGGTTTTCCTTTCTGTAACCATTTATATAAAAGTATAAAAATGCACATATATGTGAAAAAACCCTGCAACTTCCCAGTTTTAACGTTAATACTGAGGTTAGTATGGGTCTTATGCTAATTAATATTTATATACTGATTAAATATTATGTCTTCTAAGAAAAAAAAATTATATTAAAAAAAAACTTCTCCAGTGTCAGTTACAAAGACCCTGAAAAAGCTCATACTTCAAGTAAGGCTTCATATCTTAAAGTGAGGTGTCTCTAAGTGATGCCTTTGAACAACAGTCCCTTTTGCGCTGAAACAAATTATACTGGCTCAGATACTGGGCAGAGGACAGGGAGGGAGAAATCTCCCCAGTTCTCTGCTCCAAGTAGGAGAAAAACACCCCACATTTTGTACTAATTGACAAACACAAGCCTTGCGATAGTCTTAAAGCAAATTTAATTTTTAAAGAATGCAACTTAAATTTAAGTAAGTTTTTGCATTTAACTCCAAAATCTTTTTAAAGCATTTGAGTGGGAATTTTCCCCCATTCACTGTTAAGCTATTTAGGCAGTCTTGTATTTTAAATGTTTCCATTATGATAGAGATTCTTTTCCTTGCACTAAGACAGTGGTGATTTTTTTCTCAAAGTACGAATGTTTTCAACAGGAAGTAGCACATCTGAAACTAATATAGAGGCTCCTGAAGCACAGTTGTAAATAAGAATCCATTCTCAGTGAATACAAGTTATTTAGATTTCAGTTGCTTTCGTTTTGCATCTTGTTCTCTTTCCAACACTTAACATTTCAGAAATGATGCGCATATATTTTTCCTCGCCTGTGTCTAACAAGGAACTGGATGCAAAAATGATGCCCCTGTATCCGAGAGAAGCTAGAAAATGAATTCCACATAGTCCTGTTCCGTATGTAAACAGATTTTTCAGAGAGAACTATTCCAGTCAGAAGTCCATCACCCTTGTATGCTGGAAACAGCTTTAACAATTGCTATAAACACAGAAATGGATATAACTACAGGATAGAGATCCCCACCCCTGACTTTCTTGTGTGTGTGTGTGTGTGTGCAGATGCACACACACGGTCTTCTAGCTGTTTGTGGCGATGATTTAATATAGTGACTGGATAATGAGCTGTGCTCCCCGCAGCAAGTGAATCACCATTTAATGCTATTATCAACAGTTCATGACCCACCGGCATGAAATGTCAGCCTGATTAATCTGAACACTACTGACCTCAGAGAGGAAAAGCTACCTTATTGTCAGAATTTAACATATAATAAAATCATACACAGAATATAAATACCTGATCAAGCAAAAGCATTAACGGAAAAATCTACTTTCTTTTGCTCTAGTGTTTCTTTTAAACTTGCTAAGGCCCATTTTAATTTTTTTTTTTTAATAAATACTTTTGTCTAGTCAAGCAGGAAGCAATCCATTAGGACCTATTATTTTGATGTACAGTGAAACATTTCAAAATGGCTGTCCAAATACAAACCCCAGGTTGATATAAATAAGAAAAAAAATTAGAATATGCTAGTGTAGGACTTGCTACTGTCAATTCATATCAGGAAAGCATCAGAAATTTTTCTTGCTTTTCTAAGGTCAACAGGGCAAGAAAAACACCCATCTGTATATAGGAAACAGCTTGAGTGATGCTGCATAGCTCATAGAAGAAAGCTACCTTTTCTTAATAAGGCAAATACATTTCAAGAAGATAGAAACTTGTGGCAGTTAGTTACATTAATGAATATCAGGATCCCCCCCCCCACATTGAGTTACATTAATGAATATCAGGATCCCCCCCCCCATTGTATTACATTTACAGTGAAGATTTTTCCTTATGTAATTCAGTATTATGATACAGCCCCACTCAATGATTTTTATAAATTTATCTCTTCTCCATGGAGAATAAATAATGAAAAAAGAGACACACAACCCCTCCCCTTTTTGCCAGTTCCAGTGAGGATCGTACAATTTTGCTGTGACTTCTCCACATCTCTCTTTAACTTAAACTCATTAGGAGTCTTATGAAAAAAATACAGAACTTTTAAACCAGCTTTTCAGGATTCTGTACATCACGGTATACAAATAACCCAAACTGAAGCTGGTCGGACTATATGGCATTTATATGTCAAATTATACTGACACAAGCACAATAACTACTATGGTTTATTGTTAAAACGCAGTACTGCGAAATAGGTGAAAACTGCTGCAGCTACTTTTAAACTGAAAACAGCAATGATTTCACCGCCACTTTGTATCACTGTCACCTGGTCCTGAAAGGGTTAAGGAAATTTCAGGACAAGGGACTGGAAAAGAACTGAGTGCAATCCCCAGAACTGCCCACATATAAATGGAATGACTGTGGGTGAGATGAGAAGCATCGCTCCAAGTATTGACTTACACCCACTGGCAGCCAAGGAAAGAAGAACATGTCAAACTGACTTGACTAAAACTTGGACAAAACATGAACCCTGATGTCTGAACTCTCAGTTAAGAGCTCTGTTGGAAATGTAAAGAAGGAATAAAGGAATTCTGGACACTCATGCAGGAAAGTAACTGATTTTGCCAGCACAGACATATGTTTAAGCTTTGCTTTTCCATTCAGAATCCAAACAGTTCTATGCCAGTTGACTAGCAAGTGTTGGCTTGTTTTGCAAAGGCTGTCCTATGTTGCTGCAAATCCTGTTAGCTTCAATGTGCCCAAAGGGGTAACAATTTCTGACAACAGTTTAAAACCTCTTCTGCACCCCTCCTCTGAATTTACAGTGGGAAAGACAAGTTTGCCATACAGTAGCACAGCCATGGCCCAATTCCTTGTGGAAGCATTGGACCTAATAATAAGCGTTAACACAGAGGGGCTGTAGTTAGGTCTCCACCAAGCACAAACTGTACACCTGTCTTCTAGATGCCCCTAATCCATTCTTTTATCTGTAACTGAATATCACCTTCACCATCACAGTGCCCTCTTACTCTGTTTGCAGGTTAGCTCAGCTATGAGTCCTGCAGTTAAATTGCACCTTTGGCTCTCGCAAAGCTCTTCTGTTATCCAAAGCTTCTTTGCCCCCGTGGTTCCTCACTGGTCCACTCATTCTACAAGCCCTTTTAGAGATTCTGTTTGCCACTGCCATTTTTGTTCTGTTTGAGTAAACCCCATTTCACCACTTTTGTCTCCCAGAGAGGAAGTGGAACAAGGGAGTGGAGACTTGTTCTTCCCCCTTCCAAACAGCTGCTTGACACAACTGCAACAGAGCAGTTCAGACTAAGGTAATAACCCTCCACAGTCCTATGTTGGATAGATGATACAAGCCATATCCAGTCCCAGATTCTGAATACAAACAGGCTGTCAATGATACAGTATGTATTAAATAGATTCCCATGTTGGACAGACAGATTCTCAAAGCATTTTCGAAATATCTTGAAGGTGGTGGTGGCTTACCAGAACAGCAGCAACATGGAAGACAGGATTGATGAACTTAGAGGAAAAAAGGGACATGTCATTCTTGCCTGAAGGTGAGCAGATGACAATAAAACCCCCCTGATTTTCCAAACCCTGTGTAGTTCAGTCCACTTTATTTACCCGCTGTCTTTACCTCTCAATGGGACAAGACCAACTCTATGAGGTTCAATAAGGCCAAATGCCAGGTCCTGCACTTGGGTCACAACCCCATGCAATGCTGCAGGCTTGGAGGAGAGTAGCTGGAAAAGTGTCTAGTGGAAGAGGACCTGGGTGTATTGGTTGACAGTCAGCTGAATATGAGCCAGCAGTGTGTCCAGGCAGCCAAGGCCAACAGCATCCAGGTTTGTATCAGAAATAGCGTGGCCAGCAGGACTAGGGAAGTGATTGTCCCTCTGTACTTGACACTGGTAAGGCTGCACCTCAAATACAGTGTTCAGTTTTGAACAAGAAAGCCACTGAGGTGCTGAGGAGTGTCCAAAGAAAGGCAATAAAACTGGTGAAGGGTCTAGAGCACAAGTCTTACGTGGAGTGGCTGAGGAAACTGGGGTTGTTTAGCCTGGAGAAAAGGAGGCTGAGGTGAGACCTTATCACTCTCTGCAACTACCTGAAAGGAGGTTATAGCCAGGTGGGTGGGTGTTGGTCTTCTCTCCCAAGCAGCAAGTGATAGGACAAGAGGAAATGACCTTAAGTTGTGCCAGGGGAGGTTTATATTGGATGTTAGGGAAAATCTCTTCACCAAAAGAGTTGTCAAGTACTGAAACAGACTGTTCAGGGAAGTGGTGAAGTCACCATCCCTGGGAGTATTTAAAAGACATGTAGATGTGGTGCTTAGGGACATGGTTTAGTGGTTGGACTTGGCAGTGTTAGGTTAATGGTTGGCTTTGATGATTTTAAAGGTCTTTCCTATCCTTAACAATTCTTTGATTTTAGAGTGGAGGTCTATGTAGTGATCAAGGAAGGGAATAACTACAATTTGCAAGGTGGAGAGGCAAGGATAGAGGACAGAACTGCATCCTGTTTAGGAATACAGTTGAAAGGAAGGACCAAAAATGAAATAGAGATTCAGTAGAGCACTGACTGTTCCTAAGTTTAGGAATGGTGAAAGTTTAATAAAACAGATGAAAGATTGGTTCAAATTATTGATTATGGCTGCACATACATTTGCACATACACATACATATTATGAAAATAAAGATGAGGAAGATGTCCAGTCTGGAATATGGGATCTCAAATTTATCTCGTGGAAAAAAAAAGCCATAACTATGAAATAAAAAAATATCCCATATGAAGCAACCTTAAGAGTAATTAAGAGTGAAAAAAGCTTCTATGCACATAAATCTGCTACCAAAAAAACAGATAAATTAAGTATGGAAAATTCAATAGCAGGCAAGAATTACTTGTTACTTCTCAGGGCAGTCAAAGTAACAAGGAAGATCCTGCCAACTGAGGGCACAGAAACAGTCCTTGAGAGAGAAAGGTATTAACAGCAAAATCTAAATAAAAAACAAATCCTTTCAAAAGACACTTGTTGAGAAAAACATCCTCAGAACTAGTAAAAACTACATGATTTAGACACTGGAAGGAAAGAAACAGCCATCCGTGAGGGTAAACAACTTTCTCTCCTTGAGCTGCATTTATTCTCTATTTTCAAAATTTTTGATTTACCAAAATCGGACTGCACTAGAAATGCACTGAATCATATGCACTGAGATGTAATTATTGTTAATACCAGAGAAAGAAGTTAGCATAGCCCAAACTCTCCTGTTTTCAAGTATTCTCTACAATATTTTGGCATCCACATAATTGGTTCAATAGATTTTGACTGTTTTTTCCTCTAACTCACAAAAAAATTAATGAGGAAGCAAGAACCTGGAATAAACAGTGTAATTTGGCATGTTTTCTACTTGGTTTATAGATATCTATAAAATGTCCAAGATCATTCCGAAATGTTAGCAAACAAGAAAACAGTGGCTATAAGCATTTTTCAAAGTATGCTTTTAAACGCTCTTAAATGAAAAGAAAAAGATACTTTTGCCTGCATAGAGAGATAAAAATACAGTTTCAAGTTAACTTCTTATGTACACAGGAATGTATGTACTGAAAGATCACATACATGAACTATGGTTCTGGTTCTTGCTATTCATCAACATACTACACTCAAGTAGGGGCTTTAGTAGGAAAAAACACAGAAATATGATCAGATCAGTACTTAATAGAAACTGTTTTGGCTACATATCCAGAGTTTCAGTGGGAAGTCAGTCTGAACTCTTTGTACTGAGAAACCTCAAAAAAGAGGCTTTGATGACACCCGCGTCTCCCTTTTGCTGGAGAGTAGGGGAAAGAAGGAAGAGAGAAGAGAGTTGTTTATTTAGAAACTTACAAAGCAGATTTAAATCTATATAATTTTCAATAATTGCTTCAAATTTGAATTTAATATTCACAATTACACCACAAATTAAATGCCTGAATCAGCTACTGTGCAACTGGCATGTAAGTAAAGCATCCACACCAGAAATTACTAAAATTGGCAGAGACTATATGCAGACAGTAATCAGATCTGCTAAATGCAGCCTAATATTATGCTCTTATCAGAGAAGGTAATCATACCTGCTGCAACATTTGAAATACCAACCCTTTAATCACTTTTGGACAAACATGTAACGTGCACTTTGGCATTTCAACAATTCCTTTTGCTGTATGTAGAGTACAATTTTTCAGGCTACATTCCTTGTCTCTGTTCAGCCTCTATATATTTATCTCAAGTACAACTCCTCTCTTTCTTTGTGCAAAATACAGGCAAAAAAGAAAGGAAAAAAAAAAGAAAAAAGGAAATGGAAGAGATCAGAATCACCTACAGGAAGCAAAGATGTAGCACTTACTTTTTAAAAGGATGTTTTCCATATTGTGTCAAGCATTAGCTAGAACTCAACATAGGAAACAGTAAAATGATTGTGTAAGCATCTCTAAATGTTTCCAAGTTTCCCTTCTTGGGGTAGCTGTTCAGTGTTTTGATTAGAGATTTGAATGGTTGTGCCAGGAGAGACCAGTCGATCAATGATATTTCTCAAGAAAATGACATTTAAATGTGCTAAAAAGGACATTTCTTGAATCCTATCAAAGCAGACTCAAAAGGTTTCTGCTTATTTAGCATATGGGCTTACAGTACAGGGATTACATACACATCAGACTTAAAATATTTCCCTACCGCAAAACAATGTATCTAACAAAAATCAGGGTGGCAAGGGAAGACAGTTTTGTTCAGTATGCTCTCTACATGCCTGTTTTTTTAATCTGATGGACACAAACCAGTGAGTTGCCCAGTCATCATCGCTGTTTGAACAAAAATGCTTTGAGGTTCCCATTCTACAAGCCAAATCTTGTGAGCTTTATGTTGCAGCATCACAGGACTCAACAAAATTTGTAACTTGTTATTTCAGCCTTCTTTGATGAATAGATAGAAAAATTAATTAAAAGGTTAAATGGCATTATTCCACTTCTTTCAAAGTGGAACTTTCTGTAGCTTACTTATTGCATGCTAAGCATTTATTACAGTCTATAAGAAAAAATACCAGTAAAATGTCTTTATTTTGACAATTTCTCTTACTGAACCTCCATTCATATGGAGCTCTTTTAAGGGAGAACCCATTCTGGACAGAATCTGATAAAAAGAAACCCACCTATCCCTCCCTATCCCTCCAAATTGGGACGGTTTTGGTCTTATTTTAGCAGTCTAATCTATCTCTTCTTGAGACAAAAGGGAACTCATGTCCTGCAATGCAACAGAACAAGATGGATTAAACAGATGAATTAAAATAGGACATTATACAGCTGATTCCAGACAGTGCCAGAGGGGCACGATCAGTTAAATCCAGGGTGTAGTAGTACAGGCAGGAAATTTGAGCCAGCCCACTGAAAAACAGCATAGGGACCCAGCATTAAATTAGTGTGCCACAGCAGACTCAGGCTAGATGAACAGGGTTCTTCCTGAGGCTGTTTCACACTGCTCTCTCCAATAAGGCCCTCTGTGCCCAAGAAGGCCTTGGCTGCTACCAAGTATCCTGAACTCAGTTGGGTACAACATCCTCCTTCATCAAAAAGAGACTCCAGCCTGACGACAACCAGGGTGCAGAAGTACAGGCAGAGGAATCCCAGCCCACCTGCAGAGATATGAACCCTTACATTAGAGAAGGAGTCTTATGGGGTCTGTCTGCTACCTTCAGATTACGAAGTGGGTAGGGAAGAGCCTACAGCCACATGCCCTGACTTGAGAGTGGTAACTGAGCATGGCTACAGTAGAATTAGGCATGACTGTTAAAGGTACCCAAGCTTTCCGAAGTGGAAAGGAAGGGTTAGATAAAGGCTGTGATAAGTCATAATCATGACACGACTAATCAAATGAGGAAGGCAGAAAACCTGGTGGCAGAATCAACTGGTCAGGCTTACAAAGGCTGAATGCTACCTGTCAGAAAGAAAGAGAACACAGTAAGAAGGAAGGGACTAATGTTCACCTTTCACATAGAACTTTTCAGAAAAAAGGTAAAAGTCATGGCTACTGATTGGACTAGCCCATAGCAGCAATACAGACACTGATGCCTGAAGAAGAGTAGAATATAGGTCTCCTCCAGCCTTCCCACAGAAAGTAATTTAATAAACTCAGTAAAGCAATAAGAGCCTTAAGAAATTAGGATGACTAGGGATACTCCATCCAATAAAAAACTATTCTTAGTTCCCTCAGTTTGGGGAGGATTGGCACACATCAAAAAAGGACTTCTCAAATCACCAGCCTGTGTGTTAGACAACAGGCACCAACATGTTCAACTATGTCACCTTGTAAACAGGGAAAGTAGCATCAATGAGGACAGAAGCAATAAACATATGAGAGTATATAACTCCTGTTAGTGGTTTTACTACTGTTTTGAGAGCAGAATGACCTGTATTCTAAACTCCTGGTGAACAGGAACATTCCCAACTTTGGAAGCATAGACAGAGTTTACATTCAACAGCTTAATGCTTAATGTCTGGGGCTCAGGTATGTTAAGACCAAGAAGCTTGAAACGAGGGAGGGACAGACCTCAGTTTTACATTACTTCTTGGAGGATGAGAGAGGAAGAGATTTCTAGTGTTATGCATATTCTTTTCCTACCTATACAGAATATTTCTGCACACAACTCAAGTAAAACAGTTGCTGCCTTGATCGTTACTAATATTTTCCTTTACAGCGTATTTCCATAAACTGCTCCCTTTAACTGAACCTGCTAAATCTAGAATACAGTAATATTAGTACCCATGGAAGGAATACAGGGGAAAAAAAGCTCTAGTATTTTGCCTTACAAAAGTATTAAGCACATAAAAATGTATTTCTCTCACTGACTGACCATGCTTGGTTAGATGCAGAAATATTGGTATAGAAACTAAACATGTAGAAACCAACACCAAATGATAGATTTCCAAACAAAATGCTGGAGAACAGGTTTGTCCTGTCCTTGTTAAAGGATGGAAAAAGCTTTCAGAAGGTTCACTCTCAGCGGTAAAGCAGCAGCTATTTAACAGAAGCAGGTTTCTGAAGCATCTTAACAACTCTCACTGGTGACTTGTTACAGCTTACCACTGGTCCCTGCAGGTCCTGTACCCTGACAGGCAGAATGAAAAGATTCTCTAACGGGGCCACTGGCTGTCAGAAGCCACCAGCTGGCCTGCCAGGGCTTTGCAATCGCAGGGGCCAGCTGACAGTCTGGGTGTTGCTGACCATGCTGAGAAACGTGCCACCCAGCTGCTGTGTGGTCACGTCCATCTGGAGATCTCCAGCCAGACAAATCTCTGGGCCTGTCAGATCTCTTCAGCGAGCCTTGTTATGCAAATTCAATTACTCAAGTGTGCCCTATTACTGCTGGCTAACTGCTCCTAGAACCAATCTCACACTGACAGTCAGCTCACATTTTTACCCACCAAAAGTACCTCATTTATTCTTGCTCAACTATTCCCTTGTATCATTAAGGCAGAACAGACAGAGTCCATAGTACTGTAACCTCTCTGCAGTGGGTTACTATTCCTTGCAAAGAGCTTAGAGAGAAATTAATTTAAAAACATACAGCATCTAATCAAACATGAGTTAAAGCCGCACTATCTACATAATTTACCACCAGAAACAGGGATTATGAAACTTGGACAGAATTCTAGCTCATCTGATGAGTATTTTAAAAGGCAAACAAACCTGAAACTGCATATTCAAGAAAGCAGTGAATTCTGTTTTAGCAGTGAATTTGCTTTAAGACAGGGGTATAGGTAATGAAAAGCAAGATTTCTCATTTTATCTAGCATGCTGGTGTTTAGATTTGTTCAACTAGCCAGGCTGCTGCAGCATTAACCACCTACTTCTTTCACGGATTTATTTACTGAATCTAATTCAGATGTAGTCTGAGCTATTAGTAGTTTTCCCTAACACAAATATGAAGATTTTACTTGGAGAAATCATCATGCAAGTACATAGTGTAACAGAAAAGTCTGGTGAAGGTTTAGAAAGGAAAAGTTAAACATGGTACTGTTGATTTGCTCGGTATATAAATAAAAGTTTCCCCTCAAAACATCATTGTGAAATTGCACACCTTCATTTTGAGAAGTTATTCAGAAGCTAACATGAGAAACGTTAGCAGATAGCTAGCAGATAGCTAGAACAAACTAGTCTAAGTATATATAACTAGCATATTAAAACAAATATAAAATATTTGTGTTTTTCAAACCACCACCAAGCAAAGAAATGCTGTAAGTGAACAAGAACACTGGAGAGTTTCTAATGCAAAGAATGCAACTATAGAGAGTACAAGGCTACAACGTGGTTACTTAGCTAGCTCAATACACCACTGTGTTTTACAAGCGATTCTGGTCTTGGGGCAGATGATAACAAATCAAGCCAAGTCTCTCTAACCTACTTCTCTTTCCCTTCACAGGAATGAGGTTGTCTTTCTAAGTGTTGATTCACCTTTTCAACTCCTTTCAACAGTGAGTTTCGGTAAAGAGAAAAGGGTTGGGGGAGATTTACTTCAGAAACTCAAATTTACACTCAAAGGATTTTGTCTTCAAAAATGACTGCTAAACAAATTTAAGAAAAAAAAATCAGTGTTGGAAGACTGTGGGGAAAATATTAAGATGCATTCATAAGCCTGTGAGTTGATTAATGCCCAGGAACCTGAGTTGTTGCGAAGGACGATATGAGTCAAGCTTTGGGAGAAACTGGAAAAATGGCACAGCGCACAGTGCTGGCAGGATGCTTGGCATGAGCGAGGGAGATGGGAAGAAAGATATATTTGAGAGACAGGCATTGTTGTGTTAAGTCTTGAAAGGGAAAGACAGGCGATGCAGACAGAGATGAGAAACCAGGAAAATGATTCCACAAACGCATTTACAGCAGACTAAAAGAAATGAAGACTTTAGGTGAAAAATAATAGCAGGGAGACAAAGGATCATGAGAGGCCAAGGAGCAGTTAAAACATGCAATTTGCCAAGGCCTGAGATAACTAGGTCATGGACCATGGTCATACCAATAGTCTGGGAATCTTCTCAAACAAATCTAAGTGAAATGTCTGCAATATTTAAAACATGCACATAATTTACTAGAAAAAGAGAATCAAAAGTCAAATACGATAGTGGAACTGGAGTGTGAAAAAGAAAATTACTAGTGATGAGGAGGAACATAGCTGATTAAAACTGTACAGCAGAAAAACTTTTCTAAGATTGTAAAATGGTGGGAGGGAGATGGAAAAATGGTTTTGCAAAACAGAGAAAATGATCAAGAAAATAAGACCCATCTGCAAGTACACCAGAAAATGGATGTTTGAATTCGGATCAAAACTGTTACAGACAGAAAAACAGATTCTGAAATAGCTTCATGTTTATTTCTCATTTTTTAATAAAGGTACTCAGATTTAATTAAGCAAGGTAACTAAAGCAAAACCTTAATAGCCTTACTGAAGGATCCTATTAAATGGTGTAAACAACCCTAAAGAAGTCAGAAAGATTGCTATTCCCAAAGAAAATTATTTTTGATGAATCGGACAAGGGTAGATGGGAAAAAGCGCATAAGAAAAGTATAATGGAAATGCACACTATTGGCACATCTGGATTTAATTTAGGAACACTGCCTTTGAAGGAGCTTTAAGAGACTTATTCCTAATGAAGCCAAATATATTCTTGTGAAAATCAACTGAGGGATGTACATGGAAGTCACGTCTCACTCCCTATCCTCTCCTTCTTAAGGAGGTGGTGTGAAAAGGCACTTTCTAAAAAACATGGGAGACTAGGAAAGTCTGAGAGAATACCAATTCTAAAATGAGTTTTGTTCTACTTTCTATTCACAAAACCCACAGTATCCCTATTCAGGGATAAATTAGCACTCTGGGAAAATTCAGTTTCATTGAACTAACACCTTCCTGACGAAACAATATGGACAGCACTGATGACACCACCCTTGGGCTATGGGTGTCTGACAAAACCAAGTCAACTTTCCTGCAACATTTCTGTAACCATACGGCAAATACTGTCAGGCTGAGGCTATTCTCCATTTATGTGACATTAACATTTATTAATTACAAAGGAAGGACAGTTATATACATGGAAATTAAAGAAGCAATACTGATGCACATTCCATTGGCAAACAAGACATGGACAGATAACCCAAAGATTGGTATTTCAATAAAATGGAGCAAATCTAATGTCAGTGAACTCCATGACCTGAGATGTACCCTTAAGACAACAGGATCCCAACATTTGGTATTATCCAGTACAGATCCACCCTAACTATATCAGCTAGTAATTTCACTTTCTGTATTCCTTAGTTGCAGAACTGACAGCCCTATAGTTCAGTTTCTTGCTAAGAAAAAGGGCATAACTATTTTCCACCAAGAGAATAAATGGAAATATACATGGAGAAAAAGCTCCTTTTGTTGACTCACTCATTCCAATCTCTTGCTCCTACCAGCAGTAAGAAGAGGCGCGCTGCACAGGTCTTTATATACCATGCTATAAAAGCACTGTGGCTTTCCTCCCAAAATGCCAAAGAAATCAGAAAATTTGTTTGTGTAATTCTCATAGAAAGTTTTATTCCTGCATTATGCAGGATTCTGCATCGATGTTTCATATGAAACATCAGCTTTAAAGCTCACATAGTTCAAAGTTCTCATTAAAACTGGTTAAAGGTCTTAGTCTACACCACCCATACATAGAAAAACTCCAGAGCCAAGAAGAGGCAGGGGGTCTCTTTTTTTTTAATCTGAAAGGCTGAAATCCTACCTGAGAATAACATGACAATTATTTAATCTTAACCTCTGTCATTTCACAGATGGCTGATGCAGAAAGTACGAAAATGTACATGCCTCCTAGTTTTTTGTTTAATCATGTCTAATGAAGCTCTGGGTGTTCTTGGTAGATGTATATACTGATTTCTTTAATTTAATCCTAACGAGCTCCTGCCCTAAATGATAACTTATGTCAGTGTATTCATTTCATTGATGAATACTGCATTACATCAGAAAAAAGTTGAGTGTTGATTTTTATTTTTTTCCTCAGAATTTGGTTGAACGTCCCTTTAACATCATACCTTGAGAAAACCCAAACATGGATGGGTTCTTTATTCAGTCTACACTGTGCTAGTGTATACTTCCACCACAGCCTACTTTCAGAGATTTAATTTTAAAAAGGAAACTATTATTATTTTCACCCTTTACCTCTGTTTTAAATTCCATTTCAACAGTCTGAAAGTTTCCCTGTTTTAGCTGCATCCCTGTGAAAGCACTACAACCAGAATGTGGTAGCCGTAAAGCTGTGTAGCACATCACTCATTTCTATACTGGATTTACATTTTTATTTTTTCAGACCTGCTTCTCATATACTCTAACATTTATTTGTTTTATATGCTGATCAATATTCAACAGAAGCTTTCACTAATTAGCATGCAAGGAAATACAATGAGTGGCTTAAAAAAAACCAAATGTCTTAAGTGCATTCAGCTAATTCAAAATCAGGCAGCAATGAGTAGTTAATCAAGTGTTTTTTCCTTAGTGAGTACCAGTTTGTATTTATCAACACTGAACTGTATTTGACTCTGTGCTGCTTTATCTCGTATCTTAATTTGTTGCTTTACAATTTAATTGAATGTACTTTTGTCATCTTATCCCCCAAAAAAGCCGATGTATCTTGGTCTTTTCTACTCTCAAGTGACTGAAATAATTTTGAAGGACTTGCAGAACATGTAATTTTTCTTTTTCTTTCCAGATAACCAGCTCACAATGTGGATATGAAATTGAGAGAACTCTACCACCCATATCTCTAGATGCACACAGTGGCAGCAGGTAATGAAAGGTGCAGAACAGAAAGAAAAAGGTGGTTGTGGTATTCCTGGTCTGAAAACAGAGACAGATCTCAGGGAGATTAGAGAAAGAATCCTCTCATTAGATCAGAATCGGTTCACTTGGGGCCACTGACACTGATTAAAGGGCATTTTAAAGGGTTAAAAGAGCAATGCTTATGCCTAGCAAGAGCTTCCATTCATCTGAGCTGGCAGAAAACATTTGGTGCTCTCCTTTTGTAACAATTCACTTTGGCTACCCAGCCTGTTGCAACCCGGTCACTTATTGATGTCAGCCAGGGTTTTTCCTGGGCTCCCTGGAATACTGTTGAGAGAGGAGAGACCCTTCAGACTGAAGCTGCCTTTCGCGTGGTGTTGGGATCCTTTCAACAGCAGCTGCTGGGGATCTGCTGTACCTCTCTCACATTCCTAGCAATCACCATGCTTCTTCTCAGAGCCTATTCTCATAAAGGAATTAAAAATGGACCCAATGTATACACAAGCATCAAAAGCAGACATCAAATGGGCCCAGAAGAAGAGGATGTATGTGTGGACTCAAATGCAAATTTCAATATTTAATCTGGTGCAAAATAACCAGCTCATCTGCTTTTCCCTTTTTTTCCCCTTCTATCAAAACACAAGCCAAAGGAAGAAGATAACAAAGTGGGAACACGAGTGTTCATTGCCTCAGCTCATTACGAGCAGAGTGCTGAATGTTTTCTGTGAGAACCATTCCTTTATGTACGTGAGATTAATAATGGAGTTTGTAAGGTCATTCTTCAGCAATTTTCAAGTTCTCTGAAAACTGAAGTGGTCAAGTCAGAACTATAATCAAGGCAGAAACAGAAGGATGTCTATGACAAGTGTTCACCTTGTAAAGACACTATGACAAGTAATTTATTCCAAAACAGATGGGAGCCGTTATTTCCATATAGCAAGCTTCCATCCCACTCACACCAAACTCCACAAATACAGTAAACGTGCAAGATTTTACCACAAGTGATCCAAGCAAAAGAATAAATAATAAACACTTCCCCATATTTCACAGAACTTGCCAAAAGATGAAGAAAAGAGAAACAAATAACTGCAGATGGACACAGCCTAACAGAGGCACCTGTAAAGTGGTGGCATGGACAAAAATTATTTGGACAATGTAATTAAGAAAACCAAGCCAAATTTTACAATGACTGCCCCCACACACAGACAAATCTCTAATATGCAAAAGGATCAGGAGCTGCTCCCTCCTTTAGCATTAGGTGAACACCCAGGGAAAGATTTTTTTTTTTCTTCACCACAATTTTCTCCATAAAATTTGATATTTACATTTACCTCACACTGATGTAAAAAGAACATTTTAAAAGACTAAAACACAGGGTACAAGAGCATTTATTACAGGTATATCTCTGCATATTATTCTGAGGATACAGGTTGTATTACAGCAACAAGTATCCAATAAAAATGCACTTCAATGATGCAGATCTGCCTGATGAAATTCTGAACTTGGTTATTTTTGTCTCAAACTTTTATTTGTATAATTCTGACATGACAATAGTGCACTACTACTGCTGCTTTATTACTTTGTGAAAGAAAGTCTGGGCAAAAAATACACAAGTTCACTCTGTACACAGATTTTCTTTCAGCTCCGCCCTTTGGTTTTACATTTAAATATTAAGTATCAAGACTGGGTAATAAAAAACTCCATAATCATACTGCATTATTTTCCATTTTTTAAGCCTCGTATCACTGCCACCAGATTTCTGCTTTGAGCATGACTACATCTACACTTCATGCCAAACAAGCCAACTGCAAGGCAAGTTAACTCACGTACTCAAAATGTAGAACCAGTAAAAGTTCATGCTCCTTTTTACAGCTAATTCAGGAATTAAGTAGCACCAAAGTCTGGTATGTAAGCACAACTTGTCACTACCAATAAAGCAATCAACACAAAATGCATTTAGTTTCCTTCTGAAAAGAATTATCTTGAGAAAATTTAAATTCTTATTAAGACATAAACTGCAGAAGAACAGACATCCAGGGAGGGACATGGGAGCATCCTTGGGAGCAAGTCGCATGATTATTACCTTGTTGAAAAAAGGACAAATGATACCTCACCCAGTTGTGAGGCTGATACCAATCATGAAAACATCCTTTCAGTGTTCTCTGGAACAACAATTCCTTCAAACAGTCTCATATGAAAAAATGTTTACGCTAACTAAACCCATGAAATTGTGAGTCAGCATTTATTTTTCCTGTTTGAGAAAAATCTACAAGCCACACTTCCCTCTGCATGGTTGCTTTGGCCAAACAGGCTGTTAACTGAAATTTGTATTTCAACCATTTAATGGGCAGAGTTAAGTAGGAAGATTTAAGTGAGGCCACTACCAATATACTTCCCAATACTGACAAGCTGTATCATCTTTATGACAAAGGCAACTCTTAATTTCTCCACTGCTCCCAGCATCTGCTACTGAACTTTGATGAATATTAGAAAAGAAGCTAAGAGTCACAGTACCTACAAGCAAGGAGATAATCATGGAAAAAAATCTGCGATATCAGGAAAAAAAGATGACAAACTACAGAGACAGCTTGAAGCAGATTTACAAATAGGAGACTGAGAGGAGAAAAATGCAGTCACAGTGAGACCCAGGAGACCCAAGCCACAAATAGGAGACCCAAGGAGAGAGATTTATATTATAGGAAGTTTTTCTTGCCTGGGTGAAGCACTTTCCCTTGAAACACTTCACTGGATGAAATTAAGAGGACGCCATATGGCCACCTGGTCAAGGCAAGGAGAGTGGGCCAACAGAGGGCTATCATTAAAGAGGTCAAGAGACACTTACAATTAAACCATCAAAGCAATAGCTATACCACAGATAAGATAACCCAGTAGGTAAAAAAAAGAAAAGGAAAAAAAAAAGATGGTGGATCAGAGAATTTAATCTTGTGGAATGACAGGCAGGAACTTTTTAGTCACAATTTTCAATCACACTAGATAAAGAAAGCTTCCCTCTGGCCCCTTGAATGGCTTCTTTGCAATTTGCTTTGCCACATGCTACAAGCAGTTTTTCTACTTTGACTGTTTCTACTCTGCTGTAGGGTACAGCCAGCTGCATCAGTTTCCAAGCAAAATTAAATCCTACAGCAGGCTCATCTTGACTTCAAAGCAGGGAGCACTGTATTAAAATTTCTTGATTTCTTGACACTTACTGTCCTGGTTTCGGCAGGGACAGAGTTAATTTTCTTTCTAGCAGCTGGTGTAGTGCTGCATTTGGGATTTAGGATGAGAGCAATGCTGATAACACAGATGTTTTTAGTTGTTGCCAAGCAGTCAGGGACTTTTCAGCTTCTCGTGGTACCCTGCTATAAGAAGGTGGGGGGCACCCAGGAAGCTGGGAGGGGACACAGCCAGGACAGGTGACCCAAACCATCCAAAGAGGCTATTCCATACCATGCTCAGCATAAGGGGGGAGGCTGGCGCGGGAGGAGTGTATGGCTTCAGGATGCGTGGTTTGAGGATGGTCCAGCTTCAGGATGGCTCTCAGCTGTATGGTCTGAGTTGTGAAGTTTGGTGAGAAACTGCATTATGTGTCACCAGTTTTGTACATTTTGCTATAAAGTCCAGTTGTTGTTGTTTCTCCCTCCCTTTGCCATCCCAGAAAACCGTCCTTATCCCAACCCGTGAGGTTTGTCTTTTCTTCCCCACCCAGCTCCATTTTCCCCCTGGGCAGGGGAAGCAAGGGCTGCATGGTCCTCAGCTGCCAGCTGGGGCAAAACTACAACAAATACACTCCCTTTTAAGGTTCTGCTGAATGAGCAGACTGTGGGTCATAGGTTTGGCATAGCAGTACCACACAATGAACCGCGTGCCAGTCTCCTGCAATGCTCTCCAAACCTTTACTACAACAGGCCCACCATAATGGTAGTTTGATACTACTTCTTTCAGTAGAGCAGCAATGTCCTCCCATTTGTCCTCTCACCCTATTGTCCTGTTCATGTTGATGTTTTGCTCTAGCTGTATTAGCTGAGGCACCTAGTCAAAAGAATAGCTGCTCTGGCCAGGTCTTTGGAAGCCACACTGGAAACTAACAATTGCAGCAAGTGCAAGAAGATAATAATCCTTAGGATAAATGCTCTCCTGCACTCCTAGCAAGGACAGAGATGGAAATGGAAATGGACATTTTATTAATTATCTATTTCCCTTTGTTCTTGAGAGCAGCATTACAAATCTGTCCTCATACTGAATCCGTTTCTCTCGTGCTTAATGACTCAAAGTTGCTAGTGCCAGTCTTGGTGATAAGGCAGAGCTACTGCCAAAAATGGAACCCACAGAAGCATTTCTATAAACATCTCCCCAGCCACCAGAGAAAGGAGTAGAGGAACTTTGATAAAGTCCCCTTAGCTCCCACAGTAAAATTGTACGACTTACACAAAGAAGGGTGCTTGTGCTCCAGGTACTCTGGAGATGCTGCTAAAGCTCAGGTACCAGTACTGGAGGTTATGTCAGGAGGAACAAATTGAAATAGTCCTTAAGATTCATCACTGCAGTGAGTCACAGCATTCACCCAGGCAGTACTTCTCCAGAAAGAGTTTCAAACCCCCAAAGCAAGGTTTTCTTTGCTGGAAACTCCTACAGTAATCTCTGCATCTATGCATAGCACTGACTATATTAAACTGAAGGGGCATAAAGGCTCCTTCCTACAAATCTGCTGGGGAGATTATTTCCCATGAGAACAAGCTGTACTGATGTCGTCAAACAAGACAGACATCAACTCTTTTCATCACAAGGTACAAGAAACCACCTATCTCTATGATCTGTACTTTAACTCTGGAGTTGGAGAGGGTCCATGAATTTAACCCTTACCTCCTGCTATTCTCTGGCCTTTTCAGTGAACAATAAAGCAGTAACCATTTATATAGGATGTTAAATGTCATTCTCTAAAGCTCTCGCACAAACGGTATTTATGATCTGTAGGAAGTCAACGAAACAGCATAGGCTGAAGCACCAGGAGTATGTGGAGGGAAGCATCAGAACTGCATTTTCTTTATAGTTTTCCTTGACAGTCACCCATATTTCTCAAAGTTAAAAGGAGGCAAACCAGAATCAGTGCTCAAATGAAAAACAGCTGACTGAAAATAAATGCCACAAGCAACAAGTATTTATAGTCATCAAAATATGGAAATGATCTGAAGGACCTGCACTCCATGGCATGAGTGCAGTGAAGGAGACAAGTAAAGCAGAGTATCAGAGCTACCAAATCCGGCCAAATATACACACACAACATGTGACTAGCCAGAACTCTTCCTGTCTACTGGGCTTTGGATACACTGTGGTAACACACAGCAGAGCAAAATTGGGCCAGAGGTCCCATGTCACAGAAGTGAGGTGGTGTCAAAGAAAGACAAAGGTTCAGCAGAGCCACAGAAAAATATCCCTACCACACAGCACAATACAGAAACCAACACCCAAACATACTTTAAAAATTACTAGCATCAGACACTGTGAGGAAACATACCCACTCCTCTCCCAACAGAACCCCACTACACTAGTTCCTCATTGACCTGAAGTGAGGAATCTTTACCATTTTTTCTAATCCTAATTGTGGATCTGGCTAGCCAAGAGACATCCCCTTCCACTGATAAATACAGCCTCCAACAAATACCATCTACCATATTCATCTATCAATGGCAGATATATGTACACAAGGTATAGAAACTGTACAGCACTCACTCCAGAGTATGGGTTTCAATCCTGTGAAAAGAAAATTAACTCGCCCAGTAACTACAATGCATTGAGCTAAAATAGTGTGGTTTTCCCCACATACAAATACAAATAAAAGCTTATAAACTAAGTGAGCTTCAAATGAAGACATTAATTGTATTATCTGCTTTAAAAGTAACACAGAAACAGCTCAGTTATTATGGCAATGGACAGAGAAGCTCTGTAACACCGAAATTTATGCGAAAGGATTTACAGCTCATGTATTGCTCACAGCCAGATAAACGGCTTGACTATCTGACCTGTAGCAAAATACATTGGTACTGCTGGTAAGACTGATAAAGCATACATGTGTGCTGCAGACAGTGCTTCTGCTAGGCAATTTTCAAAATAGGTTCTTAGAATCTTTTAACTCTAGTTCAGTCAGAAATTAACAGAAATTATTTTCTGAGACCCTCTTAGAAGTGTATGCAGACATAATTTAAAAAAAAACCCAAAACAATTAACTAACTTTGATGCACCAGTTCATGAGAAATAGTAATTCCTTTGTTAATCCATTCCCAGAATGCCATAAGATCAAAGATTCAATTTCAATAGCTTGCTTGCATTCTGTCAGGCCTCCAGGACAGTGTTTTTGCTTTATCTGGCCACTTAGTATCTTCTAACAGTCAAAAGGGTCTTCAACAGAAGTTATTATGTATTTCCACATCATACTGGCAGCATGGCATGGCCCTTTCCTTTAACTATCACCTATAATTAGGTGAAAAGCCTTACCTAGTAACACAATTTGATCTTATTACACTTGCTGCCAGACAGCAAAAAACCAAAAATGTAGCAAACTAAATTTCTAGGGACAGATGACAGAGCATATTTCTTAATATTTTCCTGTTAAGAGGGTTACTGAAGTATCCCTCAACATATGTAAAAATGTGGTCACAGTGCCATAAATTCAGTATGTGGGAAGTGTTGGTACTAATTACTGGTATAGAGCCTTGACATTAGACATTGCAAAACCCAAGCATCAACTAGACTAACTCTTTGACAGAAAGAGATAATTATTAGGCTTCCACTGTTAAGGAATTCCCAGGACTTAATGTTAGCACACAAAAAATACTCAATCAAAGAACAGAAGCTTTTTTTTCATTGTGATAAAATGACCCATTTCCAAGAAAAAGACTGCATGTGACCAGACAATAAAAGACCCACTTAACTACTTTTTCATGGGTCTCCTATCGATCTCCTAATCATATAATAATTTTTCATTTTTGCAGAAGTATCCAAGGAGGTGACTGACTAAATATGTCAACAGTTTCCTGAATATTTAGAAAAAGCTGCATATTTAGAAAAAGAACTATACATTGCCTATTTGCTTTCCTTTTGGCTTTGTCACTATCTATCTAGGCAAAGCCAAGCCACCAAATTTCTGAATGAATCCATGCAGTGAAAACCACATGCTCAAAGAAATGATGGGATCATGTATCAACTTGTCTGGAGTCTGGATCCCAAACAACTTGACATGCAAACCCTATTTTCAAAACTGCTTAGATGATGAGAATCTGAAGTCCATCTACATGTGCCTTTGGATCACTGATACTGTCTAATATGTTAAGACCAATTTTGAGACTCAGAGCTGTTATGTTTAAAATTCCAACAACATCCTCTCTGTGCACTGTGAGCTGGGGAGCTGCTTTGGCAGGGGGGTTGGACCCGATGATATCTCGAGGTCCCTTCAAACCCCTACGATTCTGTGATTCTGTGATCTCTAAGGCACAGTGTTCATAAAGGAAGAACATAAGTTTCAAATCTGTCACGCCTCAAAAATACCAGGACTGACTAGAAAAGCATACACACAAAACAGGTTTTCATTCCTCCATGTACTTCTTTTCACTAGCATTTTTGGCATATGACTCTGGCATTTGTATTTGACTTCTGCACATGGGCTACAAAACCTCACTGCTGTGAGGAGAGCATGACACTGGACAACCTGGTTAATCAGAGGGGGCAGTGAAATCTCCATCCTTGAAGGACGTGGCATGAAAAAGCCAGAGCCTACCTCATCCAATCTTGGCAACAGTCTTTCTTCAAAACCAGCCCTGTGGCAATGAGTTTCCTATAGTCTAGCAGTATGGATGAAAAACATTTTTGGGGTTGATTTTTAACTAAGAATGAATTGATTTTTAAGTCAAATGTTATAAAACTTGGCACTGTTAAAGTGTTCATGCTATGTTTAGAACACCACCACCCTCACTCTACACAATCTGTGGAACAAAGGGCTATTATAACAACGTAAATTTTGCAAAAAAAATGGTATTTTTTCCACTCTCTGTTCATATTCATCTGAGTTTTCTATAATACTATACATTATAAATATAAACAACATGTTATTTATATACACATAATTTCAAAGTTATCTCAGTCTCATGAGGCTTTGCAGTGTTGTAACTTTTAACCATTATGTTATTTTACACAGATACAAAATTTGAGTTCACAACATAATGAAGTTACTGACAAACTGAAAATCTATCAATCCTCCTTTCTATAAAATTGTTATAGTTGCAACAAAAATTATTTCTCTGGATAATCATTAATGCAACAGAAATAATTCAGCAAGAAGTGAAGGTACACTACCACAATTACTGTCATTTTATGGCTTTAATACATATTTGTATGGAGGGCTGAATGCAGTAAACACATCAGAGAATATCTTATTACCCAATAACGCGCACAGCCAGCTACCTCATTGGCATTATAAAATGGTTATTTTAGGTTCTTGTTGTTGTAAGGAAATTTTACACTTTTTGTTGTTCATTTTATTGGGTCATTTCTGATATGTAAGGTAGGGCACTGTGAGATAAGAGGAAAGAATACGGATATAAAGGCACACACGCACACTATTTAACATGTCCTACCTACCAGCACCTAAAAAGTATATAGTGCATCGGTGAGAACTTTAAACAGTTTATGTCCACTATTACTTGCTTGGAACATAATTTCTGAAGTCATTTAAAAAAGTCAAATTAGGAATAAACAATGGTGTACTTAAAATTTCAAGATCAAATTTTCTCAGCTTACTGGTTGTCACCTTATTTAGTAGGTGTTTTATTTTTAAGAAAATAAACCCAGTCCAAACGTATTTCTATCAGCCACACTGTACACAAGCCATCAAAGGACAGAAACCCATCCTTTTCCAGGATGTGCATTAGTCCTCCAAGAGAGGAAACCCCTTGCCTTTGCTCTAATGAGTATTTTATTTTATTTTCTAGTTTTTCAACAGAGTAATAATCTGAAACAGACAAGCAAATGAGTAACACAGACACAAAAAGATGCTCTTTGACACCCCTCTTTCTCATCAAACGAAGCAGGTCACAACAAGACCATAAAAGAATCAGGAATTTATATTTTGGCTACTCCTGAATAGTTTTCACTCCAATATCCATGTTCCACTCACATTCAATACACTTTCTTCACAAACACTCCAGCCTACACCCCACTTCCCCACAGAATAGCTTTTCTTATTAGATTTACTCAGTGTTCTGGGAGAGAGAAGTTCTGTGATTGCGTTGCACTTTATCCAGGCAGGCACAGCCCTGAGCAAATGTACGGGAAAGTGTAACTACAGGAGAAAGACTTCTGAAATGAGTAACAGGACTAACCTTTGAAAAGCTACTACACTTCTTGAAGGCACTGCTCCTAACTGTTCTCAGTCCTGGTCTACTCTCCAACATACACTAGCTGTGAATTCTGCTTCTAAAACAGATCATGCAGGTTTCAGTTCTGAAACTCGATGGGGCTTCTAAGGTTTTACCTTAATAATCTCTTTATTTACCTATTTTACACCCAGTTTACGAAATGGTAATTCTCTAATCCCAGAAATTGATGAAAGCAACAGTCCCAAGCATCTACTTCTAAAGCTTAAGGGTATTTTCTACAGAAACAGGTTTAATTTTGTCCTGTTAATTTTCACTACAAATCTGAGGGTCTTTGGGAATATGCAGAGACTTCTTTTTTTCCCTTAGAAAAGACTTTTCTGTACTATTTGACATTTCATGTATGGTTAAACCAAAATATTACTGGGAACATAAACTGCAAAAAGCCATTTGCATAGCCACATCCTTCGTATCCATGTAGATCTATCTTAAAACCCCACAACTTTTGGCAATAAAGTAGCCAAACACTTTTCAGATTTTCTAAGACCACATGCTGCATATTTAAGCATTTCCATTTTTTACTGACCCAAGCCAAAAACATTTACAAACAGAAGGAAGAAAAAAAATCAGAAGTGTCTATGTAGGAAATAACTCTTGTAAAGTTCAAAACAGTAAGTATACAAATACTATAAAATCCAGCCACTCTAAAATGACTGTAGCTGTAACTGATTATAATAATTAAACGTTCCCATTATACACTTTTATTGAATTTTCTATTTTAAAAAATGTTTTTCAAACCACTTTAAAAATGGGTAAAATAATACACAACATTGCCATCGTTTTAACACAATATGCATACACATACATGCTACGCCAAATGAAAAGTCAAAGAAAATTCTGGTTTCTGAAGTGATTAAATAACATTTTACTACTTTGTTCTTCTCCTTTCTCCCCCCACTCTCCAATTTTTATCCAGCTAGCTCAAGCAATGCATTGGATCTTTAAGAGATGCTATTATTGTATTATTTTTTTCCCCTTTATGCAGACGTTCTTGTTTTTCAGCTCTGTGCTGTGAATCCCACAGCAGCTCTCAGCAGCAGCGGTGTCATACTGAAGTGAACCGACAGACAAGGAATCAAAACTGAGTTATGGTTAAACAGATCTATAAGCAAACCACTTCAACTTACAGGGATTCTTTCCTCAGCAACCATTATTTTTAATGAGGCTGGTTTACTTTGGGAATCTTGGCAAAAAACAGTCATTTACTCCAGTCCTAGAGCAACGACTGCAAACTGGGCAAACATAAAGATTACATGCAATGTAAAATCTGCATGTGCATATCATTACACACAAAAACCCCCATGATGTGCTGGGAAAGAGGCCTGTCAAGCTATTGTGTTTGTTAATGAAAAGAACAGTTTTATTCCGAACCAGTCTACTGTATCAGATTTGATAGAACAAGTGTTAACTAAACGTCCTGCTTAAAAGCTTTGATGAGAAAATCTAACACGTTAAACCAAGAAACAGTTCAAGGACAGCAGGAGGCAATTCCAGAACACAGGCACAATCTATAAAGGCAAACTACCACAGCTTTTTGATGTTAAGTAAGTAGCAATATCAGTATACAACAAAGCTTAGAGGCAGACTGTTGTATCAAGTTTAAAAGTTTAATATCCAGGGTCAAAAGCCTCAATTACCTATTCTACTACTACCTTTATTAGTGAAGAAATCAATGTTAAAGTATGATTTGCTGAAAGCACTACCTAAATTATCACAAGGGGTTTTTCTTACTCCATTAGTATCTGAATTCTTAGTATTTCAGTTGTGCTGCATCTCAGATACTCAGACTACAGCAGAACATGGATATTTGGACTTCAACAAGGTGGGAGGTCAGAGACACTTTGAAAACATATACATTTCTTACAATGGGTTATGCCCATTAAATGGCCTAAGAAAAAGGGCAATGGCACAAGAGGAGTGACAGTAAAACTGCAGATAAATTACTGCAGTAGCACTTAAAATTATTCTGTTTCAGAGGAAAACATAAAAGTACACATTCGGAAAAATACAAAACTGGGGAAAAAAAATCCCTCCTTACTCATGCTAGAGATTTCCTATGTTCTTTACTGTATTAAGTTTGTCAAAAAGCCCACACAACACATTAATAGCTATTTAATAATTTAGTTAATTGGTGAAACGTGATTTTCCAGCTATTTTTCACGTGTGTGTTCTTTCTTTTGTCCATTTATAAAAGAATATGAATACTATGAATAATTGGTAATTGGAAACGGATGAAGGCAAAAGTGGAAGAAAAAACCAACTTCATAACTGTACTTTTTAATCTTTATTTTGAATATAGCAAGATACCTTTGCACTCGATACAGGAAACCACGTGGATTACTCTGTATCTGTATGCCTGTCCGCTCCACGGCTTTTAAGAAATTATTCTGACCTTCACATTGGATGAATCTAAGCTCATTCATTAAGTTTAAACAGGGACATAATTCTGTTGCTATCAACTCACCAAAGCAAAAACATTTTGCCAATATCCTGACATGGCAAGTTTAACACCTTTTACATTTTGTAAAAAAAATCTAGAATTAAATCACTTCGATTTTTTCCCCAAAAAATCATTATCAGAATTCTAAATTAAACCGTAAAAGTTAGAGAAAATTAACAGGGTGGAGGGGAAAAACGTCTTTTCTACAAATCTTTATAAATTATCAGTTGGCTCTTCTGAGCAGGCTGGGCTGCAATGCCACCTGGTGGCCTAGAAAAAATAAAAGGATTCTGTTTGAACAGTGCTTAATGGCTTGGAAAATATGCAATATTCTATAAAAATACCAAACATGGCAACTATGTTTAAGTTAATCATTTGCATTTCTTAGCTAACAAGTCTTTTTTCATTCTGCTGCTCCCAGTGTGCAGTATTTTAAGTTTTAAAGTTCATGGGTCCAGATCTAACCTCAGCTAGAATTTTACAATTGTTTTCAATTGTGAGTTGAACTTGCCGATGAGTATATTAGACTGTAAACAGTTGTGCATATACACACAGAGTATAATTTGCACAATTAATGCCAAAAGTTTATTTTTTCCCCATTTGAGAAAAATCAAATACAGCAGAAGTCTAAAAGGAGGGTTACTGAAATGCTTTGTAAAATTACACTGTATAATTAATTCCATAGTAAGAACGTTTTTATGGTGTGTGTTGGTGACCTTTTATTACCATCAAGTTCACAATGCTGGTGGGCTGCCTTTTAATCCCTCCGCAGACAAAGGCCCTAAATAAACACAGATCCCTTCCTGGGAAAAAGTCCTCTCTGGTTAAATGGTAAGGAAATGAGTAAATCATTAGTAATCTTTAAAGCCAAAGCTATAAACTCAAGTTACCTTAAGTTAAAATGAAAGTGTCCTGCAAGAGTTTCAAAGTTCTGTCACAGATAGAAATCTCCAGCTCTTGACTCCAGACTAGGCGCCAGCTGATAAACAAACAATTTAAGTCAAGAGCTGGAGAATTCCCAGCTTTTTCATTTAATGGCTTTGGCCAAGAGTATTTATTGCCTCCAGTTTTATTCTCACTTAGCTCTAAGAGGAAATTTAAACTCATCATTATCTTAAAGCCCCATATGGGCCACAGTCAGCTCACCTGATAGAGCTCCTTTTACTCTGCGCAAGTTCTACTCCCTGCTAGAAGTGATGTAATAGTGTAAACTAATTAAATGTAGTTTTAGGCTGACTTTTTAATAGGCTAAATAAATTTTGTTCAATATGGTTTATATTCCCACTTGGGGCAGTAATGATTCCAAAAAGTTTAACTTTACAGTTTCCAGTCTAAACTACTAGTAGTTTACTCCATAAAGGACAACTGAAACAAACAAATGAACAAACAAACAAAGAGTCTTCAGAACAAGAACATCCAACTGTTAAAAGCAACTACATTGGAAAATCTTTGCCATGAACTGATTCATAGGCACCAAAAAGTACAAAGAATTGTGGAAAAGCAGACTACATAACAATTGCAATACTTTAAACAAAACATTTCTGTAATGCAAGGCCATACACGTAATTACAATTCAGTGCTTAGTACTTGTTATGGTTTTATAATGAAAATAAACTGGACTATGGAGATGGAAATTGGATATTAACTAAGGATCTGTGTTTAAGATACGGTGTGGAATGTGGTGGGCAGCAACACTGAAATATTTTATCCTAACTCAATGGGAAGATATCATCCTGTGCCTCAGATGCCACCTTCTTTCTGCTTTTGTTCTAGAAGTACACACATGGGCGAAGGCTAGAGTTTTTTAATACGGATTCTAATGCTTAGCTTAAGAAATCCATCACGATTTAGATTCAACACTTGCCATCTCATCACAGGCATCTCCCCCCTAATAAAACACATATATATATCTCAATAATTTAGAATCTATTCACTTAAGAAATCAATTTTACAACCATCAGGGACGAAGAACTGTGCTTAGCAAAAAGTCTGACTACCATTCCTAATGGGTTTATAGAGCTCAAACTTGAAACCAGTTCCCCTCCCACCCAGTCCCCTCCCCGCAAAATACTTTCCTAACCTGACTTGGCTGAAAAAGCCAATTAATTGTTCCAGTGTCTGCCAAGACTTCTTATTCCTTTAAAAATGCGGATAGCGTTTGAGACAGCTGGCTATTCCAAACCCAGGTAACACCCCTAAATGTAGAAAGAATGAGGGAACATGAATTATGATTAGCATTTTAAATGGATTGGTAATGAAACAGACAGACAGATACCTTAAAGGCACTATATTTCCAGTATATGTTATTTTAAAAGAAAAACACTGTACCTAGATGTCTCTGCTCTTCCACAGAGTATATGGAAGCAGTTTAATGCAAATTGCATTAAAATATGTGGAACTGTTTTTTCTGTCTCTGTTCACACACACTCACCCCCCCAAACCACCAAGTGACAGACAAGACCCTGCCCGAGCCATTGCAATCCCTACAGAAACTAGTCACTGTAGGTCAAGTTAAGGTCATTGCAAGGCAGAGAAAAGAAACCCTTATCACAGTTGTATACCAAGTATCTGCCTTAGTGTTTCATGAAGAACTGCAAATTAAATCCTTATTTACTTTTCTGCAAGAATAAGAGCTCTAAAAGATATTACAATACTAGGGGAAAAAAAAAGTCCATTAAACTCATATTGCAACATCTCATGAAGAAGGTCACAGTATGAACTTCCTGGCTGACTGAGCTGTATGTGGAGTCAATGGAAAGAAGGAGAAAATAAAAACCTCAGATATTAATAGTTAGTAACTAAAATGTAATTAATACAGGGTTATACTGTATCACAGAATCACATTGTATCATTGAAATAGTACAAATTCTCTCCATAATCTCTTACATTTTAGAAGGGGCAGCAGTAATTTATTTCTCTTGGAAGCATTTCTACTATAATCAATTGAAAACTGGTACCACATTCATTGTATGTCTTTCCTGCAACTCTAGTTTGAAGTGACAGGTTGTATCTTTGGACTTAACAGGAACACCCACATGTAATATATTTTGTGCACTTTTGAAAACTCTTCTACAGTGAACACGCAGACTAAAACACAGGTGAGTCAAAATTGATAATTTCTAAATATTGGGGAAAATTACAGAAGTTTCCACAAATAAATGAAAATTAACAGAAGAAAATCAGGGACCTTTTTCTGGGGGGGTGGAGCATGTTTATATCTTTCTAGACTTTCTTTTGTTTGCTTTTTAAAGTAATGAAAAATGTTGAGTGCAACACTTACAAATAGGGCATTCGCACCTGAACTGTGACTTCTCCAGCCTGATTTCCCCCCTCTCCACACTGAATTTCCATGCCATTTATTTAAATACATTAAAACTATGGAGTTCTATCTCATCACAGTGAGTACTTAATCATAGTGACAATTCCATTTGTTGGCTTTTATAGGAACTATCTGATTAAAGATAGTAGCTCAGTAGTATAAAATAAACAGATTACCCCACAGACACTTAACAGAAATTGAAGACACAATGCTTCAACCTGCACTAAATTCCTGTTGAAATGGATACTTAAGTAGATGCTTAAGTGTTTTATGCTGAATTGGAAGTCTATTAAGGTACTTCAAATGACTTCCTTTCCCTTGACTGCATAATTTAAATTTCTTGATCTTTAGCAATAAAGGGATACCAGTCAAAATGTTATTAAAATTAAAGTTTTGACAGTGATAAACTAAAAATTTGTCATGTGACATTTACTATTTCTATAAGCTTCTGTGTCCAGGGTCCAAAGCTGAAAACAGCAGGTTTTAATATATACTTCAGTTTTAACCTTCAGTGTTAACTAAAAATAAACTAATAAAATTTAACACAAGTTCTCTCTAAAACACTGAAGATTTGGAATATCTGACCTATGAATTCATTAACATCTGGAATTAGGGGGAAAAAAAGGCAAGATGGAGAACACCTTCAAATGCTTTAATGGGATACAGTACTCCACAATTCAATAAACTGGTATCTGCTTCCACAGTTAGTTATACTTGTGTTTCCCTTCTGCCTCTTGTCAATAAAACAGAAGACAAAATAAAAAAAGGCAGTTTTATTACTTGTTTGTCCAGTCATCAGTCTGCATGAAGTACCTGAAAATAGAAAACCCCCAAAATCTTGAGCACACAATAAGTTGCCAAACCACATATCCTCTCCACACTTTGTTTTCCATCCAGTAGCTTTTTATTGTAATTCAATAGCAAAGGGGGGAAAAAAAGCTATTGTACTTTACTGCTTCTTGTGCAGCGTGATGAAAGAACTGACTCAGAAACTTGTTTTCTGTTTTCAGCTGTATTATTTGGTCTAATAAAAGCTTCTACCTCTCTACACAATTTAGCTTCTTTGTATTCTTAAAGCACAATGTAAAGAACACTGGTACTGTGTTACTATGATTAGTACTGAAACATTACAGATAGTATTATTCGTGTGGCAAAAACTTAATTTGCATAATAATACAGCACTATGGCAAGAATTTATGACAAAAAAAAAAGAACTGACATTCCTTTGTGGTTCAGCATTCAGGAGCAAGGGAAAATGGCAACTCACACTACTTTTAGACTCCGAGGATTACTGCACCCAAGGAGTAATTTACACACATCCCACAAGAAATGGCAGAGCCATAGGAAATGCCACTCTTAACCACATCGGGTTACATTTGACTGACAACTGCATTCGGGCTGTCTTTATCCAATTAAGCTCCATCTGTTCCTCGGTTGGACTGGCTGGCTTGAGGCCTCTCAGCAGAACATCCACTGTATGTTATTGCATCCACTCCCCTAAAACCTTTCACTGCCAGAAGCCAGGAGATACTTCCTCAAAGCATGACAGTGGGTAGGGGCAGGTGACATGGATGGGAGCGGATGTGTGGCACGTGAACAACCTGAAAAACCATGGGTTTAGTAACTTTGACACATCCAAGGAAGGGTTAAATACCTACAAAGTAAAGTAAAACCCAGCATTTTTCTTTCATTATATAGTCTGACCAAAAAAGCTTCTGAAACCAAAATTAAATACTGTGTTCCCTTCCACTCCCCAACATACACACTCTAAAATAAATAATGGCCAAACTGATTTAAATGGAATTCTGTAGAAGAATTTGTGCTTGGATGAAAATGGCACATTTGAGCCTGAAGCAAAAGTAAAACCACCAAGTTATAAACCTCTCAAAGGGAAGGTTTATAATGGAAATGCCAACAGACCCTTAACTATAGTGGAGCTGTTAGGTGCCAACATATAAATAAATTTAGTTTTTGTGGTCACTTACGATAAATTAGATACAGTGCAAGTGGAAACAGTAGGGTTCTGATTCAGTAAACAGTAACGGCCAAGAGTGCATGTTTGCATTTTTAGACAAGTATAGCATAGATTTGATGCTGGCTCTGAAACGGAGTCTATAAGGGTCGTTTGGACTTTTTAAAGTAGTAAGCAAGCCATATTCTGAATTCTTGAGGGCCTGTAAAATAAAAACTCCTTAACAAGCTTTGCTGCCTACTGTTTCAATCTTCTAAGAATCCTTTAACCAAGTTTCCAAAAAAAATATGCTCGATTCAAGATTGGTCTAATTGTCTACCAAGGAAAACAAAACACTAACCAAGGGCACATACCCACATTTAGTGTTAAGAATTACAAAGCACACTAATACTGTGGGAAAAAAGTGCCAGTAACTAAACAGTAACAGATTAATCACCTTCTTTATTAGGTGTGTCAGTGGCTACACCACTAATAGAAATGCCTTCCTATAGTCCAGTTTGTTCTAGCACAGGACTGATAAATAAATGTGATCAGGTATGTTCATTTTGGCCCTGGGATGTATTTATCACATTGTTTCACAGCAGTCAAGCCCCACGCCTTAGCACAGTATATTGAACAGTGAGGGATGCTATTAGTGCTCTCTGCAGGAACTTCCATCTTGGACAGGGTGGGAGCCCTAAGAGGCAGCCAAGATTCAGGCCGAGGCTGCTAAGAGGATGCTCCATCTCAGGAAACTCTCCTTCTTGCCAAATTCACATCAGCTTCTCATTTACCACTTCCGCTACAAAACCTTCCCACTGCCCCAGCATCACCCCTAACATAAATTCTAAGTTGAGTATCTGCAGAAATAGGGAAGTTAGATACACCCACAGCTTACTCTAACTAGAGGTCTATTACAACAATGTTTCACGTGATGATAATGCTACCAAAAATTCCTTTCTCCAATTGTCCTCTAACATTTAAAAGTGAGAGGAAATCTCTGTTCTTCCAGTGTACTCGACATAAGCTACCTTACTCAAGGCAAAAAGCATTTAGCTGCTCCTAAATACTCCTTTCGCACTACTAGCAACTGCAGCAATTCTAGGAAATAGTTTCATTGGAAAAATATTGGATCAGAAATGATCAGAAATCAACCACGGTTGAGGAGCTAACAGTGTATAGTCACATACCTGTACAGATTATCTACAGGTTACTTCTATAATGATTTCTAAAAAATCATTATTTTAAGCAAAACCAAGAAATCTTACACAGATGAAATGCAAGTAGTACGCTCCTCAGTCAGAACTAAAAGACAACGTGACTTTCTCTGTACTCCCACTGGCATACTCTGTACTCCCACTAAGAGCCACAAGCTACATGTTCCCATCATATATTCTCAGAAAGTGAAGGAAATACGGATTAAAAACAAAATTACAGCAAAAATGTTCTGTTTCTGACTGCATATGGTTAAACTATAGTTTTTGAATAACTAGGATCCTACACTGTCTGCAGCAACTCATATCAAATAAAGCAAGAGGATAATAATTACACGACAGATTAATATGGTTGCCAATAACTTAAACTACACATTTAAAAAAATCCATTAGTTTACTAACAGGTAAACACCATAAAGGGATACTATAAAATAATTATGTGGATTTATTTAAAAAAACATAAAGAATTTAATAAAGCATTACACAGTGTTTCACACTTCCCCCCACCCCTATTTTACTGCAGATGAATTTAACATTCCTTCACAGAACAGAATAATTATCATAGGACTGCTTACAGAACCAGGAACAGCAACGGAAGGGTCAGCATTAGGGTGACATTTCCATGTGCGACTCTGTTCCTGCCAAGCCACCCTTTAACTCTTCTGATTAACGGATACAGGTTAAAGCTGTCTAAGGTCTAGGAAATTCCACACACTGTGTCCCAGCAAAACTACCGGAATTAAAATGATAACTAAGTTTTAAGGGTTAAAATTGTAGGTCAAATACAGTGCACTAAGTAATTTTGTTTTCACTTCAGGTCCTGTGATGTGCTTGGCATGAAGAGAACTGCAGTTAAAAACTCCTTCAGCTCTGGAACTGCATCAATCTCCTCTGTCCTCTGCATTTCAGTAGATTGAAGTGGTGAGCCAACAGGACCAGATACTGTTGGACAAATTGAAAAGTGACTTGACTTAGTTTGTATGCCCACAGCTGAGTTCTATATGTTTATCAACTGTAAAAGGCAACAGTTTCCCTTGCAGTTTGTTTAATGGTATAAACATGTGGGCTTTTAATGTGACTGCAGGAGGAAGCATTAGAAAATCTTGGTATTTCTATGTGCTCTCTGTGGATTTTAGGAGCAGTCCTGCTAAGGACAAAAGCTCAAGCTATTGAATTGTCTCACAACAAACAATACTACAGTAAGCACTATAAACACAGAGTAATTTTCACGTATTTGGTTAAATTGCCCAGGGAGTATATCTGCTAGAACATTCTCCCCTTTATTAGTAGTGTAACTTAAGAGACTTGTGAATCATAAAGATGCCCACTCCTACAAGACAACTTTCTGCAATGAAGCAGTGACTTGGAATGGCTCCACATTGTCAAGATAATACTGTCACACATAAATCCCATCCTTGCCCAACTCATCATCATGATTTTAAAAAGGAAACACAAGTAACCCCGAATACTGGCATCATCCAGATGGGGGTCAATAGAAGATCAGCTTTCATTCCTACTGATCCTGGATTCAGCCATTTAAGCGATCAACAATTTACTTTTAAAGGTCTGCACTGCAAAACAAGTGCACTTGTCTCTGCCTGCAAAGTTTCCCCCATCTGTTTTTTTGTTTGTTTTTTTTTTTTAAACTTCTTTAAAATAGTGTAAGTATTTAATGGGCCTACAAACGAGCCTTCTTCAACACAGAGTAGTCTGCATGTGTATGTCCTATGACTTTGGTTCAGGTACTTACGATGTTACTGTTTCTTCTCATGTGTCTACTCTAAGATCCACAGATCTTCCTGGCTTCCTTTTTTTAAACAGGAGGAGTTGCAACCACAGACTGAAAAAGTCCGTTTAACACATTGCAAGCACAACTGCTTTGCATTAAGATTCAGAATAAGTTGGATTTTCTCCAGTGCCACCTCCTATGCTTGTAGCTGGTGGGGACTGTCCCCACGCTGAAGGCTGCTGTACAGGCACAGCGTACTCCCAGTTCTATTCTGTGCTGAACTTTCCAGTTTGTCCTTCCTGCTGTGGTGTGGCTGCGTGCTGATGTGTGTGCTGTCCACCTTCAGCATAGTATGACATTAGGACTCGGAAGGAGTCTGGGGGTTATGAAGGTCTGGTGCTCCTCATCCTCGTTGTCCCAAGCATATGAGTCATGCTAGGTTTTTTGACTAGATGAAAAATACACACTTTGAGAGTGAGTCTCCATTTAGGAGAGCAAAAAAGAGAAAAAAGAAGCCTATGAACATCTTAAACCAAACTAAACTTTGTATAAAGCTTCAAAGTCATCACTGCATTCCGGAAACATTTCCAACCACCACCTGCAACTCCTTAACTTTTAAAGTTCTCTAGAAGAAGCAATCAAAATTTAAAAAATAAAATGAAATTAATTTTTATTCCCTAGGACTTACGACAGGCTGAAATTTGACCATCTTTCTTACTCTGCATATCTTGGAACACTTGACAGGAGAAGCCAGATATTAGCATTAAAGTAACCACAAGCAAACAGAGCAGCTATTAGGAATGCAGTAACAGTTCACATACAGCCCTGGATATTAGAACCAGTTTCACTGAGGAAAGGAATGTTGGCTCTAGTTCCACAGTTATCCCTTACTCCTTTTCAAAGAGTGCCACAGGGATTTTTAACTTCCATCTGGACAGTTTTCCTTTAACTGTTTTTGAACACCATGTGTGAGAACACAACTGAATTGTAGACATTAGAGATGGAAAAGACCTATTAGATCATGTAGCCATCCTCCTGCCAGTTAAAGATTTTTCCCTACAGAATAGTTCCTAGCACTTTGCCCAGTACAGTTTAAAGCATGTTGAGATACTTGGCTTCCACTATCTCCTTTGGAAAATTATTCCACAGTGTATGAAGAACGTCGTTAGAAAGTTTTTCCTGATAGACACAGCATGCATTTTTCTTTCCTTAATAATTTCCAGCCTATTATTCCTGGTTATATCCCATTGAGCCAGCCTGAATAACTCATCTTTACAGCTTCGAATAAATAGAGATATGTTTCCCTACACATCGGTCACTAGTTGGCCACACTACACACAATTTTATAGCCAAAATATACACTATACTTTAACAAAATCAGTCATTCCACCCTTTTAGTCATTATAGGACAATTGTCTCCACCCCATTGAACATTTTTAGATGAAACTCTCAACAAACCTGTATATTCTTCCTTGCCTTCTCTTACCTTTTGCATTCTCCATAATATAAAATAAAAAGTGTAATAGACTCACAGAAGAAAAATACCCTTGCAAAGACAGCACATCAGTACCTGTAGTATCTAACTCTTCTGCAACAGCAGCTGCTGCCAACATTGTGATTTCTGCATGGGTTTTATACTTCCTCTCTCCCTAATGTCAAAATACGCATTTTGCCAATGTGCAGTGTTTTAAAGATCTCCATTCCTTTCCATCTTCTCTCCAACACAAGAGGTCTATTAAACTAGTTTTATTTTGATAAACATAAGTATTGTTAAATAGTTTAAAACACAATTTATTAGGAATCGGAAGATTTTAAGCATCTCAGATTTCAAGATATTTCTTTGTCCTCATTTCAGCTTCCTTCAATCAGTTCACCCGATCCTTCCCTTTTTTATCAGTTACTTCCCGCGCTGCTTTTACCTCATTTAAATTTCAGAATAACTCCGTAATATTTTACATACTACCTTTAACATTAAGGTTGTAAATTGTATTTTTTAGATCACAAACATCCCTAGATCACAAACTTTACCAAAAAATTAATACCATCAGATGTATTCAGCAAAAATGTAACCAGAGTAACTCAGAAAGATGTCAGGAAAGAACAGATGAAGCAAGACACAGACTGGATGAAGAAGAGCAGAGGAAAGGAGGTGAAAATACTATGCCAGACACCAGAAACAGAGGAAACATTGTGGCCATGCTGAGTACCCACACTCAGGCTTTAAAAATAAAGCATACAAGCCTAAATCCAGAATAACATTCAAAGAAATATTGCTATACCTTTAGATCTTTTCCTCACCAAGAAGAACATCTGCCCTTGAGGGATAAGTCGGAATTACTAGCTTTAAATTAATGAACCTGCTTCATCTTGACACCATTTCAAGGATCCAAACAGATATTCCAATCCTGCATCAGTAGGCCAGAAAGCCAAAACCAAACAAACCCTCTTTACCACTGAATACAGGAGACTCCTTGTTTCATGCTGTTTATTAAAAAAGTACATAATCTCTCAAATTGGAGAGGAAGAGAATCAACCAACTCTTCCATGAAGTGCACTGCATTTCTCTAAAAATCCAGGAAGCAAAAGAAAGCAAGCAGATACAACCTAGGAATGCCAATTAAAAAGTAGCTCTGCGAAAGCTCTCCAACAAAACAGATGTCCATTAAACCAGCTTTACTCCAGCAAACATTGCTGATGCTTCCTTACGACAAGAGAACTCACAGGCTAAGAGATGCAATGTTTGAAGCCCTCATTGCTATTTTTTATTATTTGTTCAAGTCTTAAAACATCTTTCAAATCATCTTTGCAGGTGTTAGTGTGCACAGACATAGTCTCAACTTTTCTGTAGGACCCTCTCTGCTTCCTTTGGAAAAGACACCACATGAAACCTTCAATGTTCAAATAAGAGAAATGCATTCACAAGTTATTCTGTTTCTCTAATCTATGCTGTCAGTTTGATTGTGCCATTGCAATACATTCACTTCTCCAGAATAAGAAGGCATCCTTTTTTTTTTTCCCTTTGAAATTGGGAACCATGAAATACATTGTCCTTTGAAAGGAAATCAAAGTATGTCTAAACATTCTTTTTCTTTCCCCCATGTTAAGTACAGATCTGGACATACAGGCAATAAACCTGGAATTCACCCTTCAAGGACTTAAATTTTACTTTACCAGAGAGCCAAAGTCTCAATTTGTCAGTGTTACTACGCATATTCTTTCCATCACTTAATGGTTAGTTGGAGCTTATGGAAGTAGTACTGTAAGATGAAACGTTTGAAATGACAGCTGGAATAGAAACTTCTACATTTCCTAAACAGCTTCAGTTCATGGTTCCTACAAAAAAAAAAAGTTTCATTCTAGTGTTTATTACCATTTGAGCGATGACATCTCTTATTAACAATTGGCAGTCTGACTTTTTAATTGACAACTATCTTGACTCAAGTAGACAGCAATAGGAAAGATCTACCTAAGCTTCATTACTGGAACTAAAGAACCATACTTAGAAAAGAATTGAAAACAATTTTACCCATACCTCCAAAAACATAAACGCAAACCAAGCTTTCTCATCTTTTATGAAATTCCATCAGAATGCAGTGCAACTTATTTGAAGCAGAAAAGGTGCTGATATGATTGGAAGTGGAAGGGAAAAAGTTCAAAAGGTAGCATCTGAATATTAACAATGCTTGCAAAGAAGAAAGCATTGCATCAGAAATAAATAAAGAAACCCACACACTACATTTCACCCACTATACTTTAGACAAAGCGTATTTTATGCACTGAATTAAAAAGAGAGAAATGTTACAACAGCATCAGTGAAACGACTAGTAAAGTTTACTCTGGACTGCACAGAGAGAATCTGTATCATACTTTCAGTGAAGTCAGTGGGAGGACAAATGCAACACAATTCTTAAAGGCTAAATTTAGATCTCTGACTCAGCCAGTCGTGTCCTCAGTGCCAACAGAAGTCAGTTTAAATACGGTTCTGTGACAATGTGTGCTTTAAAAGCTTTTTATACATACAAAGATGCAGAATCCAATCGTTGCAAAAAGATATATCTGCCCTTCTAGATTTAAAAAATATCATTAAATAAACATGAATTTTGAAGATGCTTCCTCACGTGTAATATGCTCAGAAAGGGCTCACACATCAGGGCAGCACTGTGACACAATTTTCTCATGTGGACCTGCAAGAGATCCTAATCCCATAGTAAAGCGATTGCTATCTCTAGAAAGCATTAGCAGCATAATCTGCATGCAACTACAGGGATGAGAGGTATTTTGCAAAGTCAATTAATACAAAATAATACTACAGTAACTTGGTGCATCGACTTCCACTTAATGGGTCCTGACTCTAAGCTGCAAGTAAATGCTGTAGGCCAATCATATGAAGACCACACTACAGTGCACAGGCCCATCTGAAAAAGATCAAGGGAAAGAATCTCCCTTACTCTCAGGGGTAAGACTGCAAACAAGCCACTAAAATCTGGCACTAATACTAGGCCTTAAAATACTTAATTTGTAATGTCAAGACAGGATTAAAATCATCACTATGTCTCCATTAGGCTTATAGACCAAGCAGTTTTCAATTTATTATTTAGTTTGTGAAATAACTTGTTCACAGTGCAGATGAACATTAACGTTCATCAGGCAACACCCAAATACCTAAAAACACAAGAGTGGAATTGTCTGCCAATAACAGTCAGTAAACAGACAGGTCTAAAGACAACAGTTCAGGCATGCTGATTTCTCTTCCTCCTCACTGCGTCCCACAAATGCCCTCCCTCAGACTTCTGCCAAGTCTACTGCATTGCACAGCAACAGAATAATGCCTGCCAATTTCTAGAGAGCTGAGCATACTTATCCATTTATTGGTTTGTCTGAAGGCCAACAATGCAGTCAGGACATAGAAAAAACACCCCAAAGACAAGATGTGATAGAAAGAACAAAGCACAACTTTAAAGTATTTTCTAACATACTTCCCTACATTTCCAGTAACTGCTCATTTTAAACACAATTTGTACAGAATGCTCCTTGGCATTCAGATGTACTAGAAAATGAAGTATCTATCCTCTCCCCCTCCTTCAGAATATCACTCAAACTGTAACTGACACCAAACAACTTGTATTCAGATAAACCAAAACCACCAAACCCCCCATTTGTATTCAGACTAGTGAACGGCACGCCATCACATTAACCCAGTCTTGGCATTACCATTTTTTTCTCAAGGAACATAAGCCCTTAAACGGCTAGGATTGCCTTGGAATCAAAGTTTTCTTTCTTTCTTTGTAGCTTCCAAAAGGTAGCTAATTCCCTCAGGTAAACATATTTGGCGGAGAGGGATTGAAGAGAAACACACAAAAGATGGCCTCACCTACATTCATCTTCATGACCTGAAATTCAGGCCACATTCTTTCTTGCTTGTGCATCATACCTTTGACAAACTCTGTAAGGTCAAATCCTCTCCTACCCTTTGCATTTTCATTCTCTTTCAGGTACAACTCTCTGAATTATCTCATTAAAGTCAGGAAGATAAGGAATTTTTATGATGCCACTTAAATTAATTTTCAGTGTAGATTGTAAAAAGCCCAAGATTTTCCCACACAAAATGGATTTTCCATTCTAGGGATTTTAGAGAAGAATTCAACAATAGTGACAATCTGCTGTGGTTCTGTTTTCAAACCTTAATTTTATGCTGCTGCTCTCGTCTGTCAACAAAATTAAGTACTTCCCTATATTATTTTTAAACAAGAGATTAAATACAATATCGATGATTAGCAACTTCAAGAATACACAAATATCACCCACATTCTTCAACTGTGTTAAACACAGCTTTTCTTGACAATTAAATTCTTTCTCCCATCCTTCCTTCTCTAGTGAAAAAGCAGCAGAACTGCTTAATGATAACCAGTCTTAACAGAAATAAACGGATGGAGACTGCAGAGATGTGAATAGCTGCATAAAAATGTAACTTTACTAAAGCAGGTAAATTAAAAGGACAACTGTATCATATCACGTAAAAGCACAGTTTCTCCAGAACTAACATGTCCTGGAGAAGAAAAAAAAATAAAGATGTTTCTAAATTCTAAAAGTATTCCTAAAACAAAATGCATTTCTTTAATGCAGTGGAACAAAAAAGAATATTGTACACAGATCAAAGACAAGCAACATTCATACCAACAAGGGCACAAATCAGTGGCTGAGATTGCAAACAAAGAGACAATGTGTCTGGTAGGAGGTAAACTGTTAATCAAGCCTTACCTCCAGAAACTGGAGCATCCATGAAAACAGCTCCTGTTTTTTCAACCGCTTTGGCTAATTCTTTTGAAACTGCAGGGTCTATAGTACTGGAATCTATTAGCAATGAGCCTTTCTTCACTTTCCTAAAAATAAAGATTGATTATTATTATTTGTTGCACAAGACATCTGCAACTCTTACTATGGCACTGGCTTTCCTTAGCACGCAGAGTCTTTGGTACACTAATAAACACAAGGTTTTAAACTCTATTGAGCAAAATTTGTTCAGTATGTATACTGCTGAGTATGTGTACTGCACAATTTTGAATGACTCAAAGATGCATTCTAAGTAACTGAACTAAATGTTGATACAGCCTAAAATTTCATGTATAACACTACAATTTTTATATGCATATACACAATATCTTAAGTTCTTATCAGAATAGCCTGACTGCATTATTTTAATCATTGCTACAATTCATTCTAACACCACAGAAGCCCACAGTAGATTTGAAGCATGGAGAAAAATTTTAAGTTTTCCCATGAATATAGCTGGTAAATTTAGGACGAAGAATTGTATCCCAAACTATAGAACAAAAAAAGTTGCATATGTGTTTAAGAAAATAAAAATCAATTAAAGCATATTTTTAATGCCCTCAAAAATTAAACAATTATCATATTTTTATCCCTCTTCCCATTCAATTGCACCATGATTTAATGTCCACTGGGTCAGGAAACACCATGAAATAAAACACTGTGATTTTTCAGTCATAAAAAGGTGAGTAATTTAAAGCTACACATGACAGATGAAGAGTCTTGCTGCACTTTGCATGTTGGTGGCAGTACAGCGAATTTCACTGAACTTAATTACCCAGATAGCTGGAAATAGTCTCTCTATATAGACGTATAGTTGTGGACCCAGCTGTAGCTCCAGGCTCAAACAGTGCCACATACACAGAACTTGCCTTTTTCACAGAAGGGATGAGCTGCTACAGATAATTTGAACACATGCAAACGAAAAGCAGCATAGCAGATACAGTGCTACATCCTTTCCCCTTCTGTTCAGAAAAACATGCAGTGGCACAGGCTCCTTGGTAACCCAGCGGGATGACCAAGTTTACTCTTAAACACTGCAGAGCATCAGTAAAGCTTAGAAAGCTTTGGAAAATTATCAAAGGCAAACCAGTCACCAAGGACCTGGTCACTCAGAGTGGCAATTAACTCTCAAATTACACTTCTTTGACTATGCAGGCTGAGAAACTGCAGCAGCACGAGACTGCCTTTCACATCCTCTGTTCCTCGCAATGTTTTCCACATCTACGTACTCAGATGATTAACTGGCTATATTATACCAGTGAGTATAATCGGTGCCAATCAGTCTTCAAAGCACTGCCATCCTGGATACAATTCTCCTGCAGCTGTTTTCCCAGCTTTCTGGGACTGATCCAATTATCCTTCCTTCCTGAAGGGTCTAAGCTGCCGATACGTGGATCTGCTGAGTCCTATGTTGTGGGGAATTAAACTAAGGACAGTAAGGGAAGGAAGCAACTATTATTTTCTATATTGGAAAGAGGTTAGAAAATTCTTCTCCTCTTATTTAATTTTCTAGTATTTTCTTTAATTTCTTATACTGCACCTTAATATTGCCCACAATCAATAACTAAAAAAGCTATCATCAGTTTTAGACCATCCTCTGTTCTTTTTGTCTGTTCTGTGTTTCTTCCTGTACATTATTAACCTGGATAGCATGAAGATCCTACATGATCCTGAAAGGTATTGAGTAGACTTACCTTGCTAGAAGCAATGCAGAAATGGCCACAAGAGTCTTTTAAATACTATGTATTTGTTAATTTGGCAAGTCCAAAAACTTTTCAGTATTAGAATTCTGCAACCTAGAGATTTTAGGGTAAGTGGAAAGCCCTCCACAAAAGTTAAAACACACTGTTACAGATTAATCAAACTCTTGTGTAATAAACAGACAAAGAGAGTAGAAATCAGTAAAGCCTTTTCAGCTATTCAATGTTAATGCACTTTTAATACCATGAGTCACAATGGTATCTCTTCAAAACATTTAATTTATAGCATTTCAAGTTACTTGTACACGCACTTAAACGTTCTTGACCAAGTAATTGCTGCTAGAAAATATTATAGTTATACTTGTCTGTATTACATCATGGTAAAAGAAACACACAGCTGAGAAGGTAGATAATAATTGTCTCAAATTCACAGAAATTATTATTCTACTGAAAATAAAATCAAGACTTTAGCCAAAAGACATTCAAAAGCAAGCACAGTCTAAGAGAACTCGTGTAATCAGAAATATCAATGATGACTAAACAGAGAACACAAAGTTAAGTGCCCTGAAGGCACAACAAGAGTACAGCAACAGTGATCATTTGATAATGTAATGCAGCCTTAAGTAGGAGTGGGAATTCTCCAGGCTACAGCAAATTCTTACTTTAGAATTCCGTTTGCTCCTGTGTAAACTTCTATCGCGTTGGGACTGGAAGGCAGCATGGTAATAATTCGGTCTGCTCTTTCTGCTACATCTGCTGGGGAATCTGTTACCTTTTAAAGAAAAAAAAGAAAATTTTATGTAAGCTTCCACTTCCAGAGAAAGAGATGTTTGCTGAGTTTGTTTTCAGTATCTGCATAACATCAGTCACAACTAAGCTAGGTAAAAAAATAAGAACACAAGGCAAACTCTGCTCTCCTAACAGAAATGGTAATTAATTGGATCCAGTAATAGAAAAATTAAAAAAAAAAAAATTGAAAAGGATTTCCTGTCATGGAAGTTCCTCCAGAACAGCCATCAATAGGGATGCATGCATCACATCAACCCATTCATGGATGTTTGTTTCATTAGAAACCATGCATCTATATAAAATATCACTCTACAATGTTTCCAAGGAGGTACAACACTAAGGATGACAAAATCCACTTTTTTTCTTGGCTTATATACAGCATTGGAAGAGAGAAAGACTGTTTAAAAACATTAAAAAATTAATGCACCTCTGAGCCTCACTTTAAAAAAAAAAATCAGATAAACTAACTGATGTTTCTTGCAATCTTACAGCTCACATGTTAAAAAATTAAAATGATCAGATCGAGCGTCCTTCACCAAAAATGCCTGAACAAGTTTCAAATAAACATACCTAATTTTAAAGGTATCTTACCTTCCCCAGCTCATTCTCAGAGGTGGGCAGTGTGATATTTAAGATATGTACACAGCAAATGAAATACTGACAGCTAGAGTTGTGAGCTTTGCCAGTGAACTCAAAGAACCTAGAGTTTTACCCAGGAGGCATTTGCCACCGAGATTTTCATCCAATACTAGTTTTAAATAATTAATTTCTTTAAAATATGCATTGTTAATACATTCATAGATCAGGGAAACCATCAACAAAAAATTACAGGTTATTCTTTTATCCCATGAGGATCAAATCTAATCCGCTTTCCCTTATTTAGGTAGTTCTGCTGAAGGGAATTGGGTTCCAAGCAGGAAGCAAGATGAGCTGAAAACAGATTTTGTTTGTGGATAGGGCTGGTAGTATTTTCCAGTCATTGTGGCTGAATGACAAAAAGTACTCAATTTCACAATAATTTATTCTGCTAGATACATGATATGCCTTGGGTTTTCAAACTTTAAGAATATGCTGTACGCACTTCCTACTCAGTGTGGATAAGTTATATTTTCCATATCACATGGCTTTAGGGTTCAAGAAATTGCAGTTTAAAAGCTTCCTCAAAATTTGGCTCCTTTCCATAATGTAGACAAATCAACAAATTGATGACCTTGTTTCACCATTCTTTATCTATTTATAACTACAGGTATTGATACTAAAGGCACCTGTAAAAATACTATCTTTTTATATAAAGTGCATTTATAAAATGTCAGCATCAAACAAAGTGTATTAAATAGACATTTGTAAGAAATACTACATAACATCTTGGAGGACTTTTGAGATGCAGCGTGAGAAACTTCTTTATTTTACTTTTATAAAATAAGTAAAAGAAAGGAAGACTTATATTTACTGAACAAAAAGCTCAAAAAAGAAAAGAAAATGGCATAGATGGGACTTAGAAACACGCACACTTTGTTTTGAATGAATAAGTTAATACTACATGAAACATCTGGTATAATGCAGTCATAAAAGGAAACATACCCTGGTCCAAAGAACAAAGGTTAGGAGGAATAAATGAGGCAATTATAAGCAGAAAAGCTTCTATACTCAATTAGTTAATTTTATGACTTGCTTCCCTGGAGACCGGAGAGCCAAGCTCTTTATATAGGAGTATGACACCTTTGTCTTTAGTTCTGAGTATCTGTGGTTCGGTTCAGTCCCGATGTGTATTATTAGAAGAGGAGAAAGGAATTGTGTAATTGGAACCTGAGTTTATACACATCGTCTTATTTGAGAGTATTATCTCCCTTATCCTCAAAAGGTTTGCATGTTATCAGCTGAAGGCTCTTTGCCCCACTTTTGACTTTCAACTGGAGTTGAAGAACATACTATGTTGGGCACACACCTTCAAAACTACATCAGCCTCACATTTGCACTTAGCTACGTAGATGGGTTGTGGTTACAGATTTAAACAATGCTTAAGCAACACAGAAAGCATAGCAGAGTAGTCATCTACACATAAATGAATTCATTCCATTTGTATCTTTCAAAACAACATGCTTTTTAAATGAGATTACAAAAGTACACAGACTGTGACAGTACTTCCACAATCATATAAAGGAAAATAATTTTGCTACCTTGAAGGAGGTAGCGTAAAAAGTGGGAATTAAAGAGAGAATTGTCATTCTAGGTCTTTTGGTACTCTAACAAATACGATTAATAATCCCAGAGGAATCCTATCTAGCTGTTTTAACAAGCAGCATGTTTTTTTTTTTAATTTTATTTGGAACTTCCTGTCTTAGAAATAAATTTGAATCATTTGAAAGGTATTAAGAAACATTAAGCATTTTAAGCCATTAAGAAGATGTGTGTAACCTTAAAGAAACAGACTAAATGCTAATTGCTGATTACTAGCATAGATCATATTGGGTCAGAGTAGCAGCCCACCAAGTTCTGGACGTCTTCTAATACTTGCCACTTCAAGAAAACTTTTGCAGTATGCAACTGGAAGGAGAGACTTTTCTTCATACTGGTGGTTGGTTTATGCCCTCTGATATGCATATCTCCTTATATTTGTTCCAAGATACTTCCCTATTTTTTTAATATATTTACCTTAAGTCAATTAATGTTTCTGCTTGCCTGAAATGTTCTTGCCGAATACACTGAAAAAAGCCCTATTTCTATGCTGCTTTACCCATCAGATGACTTCAGCAACACTCTCAAACCTCCAAATTTGAGGTCAGATTTAAAGATATGTAAGCTGAAATAAAGTGACACATACACCTGCTCTGTGAGAAAGTAAGTGAGGACTGGGGAAGGGGAGAGACAGTAGAGAAAGAGCATGGAGGCAGCCTACTCACTCACAGCACTACTCGGTACTCTCCCTTGTTTGTAACCTTGCAACTTGTCTCCAAGTGCCATCCCAAGTGGTTCCATATGTTCCTGCTCAGCCAGTTCTTCCCCTTACTATTCACCATCAGCAGGCAGGTGGCTACCTGGTGACATAAACTACCTCCCAGTTCTTTACTTAAAAGCCTAAGTGGAGTCACAGAATATGCAGACATAGGATCAAAGATATCTCATCCTCTGCATATCTTGGTAGCAGCACTGTCTGTAAACAGTGGACATTTGACGACATATCCTCTCTTGGGGAGCATCTTTTCACCTCTGTAACACTCCTGATGGTTTTACTCTACCAGCCAGACCAAGCATAAAGCAGCCCTTGGAGCCCAGTGTTCATTCTACAGCGGTTTCTACAAGGCCCCCTGGACCCACAAGTTTTCAAGTTCTGAAAAACAAGTAGGGGTAGGATTTACACCTATAGATCAAGAAGAGGAAGTTATGTTCACAGATTTTCTTTAAGTGTGTTTTATTTGTATTTAAGCCTACCCACGTATTCTCTTAGTGATTTACGATCTTAAAACATACTTTTGGCTTTATTTTTAAAAGCATTACAGTTCACCTTTAATATTGCACGTTAGGCCTTGCAGTGGATACCAAGGATTGTATTACTATGGCAAAAAGCTATCCAAAGGGGCAGCCACTGCAGAACATGAATGAAATGTACAACCAATTGTTCGACAGAGATTTCTTGTCTATTTGCCCAGCCTCTTATTCAAGACAGTTCTGGTTCATGCTGAGGGTCGCAGCTGCTTTAACAAAATAAACACAGGAGCTAGGGAAAGAAGCTGAAAAGCTTACTTTCCCACTTAAGGCCAAGATTCTGTAATTATTGAAGGGGAGTTGCAATTAATTATCAACAGGTACACTGTATCATTTTATCTTTTGAGAATCCTGACATTACCTCATTACTTAAAACAGCCGAAATTAGCTCCAACTTTCAAGGCATCTGGTTCCTCTATCTAGATCTACAAACAATTTCCTTGCCATCACTGGAAGATTCCCTCCTATCCTCTACCCTGTCACATCAGAGTATTATTTTCACACTGGTTTCTCCTTAGTTGAGTATATTCTTGTTTCAGTGTTTTATGCACCTGTCCACCCACAACTATCTAAAATACTACTACTTTAAAGCATGTAAAAAACATTCAAGTACATTTCAGACCCTTAGAAATTATCCAACCATCTGAGAGACTGAATGAATTTCTGGGTGTATTATTGGCTCCATAAAAGCAATAGCACTGACTGGAACAGGGCCAAGATTTCGCAGGGTGTATGGCAGGAAGGTAAACTTCCTTAATGTGATCAATTTCCTTCCCTCCTTTTTCCTTTTCATTCCTTCCTCTTCTCTCACCATAACCTTCCTCACCTCCAAGAGAGTAAGTGCTTAAATAATTAGATTTTTCCCCTGCCCCTGAGGACGGCACCTTGAAGCAGCAGGAAAGCTCATATGTCCCAACAACCCTTACAGCTATGCCAGCAGGAATTTTTAACTAGGGTCGTTTAACCTGAAAAGGTCAAAGTAGGAACCAGATGAAAAGCAGCCCACTAGACCTGGGGGAGGAGGAAGCAAGAGAAAGAAGGGAGGTGAAAGAACAGGACATCAACCTACTATCATAAAAACGGGGGAAAAACCAGCTAGAGAAGTCCAACAAGGTGGCAGTTGTGGCTAACAGCATGATGTGGGGTGGAATCATGTCTTTGCTCCAAGTGAAACCTGGTTTAGTTCCAATCGTGATCTTAACCAAGAAAAACAGAGATTATTTAAAAAAACACTGCATGCAAGAACCATTCAATACATACAGTTATTGTTGGAATAAAGAAAGTTTATCACTATACCTGAGCACCCAAGTCTTGAAATTCCTTGCAAGCTTCTGGGAATACATCATATGCAATAACCGGATATCCATGTTTTACCAGGTTTTTTGCCATTGGATTTCCCATGTTACCCAGCCCAATGAATCCAACTGGGGTTTTGGAAGCCATTGCCCTAGAACACACTGATTTCAAAACAATAAATATCAATATGTTTGATTTTTAGAATAATGGGTAACAATAACGTAACAAAAGCTAGCATGTAATCTGTTTTCATTGATTTAAACAACTTTACACTTCAAACTGGTGGAAATGTGCAACCTATTCCCCATAATTTAAACTGCAAATTACAGCTCACATTGGGTCACAAATATAGTCTGAGAATGATTTTTCTACATAGCAAAGAAAACTATTTTAATTTGGAAAATATGGGTGTTTCAACAAGTATAGTAATAATCAAACTTGAGCAGTACCTCTGAAAGCTAAGGTCTTGATTTTCAGTCTGAGAGGACCTCAAACACAGACTTAACATATGCAGGCTTGTGTCTATTTAGTTATGTGTCTAAATCCTGAACTGGATTACAAAATCCAGTTTTACATATATTTTACAGGCTTCTTATTTGCGACTTCGGCTGCAGCCATGGGATACAGCACCTGTTCTCCAGAAGTGGATTGAGGCTGATACTTCACTTCATGCAGCAACTCACAGGTAATAACTGGATTCTCCTGATCCTGCAGATATAAGCCACTAACCTAAAGGTGAAAGCCTCCATAATAAAATCTCTGCAAATCCTTTAAGCCACAGAATCACCTGCACTATGGTTGAAAAACAAATACTCAAAACTAGAACAAACTAGCATAAAAATGCAAAATGGTGTAGTCTTTACAGGATGAACCATTGTATTCTGTTGTCATACCACCAAGACAAAATTCTAAAGCATAATCTACAATCTGCAGAAAACACTGCAGTTTCAGTCAGTTACTTTTGACAAGTAGCTAGTGAGTATTAAGTGCTAGATTTTAAGTAGCGTTGCAGGCATATCCAGTGCTGGACAGTGAGTAGCGTTGCAGGCATCCATCTACTGCAATCACTATCTCATCACTCTCAACACTCCTAATCCAAAGGCAGCACAATTTGGCAGCGTTGAGACTTTTTTGCCGATTGCATAAAATAATTCCTCCTTTACGGCAAAGGAAAACGTTACGCAGAATAAACACCAAGGCATGTGGCAACTGAGCAGCCAGAAACAAGGCTAACTAACTATGGAACTACCCTAACACTGAAGTGCACATACAGAAAATGTGCCTAAGCTGGATCTAGACTCTAAGAGGTCTCAATGCTTAGCAAAGAATCCTCTCTAGGCCAATAACACTTGATTAATCATTTTAAAGTCTTTCTGACTTTAAGCTCCTTCTTAGCCAGCAATGGTCATGCTCTTTCATCTGCAGCACTATTTTGGAAGTGCCACATTTAATAAATCAGGTTTGTTGAGAGAACTTTGGTCTCAGGAAGTTTCCACAGATGCCTCTAGCAATTACATAGCTAGAGAAATAGCACAATTTAAAAGAAAACTGCACTGGCAAAACACTTGGTGCAAACTAAGATAAGTCAGGAAAAGAGCACATTGCTTTTTTAAGAAGTGCTAGATGTCAAATCTAGGAAACAAATTAACAAAGAGCCTAAAACACCATCATCAGCCAGTCTTTTCTTCTCACATTTTCTATGAGTCAGTCTTCCCCAGTGTATCACTTGCACTAGTTTAAAACTGCTCCCTTCCAGCTTCCTCTGGAGATAAAGTCCTGGCTTTCAGCATATTTCTGCCTCTACCCCTTAATACTTTTGGATCTTATTTACCTTGCCTTCAATAAAGCTTTCAAAATGGCCTCCTCTAGTATCCTGGTAGCCAAATGGGGAAAGAATGCACAGGACTGGACCACAAGACTGCCTGATAGAAGAAATATTGACTGGACTGTTGGGCTTAAAGCGGTTGGTGGCTCAGAGACTAGCAACAGACTGGGTCAGTACTGTGACTACTTAGAAACTGCATCAATGACTGTGATGATGGGACATAGGCACCCTCAGCAAGATCATGTATGGCATCAAACAGGGGGGAATGACTGAAAAACTGCACGGCAGGGCTACCGTTCAGAAAGACTGGAGAAAAGGGTATCAAAAAGTTCAACAAAGACAAACACAAAGTCCTGTGCTTGGGGCAGGAATAGTCATTGGAGGCTGATGACTGGCTAGATAGGTTGCAGGTCTGCTGAAAAGGACCTGTGGATTACTGTAGACAACAACTTGAACAAGACTCAGTAGTTCATCCTTGCAGCAAAAGTTTAAATACATTACCAAGAGCATACCCAACAAGGCAAGTAAGTTGATGATTCCACTCTATGCAGCACAATACACAAGAGATATGGTCAAATGGCCAACAGCCCAGCAGTCATCAACTAAGCCTGCTTAGAAGCCCTGCTTCTAAACCTGAGTTTTCTTTGTTTCTGTGAATTCTAAGTAACCTTATCAGAAGCATAAATCTGGCTACCATGTCTAGGCTCATTCTTGTGGACTCATCAGTTATAATCTGATCACTTACTCTCTCCACAGTCTCATGAACATCTAAGCAGCACTGCAAACAAAGCATCAAGAAATCTCTTAATCATCTTCAGAAAACTTTCTTGATAGCTTTTTTCTGTATCAGTGATGACAACAGCAATTACGTGGTTACCACTCATACCTACAACCCAGAAGACCCAGCCATGATCTTAGATCTCATTGATTCCTTCTCCATCATATCTGAGATCTCGCTAACTCAGAACCTGGCCAATTGTCTCAACAGACATACTCTTGCCTTGCTCTTCATGGAAATATTGTGAATGGAGAAGGCCATTTTGCCCACGGTACTTCCTGTCACTTCTCTGTGTTCTGCCTTACTTTTCTCTACCATGTCACATGTGACTGCTTTGCTTGGACAGCTTTTCATGGCTATCATCGTATCTTACTACTAAGACATCAACTAGTAATGGGATACAATGACAGGTCCATTGCCAACAAAGTATTTCTAGTACTTCTCTAAGGCAGGTCTCCACAATGTAAATGTCCATGAAACTAACTTACTCTTCTGCTATAAAGCCTTCCTGTAAAGTCTTCATTTTGCAGAATCTCCAGAAGGTGTAGGAACAGTTAAGCTGGAATATGAGGCAACATGCTGATCAGTATTACTAGTTCTGTGTCACTATATGCTATTATTTCCCGTTTTGTCGATCTTTGTTGATTCTCTCTTGTCTTAGTTCATGAACCAGGGATAATTTTCTATGCTAACTAGAACATATTCAAATCTACAGGAATTGGGACCTGTTAGAGAAATAGTCCAATTCCTAACTCAGTTTCTGATTCCTTAGTTTGGTTTAACTTTTCACAGCATTAAATTAGCCACCTGAAAATGCTTTGAAAAACTTACATAACCTCAGGTACTCAAACATAAGAAAACTGCTTTAAAAGACTGATGAAATTAGCTCACAGACACACCTAACAGAGCTGATTTCAATTAAATTTGAATCAACTGCATTTAGAATCATGGCACATTTTTAATGACTACTTAAGACAGTGGGGGATTGCCAGATGGAGGATGTTTAGGAAAACACAATTTTTCATATCCTCATATTAGATGAAACTCCACAGGTGCTATCAAGTAAAGTCCAGCTTGAATATCTAAGCATTGTTTACCATTTGATATGTAGCACAGGCACGGTTTCAAAATAACTGCATATTTCCAACATCTAGGGATTGATATTCTGCAAACCCACACACATGTAACCCTTAACTAATCCCATCAATTGAATAAGCACTTTCAGAAACTGTCACTGTGGTATTGAGCCCATTTTACTTCAACCATGACATCTACAGTAGCCTGCAGCAATCACGTGGCTGGAAAAATGCCCAGGCCACATTCAACTACTAACATCAGTTGTAGGAGCCATAGAAACTACTTTTAAAATAATCATGGATGCCATGTGCAACTAATACTCCTTCACTGGGAACAGAACCAGCATCACATGTTAATCTATAGATCAAGTTAACTGTGAGCAAACCCAGCTACAAGTATAAAGACTCTATAAAGAATTGGGACTTTCCCCAGGAGATTCTTCATTATTCTCTTGAGGGAACATGTGCTTGAAGAGTCCCATGCTTATGAAGACTCCACTGATGAAGAAGATCAGTTTATGACCCTCTTGACATACCAGGGACTTGTAAGCAATGAAGATAAAAGTTTTTCTTTGAAAAGTCAGTCTACAATAGAAACACTTGACCTAATCTATAATATCACAAGAATGTTACCTTAAAAATAATTCAATTAAAAAATCACCAAGAGTTTATGAATCTCTGAATGCCTTTTCTTGAACAAAATACATCCATTAAGGGAGTAAATTCAGAAATGCACAGACTACAGACCCAGCCTTAGAATATCTGTCCAGTCAACAACCTTAAAGTTGTCTTTTCAAGCTTCTGCGTAAGGACACTGAAAGCAATTTTCTTTTTAACCAAAATGATCACAGCTACAAGTTTAGATCATTTCAGATGTTTACACTTCATTTTACACTATCTCCCAAAGTAATGGCTCTTACAGTTTCAAGAAAGAATTTCAGCTCCAGTGGTGCCTTGAATTCACTGCAAGTCCAAGACTGCACAGACAATATAATACCTAATGCAGAGGACATCTCTTTGGATTCAAACAAAAACGAACTACTAGCTGGATAGGACCACAGACAGTAGAGCTGGAAAACGTCCAATATGTTTGTACTCGGAAGGAAAGCACAGTCTAACTGGCCAAGAACAGGATTGAGAATTTCAGTCTCAACTATATTACTTGATTTTGGGCTTTATAAAATCTATTTTGAACAATGTTCACCAAAGCGTCTAGTTCCTGGGATGGAATCCCGAGCTCCACAGTCAAATGAAACCAATAAATCTAGCACAAGGGATAATAGCCCACATATTCCTGTCCCGTATGAATTTCCTAATCAGAGTGGTTGCAAGTCATACGGAAAATCTTGATCTCTCTGGATCAGTGAATCTTGAGCTCTTTTCCAAGACAGTAGGTGCAATTTAACAGGACCATGGGAAGATGCCCAGAGGAAGCTCAATGCCTGAAGTTGCTGGTTTTGCTCAGACCTCGATGAGAAAGTACAGATGCATATAAAGTAACTTGACAAGGAGAGATAATCATGATGATTACTCAATTTGAGTGACTAAATGAGGAATTTTGCCACAGATTTAGCAACTTTAGCTCTGGTTCAACAAAACACACCATCCCTTCCCTCCTTTCCGCATTGAAAGAAAAGATTAGAGAGAGCTTATGAGTTTGGTGCAGACTTCTTTCTATGGAAACTCAAAAACCCTCTACTGAGCTAGATCCTGGAGGGAACTAGATAGAGAAACACAGAAATGCCAACACGGACAGAATCTTTCTGCTTTAGAAGCTTTTGCCAATGGAATTCAAACTGCCCCAGGGTCACAGGCTTTTAAAGGTTATGCAATGACTTTGAGAACTGTGCTCTGCCAAAATAATAATTTAAGAAGATTACAAGACTCTAAATTTGGCCAACTTTACATTGAAAACATCCCACTTGCTTTCCCTTGCCTCTGTAAAGGTCTGCTGATAAAATCCAGACATACTAACTTGAAACAGTCAGTCTTCTTACCTCTTTTTTCTTATCTGTAGCCATACCTCATTAACAATACATTAAAGACAAAACCATGTAGTATATGCTTTTCATCTAAAAGGAATATCAAGCGTACACTTGATCCCTTAATTAAGTAACATGCTGGACTTCAGAGCAGCAGGTCTTTCTGCTGTAAACCTTGCTTAGTAATGAATGCTTCTCTGCACCAGAGCATGGCACCATTCAACAGTTCAAACACAGCTCCTGCATCAACACAAGTACAGTTTAACTATTAAATGAATAAGTCTCTACTACTTATCCAAAAGTATTTGTGAGGACATTTTCATTCTCCTGTCTTCCTTGATGAGCAGCTCCCTCAGCAGATGAATCTTCATTCACCAGAAAATCTTCCTTTCTCAACTTCGATACCTCATTAATTCCCCCTTCATCCTCTATAGCAGTCCCCAAGAAGGATTTCTCCACATCCATCAAAACTGTATTTTTATGTCAAGTTATCCATACCCTGTCCATAAAGCACCTCTGCCAACGACTGTCAGCTGCGGATCACAAGACTACATTGTCTCTATACAACTTGCCAATACACAAAACATACACATCCAAGATGCTCCTCCAAAATCTGCCCTTGGCTCTTTTCCTCCTAGATGATTTAACAGCCTCCAGTATAAACATACAGAAGAAACAATCAATCATTGTCTGCACCACCTGCAAACAGCAAGTGACCAAGGAACTAAGGAACATTCAATAAATGAAGGAAGGTAGCCCTCTCAGTAACCAAGCTGCGGTGTTGGACAGCTCTCAGAGCTGGCAGAGTTCCTTCACTAGGATGGCCTTTCACACAGAATGGCAGTTGATGAAATCTCTCCTCAAAGGACAACTTTTAGACTACTCAAAACTAAAGAAAAGGATGGCAAACCTAATAAATGTTTTAGAGATGGGGAAACCTCAACACACAACTAAGCAGTAGAGCTTAGCAGTTAAGAAGGCTTAATGCTTAGACCTTCATCCCATAAACACTTCTCAGAGTTAACAGGACTTTCAGCACAGTCACTACTAAGTCAGAGTTTAAACGCTGTGGATGAAATTCTGTCCTACAGAAGTTTCTTGGGAGAGTCACAATTTCTCCTTAGACTTAGCCACAGTTTCCTGCTCAGGTCTTCGAGCAAAGACAAACTATATTCTTCAACTTTAAGAGTCAGTGTACTGGTTTGTGTTCACTTCCCACCAAGAATTGAGATCCCTTCCATTTTCTCTACATTAAACATGACCATTGGAATATTGACCAAGATAGTGGATTTCAAACCTCTTACAGAAAATACCTGACAACTACCAGGCACAGAAAGTTCAAAGCACACTGAAAGTTACTGTTTTCAACTGTGGTATCACAAATGGCACTAAACACACTGACAGGTCTCCTCTATTTAACTTTACTAGCATGTGACCAATACGCCTGCTGCACCTGAGCTATTACTTAGCACAACACCAGAGTAGCAAATATAAAAAAAATTATCATGCATTAGCACAATAGTCAAGCAAAAATAACACTGAAAGCTGATCAAAAACAAGTGTCAAGCACTTTTCATTGATCAGTTCAAATGAGGTTTAAAGGGGAATCACAACTTCTAAGAAGTTACTTACTTAAAAGTAACGAAATAATTCCTGAAACCCTTTAAGTGTCAAGATTTTGGAATCATATACCATTTCAAATAATACATTTCTTCCACTTTGCTACTTGAAAAGTCTTCACCTACTTGTCTGTTTAGAGCCTAACTACAGAGTAATATACGCAAGCAACAGACAGCTATCAAAATGGCCCTGAAAAGACTACCAAAGACATTTCCAGTTATCTACTTCAGCAGCTAAAGTACTTGGGAACAGCAGTGTGATTTCCAAGGTAGAAAAGGGAGAAGGTTTTGGGCTCCAGTTCTGCAAGTACGTTCTTCCTCCACTTGCACCGATGGGACACGTAAAGGCGTCTGCTCCTTCCACCGCCCATGAATCAACTACACGCGCGAGCGAGCGCCTGCAGAGCTGGAACCGGAGGAAGTGCCGCTGGATTTACCTTCAGTTGAAGGGAAATAACCGGATACAATGACTGAGGGCTGAACTGCCCAAATCTAGGTGACAGGTACTGCTAACATGTCACTGGTGCCACAGGACACCCCTGGGGGCTCTGACAATTCCCAGGCATGCTATTTTAAGCAAACGAGTGAGAACATTTACTGAGCTAAGCCACTCCGAAGCTCCGGTAGGGCCTCAAATAAGGCAGCAGCGGGAGTCGCTTCGCGGGAGCGCGCCGTGTCAGCAATGACCCTCCTCAGAGCTCGCCCGGGGGATCCCTCACCGGGGCCGCTGCATGGCGGGGCGGTTCAGGGCCGGCAGGCTCCGGGCCGGGCCCGTCGGGCGCGTAGGGCCCTCCTGCCGTTCCTGGCTGCGCGGCAGCAGCGCTCCCCGGCCGATTCCCTGGAAAGGCCCGGCCTTTCCTCGCCCGGCGACGACCGCCCGGCGCTCAGAGCGGAACCGCTCAAGCCGAGGGGAGGGGCAGCTCCTTACCCATCGCCGCGCGGGCGGCACACACCCGCCTGTGCCAGCGCCACCAGCCCGCAGGTCCCCCGAGCACCACAGCCGCGGCCATGCTGCGCCCCTCGCCGAGTGACCTCCGGCCAGCCGCCACCCGCCCCGGGACCTCCCCGCCCGCCGCCACCGCCCGCCACTGCCAGCGCGCTGCGAGCGGCAGTTGCAGCAGCCAACCACAGACGCTCCTCGGCGAGCTCTGCCAATGGGAGCGCACAAGTCTCCTCCCCACGGCCAGCCGGTCCCACCCACCACCCCGTGACGGATGAGGCCTGTCCCGCTCCCCGCCCCCGGAGCGCGGAGCGGAGCGGGGCGGGACGGGGGCCGGGCCGCCGATGGGGCACCTTATTGGGGCAGCGAAGCTGGCGGCGGGTAACAGTATTCCATTGCCTGCGGCTTTCCTGGGGGAGGTGGTTCCTGTCAGCCCTCCTCCTTGCCTGCGCCTGCCCGCTTCAGCCTCTCATGCCTGCGCCGCCGCTGGAAGGGCCGCTTGGCTGACGGGAGGCACAGCCGAGGGTTTGGCAGAGGCGGTTTGTGGTGCGAGGCGGTGAAGACGCGCGGCCCGGCGAGGGCCTTGCCGGCCGCGGCTGTGTAAGGGCCGAGGTATCGCAGCGCGGCGCAGACGGCGTCCTCGGGCTGAGGGGAAAGGCCTGATTTTGCCTTACCTGATGGGAAATGAGCGTTGGAGCTTATGACAGACTTCACCCCTCCCACCATGCAGTACCTGAAGGCCTGACAGAGGTTTTATCAGCATCGATTAGGTTTGTGTTTGAGCAAACTGTTAATAGCTGTGCTGCTCACCTACAGCGTAGCACATGACATGGCTCCCCGACCTTGCTGGCAGTCAGGGGAGAGCTTCAGGCCCTTGAGGTGTGTGAGAGAGTAGGCCAGGCTCTGAGGAGGGGCAGGCTGGAGGTGGGCAGGTGCTGTCTCCTCAGTGCAAGGCTTCAGCCCCAGTCCTGCAACTGCCATGTTTCTCCCTCATGAGCAAAATACTTTCCAGACAGTAAAACTTGCCTTAATTTGTTGTGGAGAAATGCTGGGTGGTCCCTCGATCATTAGGTTATGTTTGCTAGGTCAGAGGGGTTTTTGGTAGCTGTTCTGTATTATGTACAGACTTCTGGGAGAACGTAGTCATCAGGAAGAGACTCGGGTCTCTCAAAGTCATTATTCACTCAGTCATACATTACCACAGAGAGGATAGGCATGATATGTAAGCTTAGCTCTTCTATCAGTACTATGCTATATTTTTGTCTATTTCCTTTTATAAAGCAATGGATGCTACACAGTTAAATTAATTGAGGTCAACACAGAGGGATTTTGTGGGCAGTGAAGAAGGATGTGGTTACATAGTAGCATTACTCTGGCAGGAGTGAGTGCTGCTACTCAAAAGGCTGATTTCATGCTGTCACCCAGTTGCTTCTATCATTGCCTCTCAGCTAGAGACTTGAGAAGAAAAATGCTCTTTGCAGCTAAGGCAATGGAAATTCACTTTTATACCAGCATAATTAAAAACCACTACAGTCACTTTCAACAGAGCATGAGAAGCTGGAAAAAGGAGAGTCTTACTGATAAAAATGTAGTAGACTTAAATTTCTTTGCCAGTGCACCGGTGAATAAACAGTATTGTTAGTGACATGTCTGCTATTATCTTACTATAGTTTCTCTATTGCTTTGCTACAGAACGTGCTTTTGCAAACAGATGAAATACCTGAGATTAGATTAAATGACATCTCTGCTCACATGGTGAACGCTGATACAACTGATATTGGTGGTTTAGTACTTCTAAGATAGCCAGTATGGGAAGGAAGCATTTGCAGGGCCAGATGGTGCAGGGTTACCATACTGCAAAGCATTTGCTGGAAAAGGGAGAAAATGAAGTTAGTGGCTTTTATTTTCTCCAAAATGCCCTGTAGTGCTGTTTGAACTTTAAGTAAGCTTATAGTAAAGTTAGCTCATTTTGTTAAAAATAAATTTGCCTTTCATAAAAGTTTATCTCACTATAAATTAACCCTTCCTAGTTAATTTTGGTTTGTGTTTTTCTTATTTCTTTGCCAACCTAGTCACATTCTTTCCACGCAAAATGAAGAAAAAACCCTTTGTTAACTTCAAAATACTTTTAAGTGTAAATAGCCATGAAGGCTTTTACTTGTATTAAAACCCAGGATAAAAACGTTCTATTTTTTTGTTCCCAACAGAGCAGCAGTATCTCCTTACTCACACCTAGTGATATAGTGTTTCATAAAGACTTGTATGTGATGATTTCTGAAATTGTTAACTAGTTAAAATGCAAATAATCTATTATTTGTAGCTTAGTGCTACAAATTATTATTTTGCTAGTGTTAAAAATGGGGATACATACCTCATTTGAGTGCATATAACCCCTGCTTTTTAAAGTAAAATGCTTTAAAGCAATGTGAGTAAAATCTAAAATTGTCTATAAAACCAAATTAATTAGATATTATTTTAAAATATCTTCAAGTGCCAAAAAAGCTTTCCAGAAATCAGTGATTACACTGTAAACATGCCACAGAGGGGAACTGTTAACAAGTGTGCCTTTGCCAATGGTAGGAAGATTGCCAACATCTAATTGGCTTTAAAGTTTTGTTCTATCAATGGTGTATTGTATTTTAAAAGCAGTAATGCCAACCTTATGATTTAGGCATGAAGCAGGACCTCAAAGTATCTGACTGATTATGGCAGGAAGGAACTATTTTCTTAAGGAAAACTTGCCAGCCTACTTGTTGCTGTGGTGTAAGTAAAGTTTCTTTTGTACAAAGCAGCAAAAAGAACAGCATAAAAATTATGTATGAGGATGACCAGTAGTAAATGTGTAACTGCTATCTATTCTGTTTTCACTGAGAGATCTGGCAGTGATTTATAAAGAAGAGTATAGATGTCATTGTAAGAACCGATCTTTGAGCTGCCAAACCCATTCAAATCATTGTTGCTCAGCAAACCCTGGTTATACCAGGAGGACCGACCCCCAGTCAGTCCAGTCAGCTCAGCTGCTTTTTCAAGGGTTTCTATGCTGGACCTGTGAAATGAGCAGGCTTAAGAAAAAAAAAAAAAAAAAATCCCCATTGCTTTTGTCCCAGCTGCTCATGGCCATCCTTGCATTACCATTTATGGCCCCTCAGGTATGCCAGTCAGCAGTTGTTAACCCATATCCTTTCAGTCATCTGTCTTGCATTCGGCCCTGACAAGTGCTTGCACAGGTACATTGGTCCTCACTCTGGAGGGGCTGAATGGGCCAAGCAGGAATGAAGGAGTGGGACTGAAAGCTCTTTAATCAGCTCCTAAATTAGTGGGTGTTGGTGATGTAGAACCAAACTCTTGGTTGTGGGAAGACTGATGAGGTTCCCAGTGTCATACAATATGCCAGTGACAGAAAAGGGAAAGAAAATACAACTCTCTTGACTGTGATTATCATATAACCATATCATACCCATGCCCATTATAACCATGTTCGTTAAGCTGCACTGCCTTGCTATTATTAGCACATAGTTACCGTATCATCTTCCCCTGTAGACTGCTGCTTGCTCATTCCTGCAGGACCTGAGAAATGTGGAGGAAAAGATAGAGCACCTTTACACAGCGTGGTCCTGTATCCTGACTTCATAGAGCATCCAAAAACTTGTGTGTATTTACTTTCATCCTTACCCAATGAACGCTTAGTGATGTAAATCTAAATCTTGCTGATTACATGACTGAGATTTGTTTGCAAGAAGCATGTGTGGACCTTGATTGTGCTCCATAACACTTGTGACATTGTTACAGGGTTGTTAAACCACCAGAACTTGTCGGAGCACTCATGATACAGAAAGCCAATGTACTACAGTACATCAATAGGTAGGTAGTTTTCTACCTGTTGTTACATTGTGCCCACTAAATTCCAGGATATGTAAAGAAACATAAACAAGCATGTAAATAAGTAGAAAATAATGTAAAGAGGGCTACTGTTTTTATTCTTAGTGCTGAAAACATGGGTATTTTCAGTTTGCTTTAAAGGTCTCCTATAAAAAGGTAAAAGAAAGAACTAAAAATCCCCTACAAATACAGAATATTTATAGCATATTTTTTTTCAATTCTTGTTTTTTTAGACTCAAAGAATTATTTTCCCTCAATAAGGAATCTCTGAAAGCAAAGGGAAATACATGCACTATGTCATGTTATGATAAGGGTTGTTTAGATTCAGATTGAGAGCCTGATGCAGGATAATTACATTTGATCAGGTTTTTTGCAAATTTTCCATTACTTCAGGGAGATTTTTTTTTTTCTGGACAGGGAGCTTTATAGTCTGGCTTGACAACTAAGCACAATTTTTACTGAATTTACCAAGAATTACAGGCATACACCACTTATAAAATGGGACCATCACTGCACGATGATATTTAAATTTGACATTAACACCACTTAAATGTAGCCAAAAGAAACTACAGTGGATGCAACAGCATATTTGAGGCTTGATTCAAAATGAACCGTCAGCCAAGCCTACAGTGCTCCTCCTTCTAACCTTTCATCTTGTGTTTGTTGTGTTTACCTCGCTGCATTGGAAAGCTTTCATAATATTTGTACAATGCAGTAAAAGTGCAGCGAAGCTGCTTGGGAATCCCTGAGCTGCAAATAGCTGGAGCTGGGAGAGTATTCCAGAGAAATATCCCTGCGCATTTCCTCTCTGACTGGTCACTGTTGGAGACAGACTACAGGGACCTTGAGTCCAACATAATATGACATTCTTCATGCTTGTAAATATTCGAGTTGGCGTTCTCAGCACAGTATTAATTTCCTAGCTGTGTGCGCTGCACTAGATAACTAACTGGAATGTGCAAGCAGCAGTACAGGGGGTTATTTTTGCCTACAGAAAAAACACCTTGTGTAATCTGAACGGCTGTATTTCTTGCTGAATCTTGTTATGTATTCTGCAGCAGTATGTAATTTAGTAATCAACCATGCACTGAATATGTGTGATATTCTGAATATCACATAGACTTAAGGGGAAGCAGATTCCAGGCTTCTGTGGGAATGTAGTGCCCTGGGGGAACACAGAAACTTTGTTTTGGTTTGGAGACTAAATGTTTTGTTAGAAGCATTTGTACTGTAGTTTGGAAAGCGGTCACATGTCACTGCGCATCTCGTCAGTCAATGTTAGAAGCAGCAGGTTACTATGGGGTACCAGTGCACGTGTAGTTATATTGATACTGATTTCAGTTAAGCCTGAGAGTTTTTGCCCTCTTTTTAGCCCTAATAAATCCCATGATGATTTTTAGTCTGGACTGTGCTGATTTGGTTTCTCAGAAGAGCTGAAAAGATTGAGATACCTGCTTCCTAGAAGAATCCAATCCACTCCTTCAAGTTCTCTTGAAAATCCCACCCAAGTAAAACATTATACTTTATCTCGATGAATTTAATTGGAAAATGCTGTGGCAAACAAGTCCTTTTAATCACAAACTTTTGCTAAATGGGGTGTGTGGCAGTTACAAATTCCAGTCATTTACCTTTTACAAATAAGTAGGAGGCAGGTTGTACCATGAACGATATGGAGCTGTTGCATTTGGAGAATCGTCATAGTAGTAATAGTCAGCTGAGTGAAAAAATGCAGAAGAAACTATCAGATAACAATATTTTTTAGAAGGAATATGCTGCTTGTTCATAAAAAAAAATGATTCATGCTTCATCTGTGCTAACTGTGGTGGGAATTCCAGTCAAGCAGAGTCACTAGGGTGTCAGTCACTCAAAACAATAGGATCATTTGGAAAAGATCAGCATTGTAGTGTCAGCTCTGGCAAAAAAACCCAACCCAACAAAAGAAAGGAAAAAAAGAGATATTTTTCTAAAATAAGAAAATTAAGCCCTTTTGTTAACGTACAGCTTACTGAAGTTAAAAAGTACCTTGATTTTTATTGTCTCAGGTAGGAGATAATTTATGAGCATACATTGCACAGAGGGATGTTGACTGCACTTAAAGGAACCAGTTAAATCTAGTTGACAAATACATTTAAGAGTGTCTCCTTAAATTACACAGTACTAGACTAAAACTTGGCTATGATTTAAAACATACTACTACAGCTACTGAATACAATTAGAATATGATAATAGTGATGGTAACGATGATTATGATGTGATAATGATAATAATGCCACTAATAAATTATTTACCGTGGACAGCTTGACTATAATTAAATATAAGTGAAATGCAAATCTGGTCCGTTGTGCCTACCTTTTGATGTCTAACAACTTGAAGGAAAAAATACACAAGAAAAAAGCATTACATGCTTCCAAAAATCCAGAGTTGTTGATTCAGGAAAACCAGAGTTTCTAAGTTGGACTTCCCCTCCATTACTATTTCTGTAAAACTAACATAGCATGCCTGCTCATGTACACAAACTGAAGCTTTGATTTACAAATAAGATGGAACAAAAAATATTTTCCATGACTGACTTATTTGAAATAAAAATGTTTCTTGAATGGTTTATTTTTTCCCCCAGTAACACATTATCTTCACTGAACATGAAATCAAACTTTAGTTTGTTACTGTTAAAAATGAATGCAAATGTATCATTATCACTAGAGTAATATAATCCTATTATCTTTTTATTAGATAAGCAGTGACAATGTTGTGTTTCTAATAGCCTCTAGAGAGACAATAAATCTCACAGAGGGATGTCAGCCTGGTCCAAGACAGATTAAATGCAGAGAACTAGAATATAGTTCCCAGTAAACAAACACTTTGAGGTCAGGAGGTCGTACTTGCTCAGCTGTTCTTCATAAGCTCTATTGGAAATAACTTTCATAACATCACCGAGTATATTTCATGCTACCTAATAATACCGAGGGCTAAGTACAGTTGTGATAGAAATTATTTTAAAGTGAAATATTGAGTGTAAAATGATGAAAAAGCATATGTAAATGGAAAACCAGGGTGGTGTTAGACATCCAATGGCTGGAATGGGGAGGATCTGTTTTCTGCGGGGAAAACATTCATTCCATTTGGAAGCTACTGCAAATTCCCACTGACAAATGATTTGGCCCTGGCAACCTTGTGATTAATACAACAAAAACTAAGCCTAACTATGTTTGAATTTAGAAAAGAACAAGTAAGAATATTTGGCCAATGAACTCTCCCTTGGTGGTTGACTAATTGCAGCAGAATGGGGACTGCAAGTCAACAAAGGTCTGGGAAGGAGAGAAAGAACTACAGATTGAATTTGCTTTTGGCATCTCTTCTAATGCAGAAAAATGCCTGTATTCTGGGAATGCTAAAATATTTATACCAACATGGCTTATTATGGGTAAGGTTCTCGAAAACTGTTAGAATAGCTTGGTGTTTCTCAAACTCCTATACCTCTGTCACCCAATTCTAAGGAAAAGCTGCACTTCTTACATGCGGTATTAGTTACAGACAGTGTTGACAAACTCAGTTGGGTGTCAGAGGTAGCATTTAAGCAGATGGTTTCATAAAGCCTTAAGAAATCTCCTTCAGCACAAATGTGGTATATTCAAAATATGCAGATATACAGACCAAAAGCTGCCACTGCAATACCCCAGAAAAGATAACTGAAATATACACTGTAAAACCAGATTAGAATCATGGTGTTTGTATACAAAACACTTATTACAGCCCAACAGATCCTTTGCCATGTATCTCATGGCTGTGATATTACCATGTTTTTAAAAGAGTATATGTTGTTATCCATATTAACAATGCATATTATATTTTAATTGAAAGTTCCAGTTCCAAAATGCGCCACCACAGAACCACACTTCGGACAATATGGCTAAGTTTGCGAAGTTACAATGTAAAATATTTATTAGCAAAAGAGAAAGCTGTTTATTAAATATGTTTCTTTTTGTAGAAAGTTCTAGAAATGTAAGCACTATGGTAATCTGTCTTTAAAAATATTTCTTGTACAAGGAAATTGTGAAATAAAGTCTGAAAGTTTAAAAAATTGTAGATAAAAATATAGTTTGCATTTCTAAGTCGTGCTGATCAAATAAAATCAAAAAGACTCCATTGCTTTCTGTGTATAAATTTGCACAGCAAATCCAGCATTGTACTCTGTACAATGTTAATAGACACAATAAAATAAAAAAGTAATTTGGGGAGTGAATTGACAAATGTTAATTTTAGCACTGTCCTTCCTAGTGTTTGATTTCTATTTAATGTAGGTAACCATATCGTTAGGATTTTTGCATAGAATTTAAGAACATAGGAATTTAAGAATGTACAATTTCAGAACTCCATCAATAGAAGGTGAGAACCTCTACTCAAGATCTGTTGATGAAGAGTTTTCCAAATAGCAATCCAAGAGGTTTAGACCCCTCTCAGAGCTGAATCTGGGGCGATGGGGAAAAGTGTCGTGAGTCACTGTCTCAAGTCCCAGGCCAGACACAACCTCTCACAAATGCATGGCATGACCTCACAGCCCTGCTCCTCGGTGATGAGTCAAGCGTGAGCACAAACTCCTGCATCATTTGGGTGGTACCAACCTTGGCAGAGAGATGTGGAGCAGAACCAACCTCACCAGTTCCAGTATGTGATGCAACAGATGCAGCTGCTCAGGGAACCAAGGGCGAGAAAAACTAATAAAGTGATGTAGACCCAAGGGCTGCTAAAGCCAGATAGGGTAGCAGAGGACAGCATTAATATGAGGACTCGGACATCTTTAGACACTTTGAGAAAAATCTATACCCTTCGGAGAAAATAGGAAAGCTGCCAAGCTTCTTGCAGATACAGTATACAGACGCTTCTGTGCTCTGTCAGTGGTGGCAGCCGGTGCTGGAGTGGGACCCAGAAGGGGATACAAGAAACACGCTGTAGATAGCTGTGGAAAAAGTGTCTGTCTACTTGCAATCCATCAGGGTTAAGGGCTGTGCCCTGAGGTACAACAACTCTGAAATCTCATTGCTTGTTTGTTTCCTGCCACATGCAGCTTTCCTGCCTCTGAAAACAAAATGTTGGTCATTTGGGAGCCTCCTATTACTCTCAGATAGCAAAGATAAAAGACTGGGAGAAACACTAAACCTACCAGAACATACAAAACAAAGGTATTTACCTGTTCTATATCTGCTAAGATTTAAGTGACACCTACTCAGTGGTCATTTACATGCAGTTCTGTGCATGCCAGTAAGAGGTATGCTAGAAGGAAAAAAAAGCCCTTTGCAAACATCATAAATAAGAAATGAAACACTCCCCCAGACGTGAGTCTCCAGTGCACATATATTAATTACACACCAGAGAGTAAACCCTCAGTATGTGCAAGCATTTAATTCATTATTTGCATTTATTAAAAACATTCCTTTTCACTTTAACAATACAGTAACCCAACAGTGAAATAACAGCAATTCAAATGTGGTCATTTACAGACATGCGGTTTCTTGTGCCCATTGCAGAGTGCAGCGCTGCCAAGTCTCACACCTTAGGAGTAAGCTCTTGCTCTCTCCTCTCTCTGTCACACACGTACATGCACACACATACAAAATTTACATGTCTGCTCTCACCTATACTCTTTTGGGAAAACACACAAATTTCATCAATCTCACTCACAGAGATTTAAAAATCCTGGCAACTTTTGAATAGCTTTTCTTCATCAGCTGCAATTAAGTGTTGGAAAAGAAATCCAAAATGTACAGAGAGAGTCTTTCTCCTTAATAGGAAATGTTAGCAATAGTATGTGATTTCCAATATGTTCCAAAATTTTGCCACACCATCTTACTGGAAGGCAAAGTCTGCATGCCCTGTGATTAGGTTTCCTTAAATGCTGGGCAATTCAGTGCTGTCAGCCATAATATAAAACATTATTTATAACTATGTAACTGTTTTAAGAGTGTAGTTAATAGCTTTCAGTAACATGATCTTAAAGAAGTTGATTAGGTGTGCTTTACAACGTGACCAGAAAGAGCTTCCGATTAGTGACATCGATATATATATTTTACATCTCACATGGCCCATACTTGGGAGTGTTGAAATAGGAGTGAAACCAAAATGAAATCAAATCATTAGAACCAAAGCGTTTCCTTACCACACTTCATCAATATCATCATGTCACGCCAATAGATTGAATATCCACAACATAAAGTACCTTTCTCTGGTAATAAAAACTAGAAATACACAATTTTTCTCTCACTCATACAAAGCAAAGATGGGTCTCAGGGGAAGAATTCAGGGCTGGATCCAAAACTCATCATGGCTTTGGTTCAGGCTGTAACACAGAAAGTAAACAGAAAAAATATCAGGCTCTGGATCTGAATAAAAGTTCAAATATACTCAAGGTTAAACAGATGTGATGGGGACCCATTTCTCTTTCACGGCTATAAATTGCTAAAGGAGCTCAAAGGTTTGAAACGATAGTGTAATTATGAAAATAGTAAATGTTTTCCAAACATGTTTGACTCTGTTTCCCAAGAGTCTGTAATTGCCCCACACTTCCTTTGGCTTCCTTCTGGTTAGCTGCTTACAGTTTTTATTCCTCACAGATCTCACACTTGAGGATGGACTAAGCTCATCCTGGCAAAGAAGGTCTCAGTATAATTACAAGGCAGAGGGATTTTTATGTCCCAGGCTAACTTTTCAACTTCTTTTGAATTTATCAGTGTTCAAATCCAGTTACTGTGTTCACATACATTTTTACCTTATTTAATATTTCTATCAAAACCACAATCTTAATTTGCCATTGTATATTTGTCTCATATTTATGCACTTAACAAATCAAGACCCTAAGAGAAGGGTTCTGCCAGCTTTGGATTTCCAAATACCCTGGTGAAATGTTTTTTGCCAACAAAATGAGACATAAATTCTCTGGGAATTGTACATATAGATACAAAAAGAGAGAAAGGGTTTTTCAGGCTTAAGAAGGGAAGACCCCAGGGAGATCCTATTGCCATCTACAACCAGCGAAGCGGAGGGTTTAGGAAAGGTGGAACCAAACTTGTTTGAGATGCACAATGAAGGGCCAAGAGGCAAGAGACATGAGGGAAATTCTGGTTTGATATAAAGAAACTTTTTTTAAATGAGTTTTTTCAACCACTGGAAGACATCTTCTAAGTGATGGTGGGATCTCCATCCTTGGACACTTTCAAAATGAGGCTGGCCAAAGCCCTGAGCAACATGCCTTCATTTAATGTGCCCTGGGGGTCCCTCACAGCTTCCATAGTTTTATGACATATACAGGGAGAATTCAATCAAAAAGATACTTGACATTCATTATTTTTTCCTCAAAAAAAAAAAAGGCTAAATTATTTGCTAATGTTTGTTTAGCCAAATACTGGCTAAACACCCGATTCTACACACTTAACAGTACAATTCTGGTATACATGAAAAGTACACCATTTGCTGTAAAAGGCTGGCTTGAAGGAAAACAATTTCCTGTTACTGAAATTAGTGGGTTGGAAAGGTGAAAATCAAGTCAGAAAGAGATAGGATTATTGCCATCATATCTGTAATAAGCTCTTCTGACTGAATTAGTGTATCAGTGTTAGAGTGTCTCACAAGACTTGCCTAGAAATACTGATCAAATCTCTTAATTTTATAATTTTAAACATTTTGTGGAGAACGTAGGCAATAGTGGGTTATTTTTTCTACTCAGAGCACATTTTCCAAAACATTTGTATCACATGGATGAATTGTAGGACATAGTACCTCACGACTCCTACCTAGAAAATCCTGACCAGATTAAAGCACTCAACCATTAACTTTCAGAGCAAGTGCAAGTTTTACCAGTTCCAACCACATTTTTCCTAAACGAAATCTTTGTTTGTATCAGCACAATAATATTGATTGTTGATCCTGGGGTCAGAGTGCACAATTTGTCCATTTGGGTAAAGTCCTTCATTTCTCAAAGGGGCGATAACAACATGAGAAAAGGTTCTGCACCATCTTTCTGTAGGAGAGCTATAAATTCTAGAGGGATAAGACTGGCATCTAAACTAAACATAGGATACAATTACATAAATGAGAACACTTGCTAAATCTTACATTTATTTCAGCAAGGAATGTTCTTAATTTGAATAACTGAATTTTTTTTTATATTTGTCTCTATATTATAACCACTATATACATGTGGTTAAGATATAAAGTTTAAAAATACATTTCTCCTGAAAACTGTGGATGTAAGTACAAGAAAATATTATTCTTGATTTATTTGTCCTAATATTTACACTGCACATGTGACAGCTGGCATATGCAGTTTGGTTTACCTCTTACATACACATTCAGCAATAGAAATAATAATACTGAATTATGACTAAACCATAACTAGCCTTTTGACTAAATGAACAGTTATGAACTGAGCACGGAAATGCCTCAAGTTTCTTAAAAAACTCAGAATTGGGGAGAATTATTTTTTTAATTAAAAAATGGGAGCTTTTTTTCCCAAGCATTCACTGTAAAAACTCTTAGCTGCCAAAGAACATCTTTATTTCAAACTTCTCATTATATTCCTACGAACCAGCAGTATAATGGTGTGAAATGAAAGCAAAATGACTTCTTAGTCTCAGCAACACTGATACTCCCTGTAAGTCCTGAGTTCTTCCCAAGTCCCAGCCCACATGAGAACAGCGTCTTGTGACTCTTAGACAGCCTTTTATCAGGTCAAAGAGCAACTAGGAGAAAAAATGGATGGCAGAGATAAGGAGAAATAGGCCAGTTCCTATGCTTCAGCGTAAGTTTCATTTCTGTTATGACTGACCTCAAAAAAGCTGGTGAACTTGTAAAAAAACCCAAGTCAGTAATTATGTATTCTATAATTTTTATTCTAATGTATTTCCACATAACTAGTTTGTTGAGAATACACATGAAAATATGTAAGAAACTGTAGTCGAAAAGAGGTAAAGGTGATCTTGAAGACAATGTATGGTAGCAACTGACAGGCAGCCGTACTGGAGAGGTCCTGCATACCAGTGACTGGTACTCAGCAAACTCATTGTTACTCAGCCCCATTACCCCGGTTAAGCAATCTGTGACTCCACTTTGGATGAAAACCAAGTAGTCCCAGTGTGTTTATGAGGTAATGTACTTTCATGGAGATCTGCCAATGTACACAAGCAGAACTGTGAGTAAGCATTCATGGTCACTCATACCCCCACCGGTTATGGAAGACCTGCAAAGGCTGGGAGATTTGCTTCCACCGTGCGAGTACGCCTGCGTTTTGGAGGTGGGACGGAGGAGAACACGATGAAATTAAGACCTGCGAGTAGTACAGAAGTAATGCAATAACGAACACGAAGGGAAGGGACCGCGGTAGCGGGTAGGCGCGCCTACCGGAGGTGAGGGCTGTACGTCTCCCCGTGCGCCTCGAACGCAGCGCCGGCCAGACCCTCTCGCCTCACTGAAGGCGCCAGCCTCCAGGAGAGCGCCAAGGCCGGAGGAGCCTCACGGGGGGTGGGGCAAGGCCGGACACCTCGGCCACCGCCGTCCCCAACTCCATCCGGTTCCCCGCCGGCGGCCCGCCTCCGTGCGGGCAGGGCCAGGGCTGGAAGTGACGTGGAAGGCGGGCGGAGCTGTGAGGCACTGATGGCGGAGTTCCCATGTTGACGTCCCCGGTGCCCTCCGCGCCTGTCTAGGTAAGGGACTCTCCCGGGGCTGGCGCGAGAGGATGGGCAGGTCTGGCACCTTGTTTTCTGCCGATCTCCAGCAGCCGCTGGGGCGGCTGGGGCTGTTAGGCCGCGGGCCTCGGTTCTGCGCCACTGGGAAACCGGCCTCCCCCTTCCCCCCCCGCCCCCCCCCCCTCAGCTGTCTTGGGCTGGTCGTAGTCGGGAGAGGAGAAAGCGGGGAGCAGGGCCTGGGCGCCCGTGCTGTGAGTGAGAGAGGCGGCGGCGGCGGCGCTCTCCTCCCTCGCCACGGTGGCGAACGCGTCGCAAAGGTGATCTGCGACAGACAGGTGAGGCCGCGTCGGCCTCTGACGGAGCAGGGGAGAACGGAAGGGACAGGACGCGGCAGGGCGCAGGCTTGCCCCGCAGAGCCGGGGAAGGCAGGGCAGGTAGGGGTCGGGGGTGTCAGCTGCGCCCCGACACACCAGGACCGCAGCCGGAGGGCTCTGGGAGGAGGGCTAGGGCGGTGCGTCTTGTTCTCCTTTTGTTTTTCCTGCCTGACGAGCTTTTCTTCTTCCCGTCCTCTTCGATGCGTACAACCAAACGCGTCGTTCGCCCTCCCCGAGGGAATCGCTTGTTATGTCAGTTAAGAAGCCTAAGCGTAGCTCTTCCTCCTCCATCTCCCCTCTTTCCCAATAGGCAGCCGTGAGCTAGGTAAGCAGGCACCCAGCATTCCCTGAATTACCCTTGAACTGTAAGTAGATCTCGGCTTCACCTAAGCTCCGGGGATTTTCCTGCTGGGGAGCGGTAATCCCAGATGATTCTGCTGGTCTGCACAAGTTCAGCTTTGTGAATAGTTCTGCTTTGGGCTTGGAAACCAGCCTCCCTTTACTGGTTTCACTGAGGCTGGTTGTCAGCTGTGGTAGCTGGCAACCAGCGTGTGGAAATATTTGAGGGATTTTTTGGGTGGATTTTTTTCTTTTCTCGTAATAAGTGATTAAACTATCTAAACTTTAGAATAGACCTATTTAAAACAAAGGTAAGCTAAATTGGCTTTGTTGTTAATGCATGTTTATGGTTCTCCTGCTTGCATTGCTTACCCATTTTCTACTTACAGTGGGTGTTGAAAACTTCAGCAGTGTCTTTCATGTCAATATTATCTGGCTTCAGGTACTACTTAATTACTGAAAATGAATTAATTTATTCCACTAAAAAAAGAAGCTATTGTATTTCTTTTAGAATTGTAGAAACTGTTGCCTTATACCATTTATAGTTCAGAGTGGATTCAAGAGATGTCTTAAATGTAATCCTCTATTTTGAGATGTGTGGGAGTTTTCAGGATTTCACTATGCCATAAAATTTCCTATGCTTTTCTGGACTCTGAAGTTAGAGAGCAGATAGGATTTATGTGTACCCTATTGTCTCTGTTTGTCTTTTGCTTTTTATTCAGTTTCTTGCTTGTGTAAGTTCTTGGTTTTGTTCTTTTTATCTGTTAATCTTCACAAGCTTGGCATTTTATCACTCCTATTGTTCAGGATGTAAAACTGCTTTTTATTTAACATCTGATAAATCAAAATGTCATGGCTGTCCCTGTTACTGTGTATGTTACACTAAATTGGGCAGTAATAGGCTTAAAATATGCCGGGCTTAAACATGGTGGGTTTTAGGTTTACATTTTGTGTATTTTGAATGATGAAAACCTGTTTACTTCAGGGGGGATGTTATTTCAGAAAACATGAACTCTGTGCTGCTTTTTTTTTTAACTGATGAAAAGGCTATAGGAAATAGACAGTCTCTAGTCTTTGAATTTCTCAAGATGTGCAGTGGCCCGTCCCTTTTTGGGATTGGTTTCTGCATGTGCCTTCAATGAAAGCAATATATTAATGTCACACACTTGGCAGTTACTTCATTCAAGGTGTGAATTTGCTTGGTCAGTATAAAATTACTTTTAATAGCAATTGCAAGAATAATCATCTTTCTAGAAATGCCTTGGATATCTAAGGCCCCAGTTGTCCTAGTATCAAATGTTTTGACAAATTCGTGATTGTACACTGAAATCAAATACTGGGCAACTGGAAGTTTCAGTCTGATATTTTTGACAGATATTGCCAAATCTGAGGAAGGGACATTCTTATTCTGTTTGTGAAGCATCTTGCATTGCTGTAATTTTCAGCTCTAGGTCTCTTGAATGAGGTGGTGAGTGGAAAGCATGATTAAAAGCTTTTGCAGTGTAACTGATTAGTGCTAATCTGTCAAACTGCATGCATACCTAAATGTTCCTCCTATCAATGAAGTCCGTCGTTTATGGTAATGAAGCTAAGCGTGCAGGACTGGGAGTATATGTGTTACAGTGAGACCAGTAAAAGATGCACACAGACTGCTAAACAGAGGCAGGAGAACCCTTTTGAAGAAGGAAAACTAAAACCTGAATAAATCTGTCCTGTCTAGATAAACTTTCTTGGTTTTTAAAAATGTCTTAACACGGAACTTTGTTAATTTCAATGAGAGGGGAAGGAACTCTTCTCACCTGAAAATGCTGTGAAAACCACTGAGCAGTGCAGATTCTGAGAAAAGGTTAAAGTAGGGAAACTATGAAGGCTTGTTGCTCTTGCCGTCATGTCCAGAACCATTAAGAATATTTCATTAATTAGAACCCTACTTTGTTTTCACACCACTTATTTCTCGCTTTCTGCCACTGTATCTGAGGTACAATACTGGGGACATTCAGCTAAGCAATTCTTCCTCTCCATTTTGATGTCATCACTGAAATGACTGCCCTTTTATTCTGAGTAGTGATTGTTTTGGAGAGATGCTGAGGCAGTCTGCTTTGGACTTGGTCTATAGCTGGCTTTTAGGTTTCTCTGTCTTGTATATTTCAAATAGATTATTTTAAAAGAAATTACCTCATTTTTCTACTATATTGAAGTAGCAACTTGTTTAATTTTGTTACAGATCAATCATGTCATCCTTTCAAGAAGTTCCATCTTCAGCTAACGCTTTGCAGACTTCCAATTTTGCACATGTGATTTTTCAAAATGTGGCAAAGAGTTACCTTCCCAACACACACCTTGAATGTCACTACACTCTGACCCAGTTTATCCTTCCTCATCAGAAAGACTGGGTTGGTATTTTCAAGGTAAGTAAAGCTTGTTCTATTACCATTTCTCAAATGTTTACTGCTTTCTCTCATCAGTTTTTAAAAAATAAAAGTCCCAACTTCCTTAAGAGTTAGCTCATAAGCTGAAGTGGAAAATCGTTTGGATGATGTGTCGGTTCCTGCTATTAGAGTGTAAGTTATGTAACAAAGATCAAATTGGAGATCAAAACTTAGAGAAATGACTACACTTTAAGTCTGCTGGTGTTGAGGGAAGGTGTGATGCAGTGGTGTCATGCAGAATTAAATAGAGATGATTTGAGAAGAGGTGTGTGGGCACTGAGTGACATTGTGAACAGGACTATATGAAGAGCGTGAGCTAGGGTAAGTCTAAAATATGTATGGAAAGAACAGAAACTGAGCTGGAGATACCCTGATCCACATGCCTGACTCATTTTTTTTGTTGCTAGAACAGGCTGAACAGTATAGATCACTAACTTTATTTAAAATAGACCCTTGAAAAAAGAAGGGGTGAGATGACATCTAAGTTACCTCATGTAAGTGATTTAATTTATTTGAAGTTATTTTTAAAAGTTAATAAAGTTTCATGTATGGAAATTGACTAATTTTTACATATGCTTCTATTTAAGATCTTCATCTAAGTTTCTTTATAAGTGCCTGTCCTAGTAGATGGCTTAAATTCCTTACTCAAATGGTTAATAGAAGTTTTGATTTGGGCTTTAAATAAGTGATCTTTTACTCAGGGTGGCTTATTTTGTGTGATTCCTCTCCTTTATGTGAAACAAGCTCTTGTGTGATTACCTCAGTTAGTTTCTTGATTTGATTAAAGACCATCATTTTGGGACTGGATTTTTTTTAATGGCATTCTCCAACTTATTTTTAGTTCACCTATTTCTCATCAACACAAGGGAAGAAGCATTGCTAGATGGGGGAAGAGGAAGAAAACTCTTCTCTTTCTGCGACTGTCAGCATATACTGAGCATTATGAGTATCTTAATATAGTACAGTGAGGTAAATAGAGCCACTGTCCAGCTTTATCTGTGTCTACAAATACCTGTGTGTATGGGTAACTTTTACAGTTAACTAAACTGTAAAAATGTAGTAGTCTCAGAGTAGGTAATAGACAGAAGTTGTACTATATTTGGGTCAGGGTGTAAAAATGAGTGACTTCTAGAGAAATGATTGTTCGTGGACAACAATCAACAAAGCTCCTGGAGGTGGTTTGAAAACTAATGAAAAAGGCAGGCCTTTTACCATTTACTTTTCTAAAACACATAAGAAGGATATGATGCATGCTTAGTAAAGTGATTTTTCAGTATTAAAAATAAAGGCAAGCAAATCTCGACTAATTCTGAGAACATTAATGGCCTTCTGTATTGGCCTAGTATGCAAGGAAAGCGAGACTTCTGTGTGAGAACCTAAAGCATACCGAGTTCCATAGAGGGAACAGTGGTCCACCTTGTCTTTGAGGTGAAAAATCACTCAGAAAACAAATTTGTTTGAGCTGGTGTCATTTAACCTTTGCCTGAAATTGCACAGAACGTTACTAGTGTCGTAATAGTGAATACTGGATAGGGGGCAAAGGTGCCTGGTTTAAAAACAAACAAAAAACCCCTAGCAAAATAACCCAACTCCACTAGTGGTGATTTTAGATTAGTATGGAATAAGATATTTTCCCCCCATATGAGCATTGTGTTGGTTTTGGTTCTAATGTTGGCTTCTGTTCCATTTTAGGGGGCAGTGGCTTCAACTGGGTTCTGTTCTGTGTTTGCTTGACTGCTTAGCTAAGAATTTTGTATTGAACTAAACAAAATCTCTAGGTACCTTTTTTAAGTGAATGGTTTTCATTTAGGTTGCAAGTCTGAGTACATTTCTTCAGCGGTGATGATGTCTTGAGTAGATAGTGGTTATTTTTATCCTCATATTTGGTTTGCTAGTACATGTTTGTGCAGCTGCATGGTGAAATGGATCAGGGAAGTGATCTGCCAGAAAAATACAGCTCCTCTTCCCCCAGCTTTTTCTGCCTTGTTTCACAACTGGTTGGTTTTTCAGCTTGGTCACAATGGGATGTAATGGGCAACTATACTGGCTTCACTGTGATAGAAACAAATGGACTAGGAAGGTGTGTGTGAGAAGCACTATGCCTGTGTTATTGTCATGGCTGCTTAATGTGGCATGGCAGTTGAGGCTTCTTTTTTCAAATCTTTTTAGAGTTTTGTTCTGAATAGCAGCTTTTAAAGGTACGGTTTCAGTAGTTTTCCTTTTTGAATGGAAATGAAGCTACTAACTTAGTTCCTAGCTTATGAGTGTTTAAAGGTTTCCCTAGTATGTGCTACATGTCTGATTGACTCTTTATTCCCTGTGCATTTGCGGTTGTAGTTGCCATTAGTGTTGTGCAGCTTCAGTGAAAAAGTGATGTTAGAAATGGAACCCTTGGTAGGAGCCATAAATTGCTTAAGCATTTTTTGTTTCCATGTCTTACTATGATTATTTATTCATCTATGTATTTATTATAAAACTTCATTTTGCTCTTCAGGATATCATTCTTTACTGCCTGGTATACATTCTTTTCCCTTTCTAGACTTAAGACCTGTGAATTTATTTTTTTTTCCCTCACTAGGATTGTTTTCAAGTCTCTGTGTCTACTGAGTATTACATTTTTATCACTATTCGCTTCTATTTTGAACTGTGTAACTAATGATAATGGCTTCAGTGAAAAGCACCACAGCAGGTTCCTTCATGTTTGCAGCTTTGGGGTTTTTTTTATTTAAAGATATCTTCTTCTTAAGGATATTTTACAAAGCAACTTAAAATAAGGAGCCAAGGCAAGATAAAAGTACTCCCTCCTTGCCCTCCATCAGAGGCATCAAAAAGGTCTTATTGGAAGGTAGAATAGGCCTAGAACTTTGGACTTGAGTTAGGGATTTGGGGAATGCAGCATTATCACAAATAACTAATAAAATCTGCAAAGAAATACGTCATTCTAAAACTTAACAGATTTTACCAACTTCTCTGCATATGGTATAGACATAATGTGGTTGGGGTTGTTCCCAGTGTGATTTAAGTGGCTATATGTTGAACTTCTGTAATGCTGAGTGTAAGACTCTTCGTGGTGGTGGTAGCAGATGTAAAACTGTTCTCAAGGAAGTAATTTTCTGTTATTTAGAAGAATTCAAACCTAGTGTTTGTAAACTGGAAGGGTAATGTTGCATATAGGAGAACTAGTTGAAACATAGCAAATTTCTTACAAACTCAGTGTATCTAAAGACAGTAGACTACTTTTGTGATTGGGCCTTTGGAAAAAACTTGGAGGGGGCAGGAAGTACGTTAATGATGTTCTGAATAAGTAGCATTTGTATTCTTTTTTTTTAATTTGTCTTTTTCTTCCTTGTCTCCTACAGGTGGCTGAAAAACTAGTTTTAACTCAGTTTTTGAGTTTGTTGTCTTTCATTGCTGCTGTTTCTTTTTCCTTTCGTGACATTCTGGAGGGTCACCTGTAATCAACTGCCGAAAGATCTTGATCAGTTATGTCCTTGCTTGTTACCAAGGGAAAAGAAAAAAAGGCAGTTTTACACAGCAGTACTTACGTAGTACTTGGCATAGACATCCTGAGCCTGAGTTCTTCTTCCTGCAGTTTTTTTTTCTGTGCAGGAGAACCTGATCGTTCCTAGTGTGGAGTCAAAGGGGGGAAGACTTACTCTTGATAGATTTCATAAGAGATCTGTACTCACAGAATGATCCAAGACCACTGTCCCCTTAGTAATCATCTGTGCTTCTCTCTGATTAATCAAAATCTGGAGAGGCCCTTTGGGTAATCCAAATCTAAACCTTTGAAATGAGGAAAAATAATTAATATGTGTACTACATCTGGTTGCAAAAATGGTCTGTTTGGTAGGTGGTCTTAACCTCTGGATGGGGAAGTCTACATCCTGTGACTTTATTTCACAATGAATTGAAATAATCATATGGCCATGTGATATTTTTTGTATTATTAATGCATAATGTCCAGACTTGCAGAAGTGTTTGAAAAACCTGCTTGCTTTCTAGGGAGAAGTGCTTACCCCTCTGTCTTGGGCATATGTTTGCAAGTAGGACTGACAGATGTTCAGTATGCAAGGGAGGCAGGTTTAATATACATCTCAAAGGCACAAGGGAAGAATGTTATGGGCGTAATAAAGCTATTGCTTCAAGAGAGTGGCGTTTAAGGTGTGGGTGTTTGTGGAGTATATCATAATACTTTCTGGGTTTCTGAAGATTTAATTTTGTTGAGGCCAGCATGCTTGAAAGACCTGCAATATCAGCAGGTAATCTTACATATGTAAAGCTAGTGGCTTTGATCTTGCTGTGCCATTAATTAAACGATTCCATCAAAACTTTTCTGTTCTTCAATTTTAGTTGGTATATTTTTCTAAGTAATCTACATCACCATTCTTCTAAGACATAGACATGCTTTGGTATTGACTGCCTTACTGTACTGCCAGAGAAGAAAAGGAATTTTTTTCTTTCTTAATATAGGCATTTTAAAACTTAAAAAATGGTGATAGCAGGAATGGTATCTTAATAAATGCAAAAACTGAATAACCAGGATTGGGAAGATCTTAGTAATTTACTTGGAACACAAGTGTCTGCTTGCTCTGAGAGAATACTCAGTATTTAGGAGATTCTATATGGGCTACTATTTATGCATCAGTGTAGTACCTGTATTTATATATAAACTTAATTTCTGTATTTTCAATGTACTGTTTTATAGCAAACCTGAGAATTAACTTGTCTGTGCTAGATACCTCTGTAACAGAATTTAACAATGGGTTTCGTAGGACGCCTAAGAAACAGCTTGGTGGTTGTGGTGTATCAAGAAAAAAAAGTTTTGTTTAGGTTTTTTAATCTCCTTTGGACTGCAAATAACTGTACAACTTGAGAGAGTCATTCCAATGTCCTGATTTTTCTCATAGACTTATTTTATTTTTTTTTAAGATATCAATTACTTCCATATTTACAGATCACGTTATGAAGTGTAGCACAACAGCTGGATGTGTTATTGACCACATGCGTATAGAAATACAATTTTTCTGGCATGGAGTCATCACTGCACAGCAGGGCATGATGTCCTGTTGTTAAAACAGTTGGGAATAGAATTATTGGAGTTCAGAATGTTTTGAGAACTTCTATACCCACAAATAAAATGATTCTATTTCTGTTTTACCCTCTTTGAAATGATGTCTTAAATAACTGAGACAATAATATTTCCTTTTTAAAAAAACAAAGCGTCCACAGCAATGTTGTCCATTGTTTCTGTACTATGTGGAAAGAAGGATAATCCAGGTTTACCTTTACCAAGAAATTTTTACTTTTCTTTCCAAGTGTCATTAATTTTCTAAAAATACTTGCTATGGTAGGTTTGTGTGATCAGAGACAAAATTGGCATACCGGTGTGATCAGTAGCTGGTAACAACTTTGAAGAAAGATTGTGCTAATGCATAGTTTTAATGAAATGTTATGGTAAATTGGTATTTCGCTTAAATACCGTGCATCCTTTTTAAATACATTTTCATGCTTATCTCTTAAACAGTAACATTGTTACTCTTTGATCTGTCATAACATTTCCTTGGACAGTCATTTACATATGTACCAGGTTTTCTCTTGAAGAGTTCATATTGTTTCTAAATTTATTTTGATTTATACCTAATAGGAGAGAAAGTTGATCCTATGGTCTAGGCACTCTGTCAATGTCATTTTGACTTATTTCTCTGAACTATGAGGTAGAAATACAACCAGAAAGAAATGGTAATAGGTTAGAATCCTGATAGTGCCTTGATACTGCAACAAATACCATATGTTCTCAATAGCTCAAGTTAAAAGATTGCCTGCATGTGTTTGTAACATTCAGCAGAGATGGACTTCTTCAGGTCTGGGCATGAGAGAACGTCTTAAGATTACAGTCTTTCATTAGAAGTCTAAACAGTACCTTGCAGCCATCTTCTACCCCCAGAATGTTTCAGCTGTAGAGCTCCTGATATGTAACAATTTTTTTTATCTTGTGTCTGAAGTCAAGGCTTAAATGGCTTGGACTGACATAAGTCAAAGTTCCATGTGGCATATATGGTGATTGCAGACATACTAAAGAACCCAAGGTTGTAGCTTAGACTTTGTTGTTTACTTATTTTGAAAGGTCTATCCCTTAAATGTTACTAAAGTGTACGTAATGCTTCAATAAGTATTTTTCTAGAAGTCCATGTTCTGAAGCTTTCTGTACTATTTCATTTTTTCAGAACTGGCATCTAGACATTGTTTGATGATGCATGTGTTCAAAAGTATATTGTGTCAGCAGCATGTCAGTGTTAACAGTTAAGTATCAGTAATTTTCTCTGATAGCAGCATCATGGCCCCCAGATGCTTTAATTTTTCCATCTGTTTATTGACTTACAGTATTTTTTTTTTTTACCTGTAGTTGCCTTTTGTAGACTGTTACAGGCTACAGTAGTGTTAGCACTATGGTGGCTTTCAAGTAACACTGTTTTGGGTTATGGCACGAATAAAGCCTGCCGTGGAGAAATGTCTTTGTAGGATACTCAGTCCATTTGCATTTTGCTTAGACACTTGTGTTTTCTGTGGTTTGGGTCAAAATAACTATTTCTTACCATGTGGAATATGTAACGGCTTCTGAATCACTGTTGTTAGAGGTAATTATACTGTATATCATATGTCCAAAACCTTATTTGCTGCCTGTAACTTTGCTTCTTTCAGTGGTAGTTTATTGTTGTCTTGTAGCACTTGGGGTACTTTGCCAAAATACTTTGTAAATTATGCAGTTTACGTTGCAAATTGCAGAAAGGGCATGTTCTTTACTCTGAGCAGTTTGGTGGTGGTGCTTTTTTTCTGAGGGTTTTTTTTTTTTTAATATTGGTTCATATGTGTAACAAAGGCTTGTTCGTAATGTCAGAGTTGGTTCATCTAAGCAAGTGTTTCCTGGGTTTGCTTCTTTGGTGTGCTGTGGTTACTGCATGTGTGGCATTGATCAGTAGGACACTCAAGTGCAGCTGAATGAATTCTGCTGTTCTTACAGTCGTGTAACAGCTTTCTGTGTCTAAGGAAGAAAATGCCAAGTAAGCTTCACTGACAGTGGTGTTTCTTTAAAGCACTCTCAAAACTGAGTTTACTGACTTTCCTAAGGCATTGTAAAATGAAAGAAATTGAACAAAATAAAGAGAAAAGTGCTTACTCTCCATGTTCATCTCATTACTCAAGAAATTAAAAATGAAGTTTGATAAATGAAGTGCAAGAGAGGCTTGCATGTGTGGGGCAGTGTAGAGGAGGAAAAACAACTTTCATGATGACTACATACCTATTTACTAGAAGAAGGAAAACCTGCCTGGTGTGAGCATTGTGAACAGCTGAGTTGTCCCTACTTGCCCAGGCAAATTGCAGAGTACTTGGTGTTAGACGTATTAACCTTTACCTGATTTCAACATTTCCACTGTGACTACAGAGATAGTTTATATAACTAAAAAGTAGTTTATGATGTCTTAAATTGAAATAAGCCTTTTTGCTTAAAAGCAGGAAATAGGAATATAGTGAATGGATTACTCTGTAATGGCCTGTTAAAGCTTGCCATTTTTTGGAAGGGGAATTAAATAAAGTATGGTTTGAGTAACCCACTGTACGTAACATAATCTCAGTATGACATGCTTCTAGGAGACATGATGTTCATGTCATGTGTTTGCCTTAAAATGATGGACTGAGAAGGTGAAAGAAGGGTTTGATTTCTGGGTTGTTACGGTTGATGTCTGGAAAGTAAGAGTGTCAGAATTTATGCAGCCTGAGAATTTAAAAATGGATTTCTGATTAGAGTTTGTGGTAATTAAATGTAGAGAAAGAGAAAAGGTAGAAGATGTTGAATACCAGGTTACTAGCAGAGACTATTTCTAATTTTAGCATGTAATTTTTTTTTTTTGTCTGTTGGTTTTGGGCAGTTGCATTATCAAAGTCTTATTTGCTCTTTTGTCTAAGAAATAAGTATGTTAATTATTGAGTTTTTAACTGAGCCAAATATTGTAGTTTTCAGTTAATTCCTTAAAGAGTAATGGTAGAGCCAGCCAATGCATCAGATAATGAACTTGAGTTCAGGGTTTGCAATGTCTTGTGTGTAGCTTGACATGTCATTCTCCTTCCTCCTCCTCTGAGCTTCAGAAGGTTTTATGCTGGAGTTCTTGTGTAATTTGTAATTACACAATGTGTAATTGTGAGTATTGTCATGTCTACCATTACCCATGCCAACTTTTAAAAATTAGATTAGTAAACTGTGCCTCTTGTACCCCTCTTGGCTCACAGAAAGTTTCACAGTGAGTTCAGTTGAAATGCCTCATTTTTAGTTAAAGATTTCTGAAGGTCAGATCAGCTTTCACGCTTTGATTGTAACAAGGTTCTAAATTACGAGTTGACATTAGTCTGTGTTGTGTTGTGTTCTGTTTTGTGATTGATTCTTTTGTGGGGGTGGGGGGTAAGGATGGAAAGGTGTGTTTTCTATCAGCTGTGTGAGTATTTTCATTAAAGGAGTTCCAGCAGAGGTCCTTGTACAGCAACAAAGTTTGTAGCTGTTTTGATCAAGATAGTGTTTCACTTGAATTGCTTTCGTTTTCAAAAATCTTACTCTGAAATCTTAGTACTTTTTAAAAATCAAATACTCTTCCAGTTAACAGTATCAACTAAAAATGAAAAAAACATATTGTAAACATACATTTTTATCTGGGTTCTTTGTATGCTGTTTAGTTAGCATTCTAATGAAAATGTTGTGGTATTTTTTTAAACTTTGGTTTCACGTTTATTATATCAGATGATGTTCTTCATTGCAAAATAGGACCGTAATTTCACATGAGGCTGTTGTGGTTTTGTGTGGTGTGGTTTTGGTGGAGAAGGGGGGCGTGCAGGGCTCAAACCACCACAGAGGCCTAAACAGGAACGAAGTATGGATTTGTACAGCTTTCCCCTAGTTTCCCTTTTGTAATAGCTTAAGTTCTAATTATTAATGTAAATAAATATGCTTGCAGCTTAAGTATTTAGATTGTAAGTTTTTAGAACTTGATCAGTAAATGAAAGAAACAGAAAATGATGTAATTGAAGACTTGATTTTAAATACAGGTTTATAACAGATATAATTTCTCTCAATGACTATTTGGTGCTATTGAATTTCAAATACAGAAATGAAATTTGTGCGTCTTTCCTAGCATTTGTGTATTTTCTGTAGTGTATTCATAAATACACATGCTCACTGTTAGTCATAGCAGCTGTTTTGACAGTTGAAATAGGCCGTTCTTACAGGCCTGAGGATTTTTCTCTCATACAGTAAAAGACTTCTCTCTCTGTCTGCCCTTGTTTGCTGATGCATTGTGCCACTGCTGTTAGTTTCCAGGTTGCTTATTTTCTTTTTATATAGAAATAATACTGTGAGATATAAGTAAATCAAATACATACGCACTTATTTCCATTTTCTACTTTGCTGTAAAATTGTTGGGGTTTGTTTGTTTAAACTCTGAGGCAAGTAGAATCTGAAAGATGTGAAAAAGGAGACTAACAGATACAAATCTATGATTAAGGTTCTGGAGAACATTTAAATAATATCTATATATCATATGTTCTTTCTTTTTACCATGCGTTCATGTTCCAGTGGAGTACTAGAGAGAGGCTGGACACAAGGCAGCCCTGCTTCTATTTTCATGCTGTGGGCTTCTCAAGTATTGGAGGGCAAGCTTCTGCTTGTCAGACTGATTTTAAAATTCTAAGAAAATCTGTGTTTGAAATTATTCACCCCAAAACTGGAAAATCAGCTGCAAAAGGTTTTTGCAAGGTGGCAAGATTATCTGTTCTCTGCTATTGGAACATTGTTCTATGGAGAAAATATTTCTGAAAACAAAAGACTAGGATTTATTTATCTGATTTTAATTTAACAAAATTTTGAGTTTTCAAAGTACAAAATTAAGGAATATGCTGACCATGGAACCCTTTCCTTTGTGCTCAGGAATTGCCACATCCAAATTCTATAGCTTTCACGAAAGTGGCACTTAAGAAGCTGTGGCTATGCAATTAGTAAATACCTCTATTTTTCAAACTGTTCTTTCAGATTTTCTCCAACGTACAGTACTGATTGATAGTAATTACCCCATGCTAATTGCGTTTAACAACACCTGCCTGCTGAATTATCTTATTTCTTGAATCCTGCACTGTTACCAGGAATATTCATAAAGCACAAACTCTGTTCATGAGGAAAGCTTCAACTTGCCCTTTTTCAGTACACCCCAAGCAGAATTGTGTGATCCAATTCCTGTAATTGTTTCCTTAACTGAAAGAACAAACACACAAAATGACAACAAAAGAGACAACAAAACCACCTTATGTGGATATTTACCTTAAGTAGCAGTTTTTCTCCTGTCAATCCAGGGTCAGGTCTTCACAGCAAATGGGTTATTGTGGGGATCTGGACTCATCTCCCTCTCTGGAGAGTAAGCTGGAGGAAGGTCTACATTAATTGTAGGAGGCTTTGTTGCTTTGATCAGTCAGAGAAACAGTCTACTATTTCCGATTCCATTCATTAAAATGAAAGTATTTTTTTCCAGTCTAATATGCCTGATGATTATGATGATGCTTCCAGAGCTACAGTATTTAATTTTTCATATAAAATCACTGTGGGTTTGTTGAAGTATTCTCTTTATCCTTTTAATAATTTTCCTTCTTTGTTGATTTCCTCTGTAACTTTTGCCAATAGTTTTAGTTTATCTGCATTTTTGTTTCTCTTCCCTTAAGCAATCTTAAAATTTCTCTATACAGTTTTAACCCTATTTTTAGACAGCCATTTCCTTCTGAGCTGAAAGAAATATCTTTGTCAAAGGTCACATTTAGATCATTGCTGAGCCATTCAATGTGTGTTTATAGTCTTACATCTGTGATAATATAATCTGTTGCCATAGAGAAGGTTATAACTGTAGTAGGAGTATTTTGTATTTCTGAACCACTGTGTATTTCATACTAGGTTTGTTAAAGAGAATATTGTTCAAAGATGTAAAGCACTAAAAAAAGAGTTTCACTGAAACCTCCTGATAGGTGTAGGATCTTAAAAAAATAATCTAAATCATCCATTACTTAATTTGTATTTATTTTCTTCTTGGCTTATCATTACTTTGGTTTTGTTCCTTGTCATGTAAGAAATAATCCTGTGGAAATCCAGTGATATCATTGTTAAGTAGGGAAGATGTTGAATAAAGTTACTGATTCAGTTGTGTTGTAGAATACACAAACTTCTTGTTTCCAAATGTAATCAACAGTGAGGAAGGTGAGATTTGTTTATATTTCCTTGTCTGCATTGTCATATTTTTCTGTGCAACATGAGCAGAGGGCTCGAGCACCTCTCCGATGGCCTTCATAGGAGGGAATTGAGGTTGTTTGGCCTGTAGAAGAGAACGCTCCAGGGAGACTTTATAGCAGACTCCCATTACCAAAAGGAGCCTTCCAGAAGTTTGGAGAGGGACTGTTTACAAGGGCATGTAGTGGTAGGATGAGGGGTGATGACTTTACACTGTAGGAGAGTAGACTTAGATTAAATATGAGGAAAAAATTCTTCTCTATGAGAGGTGGTGAGACACTGGAACAGAATGACCCAAGAAATTGTAGATGCCCCCTCCCTGGCAATGTTCAAGGCCAGGTTGGATGTGGCTTTGGGCAACCTGACCTAGTGGAAGGTGTCCCCCTGCCTATGGCAGGCGGGTTGGAGCTAGATGGTGTTTAAGGTCCCCTCCAACCCAAACCATTCTGTGGTTCTGAAATCCTGTGCTGTGAAAAGAGCTGTTGGGTAGTCCACACCTCCTGATTGCTTGTGCCCATTAAGGAATAATTGCATTCTTGGGATAAGAAGTGTAAGATGAGGAGCTTTGGTAGGGGAAGCAGATCATGGGTGACAGGAGATACGGAGAGTTGCTGATAAACTGATAAACTTTCCAGGGTATTGCCCACTAGCTTTTGATGTGTCACAGTTCTCTCTTTACCAGTGGCCTACAGATTAGAGTCACACTTGAAAATATTGGCACTTGCTGAGAAACAGGCCAGAAGTGTTATTTGTTCTCTATATAGTTATTCTTTTGTTTGTATCAATATGACTGAAGTTTTATATGATCTTAAAAAGTAGTCTTCACGTGGCTTGAAGTTACAGATACAGTATTCATTAAAATAACTTATGGTCTCCAGATTATTAAATTTATAAATCAAAATGTGATGTTAAAAAAAAAATAATGGTACAGTCCCAAAGAAAAATGGATCCAGAATTTGAGTCGATCTTGTAAAGTGATTACTTTTTGGTTTTATATTCTGTGGGTTTTGTTCCTTCTCTCTGTTATCTGAAGTGTTAATTCTTAAAAGGAAGGATGTTAATTTACTCTGGAAAACATCAGAATCAGTGTGGGTGTGCTGTGTTTTTTGTGGGGGGTTTTGGTGGGGTTTTTTTATCCAGAAATGAAAGCTAGAGTAGAATGAAAAGTCCACTTCAGTTCTAGACAGTATTTGTTCGAGGACTTGAGAACTTCAGAAAGGAAACTGAATTTTTTTATTGAGAGCTACATTTAAAAAGCTCTCTTTATTTTCAGGAGGGCATGTAACAGTAGGATGTGGGATAATGGTTTGAAACTCAAAAAGAGGAGATTTAGACTGGACATTAGGAATAAAAATTCTTCAATATGAAGGTGACAGATCACTGCAATAGGTTGTCCAGAGAGGTAGTGGAGGCTCCATCCCTGGAGATACTCAAGGTCAAGCTTGATGGGGCTCTGAGCAACCTGATCTAGTAAAGAAGTCCCTGCTTACTGCAGTGGGGTTGGACTAGATGACCTTTAAAGGTCCCTTCCAACCTGACGCATTCTATGATTTTATAAGTAATGGCATATGCTTCCCTTTACTGAGGTAAGAGCTGAATCAGTAAAATAGGGTATCACATTTGAGTTATATTTAAAGACATGGCTAACAGGAAAAATTTTTTTTCTCTGTGGACTTTTATTGAGGGGGAAAAATTGCTTACACCCCCTCCTTCAAGTTACTGGTGGAGCATTCTGTATTATTTCTGAGATGTTTAGCAGTGTGGGAATAACAACCCCAGGAAATCTCATTTCATTCATATCTTTGAAAGCTCCTTGATAAGGAGGTGTCACAGAAAACTCCAAAATTTTGGAGATTGAAGAACAGGCTTCAGACTTACATGTGATTCCATTCTGGTATGGTATGGTATATGTCAAGGGTCTGCATTGCTCCTCTCTAATGAATCTTGCCTTAAAGGAGTGAATGTAGTTAGCAAAATGAAAATTTCATCTGGTTTTGCTGTTGTTCATCCTTGTTTTTTAAGAATATAAAAAAGCCCTGATCTTCTCAGACCAGTTCTTTTTTTCCAAACATTAGCTTTTCCCACACTAATAAAAAAGTGAAGTCTAATGGACGTCTATGCAATAATCTACTTGGTCTTTCTTTTACTAATACCAGTAATCAATTTTTATAGGTAAAAATGTATGCTTGCATAAATATATAATTGTTATTGAATTACTTTTTGTTCTGCTCTTCTCTTTACCTCTTTAAACATCTGTTGGGTTTCTTAAAAAGCTGAAAACTCCTTAGAAAAGCATTCTTAATGTGTTTAAGATGCACTATTGGAGTATCCTTCATAGAGGAGGATTTGGCGTGAACCTGAAGTTTAGAAGTTTTGTCCAATGAAAGAATAGAAATCATGATTGATAACTTTTTTTTTTGGTTGTTGGGTTTTTTACTGTTTCCTCTACATTTTCATCTTTCTCTTGAAATGCTATCTTACCTGATTGACAGTTTGCCCCCTTTTTTCTTCTTAGCTCTCCCAAGACATTATACCTAGTTACTTATAAATCATATTGCACTTAGCTTTTGGCAAGGTTTTTTGGTATTTTAAGTCAGTGGAATAAACCATATTTGTTCTCCTTTACTGTTATGCTATTATTAATACCCATTGCTTTACAGTAGTTGCTTTGGGTTTCAGGTTAGGTGCATGTATTTCAAGCTTGTTGAAATATGTTTCATCAGAGGATCGCGTTTCTTGCTGCACTGTTGTGAGAAGTCTCAGTGAGAAGACTCACTGTCGTTAGAAGTCTGAAAGCAAATGTATATTGAAGTTCATGAGAAGACAGCACCAACTTAACAGAATTATGTTTTTGTGTGGTTTTTTTTTTTCCCTTGAGGACACAGAATGTCTGTATGGAAGAATTAGCATTCCAGTGAAACACTGGTCTTTAGTGTTGCAGAAGTTGTCCAAAAGGTGCTAGCTTAACCCTGTCAAATTTGGCCTTTTCAGTAGGAGACCTGTCTTTTTTTTCCCTTTCCTTCTTTTTATTTTCTGATGAAGCTGTTGGATTGTGGACACAAAATAGTCAGCATTGGCAGATCTTACACTAAGAAAATCTTCGAATAAATGTTAGAATTAGTGTTTTTATATTTTTAATATGCTAATGTGTATCTTTAAATGAAAAAAATAAATGTACCAAATAGTTTAATGTATAGTGAAATCTGTCTGGTGTTTTAATTTATATAGACCCTTTTATTGCCTTAGACCCATTTATTGCCTTAGGTAACAAGCATAATAAAATTCATGCTAAATCTTTGACATGCTTGTTAAAATATTCCTGATTTGTAAACATTGTAAGTATCTTTTTATTGCATGTTGAAGCAGAAATGTGTGTATTACAGTATGTTGTAAAGGCCAGACCAAGATATCTTAACTGTGTGTAACACATTCCTCTGCTTTCCTGCTTAACATTTTCTCTTTCTCTTTTTTTTGTTTTGTTTTGTTTTATTTTAGGTTGGATGGAGTACTGCAAGAGACTATTACACATTTCTTTGGTCACCTATGCCAGAAAATTATGTGGAAGGATCGACTGTTAACTGTGTGCTGACTTTTCAAGGTGAATATAGAACAGTATTGACCTCTTACTTTCCAGCCTACATAGCTTTGTACATACTCGATCTGTTTGTTACAATGCTGAGCGTTACATAGTAGTTCCAGACTTGTACAAATGTAAACTGGAGGAGAATTTTCCACTTTTTTTTTTTTTTTTCACTGTATGAAGTTCAGTCTTATTCTACGTGCCAAGGAAGTTTTAAGGTGAGGTATGTGACTTAGTCTGTTTTTAGATAGTAGTGGACAGTATTCATGACTGATAAAAATAGAAGATCTGCTGGAAACTATTCAAGTACAGAAAATGACTTTGTTTAGTCATTAGCAGGGCTTTTTTAATCTTGGCATCTCTTTAATGCATTATGGCTTTTGGTCTCTTGACTTCAGGCATCATTCTCTGTTGAAATGATTACAGAATCAAAGAATAGGTAATGTAGGGGATAGTTTGGTGAAAGTTCAGAGTTGTGAGAGAGTTGCTGAGGACCTTTTGACAGTGAGGAATTGATGAAAAGAATAAAGAACAAAGCAGAAAATGTTACACTACTCTAAGCATATATAGTATTAACTGCATTTTCAATGCTATGTGGGGACTGGATCCTCTCTGTCCCCTTCCCAATCTCAAAAAAAAAAAAAAAGATATAGTAGAATTAATGAACAAACCACAACAAAGAAGATCAAAATTAAGAAATAGCTTCTATGTAAAGATGTGGAGTTACAAAGATGGCAGAGCTACACTCTTCTCATGAACTATAAAAAGGGACAATGGCCATGGATTGTGGCCTGGGAGGTTTACATCTAACATTAGGAAGAAATTTTTTTTTTTTTTTTTCTTACCAAGAGGGAATAATGCAGTACCTGAACAGGTATCCCTGGTTTGGAAGGATGGAAATTCCATGCACTTGGTTTGACACTGCCACGGTAGCCTCAGAGCAGTGCTAACAGCAGTGGACTAGGTGGCCTTCAGAACTTCCTTCTGCCAGGTTTTTCAACCTGGGAAAGGGAAATAATGGGAAGTGACAGATGTCTCTAAAATCAGCTACCCATGGCATGAGTGGATTATCCATTGTTCATCTTTAAAGAAGTAGGAGTAAGCTACCAAGTGACAGGGTCAGAATGAAGATAGATACAATACTTGTATAATACAACGTGCAGAACATTTTGCCACAGAACGTTACAGATAACAAAAATCTACATGCATGTTTCAAAGTGGCATGTAAAAAGAGCATGTCCAATAAAGTAATGTAATGTTTTTCTGCTTACTAACATAATTTTATATACCTGTTCTTTTTTACGTCCTAGAGTTGACTTTAGTCCTTGTGTGTGTGTGTGTGTTTATTGCTTAAAATACATAGAAAAATACTTAATAAAGTCCTGAAGAGATTACTGTGTTAGGTTGTTGTCTTGTTAAAGCTGCAAATAGTGATAGCTTGGATGAGGTTAGTTTTCTTTTATCCAGGTCATTTTTTCTGATACTTTCAATGATGATCGTATCTGCTTGATCTGACCTTTTTATGACCTAAAAATCTGAAAAGTATGTGGGTTTTGTAGGAACTGGAAGGAAGTAATTAGTTTCTCTCACAGTTACCAAAATTCACTGAATGAATGAAATCGGGTTGGACTGTACATACCGTTATCAGGCCTTTGTACTTAGAAGTTTTGCCACACATGAAAAGACCAGATAACTCTGATCTGTTAAATTCCTTGCTGAAAGTCTAGCACTTTTATAGAGCTGCCAGATTTAATCTCTATTCAGACAGTCTCCCAGTTGTGTTTGGCAAGATATTTTAGTGCTGCTGAGATGAGATCAGTAGAGCTTACAGGAGCTTAACTAACTGAGATAAATAGTAAATGTTGTGCAACGTGCTTTAAATTAATTTTTTTATCATCAGGTGGGTATCTGGAAGAAAACAATCATGAATCTCTTTTATTCAGTACATATTAGATAGAAGAAAAAAGAATTTAAGTAGTTTTTAAATCAGTTTATCTCAACCAATCTTAGAACTGGCTGGAGCTGTGAAGTAGGTTGTCCTGAATTTGATTGTTTTGAATTTGTTTCTGCATACTGTCACCTTATTTAAGCATTTAATCAGGTAAACTACAAGTGTAGTGCTACATAGGAAAGTGTAGTCAGGTCCAAAAGCTCAGAATCCTGAGGTTTTGAAATGAAGATGCTGCTCCCTGAGCTCCATTTGATAAAATACAAGACTAGTGGAAATGTTTGGTACAAGCGCTGTCTGTGTAGCATGTGTAATGTTTTACCCTTGGTAGGAAAAGTAGCTGAGAGTAATGGGAAAAGTTTTCTAGGAATCTGGAATAAAAATTGGTGGATAGAAATAAATTATGAAGTTAGAAAGGGAGCAGATTGAATTGTGGTGAAATATGAACAGAATTTGGTGACATCACCTGCTGCATTGAACACTAGGTGAGAATGCTCTAGATGGTTAGAGTATCTGATGATTAAATGGTCTGAATAAAGTAATTTGGTTTTCTTACTGTTAAGCTGGTAAGGTGTGGATTCTGGCATTTACTGGTAAAGGTAAAAATCACTTTAGTTCTGGAAATGATTGTTTAACATCCACGAATATTGCCATGTGAATCCAGGTGATGTAAGAGACAATGTTGAAGTTTTAGTGGGTGACAGTTCAGTTGAGTAGTCACACAGAAATTCTTAATTTGCTAGGAGCATGCAGTATTACACAGCTACAAGAAAAGTTATATATTCTTACCTTATATACTGTTATGTATTTTTTAATTTTCAAAAATTAGCTCCTTTTAAAACTCTCTTCCCTCCTCCGCCTCCAGCTGGCTCACGTTGTATCATCCATTCAGAACATTGCTGTCCTTTTAAATTTAAAAATAGCAAAAATAAATTGTAGTTATTCTGCAAAAAACCTGAACTTGGTAAAATGGGCAGATGTTTTGTCACTGCATGTTGTTCTGCCTGCATTGTCTTTGGTGGCTTAGGTATTACAAGGCCAAAAAATTGCTTATTCCTTGTTCTGGGATTGTACAACAGTTACGTAATAATGTGCTCCTGATCCAGCTTCAGGGCATCTTACTGCTAACGATGCTATGTGTTCTTTAAATATATAGAGTGGCTATTATGAAAGGTGATGTATGCATATAGCCTGCGTTACCTGACACTGTTTTAAAAGCTAGGGAGAAATTGTTGGGGGGTGAAAGCTACTAAATAGGATGGCTTTTCCTTTCTGCTGTTTTGGTGACTTAGCAGTGTTTTACAGAGCACAACGTTCTTAAGTCAAACATGAGCTGATGGAGACTTCTATGTTTGTGTAGAGTGTTTCTTCAAGCATGTATTTATTTTGATAGGATATTATCTACCAAATGATGACGGCGAGTTTTACCAGTTCTGTTACGTGACTCATAAAGGAGAAATCCGTGGAGCAAGTACACCTTTCCAGTTCCGTACCTCTTCCCCTGTTGAAGAATTGCTCACTATGGAAGATGAAGGAAACTCTGATATGCTAGTGGTGACCACAAAAGCTGGACTTCTTGAGGTTTGATTCAACAATTCTTAAAATGTCATCTTACATTTTTTATATACACATACACTCACAGAATATAATATTGAGGAGCAAACGAGGAGGAAAAAGCCCTACATATGTACACATAATGTGTATATTTGTGGATTGTTCTCCATTATTTGGTTGGAGTTTGCAGATTAAATGAATAAAGATTTTTAAGCTGGTTATAGGTGTAGTGTAGCACTAAACACAGACTGGGAAACCGCAAGAGAGTGGCTAGTTGTCCACATATGTACCCTCCAGCTAACTGGAGGGGGAAAAGTTAATCTTTGTGTGAAATGGGGCTTGTTGTAAGGGGGAAAAAAAAAGGCTATATTTGTGCACAAGTGAGGAACCCTGGAAACCAAGGTGAATAATTGCAGGTGCCGAAGTATGTTAGAATAGATCTTGTTTTATTTGAAGCAGAGTTCTGTGTCATGTTCTTTGCTAGCTGGATGTGGTTAAACTTGTATGCTTATATCCAGAGTCAAGCTGTTTCCATTTGCTTGTTGATATTTTGCAGGCTGAAAACTAGTCTTAAAAAGAACGCAACCCACAGAACAAACAAAAAACCCCAACCACAAAACCAAACAAAAAAATCCCCCAAAGAAAACCAAGTTGTTTGTTGGAAAATTGCTAAGTACAGTTTCCTTACCTTGCCGTCGGATGCTTTATCCATTTGTCAGTTGTGTCTAGACGTCTATGTGCATGTATTTAATTTAGCTTGCAAAATTTAGGGATATAGGGGTTTATCTGGGATACTTTTACTCTTCAGATACGTACTCATAGTACTAAAGTAAAAGAAAACCATTATTTCAAACCTTTGTTGTTATCTTGGTTCATAAAATGATAGAATGGTTTAGGTTGGAAGGGGTCTTTTAAAGGTCATCTAGTCCAACCCTCCTGCAGTGAACAGAGAAATCTTCAACTAGATCAGGTTGCTCAAAGCCCTGTCCAACCTGACTGTGAACGTTTCCAGGGATGGAGCAATGTCATGGCTTAACCTCAGCCTGCAGCTAAGCCCCACACAGCCACTTGCTCACTCTCCTCACAGTGGGATGGGGGAGAGAATCATAAAAGTGAGAAGCCTTGTGGATTGGCATAAAGACAGTTTAATAGGTAAAACAAGAGTCATGCATGCAAGCAAATCAAAATGGAATTCACTCACCAATTCCCATTGGTGGGCACATGTTCAGCCATCTCCAGGAAAGCAGGGCTCCATCACGAGTAATGGTTACTTGGGCAGACAAATGCCATCATTTTGAATGTTCTCTTCCTCCAGCTTTATATGCTGAGCATGATGTCCAATGGTATGGAATATCCTTTTGGTCAGTTGGGGTCAGCTGTCCTGGCTGTGTTCCCTGCCAACATCTTGTGCATGCCCAGTGTACTCACTGGCAAGGTAGCGTAAGAAGCAGAAAAGGCCTTGACTCTGCAATAATGAAAGCATGTCTGTATTACTAACATTGTTTTCAGCACAAGTCCACTAACAGCTAGTCTGAAGAAAATTAACTACCCCAACTAAAGCCAGTGCAAGCATCTACCACCTCATCAGTCACCCTGTTCCAGTATTTCACACACCTCATTATAGAAAAATTTTTTAAAAAAATCTTATACTTGATCTGAATCTACCCTCTTTAATTCAAAACCATTACTCATTGTCCAGTCGCTACAGGCCCTACTAAAAAGTCTGTCCCCATCTTTCTTATAAGCCCTCTTTACGTCTGGAAAGGCTGAAGTTCACATGCCGGTCCTTCCTTTTGGCTGTGTGCATTTGTTCATTATTGTGGTGAAATTCCTCAAAGGTTGCTTTAGTGTGTGTGTATTTACACTCAGCAGCCATTTTTTTACCAAGCTGTCATCATCATAATTAGCTCCTCCATAGCTGCTCTCACCTGAGAACAGTAAAGGCACTTCACTTAAGGAGAGAAAACTTGAGTATAAATCTGCACACAGCAAAATGTGTTGTCTAATGTTAGCACAGTACTATTCAGTTAAGGCAGTGAAACTTAAGAAATTTGGGAATAATGGGAAAATTGTTAGATAACCTGTGCTCAAACTCTGGAGTACTTCGTTATACACTTATTTGATAGGATTGAGGGGGAGAAAAGTTACCATAAAAGAATGTTTTTATTTTTACAGTTTAAAATTGAAAAAATAATAAAAGAAAAAGAAGAGCTATTAAAGGTAACTTCTGTTCTGGAAAAGGAAACGACGCAACTCAGAGATCAAGTTGAAAGACTGGAAAAAGAACTTAACCATGAAAAACAGAGATATGACCAACTGCAAACAGAGCAAAAGGTTAGTTGTTTAACTGATTAAAGCTGACTCATAACGTCTGTATTCCTCCTTTTTCAAGAACCAGTTAAACTGGGTGAAAATCAGCTATCAAAACCCCACGGCAGTTAGATAGACATTTACACTAGAATAGGTCAGTTCTTATTAACCTCCTGCCACTATTCCTTTTATGTCGTAAAATGGTTAAAATATTTAAGGCTTTTGGTACCAGGCTTGGTAAGATAATCGATGACAACTGTTACCAGATGTTTGACATTTAACATTCATAGTGGAAAGCAGTTGATAGTTTAAAGTTTGCTTACATTAACTTAAAATGGAGGATGGCATTTCTGAAAATTCCCTTTAAGGAATAACTACATAGAACACAGGGTGTTGAAAATGGTAAAAAAAAAATATTGGTATTAAAAGCAAAGATCAAAGCTTAACAGAGAATAATACTGGCAAGGCCTACAAAGAGCAAAAAGTAACTAGTCAGATCTCTTAAAGGCTTTGCAAAGGTCTGAAGATTTTAAGAGGGAAAAGAAGCACAAACCTAAAAATTAATTTATAGTGTTAATTCGTAGTGAAAATATAAATCTGGCCTAAACCAAAGCAAGCTTAATTTGGAATACTACATATGGTAAGGAGGAAATCTAACATTAAAGGCACAAAAAAGTAGTAACTAATCTGCTTTTACACTTCAGCTTTTTAAAAAAAGCAACTTTTAGGAGAAGATTAAAAACATGTGGGAGGGTAGGTGGTGACATGGACAAATTTGAAGTAATGAAGCCTATATAATTTAGCTGTGGACAGCAGTTAATAGGCTATTTCTGAGTCCTAGTATGTATATGTCAACAGTTCTGCATTGAAATTGCACCTTTAATAGAAAGAAATTTGTTGAGGGAATTTGAAACTGTTGAAACTTTGTAGCTTACTTTTGAACAATCATAAAGAAATGTGCTAGATCGTAGGGTAAGGAAAAAAAGAAAGGGTATGGTCTTGTGTAGAGAAAAGTTTTTCCTGTAAAAGAATGACTTCGGTTTCAAGTACATGGGTGAACTGATGTAAATCAATGAGACAAGAATTAGGTAGTTAAAAGTGTGCATTTCATGGATTTGCAGAATCACAAACTTGGTGGAAAAATCTGGATGAGCTGATTAGATGCTTTTAATTGTAATTTGAAATTCTCACTTAAAAAAAAGTTTAAAAGTAAATTATGACTTCTAGTCCATGTTAACTTTACAATGCAGTTTTAGAACAATTTGTCAAATGGGATTTTGGTGGCTGTCCAGCAAGGATACAGTTGGACTGTATAGGAGCAAAAATGTCTTGACATTTTCTCACACTTTCCTGTGAATTTCTGTAATCAAAAATACTTTTTCCTTTAATATACCAGAACGTAGTAATTAGAATTTAATTTCAGAATGTTTAATTTTTTGTTTCATTGAATTGGTGATCCAGTATAAAGAACTTCTTGGTTACATTTAGCCCTGCTGTAGGTAAAACAACTAATCTGAGGCTGGTGCAGCTTGTCACCTATGTGGAATTCTGTTGAAGTTTTCTAACTCAGTCAATTGCTTTTTGTCTCTTAAGTCTTTGACACTGTCTTATTTTGCATCTTTTATATTCTATTCACTGTTTTTCACTTTTAAAAAAAGACCTGCTGAGTTGAAAAATCTTTCAACTTGTTTATATACATAGGCAGAATAAAAATCCAGTGTTACTCCTGAAAGTTAAACAGGCATCTACTAAATCAGATGAAATTGGTTCACTTTTTCAGCATTGGAAAACTTTTAATAAACTTTCTCTAAACTTACCAACCTCAACAATGACTTCCCTTCTTACTCTCCTTGTCTGCCTACCCCAATACTTGAAATAAAGCAGTGGGTCAAGGGACTATATGATTTATCTTTGCTGAGAACACTGTACGGTGGATTAATGGGTTGATTTAGAGATTCCCCAGCAGCGGTTATGTAGCACTTCACTGGATTACAGTATGTAGGCTTTTATTTTCCTTGTGGTTTGTTAAAAACCAAACCAACCCCCAACCAAACCAACACTCCAAAACTGCTCCCCAAAATAACTCCACCTAATCTAGTCAGCATTATGTGATGTGAATAATTGGTGATAAACAATGTAGTGAATTGGCAGATTTTTTATGTAGGACTATATGGGTTAACCTTGAGATGCTGAGTAGTCAAAATATATGTGTATTTTATGTAATCTTTGCCTATGTTTAGTATGAGCTGGGTTGTTTTGGTTTGGCTTGGGTGAGTGGTTTTGTTTTTTTAAGTAACAGAATGGTTCTTCTAACTAAGCAATTCGGTGGGTGTTTTATTCTTTTATTCCTGGTACGATCTTGTCATTTTAAGCTCTAAATTTTTGATACATTAATAGATAAAAAGTAAAGTGGGGTTGATGAATTTAAAATTAATGTTTTTAAAAAAAATGTATTACTTAAGGTTTAACTATTTGGAGTTCTATTAAAAAGTCTTTCAATATATTTTTGAGCATATTAGGCTAAAGAAAAACAATAAAACAAAATAGCCCATGTAAGAAAATATAATTATTTTAAACACTACATATCATTACTGTTGTAGTTTAAGTATATTTTTAACAGAAATAAAGGCTTCTGTCTCTTAAAGCTAGAGCTGCATTTGACTTGCGTACGATCTTATCAACATAGTAATTTTTTCCTTTTTGTAAGTACTTCCATCAAGAAATGCACAGATCGTATTTCTGCTTGTCCAGAGAGCCCTCTAAAAAACCACAATGGTACAAAGTGTACTGTGTGTATATAAAAAAAAGGCAGCAGTTGCATGAGGAAAGGAAGTGGATACATCTGTACAGACACAAGCATTTAATTCTAATTGAATGCAGAGCTCTTTATGCTGCTGATGCATTGGCAACCACTATTTGTTTATTACCATTTGTGTTGTGATAACGGGCACGGAATTATGAACTTCGTTATACAAAACACTTATCAGTCTACCCCTTTTCTAAAAAATACTTAGTTTATTCTGAGCAGATAATAAGGGTATCTGAGTTCGTTTTTGTCTTTTGGTCAGATACATTATTAAGCTACTTTACGTTTTTATAATTGAACTGGACAGAATGTGGATGGTGTGGTTAGGGCTTACAAAGGTACCTAAGTTGTCTTCCTTCGGTACAGTGTAACTAAGAGAAGGTCCATTAATGATGGAAAAGCTCTGAGTTCATGAGAGTGTTTTATTAAAACAGGGTTCTCTTAAATTCTGCCTTTTTATTCATGTTTATTCGTATCCCTTTAGGCTACTTTCCTCTTTGGTATTTGATTTTTATCAGTCCTCTGTTTTCACAAATAATTCAGGAGTAGTTTCGATCACAGAGAAGTGTCTGAAACATTGATTTCTTGATACAGACAGGATAGTTGACAGTGCCACAGCTATACCCCAGTTAGTGTTTCCCTTCCATTTGATCTGTCTTTCCCACCTAGTTACTCTCATAATGGTTCTGGAAATTCAGTCCATTAACAATATGGCATACTGAAGTATCTATTAGGGTATAATACAGTCAGCATTCCACAAAGTTCGAATATTGGGCTCTATGCATGGTTTTAGTTGATGAAAAGATTCCCATTCCTTGAGTTTTAAGGCCAGGTGAGTTCCTGTGTGCTTCAGATTGTACTGGCCACAACAAACTACATGTTTCAGTTTGTTAATAGTGCCCTCATTGTTCTGGAGATACAGAGGGGTTTGTTATCTTCCTAAAAGATAGCCATCTCATTTCCTACTAAAGATAGGTGAAACAAATGCATTCAAGACATAAAGGGATGATGTGCTATTAGAGTTGTTGAAACACAGTAGTGCTGCCACATACTTGTGTGTAAAGGCTTCTGATTATTCTTTTAGTTTTGGGTTTGTGGTGGTTGTTATTTATTTATTAATTTTAGTATGTTAGCACATTGGAGTTAAAAATCTGTGGTTTTATTTGTATCCGACACATTAATGGCTCTGTAGGTGTTAGTTTTCTCAGGTTATCGTCACCACCACAACAGAAAAGAGTATTTGCAAGACACACATCTCTGTGCTTGTCAGTGTTTACGCTCAGAGGGAGCATGCTCTCCAGCCCCACTGTTTTTAGTGCACACTTCATATATAATGATTGTTACCATTAAGTTGTGTTAATTCCGTGCCCTGCCAAAGCTTAAGGTACTGTAGAACTTGGGACAAACTGAGTCTTTCTCTTAGGTTCCTCTTTTCTTCTTCTCTTACCCAGTGAGTCCTTAACACACTATGTAGTTGTTCTGACAAGGTCAGTTTAGGGAGGGTGTAAGTGAATCAATCCTTCCTGTTCTCCCCTTTTCCCCCCTGCAACATGCATGCTATCAAAAGGCTTCTGAAAAGGGCTGTATTTGCAGTTACAGGAAAACATAGTATTCTTTTGCAGTGTTTTCCATGCCAGGTAAGCAATTCCTAGAGACTCCCTGCCCCAGATGACATTAAATTAGCTCTTACAGAGTGTAAAGGTTTAACTTAATCAGGTACTACTGTGTGGACAAATACGGAATTACTGGAAATGTTTCAGAAATGTCACATCTCTTTCTTACGACCTTCTGTTAGTGTTTCAGAGTTAATTTGTTTTTACTAGGGTGATGTACCCTGATAGCATCTTGTATTTAGAATCCTACTGTATATATAGCTTGCAACTCTACTAATATAACACTATTAAAATTATTTTATGTAAGAAGATGACACGTGATCCATGGTTACCAGAACCATTTCAGGGTGCTTTCAATATTTCAATATTTCCTTTGGTTTCCTACTGAGAGAACTTGTTTGCTGGTACATATGTATGTTGAGTCACATTAGTAAGCTGCTTTTATCAGAATATATTTTACTTTTGGGAAAAATGAAGAATATTGAATCAAAGACCAAGTGTGGGGTTTTTATCTAGAAAATAATAATGTAAATATTACTAATCTGTAACTTATACATTAAGAGCATAAATATATTTGTAGCTGTGTAAATAATAAGAATGCATGCTATTTGGTCTTTGTGTTCCCGGTTTTGTGCGTACTTGAACTGTGTGTTAAGCTCTCTGGCAGCAGTGCCCTTGCCTGCTGTTAAAAGATTTAATACTACTGCTCTGAACGGGAGAAACGTACAGTAGTCACTGTGTCAGCCTTTCACTGGCCGCACTACTGCAGCCATTCAGTTTTGTGAGCACGGGTTTTGAAAGCATCTCCGGAGAGCAGAGCTTAGCAGAGCTTGCGAGTGATGCTTTTGCAGTCATCTGTCTCCCTCTAGTGGGAAGAGAACATTTCTGAGCTGCTTTCCTCAGTGTCGCAGTCGTGCTAAGCCATACACCAGTGGCAGTAGTTTCCATAAATGTTTAACTTGAGACAGAAGCAACAGATTGTGGGTTACCTGCTCATTCTTTGATACTGTGAACGTTTGAGTGGTGTTACTGTCATGACAGTGGCATAAACTGAAGTAGAAATGAATTTACTGACGTGATAAACTTGTTCTGTTACACTTTTTGGAAGTTTAATTCCTCTTTTAACTTTTTAAATGTGGGCTAATCTGTCTTTCTAATGGGGAGTTTAAGAGGACATCAATCTAAATCCACATTCTACTTACAGGCTTTACCTGCAGAGTAACTTTCTTCTGTTGGAGAGTTTTATTCAAATATCAGGGATTCATTTAAGTGGCTTTTGATGCTGTTTTATAAGGCGAGTTTCTCTGGCTAGATAGTGGCAGAATGCTGTTGCACAGTGCGATATGTCAGCAGTACCTGTGCCCTGTTCAGACTGTGCATGTGAAAGTGGATCAAGTGCTTTTTCAGTGCTTCTTTAAATCAAGCTGTGTTGATGTTGTTTATGTATGCTGCATGGATGAAAATCTGTCTCAGGGAGAAGCATTTAAAAAACCAAAACAAACCCACCAAACCAAACAAACCCAACACCTGAAAAGCAAAAAGCCAAGCAACAACCAAACACCCCCCCCAACCCAGAAAGCAAAAGCACAACCTTCCCTACCCCCATGTAAGCAGTGTTTTAAAATTACAAATTAAACACTCAGAATTGCTCAGGTTTGCACCAGCAGTTACAGCACCCAAGGGTGCTATAAAACATCTGTGATAAGAGAAAATGCTGTTTCATTGTCTGTGTGTAGATGTTTCTTAAACGGATTAATTGAAATTTATTTCACAATCAGTTTCAGATTGGTTTGAAAGATTCCTAAGTGTTTTAGCTGGGTATCCTGCCTGCACTTCAGTTCCAATTATGTATTCATTCTTTGCAAAAGTGATAGCTTGTAGTGAAATTGTAAGATGTTTGACAAAATGAACATGCTGAAACGTACGTGCATGCCACAGAATTGTAGTGTCTAAATACTTTATCTGCCTCCTGCAAAAACTTGCACATCTGAAGTGTTTGTGACAGTAACTGTATGACAGTCATTGTTTAGATGAACTTTTGTGGAGTTAGACCTTAGTTTGTGGAGTACTGCCACTATGATATCCTTGGGTCTTGGAATAGAGAGGCTTCAGTGTTTTTAGAGCAGTACTTCTATTGCTAGCCATAGTCACAAAGATAAAAGCTTGGTATCATTGAGTTTATTGAGAATTGGTTTACTGTTTCACTCTACTGAAAGCTTAAAAACTTGAGGTTTTCTTCTAGAACATACAGGCCAAACAACAACAGAGTTTTAGAAGAACAAAATCTGTGGACACACAGATTTTGCAGTGACTGCAAGGTACAATCTTGTGTTCATCCTTTGTCCTCAGAGGTCCTTTAACAGAGTATGCTGTCAGCCAAGTTTTACATGATTCTGTTGGAGCTGCTATGATGTCAGTGGGATAAATGAAAGGCTTCTGCAGATAATTTATCTAGATCCCCTAAATTCTCTACAGGGTGCAAAGCATAATGGTTCCCAGGCATTAAATTGTGTCCAGATAAATCAGTCCAGCTGAAACTTGAAAGGTGCTTCTCTTTTTTAATTAAATTAATAATCAATTCACCAAGTACAAGGTAATTTAATTTGGTTTCAGAGTTGCATAGCTCATTTTCAACCTTCGTTCTTCGTTACAATGTATGTATTCTGTAAAAAGTAAAGATCACAGATATTAGCCATTAATCAAATTACTAGGTGCTTTTAAACCAGTTCATTAGTGATTCATGCTTTTGCTGCACTTTTTTTGTTAAGAAAGTAGAAGATATAATATTTGTACATGTGCCAGATAAAAAGTAATAAAGTAAACAATCTCTTTTGTAACAGAAATTGCACATGTAGTTGGTGTGATTCTCTTTAGATTCCTTCTAAAACACAGCGGACTTTTACCTGTAAAATAGTCTAAGAGCCCTCATTTTAAATTTTACAGGCTCTGAAACCACTGTAACCAGAGTGTATGGGACTAGGATTGCAGCATCGAAATTGAATTGCTAAGAATTCTGTAAAATAACAAGTCGTCTCTAAAAATTAATCCTTTTTTTCTTTCAAAACTGTAGGCTTTAGTCGTATCTAAACAAGTTTATTAGGTGAGAATCTGTTAAGTATGGAACTTTTACATTTTAATACCATGTCCCTTTAGAATAACTAGCAAAGCAGCATCAATTGTAATGCTGTTTGCAGAGTGAATTTTTTTGAGGCTATTAATTCTTTTTAATATATGTTACCTTTGGCAGCCTGTTTGAACTGTTTGTACAGTTTGTATATATAATGTATCAGATTAAATTCTTTTGAAGGCACTTGGGTTACAGCAGTTACAGTTATACCGAAGTGGTGTTTAGAGAAAACACAGATATGCATTGAAATAGACTTTTTACTACACTAGGCTTTCCAAACGGGGCAAGTAATTAAGTCTCCACTGCACTAGGGAAGGACAAGCAGTTTTAATGTGTGTTGTTGCTGCTGGTTATAGAGCACGTTTTACTTGGAAAACTGACTTTAATTAAAATATTCTGCCTTCATTACACCAAGCACATACATTTTTGCTTGAAGGAAACTGATGGGTCTTAAAAAACCACAAAGACTTTACAAAAATTGTGGCTCATCCTCTCTAATGCTGTTTTCAAAAAAGACAGTATGTTCAGGATCCCTTTAAATTCTTTGTTATATTAAGATATATAATGAACCCCTTGGAATAGTTGTAATGTATTGGTCCCTTTTTTAGCATATATAACAAAAATTAAAATCTAGTTTGTGTGTTGGTATAATGTTTAGGAAGTAAGTGAATAATCAGTTACATTTACCACCCCTCACAATTCAACAACCCCCTACTCCTACTCCCCTACCCCCCAAATCATAACGCCTAAACTTCTGTTTAGTTGCTTGTAAAATCAGGGCTTAATTACACTTGCGAACAGTGTGTTTTGACAATTAATGAGTAAGAACAGTTCTCATTATATTTTATTGTACTTAAACCATTGTTAAGTTGGAATCTGGTCAGTAGGCGTTCTCTGTAAACTCTGGCTGATGTGTTTCTCTTGATGTAATGTCTTGTTGTTTCAGGACATGAAGCTTTGTTTAAAAATGAGTAGATGAACTAGTGCTTTTATCTTCCAAATGTAGACCAGAAAGACAACTTGTACCTTAGTATCTGCACAAACACTGTAGGAAGGCATGTTGGTCAGTTTGTCTTGACCTTATTTCATACCACTGTCATGGATGATACTAAGCTGAGCTTTATCAAATTCTAGTATCAGAAATTATCTCGGTATTTGTGTTCTACTTCAGTGTTACTTATTTTCTCAAGAATATAGTATTATATAGAAAACAATGTTTTTCTGGATTAGTTAAGATGACCTGACTCTAGGTTGCCATTTTGCTGTGGTGAAGATAGCATTTAGCTGTCCACTGCCTTAGAATGCACAGTACTGCAATTAGATAATGAACCACAGGGCTTAAAATTGGCTTCCCATCTTACATCTGTCAGTTTTCTGACAAAGGAATCTCTTTTGGGTGTTGTCATCATCCTCTGTCTCAGCTTCCAGTATCCAAGATGTAAATCTGCAATTGTTTAATGAGCTTCCATGAGCTTTGAGACCTTCCTCATGTCCAGTTAGGAGAACATGGTGTCATAACTAGCTCTTCATCAGGGGTTCTTCCTTTTATTTATTTATTTGTTTGTTTGTTTGTTTGTTTGTTCGATTATTTATTTATTTATCTATTTATATTCCTTCTTTTGCCTGCAGTTTGCCTTTACTTTGGCTTGCTTGAATGGTGTAACTGTGTGGTCAAATGCAAGCGCTCCTTTCCAATTAAAAGAAAGTACAAAGCAAAAATGCAGTCGAATATATTTTCTAGGATAGGCAGTTGATGACTAGTTTGCAGAAAGGAGATGGGCAAAAGATAGAAAATAGAGCTTTGCTTGTCCTATGCTCTGAAGTCTTTGGTGGTCTGTGTAATTGATTGCACCAGAAAACCCTCCTTATCAGCGTATGAAGTACACGTAGCAAGTTTAATGTATTTGTCTATAATTGCAATGGGCTTGTCATACACTTTAAGGAAGAAAAGAAATCAAATTACGATATTTTAGCATTAATTCAAATAGTGTGTTGCAGTTCTGAAGATATGCATTCTTAAATGACATCTTTGCAATTCTTTTAAAGAATAACGTTCAAGCATCAGAAGCTCTTAAAAGTGAAATTGATGATTTGAAGAAGAAGCACGATGAGGCTGCTTCGAAAGTTCTGCAGCTTGAAGAAGATATCATGACTGTTACTCAGAAAGCCATTGCAAAAGAAACTGAGTTAGACAGGTATTTAGTTGTTTTGTTCCTTATTTTACTGTGTGTTTCACTAGGTGTTAAACTAGCAGTTTTTAATCTGTGCATTGGTTTTACTGTATTGTGTTATTAATTTGTCAATGTTTTAGTCTGAAGGACAAACTGAAGAAAGTGATGCTTGAGAAGGAGCAGCTTGAATGTGTGTTAAAGACAGAAAAGGATGAAAAAGAACTTTATAAGGTAACTATTCCTTGTATCGGTATACACTGAAATAAAGTGATTTTGAATAAAGGTAACAATCTTTTATGGAGAAATCTTATAAGTTTATTTTTTTAAAGAAAAAAAGGACATTAGTAACTTCTGTGAATAGGATTTTTTAAGAAAGTTATAGATGTTTTCACATAAAAATGAATGAGGAAAATAGCATCTGAATTCATCTCTTGATATAAAAGGTTCTCTAACAAGGAGGATGGATCACCAATTTGTTAAAATTCAGATATAGTAACAAAAAATAATAGGTACTACTGAGAAAGTTCTTTTAGTTATACAGTGCATCACCCAGTAACTGGCTTTCTTAACACACTTTTTCATAAGTAAATTACTCTAAGTTCTCTCTCCAGACTCTGTTTTCTTGACCCTTATTCTTGAGTCTTGTGCATAGCCCTGAGAACCTTTAGTAGGACTACATTGGTTTTTCCTAGATAGCTGATTTCTTTTGCTTGTATTGACATGTGCAGTTAAAAATAAATTATGGTGTACTGCCCTCACTCCCCCAAAGAGGCCAAAAAACCTCTTAGAAAATAATGAAATTCTTAGGTTGTTTGAAACAAGTCAAGTGCATATAGAAGATTATTTCCATTCATAGGAAAATGTCTTTGTCACAGACAATATTAAATCATACACCAAAAGTCATAAAATCTCAAAACATCTTTCACAAGCATGGAATCCTCTGTAAATAAGCAACACAAATCTTCTGTCCTTAGAATGGACAACACTTGAGTGCAATAGTTATCCTTCATTAGGCTTAATAAGATAGGGCTGGTGACATCTTAAAAACAGGTCTGGAGTTGTTCAAGTAGTTTGCTGGTTTTGGAAATGAATATTGCTGACGTAGTCCTTTTTGCTTAGATGATTGCAAGTAGATACTACTAGAAGTTTAGTTTCTCTTCAGTTTTCTTCAGGTCGTTTGTTTTTTTTTTTGCTTGTCCTTAGTTGTCTGGCGTTGTGAAGAGAGAAGGGAATTCTGAATAGCTTGCTTTGAGTCGGGCAGGTATCAGGGCCTTAACTTCTAGCAGTAGAGTAGTTGTTAGATGATCAAACTGGAAGATTTGCAGCAAGAAAACTTGTGCTGGAAGGCAGTGATATTATCAAATGTTTAATTTTTCTCTTTACCCACTCTGAGAGATGAGTTGAAGTTTAGTGAGCACTTAAATGGAAAGGTGAACAGGAGTTTTCTTAACGTGGAAGAAGAGTTTGACATTTTTTAGCATCATTACAGATACACTTGAAGAATACAGAAATAGAAAACACCAAACTAGTAAAAGAAATCCAGACGTTTAAGAATTTGGATGCAAACAAAGAAAATATGATATCGTATTATAAAGAGGAGGTTGGCAGATTAAAGCTATTTATAGCTGAAAAAGAAAATATGAAGAAAGCTTTTTTGCTCTCCTCATCAAACAAGGTAAGTATTACTAATATAATTGGCCTGGTTTAAAATGAACGTACCTACTGTTGTGTTTGACAAGAGAAAAGAAAAAGTTGAAGATACCGGCAGGGCGTAGGCTGAGAAGTGAGAGGATTAGGGTGTTCTCAGCAGATGCAGAAAAGGAGCAAGAGCGTGAATTTGATCATACTTATGTGTGTTCTGAGCTTGTTGGGGTGTCTCGCTTAATAAGCCATGAGATGGGTTATGTGTGCACAGGTGATTTGTAAGCTCGGTAAGCATTCCAGTAAGAGCGGTGCGCTCCTCTGAGTTGCTTTTAGCTTCATGGAAGGGGAAGGTGATTGAGGAAGGAGAAAAGAATGTCTGTGGTGATACTGCAGGGGATGATGGAGGAGGAAAGAGGAGACTTCAAAAGATGTACTGAAGGACTCATTAGATGAATGTACTGCTAAGGTACAATGGTGTAACACCTGAAAGAGGATAAGATACCATATAAATGGACTACATTGACTGAGAACTCATTAATAAAAGTGCCAGTAAGGACTTCCAAGGAAGTGGTGATTTTTGGTATAGTAGCATTGTGGTTAGCAGGCAGTGTGATATAGTAGGAGGGTGAAACTGCTGATGAACTGGTATCTGTGCTGTCCATTGCCCAGGAGGGGTACTTCAGACTAGTTTTAGTGTGGTGCTGTGGACAGAATACCCATTAGGTGTTTGTTCCTGATGTAAGTCTTGTGTAATTTCATCTGAAAGGAATGCAGTTTCTGTGCCCTGTTCTGTTCCTGTTTCTATGGTGTAATTGTCTGGGAGTTTTGTTTCACAAATGTGCTGTTGATCCAAACTATAGTTAATTTAGACACAGCCTTTGAGGCCAGCGTGGAGAAGTCAGATTATGCAGGTGATTTATCTTGTGTACCTTGTCTTCTCACAGCAAAAAACAATTTAGATCTTGAAAGAATAGAAATTATGTTATTGTGAGTTATGAACGTAAAATTTAAGTAGAAAAGTAATGCTGCTGAGAACGGAAATAGCAAGAGGACAGAAAAAACCCAGTATATTGCTTTAAGCTGCAGCTTCTCTTGTTTCAGTCTTTTGCCTGCTCTGCAGGTTGCTTTGAATGTGTTAAACTACTGCTCTATTTTACTTTGAAGTAGAAACATGTAGGGTGTATGTGTGTGCACCAGCACTGAAGCAACAATATATTTCTGTCGCTTACTAATCTTGAAGTGCGTGTGACATTTCTGATGGGATTATCACCATTTTTGTTTTATGATGTGAAACTGCAGAAATTCTCTGAAATACGTAACTGATGTATGATGTGCTGTAAAAATAAACAAGGGGCAGGACTTTCAGGCATTTCCTTGTCCATCCATGTATTATAAGTCTTTACAAAATGCATTACTATTCCTCTGGAAGGGCTGTGTGATTATTCAAAAATTAACAAAGAATTGACTAGAGATATCTGAACGTATGTATAGACTCAAGAATATAAGAAGATTATGCCATCAAGAAGCCCAGGCTGCAAGGACCTTATAATAGCTTTGAATTTATGAATTTATTTATCTGTTTATTTTAATCCTGGGTTTTTCTGAGGAATGAGAGGTCAGTAATGCAGCTTGGTCAGCTGGTGCATGGGCTGCCCTGTGGAGCTCCAGCAGTGCTGAGAGTCTTACGCTGCATGCTGCAACTTGCTCCTCATTACTTTTCGTTCTCAGTTCCTTCTGAGAAGCTTGTTGTGCAAGATCTTGTGAAATGGAGCTGTGAGAAAAACATCCCAAAGCTGCTTTAGTGTCTTATGTCAAACAACTGTAGGCATGGCCTCTTACTCTGTTACCTGCAGTGTCTTACAAGTGGGATGAACTTGGGTCTTGAAGCTGGATGGGCATTTGTGTCTGTTAAGAGCACTGTGGTGACAAGCAAAAAAGATGTTCTGGAAAAGAGAAAGACTTTTTTTATAGTGTGCCTTTAAAGTGAAAGCGGAAAATACAGCAAAAATGCATTATAAATAGAATAATTATATTTAAAGATGTCTTTCTGTTATAGTGAAACATGTTTGCACGCCATTGTTGGCAAAGGTGGCAAATGGGCAACATGGTACTTGAATTAGTGGTATGGCTAAAGCCACCAGGAGAACTTGTTTTTTCTTTCAAACGTGTCTAATTCCTATACCATCCTCTATTTAAGCTTTGAATTTAAAAAACTATGGATTCTCTTCCCTCTCTTTCCCAGGAGGATGCAGGTGTTTTGAAAGAACAACTTCGGAAAGCTGAAGATCAAATTCAGGCTAGCAAACAAGAAGCTGTTCTGATGTCAAAAGAGCTGAGTGATGCGGTAAACGTGCGAGATAAGACAATGGCAGATCTCCACAGTGCCCGTCTGGAAAATGAGAAATTGAAAAAGCAGCTTGCTGATGCTTTAGCTGAGCTTAAAAAAATCACAGCTTTGAAAAACGAACAGGTAAATTATCAGTATTTAGTACTGAAGTTTATCTGTATTTCTAAAATCTGTCAGAGCTAGCTTTGCCTACAGTTGGGGAATAAATTAAGTTTCTGGATAATTAGTACAGTTTATCAAATTCTTTTTTGGCACTCAAGATACCACCTTATATCAAGTGGAAAGGTGGGAAGAAGGTTTCTGCTAGTACTTAGAGCAACTTCCCTCCACCCCCAGATTAGTTTCACAAAATACTACAGTATTTATCTACAGTATTTTGAATCCTGTCCCTTTCTTAATTCTTTTACATGAATCACAGTAGCATTAAAAATTCATTCAGACAAGACAGTTTATAGAAATTTTTTTTTTTAGTGTTTTTTCCTCATGGATGGATTCTCTCAATTCTTAGGAGTCCTAATATTTGTGGTCAAAGTTAATTTGCTTTGGTATTTATAAGTATAAAAATACTAATGCAATAGAAAGTGTCTTGACTTCCTTCATCTTGGATAAAAATCTATTGAGCTAATATAAGTTTAATCATTCAGACTTAAGTGAGCTTTTTACCAGATCTTCCATGACTGCAACTGTATTGGATTAGTTCACTACTAGGATTACTGGAATGATGTAGCAGTTTGAAAAAAAAAAAAAAATAGTTGAGCCGAACAGTAATTAAAATAGTGTAATGAATATGAAGAGAATAATAAAACCCTCTAAAGAACTATTATATGTAATATATGGTATAATTACATGCGTTTTCCTAAGAATTTCAATTATATACAATGTCTTTGAAGTGTATCACGTAGCAGATCATCTGAGTGACTCAAATTACTAGAACGTTTCCAGTTGGTAAATGTAGTTTGCGTAGCTCTTGTGACTCTTACAGCTCAAGTGAACCATTTCCAGTAGAAACATTGTGAGTGTGATGGAGTATGCTCTGTCCACTTTTGCCACATGGCTGCGTTTGTCTATAAGATGAATAGAACCCTTTCTGGAAGGTCTTCAGACTTTTGGTATCCATTAGTCAGCCCAAAGAATAAGAACCCTCTTTGCTTATCTCTGGTATTACGCCAATGCCTGTTTGCTCCCTCGCTGTTTATGGTGCCCAGCTTGGAACGAAGTTCAGCACAGATGCTGCGTCTATCTGTGTGCTCTGTTGCACTGTTCCTTTCCTTCCCACAAGGAAAATAGGAACTTCTGTACTTACACAGAGCGCTGTGCTTTCTTTAATTGAAAAAAGGCTTTGGTATTTGAACAAAAGGGAGAACGGTTTCTAATTTATTCTTTTTTTTAAAGGAAACTTCAAACACAGTGGAGCAGGAACTACGCAGAGAAGTTGAAGATTTGAAGCTCCGTCTGCAGATGGCTGCTGACCATTACAAGGAAAAATTCAAAGAATGTCAAAAACTTCAAAAACAAGTAAACAAGTTTACAGAACAGGCAGTAAGTACAATGGGAGGAATTCCACTTGCTTTTAACTTCTCAGCAACTATTCTGCAAAAGTCAGTGTTTTAAAACAGGATTAAAATATACAGTAAGCAGTGGCTCTTAAATTTACCATTTTGTCCCATAAAGCTAAATAATTTCTGTGATTCTTTTTAGATAGCTGCAAAACCAAGTGTAGGATTTATAGTAACTGGTGTATGTAGAAAGGTAACGGAGTTTGGATGAACCTGTAACCGTAATACTGTTCAAGGAAGAAATTTGAAACTGAATCAGGGAAATCCCCGTAACTACTACCTCTATTCACTAATTCAGTACCACCACCACAACACCCCCCCACCCCAAACCCAACCCAGAAGTGTTAAGAAATGGAGAACTTGGAGGAGGATTTCAAAGTGAAGTGGGGAGAAAGTTTCCACAACACAGTATATAGTTGTATTCCATACGTGGTTTGTATTCTTACTACTCTTCTAAGCTTTGTTCCACAAATAAACGAGGCTTTTTCAATAATGATGCAAGTCTTATGCCACCTAGTAACTGAATCTGTTAGCAAATTTCAAACCATTTGAGAGCAAAGTTCTTCAGAATTTTGTGAAAATAAGTGACTGAGTTCGAGAGGAGCTCAGATGGGGAATATGATGTTGCCTTTGAGCAATGGCAAGAAGTACAAAAGTCTTAAGAAAAACAGTCTTAAATATTGCTGCTATTGGGTACTTACTCGGCTTTGATCCACAGGTTACTTTTTAAAATGTTGTCTTCTCATCCAGAAGGTCAATGGTGAATGAGGTGGTGTGTCAGGACACCTGTGGCTTTTTCTTAAAATTCTTCCACATCTTTGGCTATGTTATACATTTGGTAACAAACACCACATTTCACTACTTTGGCAATAGAAGTTTAGCAGTCATTAGTAATACTGATTCCATTTTCTTAGGAGATACTGTTTGATGGATTTAAGTGCAATTGATTCTCTAGAAAATCAGATTTTTTTCCTAACACTTGTATAGAAATTACTGTGTCTAGGAAAAAAATATCTATAATCTTAAATTATAAAACTCAGTCTGAGGCAATTTCAGTGTTAGTAAAATTATCTATGTTTACATATTTACTGTTACCTCCTGTTTCAAGGAGCAATTCCGTCTAGTCCAGTTTTGGAGGAGATGATAGTGCAAGATACATGTTACTTTGTGCTTTGGCTTTCTTTTAATTAAACACCAAACCAAAATTTCTTTTCACAAAGAAAATTGCAGGGCACCAACAGAAACCAACAGATGCACCTAACATTGAGACAGCTCCTGCCGTTGTTACAGACAAAAAGTTGTCTGCGTCTCCAGGTACCAACAGCTTACATTTCCTCTACCTGTATCAGCCTGAAAGTGTTGTCTAAGTGAAGTAGTCCCTAATTGTATCTGTATTATAAATAGCTGGACTTGTTATGTTTTAGTTAAAGCAGTGATAAGAAATGTGAAAGCTAATCTGAAAGTATTTTTTCAAGTGGTAACATTCATCAATAACTTGATGTAGACTTTCAAATTGGTTCAGTTGAGATTTGTTAATGTCAGTAGGACTGAATTCTTGAATTTCTGCTTGTTAGTTAACATAGAGACTGCTTTGCAAAGTTAATAGATAATTAGTTAAAAAAACCCCACAAAACCCTCCCCAAATAGCTTGGTAATTTTGCAGTCCTGTTACAGTGACTATCCACTGTAGCATCCTACTGTGAAATCAAATCCACTGGAGAGTTCTGATTACGTGACTGCAAGGCCAAGTCTGTGGACCATTCTCATGGTTTATAGGCAATAGTGGTTTATTAGAAAATGTTTAGGTTATAATTTTTATGAACTATTAAGTTCTTACAAAACTAATATTTTAAAACTTCGTAATATATGATGTTTAAACTAAGCCTGTCTTATAGTAGCATTTATCAATTTAAATTCAATAATAAGTTGACTGATTTGTTTGTGTTACTTTATAATTCACATTTTCTTTCTGTCTGTAGAAATTATAGGCTGTCAATTCTGTCTGTTAAGTAAATTCAAGTATTTCCTGAAACAAAATCCCAGCAACCTCAGTTATACTATGTGAAGGGATGAAGTAGATTGCTGAGGCATTTGATATTTTGTTCTTCTCTAAAAACATTTAGCATGACATCATAACATATATTCTGGGGGTTACTTTCTTGGGAGTTTTTACATTAACCTTTGTAGTATGTATGTGTATATTTATGTTGATCTTCAGTATGTGAGAATTTACCACAGACACACCAGTATGTCTGTTGATCTTAGGTATAGCTTAGCCACATCATGCTGATTGTCTCTGATTAACTACTTGGTTGGATAACCTGGAGCCCTCTGCTCTTGATGCACTGTCAAATTTGGCCTGTCATCTCTTAGATTTATTTATAGAACAAAAGAAATCAATGCTCTTGTTTTTTCTTCAATGTTCACAGTTAGCCCCATTTCATCTGATATAGTTTCGGAATTCATGGTAAAGGAGCAAGTACGTGAAATGAATAAAGAAATTGCAGAGAAAACAGAGAAGTATAAGAAATGCAAGCAAATGTTGGCAGTAAGTAAATGGCTGCTTTGGAAAGCTCGACAGAAAGTAGCTGTAGGTGCAAAGTCTTTAAACCAGTTGAGCTGCCTTGCTGTTTGTGTGATACACCGTGATTGTGGTAGAAACCTTAACATTAGAAAACACATTTTTTCCCTAAGTCACCTCTCAATTACCTGACACGTTAGAGAATCTAGAAATCTAGACAAGCACTCCTCAGGATGACCTAGATGCAGTAAAACAAATGAACAAAATTAGTATTACTTCTATGCTTAAAGATTTGAATGTTCTCTTTTTTCCCCACTGTATTTTCAGTATAATTGCTTTTATATATCAAATTGAGCATGTTGCTAAAAGCCAGCTGATGTCTGGAATGACTGTAGCAGTGTTTATCTGATATGCTCTTCAAATGTAAGAACTCCCTCCAAACCTGATTGTCCAGGGCTTTTACAGTGTTTGGATGTCCAAGTGGGTGCTGCATACTAGCTCAGGGACACTTACAGGCATCGTACCAGTAGTGCTGTAGCCTCAGTAGTAATACCCTCCAAATGTGAATGCCTGTCAGCCCTAACTTGTTTTCATATAACCAGTCTGGATGTGTGTATGACAATGGAGTGTTGTATCACTGATGCTGATGAGAAGTTGACTGTTACAGAGAGTTGTTTAAAAAATGCTTTCTGGTCTTGTCTCTGTTCATTTGTTTGCTTCTTGTTTGGGGATTAAAAAATAACATTAATCAACACTAGGAACTCAGAACAGTTAGGATTAGAATTAAAGATTGGGAATTTTTCTTTAATGTGTTTTCTTCTCGAATAGACATAATTCTCAAACTGCCATGAACTCATTTTATCATCTTGTTTCTCTTATTTATCACAAGGAGATTATTCTACTTCATTGTGCTCTCCAGAATGTAGTAATTGTCATGTAATTCTGCTCATTGTGCTGGCTGTGGAGAGCCTGCTTCAGCTTCTGCTGGCTTGTTCTTCTACAGTGATGCTTGAGGAAAACTTTGCCTTTGACCTTCTGGATGAAAGATATTTAGGTTATAATAGTTGCATGGGGAGGTGTATTGAAGTGAGACACGTGAAAGGTTAATTATGATTACAGTGTAGTATTAGGATACAAAGACACTTGAAACTGTGAAGTTAAAGAGGAATATTAGCTTGTTGAAAACTTGGGCAAGAAAAAAATATGTATTGGACATCATTTATGCAGTGTTGAGTGTTCCTGTCCTCTTCAAAGTCTTGAGTCAGGCTTGACTTCTTGGGGAAGCTATTTCTAAAAGCATGGAATTACGCAGTATCATTGTGGGGACAAGAGGGGGAATCTCTTAAAATTGTGAAAATTTCATGCCATGCTATGAACTACTTTAGGATGAGAAGATGAAATGCAGTGTTTATGCTGATGAACTGGCTAAACTGGAGCTGAAGTGGAAAGAACAAGTGAAAATCAATGAAGTTATAAAATTACAGCTAGCAGCAATGGAAGATCAGTATAAAGTAAGTTACAGCCTTTGTGTGTGTCAGTGAGTGGTATCCTGTCCTTAATGTAGTTGCTTGTTCCTGATACTTAAAATGATTAAAGAGTTTTAATGGAGAAAACCACTAAATGCATTTCTGCTGCAAACAGAAATTCTGTTTGGTGCTTCTCAAAACAGCAGTCTTGTAAATGCTGCTTTTAGAGTAAAAGGCAGATGTGCTACATGTGTTACCAAGTGGCTGTCAGTGTTTTAATATTGTGCATTTAGACAAACCTCTAAATGACATTAATCTTGTATTCCAGGAGAGAAAAGGGGTAGAGAGTTCTAATTTCTTGTTGCTTACTATAATACTAAGACTATAGATCGGTGTGTTTGTCTAAAATCTTCGTATTGCATGCTGTCTTACCAGTGTAGTAACATCTAATGCGTTTTATCTGAATTAACTAGAGAGATACAAGATGAGTGATATGTTGTTTTTAAAATAATCCCAAGAATTACTTTAATTTGGAGTATCTCAACTGTATTCTGAGTGATGTAACACATGCACCAGAAAGTCATGTGTCATGGGCAGCTTTATCGTACATGGGCCCTTCATCTCTGAGGTTTTGTGATAGTAGCACATACACAGAAGCGACTGTTCAGGTCAACAGGGGCAAGATAAGAGCAACACATTTCCCTAAAACCAGCTTTTACGCTTGTTTTCAGTCTAATGGTGATAATGTAGTTGACAGGATAGAATACTCTCTGTTTCCCCTTCTTATCCATTGTGCTGAGCGGGGCTTAAATTGAACTGTGTCTATATCAGTTCTGGTAGGAACCCCCTTCCATTAGAAATTACAGCACTTTTTTTCTTTGTAAAATACTGGATTACTCTACAGCTCATTGCAGCACCTGCAGGCTGTGCTGTGCTTTTTTCAACAGTTCTGATTTCACTTTTATTAAATGTATGACTCCAGTTAATATAATTTTATTAATTAGTGGTAACTGGTTGCCATGCATAATCTAATATAAAATAAGTTTGTTTTTAACTTCTTAATAACAAGAGTAATAATATTTAATTGCTTTCAAAATTCAAAGCATTTTGACTGCAATTCAAAACTTTTCAGTCCTTCCCAGTCAGTAGATTTCTCTCCTGAACTAGAATTGGAAAAAAAATTAATATGTAACTGTGCCAAGCATTGAGCTTATATGCTAGAAAACACAAAATGGAGAGGCAGTCTAACAAGTAATCAGAATCCAAATAAAATAGCCCTTAGTAGAGAAAGACTACTTAATCATTTTGAAACAAGGAGGAAGTCTGGAAGAATTGTGTAATGTGTCAGTTGCATCTACTCCTAAAGTACCCAACAGAGATGCAAGGTGGGTGTTTGTGAAACTAATTTAGTGTCTTTGAGGAAGGAGTAGATTCTGGTTCTCTTAGTTCTGTGGTGGGACATAGGAACTGTAGGGCAGTGAATGAAGTAAATCACTGAAATCCTTGCCACTGGCTTCCGTTAGAAATAATGAAATGAGGCTTGAAGTCCTGGGCAGTGGTGTCCTCCTGCCATTCTTATTACTGACACCACTCCAGGCTTCTAATCTAGGATTTTATTGTTCCACGACTGTACTCTGAAAACTGGCATGAAGAGGCTGCTAATGTACTCCTCTTATCCAGGAGATAAACTTCAGGAGAATTGTTGGTTTTGATTTGTATAGTACTAGATGTTGCATGTAACTATAGTAGACAGAGTAATTTCCATCTGAGACATGAACACTGAACTTTGTTTATAAAATATAACATACAGGGAAATAGTTTCCATTCCCTAATAAAGGAATCTTAAACTTCTTTTCATATAGGTTCAGGTGGCAGAAAAAGAGAGACGAATAAAGGAACTGGCATCACAGTTGGAACTCTTCACCAGTGAGAAGGTATTGTCAGGATTCCTGTTAAATTTTGTAACTTAACACTTGTGGAGTTCTCTGGTTTGTGGAATTACCGTTTCTTAAAGTGAGGATTTGTTTAAACTTACTTTTCCATATTTGGATGCTTTGCTGTAATGAATTAGCACTTTAAACTACAAATTCTATTAATAGTGCTGATACATTTTTTTTCCAAGAAGCACACACCACAGTGTACATACCAATTTGACAAAACTGTCTCAGCCTTTGAAAATACTGTTATTTATTGTTCTGTAATAGTGTTCTAGAATACATATAATCTAACAAAAATGTTACAGTATGAAAAATTATTTCTTTGTTTCTGTCTAGGATGATACTCTATCCAGGATCTAAAATAATTGTTTATGTTTGCAGGTAGGGATTACTCTGGGTAAATCAATAATTTGCAACTGCAGCTAGCTATACAGTTCCCAGAACATAGTAATTGCTGCCAGATTTTGTCCTGTGTTCCTTTCTCATCTCAGCAGCACCAGTGTTTTTCTGCAAGTTTTCAGTGGACTTGAGCCTCCTTCTTGGATTACTCCTCCATATCTCTTAGTGAAAGTTGTCTGGTCTGGTGGTGTCTGGAGGCTGATACCAGTTTAGTGCACGTGCTGCTTGGCCAAATAGAAAAAACTGTTACCGAGTTCATGCTGCAGCCTTTCTGCCTTCAGGGGGAGCATCCATTAGCAAAACCTGCAGGAACTGTGAGACAGACTCTGTCCCTGATACTTCCAGGGGTTACTGCCTGGCAGTACAAGGATTCCCTTTGGAATCCTGGTGTAAGACCTGAATGGAACATACCTAGCTTGGTGGTTGCTTTTTTCCATCACTGATTAGGATTATTTTTGCCCGTATCTGGTGTTGTCCTGTAACAAGAGATGTAGTAATCTCCAGGTTTTCATGATGTGTGCATACAACCAAATCCTTTTGACATCTGCAGTTCTCTTACTGGCTGCTTGTCATAGCAAAACCAGCTTGACATGTGACAGTAGTGACTTCAGTGAGCTACAGCTGGAAAAATACCTCTATTAGAAAAACAAGATACGTGAAAAGTACTCTGATTTTTAAATACATGGTAGAAAATGGACTGCTACTTTCAAAAAGTTCACTGTCCAATCAAATTCATTACTCTTATTGCTAAACCAGGCATTCTGAAATATTAATGCTGATGTTCTAATGTTTAAGTACCTCTAAGGAGTTATATGGCAATTCATCAAAGCTAGGTTTTACTGAAAAGTGTAATAAAAAATGCCTTTATTACATTCAGGTAGTAGTGCATGATATTGTGCTAACGTTAGGATGGTTGGGATTACTTAAAACCAGTGTGAACAGATACTTAGTAAAACCAGGAATTTGCATACTGATTAATTTAAGCTAGTTAAGTGCTTTGTAAAATTGTAGATTCACAAGTAGGTAGCATTTTTTTTCTTTAACTAAAGATTTAATTTTTAATAGATGTCTCACTTTTCTAATTCAAAATAAAGCAAAATAAAAGTTGAGTTTTGATGAATCTGGTTTTAACCACCACACATAAGAACAACCATAATACTAATGTATGGAGCTTATAAAAGTTTGGAACTTTATCTACCAAATTTATAGATATTTACATTACAAAGAAGAATCAAAGACTGGAGCCATGATTTAAAAGCTTAAGCACAGGATGGTAAACAGGTTTTCAATTTATACTCCATTATCGGTGTTTGTTTATAAATGTCACCAACCATAGCATGCTAAAAATGTTCATTTGGTGTCTCTTCAAACCTATAAAATTACTTGGGTTTTGTTTTATTTATGTACTTATGTAGCCTTTGGGTTTGTTTTTTAAAATTTTATAATCAGTCTCTACCCTAGCCTTACTACTTTTGGCTAAGGCTATTTTACAGCACCTTTTTACAGTCACTTTGATCTAGATTCTGTTTAATCTTAAACCGAAATGTAAATATTAATGCCACCACCTCTCATTCTAAACTGCTTCCATATTGCAGAATAAATTGCTTTTAAAAGGAAAATCTTAACTAATAATTAATTGTTTCTGCTTTGTATTGGGTAAAGATTAGTTGTTAGATTTTACATGCTCACTAAATCTTTAAGATGTAATCATAACCATTTAACCCTAAGCATTTTAATCATATATGCAATTCAGTCTATATATCTAAAGTAATGCTAGTGAGCTTTACATATCTACAGGAGGGTGTTTTGCTTGGAGGGTGTTAGACAGAAATTGTGGTGTCCTATATTAGAAGGTTTTTCTAAAAGAAAATAAACACTGCTATTTTTACAAAAGTTTGTCAGCTGCTGTAGCATTTGTAGATAATACTCTCTTCCTGTTTGAAAATGACTCTATGATGTTGCTGTTGAAATCCCAACCCTTCATGTCTGAAACCTGATAGTACATATACAGCAATAAGTGTATAATTTCTGTCTCTCTTCGTTAGAGTGGCATTCTGTTTTCTAAGTGTTTACTGCTACCTGATTTTGCATTTTTGTATTTTAGCCTTTGAACTGAATTTTGCCATGTTTGTTTTCTTTTTTTAAAGAAGTAATACATTGAGTTGTTCCTTTTCATAACGGAGACATTTTACTTCTCGTGTAGTTAAACTGCTAATTGAAGTCTTCAAGTTTCAATTTGAAGTTGACCTATCACCTTGCTACTTGTTTTCTTTTTTCCCCCTCTCTCCCTTTGATTTACATCTCTATTGTAATTTTTTTTTGTACAGTATGCCTTTTTTTGAATGTAAGAACAGGAAGACACCAGCTGAATTGTTAAGGCTGCTTTACAGTGCAGCTCAAAAGTATTCTTATATCTTTGGTCGGTGCAAGCCACAAATCACTTCTCAACATTGTAGATAAGTGTATTAACTGAAATAAACACAGACATTCCTTTTTCCTCCTTTCTGCTCACGAAAGGAGAAACCTGCAGAAATGTCAGCTGTGTTAGCAGTGACTAGGACAAGGAAGTTTTTGGCTATACTTGGCATAATGGTAATAGAAATATTTTGACATAATAGCAACAACTAAAAAAATCCCCTATTAACTACAAGGGGAACATGATCATTGAGCAGAATCACAAATGAGGACAAAATTGTTCCGACTGGTTTAACGTATTTCATCACATTTTTAAATACTGATTTTTAAAGGAACTGAGAAAAAAGGAAAGTAATGAATCCTTGGCTCTGTAGGTATAGGTTGAGGTGAGTGTGTTTTGAGGGGATCTCTGCATTTGAACAAAGAAGTTCTCTTTCAGTTTTACACAGCTACATCTAGCACATCTGCACATAATACACAGTGCTTAATGTGCATAGGTGACTGTGTGTGCAGGTAAAGGTAATTCTGAGGCAGTTACAGCATAGAAAACACATGAGACCTCCTAAATTCTCCGTGATGGGTTCTTTCCTTGTGCATGTGAAGGATGTTGAGCAAAAGTTTGTTCTAACATTCTGCATTTCCTACTGAAAGTGACAGCCTTGAGCTCAGCTTAGTGAATGTTAAGTTATGCTTCGTGTAGGTCAACATTCTGGTGCTGTTAAGTATTGGAAAGGATCCAGTGCGATGTATTTAATAGTTGTCCAGGTATCTGCCATTCAGGAATTCATAGCAAACTATGTCAAGTATGTGCCTAGATGCATTTCACATACTAAAGTGGTACGTTCTTCTGTGCTACAATATGATGTGAAAAGAATTTACTTCATTTTTAATTGCAACTTTAAAAAACTCTTCTCACTGCACATTATCTTTAGTTGTTACTGTTAATCAACCCATTCTTAACCTATTTGTAAAAAGGATGCAGGTTTTCCGTGAAAAAAGTGGGAGCTCTGTTAGTTCAAATTACATAACTGATGACAAAACAGGGAAAAAATTCTTTGAAGTACCTTGGTATATTTTTTTTCCTTCACTGACTGGTTTTGGTATGTGTTGTATATTTGGTACTACAGCAAGTTGAAAAGACAGCAGGGATATTAGCAGATATGTTTTTAGAAACAAATCTAAAGATTTCATTAAAATGTCAGACTCTGCTGGGACTCCATTGATTAATTGCATTTTAAACTTTGCATTCTTTAGGAACTTGGCAGGACACCGGGAAATCAAGCTGGAAGGGTGATGGAAGGACAGATTTCCCAACAGATACTACATTTCCGTAACCCGTATTCGGAGGAAAATGGACCCATTCCTGCAGTGCCGAATAGACTACCAGTATTGCAGTATGGAAACCCCTACACAATTCAGGAGAGAAGAGGTACATAAATTTCACCACCATCCCCCCAATATAATTTCTCTCACTGTTTCAAAAGCAGCGGCTCGTTTAACACAGGTTACGTACCTGTGATCTTTATACTGATGTAGAGAGCCTTTATTGAGTGGTGAGTCAATAATGTGCCTTTATTTTATTAATGAGAATCAATAAGATAAAGTTTTAAGGAGGCACACCTTTTGGAAAAAGCGGTGTCTCTTCTATTGGTTGTATCATCTGAGCCAAAAATGTGTTTTAAATCTTGATTTTTAAATGTAAGGTAGCACATCTCAAATCTCTAAGTACAAACTCTGCCTAACAAAGATGCTCTGATTAATTTTTCTTCAGATGGAGCAGATGGCGCTTTTAATCCTGATGAGATCCAAAGACCACCTGTTAGAACTTCCTTTTGGGAGCTAGAGGATGATGTAGTGTGTAGTCAGCCTTCACGCAATCTTAGTCGGCCTGATGGTTTGGAAGATCCTGAGGATAGCAATGCAAGTTACCTTCTTTATTACTTTTTTTCTTGATGTGTTTATTAATGAGCAATCAAGAGTTGCACCTAAGTTTTCAGTATCTGCCAAGCCTGATCCGTTGTTATGTAAACCCAGAAATGTTTTTTCTTTTCCCTCAACAATGTTTTAGGTGCATTTTGCTTGCTTTGTAGTAGAAAACTCTGTACATCAGTTGGTGGTAATGTACTCATGCCATCACTCTCTTGAGTTACTGACAGCTTGTTTTGGTATTAGGACTGTAGCTTCCTGATCTTTTTAAATACTGAGGTGATTTTTCACTCCTGTGTGGATGAGGGCTCAAAATGTAACCATGTCTAACTCATCCCCTACCTTGTATGTAGCAACTAAATTGCAACAGAACAAATACAGATTTAAAGGATAGTGATACTAGGATTTTGTATAGCACCAGGTATTTCATTCTAATCTGTAAATCTTTTCTTCTGTTTTTGCAAATCTGCATTTATCATTTCCATTTTATGCAGTTCTTGTTGTTAGGCCATTTGGGAGAGCTGATTGACTGTTACATGAGGCTGGTTAAACTGAAAGTAATGATATGTCACTGATTTCTTTGTTAGGCTTTTGTATGTTACTCTGTTAGTAAATTGGCTTCTGTACAAACTGGACTGTGTATCTTCATTTGAACAGGAGCAGATTTACTACTCTTTCTGAGTACACCAGCACCTTCAAAACTATTAAACAAGAAATACCTTTCTGCAAACTATTGTGGTCTTTGCAAGTACAGTGGTATCATGACCTGTTTCTCATTTAGTCTAGTTTGCCACATTTAATTGCTATTAACCTTTGCAGAAACTGATCAGTGTTCATACAGGCATGATTTTAGCCCTGGTGCTCAGCACCTATAATGGAGAAAAATGTATTTCTCCCTCCTGCCTTTTGCCCCCAGTGTCCATTAGTGTGAATAATTAGAGAATCTGTCAGAACTTTTGCAGCCTGTTCAAGATGTAGAATGTGAGCTTAATGCTGTTACCCACCTTTACTTCACTTTTTGCATATTTAATCTGATCATTCTTGACGTAGATATTACATGTGACAAGCTCTTCTCTTCTTTAGTCATCTTCAGTTTAATTAGCAGGGTGTTCTTTCTGATCTATGTGCTTTGCCCTCTTGCAAACCCAAGAGAAACAGCGCTAGAGTCTTGTGCTCATTTGCTGACACAGCTTGGAGTTCTGTAATGAGATGGAATGTAGTGGGCTTAAATGAAGTTCAGCTTGAGAAAAGGTGCCTTTAAATCAAGTAACATATCTTTATTTTTTTACAAATGAGAACTAGTTGCTTGCTCCTCCCAAAAATAAACTGTATGTGTAGTATACAAATTGATATGGAAATTAGTAGTTGTGAGAAGGAGACTTAGTAATGTGCCAATGATTAAACAGTTCTGATGCAGTATTTAAAGAAATAACCAGGAGAAATTTCCATATATGTAGGTGATTCCTTATTAAGGAGAACCTGTCATTTGTGCAGAAGAAACAGCAAATATATATAAAATGATAAATAAGAGATTACTATTTGTTCTTCTAGTTTTTTTTTTTTTTTTTTAAAACAAGCTGTTTAAGATGTAATTCTGTGCATTTTTAAACCAATAAGGTTTGGAGGAGGAGGATTCCTACGGGCTTGGTAGCCCTGGTGCTTTGTTTAAAGCATCAGTGTTGTCTGGGCTTCTGTTGTCTTCTCTCCACATTCCCATTGCTACATGTTATGTCAAAGAACTTGAGGCTGTTGTAGCCACTTCCACCACTTCATGGATGTTTTGGGTTTACTGATGATGATGCCTGTGTTACTTATCTAAGATGACACATCTTTGAGACTCTGGGCCAATGTTAGGATACATGAGAGAATGAAGTAGAGGTGGTGTACACGCAACTGTAAATAGACTTCTCAGATATGACTAAAATAGGCTTTTGTCAGCCAGTAAGGTAAGAGTAGGGAAGTGTGTGCATGCCATGTGTAAGAATAGCTGTGTGACTTGCTTCTACAGAGTGAAGGCCAGGAATGGGACCTCCTTTCCTTTAAGATACTCATCTATCCTAAGGAATAGGTCAGCAAACTATCAAGGGGTCTAGCAAGTCAAACTTAGCTGTTGTAGTTGCTGTTTACATTCCTGTGCACGTGGTAGAGGATTTAGATACTGACTGCCTACAGTTTTTTTGACAATCCCTTGGGAGAGAAGAATCAATTCTTGTTCTAACAGACAGCTGCCAGCTGGCTAATCAACCTGAATGTGGCTGCAGACTGGTCAGTAGTCGAATTAAATGACTGAAAGAACATGTGATGATGCAGGGGAGAAGTGTTGGGAATGTAAGACAAATCCAGAGAAAGTCAGGACCCCTTAGTTCTCTTTTTTTGTGGTAAAACTTGATTCTTTTACTTGAACTGGAATTCTTCCCTCTGATGGAATGTTTTGGACTTGCCTGAATTGGTGCAATCCTTCGGTACAGGAATCCCACGTGTTTTCTTGTTTTTGAAAAATCTTCATAAAGTGTTTTTGTTTGGCTTTAATGCAAACTTTTTTCTTCATCAGCCTTGTAACAGACTTGTTAGAGGTGCAGCTGCTGTCTCTGTATCTCTCTACAAAGTCATTTTGTCTTTCCTACTGCAAATTACAAAATTCTTGAGCTCATGATGATCCTTCTGCTGAGGCGTTTGCTCCTAATGTGGTCATGAGTTTCCCTGTTCCAAAGGAGAATGCAGTTCACCCTGAGTGTAGGTGATTTCCCTTTCTACTTCTCAGTGAAGACATTTTTGTGGCTGGCTCTTCTCAGGTGATTGTGATACTCACACTATACTGAAACTTAGGCTGCTTCACTGTCTTCAGTTACCCTTGAGTTGTAGACCAAGTAAAGAAACATCTCCAAATGCATCAGGAATTTTGTTTAACATTCCTATTGTGTTCCAGTTTTGTTTCTTCCTCTCAAAACTTTGTTCCTTGGGAATGGGCATTTCCGTGTATTTGGCTGACATGAAAAGTGATCAGTTTTGTGTCTTGAAGACTTCGGGAAATTCTTCACAGCTTTGCCTTTTGGAACTCTTAGGCCAATTAAACTGTGATTTCAGAGGGGGATAAGCTGGTTGGCATTAATCGTGCCAGATGAGTACATGCACAGTGGGATTTTTGCACAGAGTAGTTGACTTGCCCCAAGTTCCTGCTGTCTTCCACTCAGCACTAACTTTCCATTTGTTCATGGTCCAGTAATTGACAGAAATGTAATAATTTTGAGGGAATAATTTCTAGAAACAGGTATGTATGGGAGAGGTCCATAAACAGAACATACACATATATATTTAATAGTAAAGTGTGAGTTTTAGAAACATAGTCCTGATTGCAGCTGGCAGTAAGCCCAGAATAATTATCCTGAGACTCTTAAACAATGTTGTTAGTCACAGTAAATTTGTGGGGGGTGGGAGGGTTTAACTTTTTGGCAGCTGACAGCCAGGTCAGGATATTTTTTGAGATGAATCCAAAATGGTCAAGTCTTCTAGTGGGGGAAAAAAACAACCACCAAACAAAAAAAAAAAAGAAAAGGAAACAAACACCAACAAAGCCACAACCCACCACACTTCACTGGCCTGATCTTACCCTGGCAGCCACTTACCATCTTATATAGGGTAGACGTAAAAGGAGCCATTGGTACCCAGGTACCCTTCTTGGGGAACCAGACTGCTGGCAGAGGGGCAGGGACACCTAAAAGAGTTGGTTTGATTTCATTCTAGAGCAGAGCTGAGTCGCAGACAGAGAATGTGTGTTGTGGTCTTTCCAGTTCACCCATGCTGCACAGCAGCGGAGTGGCTGCTTGCTGCTTGTTTAAAGCATGAGGTGGGTGTCTCTTTGCCCACTGTTGCATGGTAAAGTGATCTGCAGCAGCTGAAGAAGTCTGTGGGTTTCATACAGTGTGGCATGGCATTGTTTCTAATTTCTACTTGGCAGTCTTGGCACTGATTGCAGTTGTAATTATGAAAGCAGTTCTTGAGACAAAATTGGTTAATTCTGGTAAAACTAGGTGAGTTGTGCTTACCTCTGATAGTTAATGTCCATTTTTCCCTTCTTCCTCTTGCTGTGGCAAAGCCCTTCTCTTTCACCATGCTTTATTGGGTAATATTGTGTTTATCTTTGAGTCATCCAGTCCCTGGAACTCACCATGGCAGTTTGAGTCAGAGTTGCAGCCTGGTGACAGTGAAGTCATGGTGTTAATGGCATCCTTCATAGTTTGGTAACCTAATTATCCAAACTTCTAAATTCAGAAGGCCAGGTATTTCTTAGGCTTACTTACCATGGTTCCAGCCTGTCAGTGCCTGTTACCAGTCTTTTTGTAAGGACATGAGGCCACATCAGCTCTATTACATCATTGCTGGGCACTGCAGAGGCCTCGGACTAAGTATGAGCAGCCGTATTCCTGGCTGTCAGACTGGAGTGCAGGAAAGCTGCCTCCACGCAAAGGACACATTAAACTGTCTCTCAGAATTTGGAGTATGGGGCTTCTGTCCACGTAACTTGGATGACTGGATCTTGGGGCCTTGAGTGAACTGCTGCATATGCTTAAAATACAGCATGGGCCGAGGCACTGAGGCTTGGCCTCCCAGCAGTTACTGTCAAGCTCCTGCAAAGCAGCTTCAGCTAGCCTTCTCCTGGGAGAGTGGCTGATTCTTAGATGTCAGGTTGAAAAGCATGCGTAGCATCACTTAAAAAAATAAAGAGTGTGTCACTGGTTACACTAGCTGGAAGAAACCAGGCACTAAGTGATGGTGAGCCAAGATGGGTAAAGTTCTGTCCTCCCGTTGTACAGTTCTCTTTTACTGGGCACGCTGTAGAGTTTTGTACAGCTGAAATGACAGGGATGGACAGCTGTCAGGCCCGATACAGTGGGATGTTTTTGTGTTTCTAGAAGTTCCAAGTCACCCCAGGGCAGCGCACGAGAATTTTTCATTGGTGATAGTATACTTGGTGTAACTTGTAATTACAACAGCTGGGAAGTACTCTCAGGCTAAGAGAAATCCTAAGATTTTAGTGTGTGGCCATTCTTGAGTTACACAGTGATCTCTGCAGTGTGCACTTTGAAGAGTAGGTTTGCCACTTTCTTGTCTGGGTTAAGCACCCCAAAAGGCTAAGAACTGCTCTGTCTTCATATGCTTGGCCAAGAGCAAAGGCTTTTCCTGTCTTAACAGTGTAGTACCAATAGGTACTCAGTTTTGTCATTCTCCCATGGTGTGAGGTCAAAAGGTACTGTAAGGGACGCACAGTATGATTTTTACATTTAATTACACTGGGTTGTGAGGAAGATGTGCCCCTAGGACATAGCAAACAATGTTACCTGTGACATCAGAAAAGCCTGCTTTGTCAGCAGAAAACAACTTGCCCTTTGTTGAAGGTAGTGCCTGCAGGGCCTCAATGCCGGAGCTGGCATGGGTGCCAGGGTGAGGCAAGCATCGTACCCTTCTTCAAATCAGAAGTGTTATGTTGGCACATGGCAGGGTGTCACCATGCCAGAAGCTGGAAGACAGGACAATAGATGTAAACAATTTTATCTTACCAAGTGATCAGCAGGGTCCCAAATGTTGGGGATTTTTTTCCTTAAAAAAGGGGGGGGGGGGGGGGGGGGGGGCAGGGGAGATGGGAAGAACACTGAGCAAATAGCTACAATAACTACAGTAAATGTGAAAAACCCACCCAAAACAAACCCACACACCACTTACTACTCTATTAAAGCTATATGTAAGGTGGACAGACAGCACTGATTTTTTTTTTTTTTAAATAATTTTCTTAAATTGCAAACCTCAGCTTGCATTTTGTTGATTCCAGTTAAAATCTCAGGCATTCCCATGGATTGTGGTAGTAGAGCAGAAATATGTGTGTGAGGAAGCTGGTACTAAGGCAGGCTGCTGCTGCATGGCTAGTGTAAGTGGGTGGAGGGCATTGGTAGGATCCCTTCTGCTTGAGTCATGTCACACAAACATATTTCATTTGCCACTCAGTACGTTTTAATCTTCATCTAATGTGTGCGTGGAGACCGCCAGGCTCCCTTCTCTGGTAGGGAAACTCGGGTCTCTGTGGTGGTCTAGCAGCTGTCTGGGAGGCCGATTACTACAGGGACAAGTAGTTCTGTGTTCTGCTACAGGTGAGCATTCAGGTCAGCTCTTTCTTTTTGGTCTGAGCAAAGGCCCTTTCTACAAGTGGGGGTTGGCCAACCACAGTCCGAATTTTGAATGGGAAGAGAGACCCATCTGTAATCCCGGTAGCTGCATCGTTTGGGTTAATGCCCTTAATGCACCACACCAGTGGTTAGCGTTGGTAAAGCCCGACTCCTTGCTCAACGTTCATTGATGCCGGAAAGCCGGAATCAAAACTCAGTCGCCTTGGTGACTGTGGAGCAGGTTATTGCAGGGCTGGGCACACAGGGGCTCGGTCCCTCTAATGTGTGTGACCATTAAAGCCAAATTTCTCATATTTATACAGATTAACTATACATATTCATTATAATTTCTAAGAAAAGGCAGGTTTATGCAAATTATTTCCAGGAAGTCATTTACATTAACTCCTCACAGACAGAGCATGCTCAGTGATACTTAGGGGGTCTTCTGGTGGTCTTCAGGGATGAAGGCTGCACGTCTTCCTCTCTCTTAGCACATGCTCTTTATGGTTTTCTCCATAGTTACCAAAACACATTCCTGAGCTCAGAAACACATTCCTGCACAAACTAGTTAGGAACCCCTTCTAACTGAAAACAAGATATACTCTCTCTTAACTGGTCGTTGCTCTCATTATTTATGACTCCCCTATCTTCACTGCTTCAAGGCTGTTGCACTGTTAGGGCTCAGTTTTGTAGCCGCTTTCATGAAACAGCCCACAGAGTTACAGCCATATTCCACTAAAATCCAAACCAAATATATTCTTAAAATACACAAATTAAAGTTATATTAATTGTCTCAAGCTACATCTACATCAATCTATTCAGCATTATTACATTTCACTGAATCATAATAACCCATAATATAATGAATAACCTCTGTGTTTGTCATTGAGTCTGCTCATCTGTCCTGAGCAAAGCTGATGTAAAGAACTTGAGGCTGAAGAGCCCTTGCACCAGAGGAGCATCACCTCCTCCTCCTCGGCATTGGTAACCAAGTAGCAGGAAGTGCTGTGACAAAAATGTTAAAGAAGTAACTGAGTGACAGTGAAGAACTGTAAGAAAGTCTTTTCCAAAGAGGTTAAATGTTCATTGGGTCTGTGTTTGGAGCAGAACTGCTTTGCTGAAGGAAAGGTGCACATTCATTTTCTCACATAAGTCCTGCTCTGCCTACAGACTGGTACTGAGCAAATGTGCCACGTTTTTGGCACTATGTAAGCTGTAGCATTGTAGCACAGGAATACTTGAAATAGTTTTGCTTCATATCTGAACTTTTTCATGACAGAAGGACCAAGTAATATTTTAAACCCCATATGCCCTTTTTACTGCAGGTGCAAAGCAAGGGAGTTAGGCAGGAAAACATGTCTGCTGCTAGCAGGGCTGTCACAGCAAGGCCTGCCAGCTGCTTAATAGAAACGCTGCGTGTCTGAAACTGAACAGCTGTTGTCAGGAGAAGAAAAATATTGGGGGAATCTTCCCCTCCTGCCCTGTTCCCATTAACTCTTCACTGGGACAAAGTATGTTAGCCTGAAAATGAACATGTTAGCTCTCTACTGTGCTGGTGGGCCCTCACCTTGAGTACTGGGTGCAGTTTTGGGTGCCACAGTGCAAGAACGATACAAAAATATTGGAGAGTGTGTAGAGGAGGGCAGTGAGGATAGTGAAGGGTCTGGAGGGGAGGTCTTATGAGGAGAGGCTGAAGTCCCTTGGTTTGTTCAGCGTGGAGAAGATGAGGTTGAGGGGAGACCTCATCACAGTCTATGGCCTCCTGACAAGGGGGAGCAAAGGGGCAGACATTGATCTCTCTTTGGTGATCAGTGATAGAACCTGAGGGAATGGTATCAAGCTGTGACAGGGAGGTTTAGGTTGGATATTAGGAGGAGGCTCTTTACTGAGAGGGTGGTTGGGCACTGGAACAGGCTTCCCAGGGAAGGTGTCACAGCACCAAACTTGACTGAGCTCAAGAAGCGGCTGGACGATGCGCTCAGTTGCATGCTCTGACCTGGCTGATCCTGCATGGAGCCAGGAGTTGGACTTGATGATCCTTATGGGTCGCTTCCAACTCAAGAGATGCTGTGATTCTATGATATGTATTAGATATACAAACATACAGCGTGTTTGCTGTCACAGCTTGTCCCTTGCATGGCCATCTTTAAGGATCAGCTAAATAATTAAGAATTCTTGTGTGTTTGGTGTCTTTGAGATGAGGAGGAGAATTATTTAGGAGTTGGAGTTTCAAACATCTTGCTGAATTTACCTGTATTCTCACCTCAAAGCAAGCAGGTTTTGTGCTGCACTAACTGCAGAGTAGAACCCAGATGCTCTGTAAGAAATAGTTGGATACTGCTGCAAACCCAGTTCTGATTTGCTTCCTTGTTGTTCAATTTCCTTTTGTGCCCTAATAATTGTGTTTGCTTATATCACTGTGCTTTATCTGTGATCTTAATTCGTAATAACGCAATCACAGAATTAAGGGAACTCTCTGACCCAGCTGCTGCAGGAATTCTGCATTTTCCTGCTTGGGAATGTCTTGCAGCAGACAAACCCCTCTCTTGTTCTGTGGAGGGAGGAGCAGCGGATGCTCGGGGTCCGAGCTGCCTTCCTAAACCCCATAGAAGCTCTGAGGCAGAACCTGCTTGTCTCCCAGCAGAGCCAGAGCCGTCCCCATCCATGCCCGCTGCAGCTGCCTGCGTGCTGTGTGTGTGGGGAAGGGGCAGCCCAGGAGGGCAGCCAGCCTGGGGTTTAGCCGATGTCCCTGATGGCTGTGGGATGTGCCTGTCTGGTGGCAGCAGCAGAGGACTCAGAACTGACCGTTGGGAGACAGGCACCTGAATAGACACCGAGGTCTCATTTCCTGTGCCGAAATTTAAATGGACAGATTTTGCAGGTCTGGCTTGGCGTTCAGCTGCCTGGAGTCCATTGTTGAGCCTTGACTCTCAATGAGATGCTGTCAGGGCTCGTAGTGCGATGCCCCACAAGCAGTTTAACAGGGGGTTTCTGTTCGGGTTTGCACCCCAGGCGCTGGCAGCGAGCTGCCCGTTTCCCCTGCGGCGTCAGCACTGGGCGCGCGGTCTGAAGGCACTTAGTGCTCCGTGTCTGTTAACCACGTCTCCCCTTGTGCACCGGGGTGAAACTTGGGCTGCAGAGATTGTAAAGCAACGGGCAAATTTCATCCATGTTTGTGCTGGATAACAATGTATTTGGGTGGGAGCTGTTTGTAGTGGGTGTTACTTAAAATGCTTCCTGTCTTTAATAGGATGATGACAACACTGTACCTTCTGCTCCTGATCCTCCAAGTCTTCTCTTGCATGAACGTGGAACCGGTTTCTGCTTTGACTCCAGGTAAGTGTTAATTTGGCGGGTCTGTGGTGGCACGGATGGGTTTCTGTAACCCCAGGCTGGGGTGGAGATGAAAGATGATTAAGGATTTTCAGTGTGTGGAGCTGGGTAGATCATTGGTGCTGTACCTTATTTTGATGGAATTCAGACAATTTTTATTTTTCTTTGGTAAATGAATGAATAGCTTTTGGGATTTTCCCCTCTCTTTCCACCCTAATTGTGAACCTAAGTTTAGAGCTTTTATAAAGTGTTATGTTTGCTGAGAGCAAGCATTTATGAGCAGAGAGTGTGGTTTCCCATGAAACTGCTTGGCCATTAAGACACAGAATAGATTTGTATTTGGTAGTAGCTGGAGTTATGTCAAAATTATGCCGCTTTCGGAACGCCATGTTAGTTGGGAATTCCTCAGTGGAACTACTTAGCTGCACCAAGCACTTGGAGCGCTTCAGTTACCTGTACGGTACTCACTTAGACACAAAGTCTGCTCAGATTTAGGTTTGATGTAAAGCTGTTGATGCGGTGGCAAAGGGACACTGCTTTTGTGTTCTGCTTCATAGTGGTGGCTCTAATCATTTTCCTCCTTTCTTTGTCTCTTTCTCCATCTCCTTGGGAAGCTTCGACCTGCACAAGAAGTGCCCTCTTTGTGATGTGATGTTTCCACCCAACTACGACCAGAGCAAGTTTGAGGAGCACGTGGAGAGCCACTGGAAGGTGTGCCCCATGTGCAGTGAGCAGTTCCCGCCTGACTACGATCAGCAGGGCTTTGAGAGGCACGTTCAGACGCACTTTGACCAGAACGTATTGAATTTTGATTAAAACCACTTTGTTTTGCAGTGTAGCTTAAAACTAAAAACCCAACAACAAAACCATCCCAAACCACCCCCCAGTTCTGAGTAGCCCACCTCCAGAACAAAACCTGCGCAGCTTCTCTGTAGTAGCACAAACTTCTGCCTAAAAGCCGGTGTGCTCTCGCGGGAGCCGTGAGGAATCGCGGCTGGAAGCTGCTCTTGGGCTATCTTCTCTCTACCTAACATTATACTAAAAAAATGCACACACACACACACTGTTCCCCTCTCTGTTGTGTATGTAGCTATTTATTCCCCTACTCAGAGGAACTTGTAAGGACACAGGAATGATTTGACCTCAGAAAAAGAGACCAGATTGATGATGCTCTTCAGCTCCATCAGAAAAGCCACCAAAGCACTGGGGCTTCTCTTGAACCATGACGCCTGAGGCACGATTAAAGCTGGAATAACCAGACGTGTCTCTGAGCAACAGTTCAGTCAGAAAGCTACTAAGGTACCCTACCAAAAGCCAGTTTCCTGGTACACTTCTGGGTGTAGGTGCATGTTCTGCGAGCTGAGGTGCTTGCAACAAAAGCAACGGCAAAGACCTCGGTTTTACCTATAGAATGTTTGCCTTGAGGGACAGTGTTGTCCCAGAGGGCAGGATTTTTGAGTTGGAAGGAACTGCTGTGCTTCAGTGCTGAAAGGCAGCTGTTCAGAGGTAAAAGCCCCCGACCCTGTTGCTGTTCTGTTGCAGTTGCGTTCGGTAGAGAATCCTGTTCTGTTTCCCCTGCAGTGACTTGTGTTCATTTTGGCTTTGGGCTTTTAAACCTCCTGCGTTTTTAACTTCACGTCTTTCTTTCCGGTCAGTAAAAGGTGTGTGTATATCTAAACCTTTTATATTTACTTTAACTGCATTAAGTATATTTGCTTTCCACTTGTTGTACAGTAGTCCTGTTACATTAAAAGCAAAAACCCTTCCTGGAGTCGGTGGTCCTTTCTTTCTGCCGCTTGTCTTGAAACGAGCCGGAGTTGAGGCGTACATACTTCTAGGCAATGATGTTTCAGCTCTGTGTCATGCCCACTGTTGCTCTCCTCAGTTGTATGTTCTTTGGTTGAGATGATGCAGACTCTGGGATCCTGCCTGCAGTTCTCCCATGTGCAATGTGCAGTTCCCTGCAGGGTTTATTAAAAGCTGCATGACACCGATAAACCACAGTGCTTTGGGGAGCAGCTACACTGTCAGTCCTCAGTGTTCTAAGCCTGACATCTCAGGTCTGCTTTTAAACAGAGAGCTTCCTGGCAAGAGCTGCTCCGTGGAAGCACGCAAGTACTCCAGGAATGTTTTGACCATTGGTTTTCTTACTGTAACTTACCACTGTATGGAGGAGTTAGAACAGGCTCTAAAACTGAACCATTGTTCGCTATGACATCACTAAAGGCCTGCAAGCTGAGGAGGTGACCTCCAACCTCAGCTGTGCCCAAGCAGAGGCTCTGTGGGGTGTATAATGGTGGTTTCCCCCATACAGCCACCCACCTCCACCCCACCCTCACCCAGTTAAGAAGTCAATGATCACTCCTTTCAGAGCGATAGCTGCGTCACTGCCCCAAGCCCTAAGAGGAACAGTAAACCCAGAGCCCACCACTGAAGGGGCTCCTGTGCCAGCTGCAAGGCAGGAGCCTCGACCACCTCAAAGTCTGGACTGATTACATCAGAATGAGCTTTTTTTGTCTTCCCCAGCCTCTGATTTTTGTGCATTAAGGGTGTAGTGATTAAGTTGCCTCGGGTGTTTGTGGACTCTGGGGTTTGACAATCCCAAAGTCTAACAGAAGGGTACATGCAGCCCAAGAATGTAACCTCTGGGGGAGGAAGAGGTGAAGAGCCGGCTCTTTAGGTCAGAGGCAGTTTATTTTAAATGTGATTTGATTTACATTTATAAGCAGCAGCTTTCTTGACAGGAATTCTTTAAGTTGCCTTCAGTTCTAAAACAAACCTCTGTCGCTTCCGAACTTAAAGTATTTTGTCCCCAACAAAACATATGAAAATATAATTTAAAGCACACTTTTCACAGACACGGTACAATACATTCACTATACACAGTATAACAAAATAGTCCCATCTTTACCTGTTTAATAATACTGTCACAACGGATAGGTAAATAGAAACTGGAATTTTCTTTTTATAGCCGAAAGGAATTTACATGCAACAATGACGTTTTACGACTGTTTAGCTGTTGAACGAACTTACCCAGCCTGTAGTTTCTTGCACTAGGAGCAGAGCCAAAAAAAAGCCCACGGTTGTTGGCCAGATCTGTCACCAAAACTGTGGAGGGTGAGACGCGGCCACCCGGGGCCGTGTGGGCACCGCTCACTCTCATGTCTGGATCACCCTTTGACGCCAGCTGACAGCACCGCACTGCCCGGGTGCTGTCACCTCTGTAGGGGTTGAAAAAAGTGATGGTTTACTTCAATTTGGGTGTTCTACAGGCTTTGTTGTCAGGATGACTCCTAAGTGTTCTAATGAGACTTTTACTCTGCTGGAGACTAGGCCATGGCCATCCTTCCCGAGGTTTCCTTTAAAGCTTCGGGGGAGGGGGGGGGTGGGGAGAGAAAAATAAAGGGAAAGCTCATCCCTTCTCTGAGCTTTCTTTTGCACGTAAAACAAGAGGAACTACGCAAAGGGGACTGCTGTGTTCCAAACAGTGAGTCCCTCCCTCCTGCTCACGGAGTACGAGGTGTCTCTGGGCTGGGGCAGGGCTGGGGCTGCCCACCTCGGCTCCAGGAAGAGCACTTGTGGGAGAAGAGTGCTCAAGGCAGGGTGGCGAGCACCAACCCCTCGGGTGTGGTCCAGACACGAAGCGCTCTCAGGGTGGCTTTTGGTTTGAGTCAGTCTCCGACCACCTGCTGCAAGAAGCACTTAAATCTTCAGTAAGGCTCATATGTCATAATTCAGCAAAATTAAATGTAAAGCTAAACAGACACTTCCAAAGGGAATGCAGTGACCTACAAGGAGAAGCAAAAGGGGCAAAGGGGGTGGGGGGAAATGCACAAAGAAAAAGCAAAATAACTCCAAACTACAACGACCCGAGGGAGAGGTGTTGGGGCTCCCCGAGCACAAAGAACGGACCCTCCTTAAACCGGGCGTAGAATTTTCAATTTTTATTTGCAGCGGCCAGCACGGGCGCGTGCGGCAGCTGCAAGAGTTGGCAACACATAAAACATTAACTCTGTTGGCAATCGAGAACTACAAAGTGCTTTAAAACTTCATCTGAGATGAAGAAAGAAAGGAAAAAAAAAAAAAAATTGTTTCTCACACACACATAAATTTGCACTTAAGTCTTTCCAAGTGTCTTCCTAACAGATAGCTCAGGGGTAAATATTTAGTTGGACTGGGAGATTGGTCCTTGAAAGTTCGATGGGTGTGAACGTAATATGACATCTTGTACCCAAAAAAGAAAACATTTTTAAAAATAATTAAAAAAAAGGGTAATTTCTAACACTAAAGTGATTGTTTACTAGGTGGGATGGCGAGGCTTTCAGCGTTTCAAGAGAGGGGGAAGGAAAAAAAAAAACCCAAAAAGACTTGCAAGATAATATAAAATACAGCAAGCACACCTTTTTATGTATGTTATTTAAGTATGAAAATATTTTTAGCATATTATGTTAAACATTCTTTCTTATTTATATTTCCATTACCTAAAAGACTTGCTATTCCACGGATAACTCCATTATGTAAGGCATGTTAACTAGAGTTTCGACGAGGGTGGTTTGGTTTTGGTTTGTTTTTTGCACACACACATTGACAGATGCATCGAGAAGTCATCACGTTACAATCTTGAAAGGATGTCAGTGCCAAGCTCTCCTCCTCCTCCTCCTCTCACTCCTGTTCAACACTTCAATACAACTAAATATGTGACGTCCCCCCCGATTATTCCCCCCCCCCCCCCAATTAATTTTTGTCTGTTTCGGAGAAAAATGTTCTGAAGAACCTATAGCTTTTATAGCACCTTATCTCAAAGAAATGGGAATGGGTATGATGATTACATGTGCAAATGTACAAAATCATTAACCCTACAAAGAGACATCATTCCAAAATTACAGAAAATCTTAAAGCATGCAGGTAACTTGTTTTTTAAAGGGTTGCTGAATGCTTCCCCTGAAAAAGGTGGCTGTTCTCAAAATCAGCAACTGCTGGTGAGGGTTTCTTGGCACATTTGTGACCAGCATGTTATTGCTGCATCTTCCTGATAATCTCAGCAGACACGGGGGGGTGGAAATTGATTGTGTGGTGCCGCAGGCCCTGAGCTGTCTTGTAACTCTTCCCACAGCGGCATTTGAAGGGTTTGCGTACGCGGATCTGCGTTCTGTGGCCGTTCTTGGCGTGGTACTTGATACCGTTCACATTCTGCGAGGGAGACGAGAAAGAAAGCACAACATTAGTGGCTGAGCGGCCTGACAACGGCCTGGCTTCCTGTTAAAAGAAGCAAAGATCACAGAATCACAAGGTTGGAAAAGACCTCTGAAGATCATCAAGTCCAACCATTCCCGTCCTATGCTAAACCATATCCCTAAGTACCTCATCTACCCTTTTTTTGAACACATCCAGGGAAGGTGACCCAACCCCCTCCCTGGGCAGCCTGTTCCAGGCCCTGACAACTCTTTCAGTAAAAAATTTTTTTCTAACATCCAATCTAAACCTGCCCTGGCACAGCTTCATGCCATTCCCCCTTGTCCTATCACCTGTCACCTGGCTGAAGAGACCATCACCTACCTCTCCATAACCTCCCTTCAGGTAGTTGTAGGTGGTGATAAGGTCTCCCCCCTCAGCCTCCTCTTCTCTAAGCTAAACAGCCCCAGCTCCCTCAGCCGCTCCTCATAGGATTTGCCCTCCAGCCCCCTCCCCAGCCTGGTTGCCCTTCTCTGGACTTGCTCCAGGACCTCCATGTCCTTCTTGTGGTGAGGAGCCCAGAACTGGACACAGTACTCGAGGTGTGGCCTCACCAATGCCGAGTACAGGGGCACAATCACCTCCCTAGACCTACTGGCCACACTATTTTTGATACAAGCCAAGATGCCATTGGCCTTCTTGGCTGCCTGGGCACACTGCTGACTCATATTCAGCCTGCAGTCAACCAAAAGATGGATGAACCTGATGGGTGAGATCACCCAAACTGCCAGGACCTCCGTCCCGCACGGTGTTACCGGTCTGTGGGGCTTTCAATGCACAAAGTGGGTGGGACAAGAAGGAGAATAATCTCTGTGGTTCTAATGCCTGGCGTTGGTCTACCTGAGGAACGCTGTTTTTTATCTCCCAACGTTTGGTACATTCCAAACACTACCACAGAACGGGCTCACAGAGATGCTCTTCTCTTCCTGGCAGATTTTTCCTCACAGAGCACTGACAAATTTTGTTATTCAGAGGTTTGTTTACAGGCAAACAAAGAACTGGCATGAAGACCCCAGTCACACTTCCTCACAAAGCTGCAGCTCCCTCTGTGGCGTGTCCATGCCGTTGTGTGCCATTGTTTCTAGATCTGTCTTTAGGCAGCAGCAGATTCTGAGTGCTCACAGCCTGTCTCCAGAGAGCTATCCACAGGGAGCACTCAAAGAGTTACACAGGGCACCCACGTAGAGAGAATAATCCAGAGAAGCAATCTTCAGAATAGCTATTGTTTGGGAGCATTCAGCAGCTAAAAGGAGAGAAGCCATCTCCACTGCTGCTTGGAGAGAAGAATCAACAACAGCAGCACCACACACTTAGCCTTACACTGCCTGAGTCAGGAAACGGGCAGCCCTTCCGCTAGGATTCATCAAGAACCTTCCTGATCATCAAAGTCATCACCTTCTCCCTCCTTTTCCCACCTTTCCAGGAAGAGTGGAAGAAGCTGGTGTGGTTTCACTAGTATGGGATGGTTGCTTCATGTAGGGTTTGTCTCGGTGGGGTCTCTCTTACCTGCTTCCACTAAAGAGAGTTTGGGTTCTTGGATAAATGAGGAAAGGCAAACTGTCTGTCACTAGAGCTTCTCAGAAGAAGAAAAAAAAGATGCCACAGCGATTTGTGACAAGATACAGCTCTGAGGCTGTCCTGTGTCCTCTCTAATGTTTCCAGGTATGTATCTCAGGGCTGATTTTTTTAATTAAAAAAAAATATCAATTAACAGCACAGATGTTAATTAAGCTGCAAATTAAAAGTTTCAGGGATTTTATCTTTGCTGAACCACTGCCTGGTGTTACTCAGAACAAAAGCCCCCTTGGCTCTCAAGTTCAGTTGTTATTATTATTGTTATTATTAACGTGCAGCTTCCAGCAAGTGGAAGCTCCAGCTTGAAACTCGCAGCAATGAGACAAGTCAGACAAGTTGTTTAAAAATAAAAAAAATTAAAAAGGAAAAAGAAAAATGCTTCAGTAAACAGAACGGAGCTCCAACTCCTAAAACTTCAGAAGACTCTATATACATGGGACAGCAAACCCCAGAAAGGCACAGGCTTAACCTCCTCAATACCACTCTCCTGCCAACACTCCCCTTTCTCTTCCCCGACTCCAAATCCGGCCTCTGCTGAGTGAGACCCTCACACCTTACGTCCCACCCGTGACCGACAGCGCCGCCCCCGCGCGCTGCCCTCCGTGGCACCGCTCCCACCGCAGCCAGAAGCGCGAGAGGAGCTGGGGCTCCCATCAGGAAAGCAGGGAGCAGTGGAACTGCAAGAGCAACTGCTGCCCAGTGTCCCAGGCAGCCACGGCGTGCTCACAGCGCCAAGTGCCAGTCCCCCTTGATGACACGCTCGCGGTGCCGCCGCAGCGATGGGTGTTCAAGCAAAACCAGTTCTCCAGCTGCAGTCACGCAGCGTATGCAGTGCGGCCATTCTCGCCAGGACTCGTAATGCCCAGTGGGGCCTGTTCAGCTGCACTGGCCTTTGAGGGCACCCCGGGTGCCTGGAGAGGCTGGGTTGAGGAAACCCTTTAGGAAGAAAATCTTAGCCTGAACTGTCCACCCTGGAAAAAGGGTGCAAGATCCCAAGCAACTGCGCTGCCCACAGACTCATGTTTCTCTCCTCTAGAGCACCCAGGCACTGAATCCTCACTTGAAGTTGCAAATCCAGCTCCAAATTGTCCTTTGCATCCTCACCACTGAAGAACTCCTGGCACAGCTGCCACCTGGGGTGCAGGAGATGAGAATCGTCGCTCCCCAGTACTGACCAAGCCTTCCGTGCAGGTAGTTACAGGTGACCAAGTCAAAGGCCATAACCATCACAGGGCCATACATACCACCAAGCCAAGCCCATCAAAGCCACAAATGATCCTCAAGAGCAGTGACATGAATTCCCTACAGGTTATCTGAGATCCTGAGGCGGCCTTCACACAGCTTCTTACAACCTCCAGCATGGGCAGGGCTGTGGAGGTGAGTGGGCTGGGGATGTCACTGCTGGCATGAGGACTGGCGTAAGGCATCTGCTAACATCCTCACTGTTCCACACCAACAGCACTCCTGCCCTGATGCAGTTTTTCCAGGATTCAAGTACAGAGCACACCACACCCTTTGGTCAATGGGGGGAAAAGTACTTTTGGGCAGAAAAATGTAAGGAACCACTAAACCAGAAGACGCTGTGGAATGAATTTGGCTGTGGAAGGTTTGAAAAATAGTCAGCCTGGCAGAGTATGAGGAGCCAGTGTGACGTGAAATTTGACCTGTACTCCTGTCTAAAAGAAAACTGTTGTTAGAATTACAGTCGACTCTTCAGCACTTTTCCCGCTGCTGTAATGTAAACACTTTGTTGTATGTCTGGGTTGAGTTTGTTGAGGTATGGCAAAACCCACTGCCAAACTCATACATCACTTTTATTGCTTTAGTTACTTAGGTTGCTCATTATTTACTCTCAGAAATGATTGAGGAAGAAGATGGCAGTATAGAAGGGCACTCTAAAATCTCAAACAGGAGGAAATAATTATTAACCTGGGCCCAGATCAGGAGATAGGGAAGCTCAGACTGGCACTACCTGGTTGGCATGGACACAAGGGCACTTGCTGGGCAGGGCCCCTCGCACGGCAGTACTCACGAGGCCAGTCCACCACAGAAGGTGTGGGAGCTCACCACCCCCATCGTGTTGGAACACAGACACCAAGGATGGTTTGGGAGGATTCTTGTTTCACACTTGGACATTCATACAGGTTTTGTCTATCTCCTGGCTGTCCCTCTCAAGTTTTCCTTGTGGGTCTGGTTCCTCTTTGCTCAACTTGCAAGCTCTGGCTTGCTCATTTCTTTAAGTAAATTCCTTTCTTTACCTCTCTGGCATCAATATTCTCCCTCCCTGAGCTCTGCCGAGGCTCACTGCTCGGCAGTCACAGTCTCCCTAATCAGCCTTCCCGCCCTCGCGGGCGCCCCCATCCGACAGGCCAAGGACCCTCATCCTGTCACCTGCCAGAAAGACAAGCCCAATGCCTCAGAAGACATCACTTCTCCTCCTGCCTGAGGCCAAAAAGCAGTCATGTAGATCAGCTACGTTTTGTATGCATGGAAATCTGCTTTTCTTTTATTATTGTACTGGTACAAACTAGAAAAATTATGACAAATAGTCAAGGGTTTTCTCTGTAATGGTCTACCTGCGTTGTTTGTGGGGTTTTCTAGTCTTAGGAATAAATTTACCTACACCATATACACATTTGGAATGTCCTCCTCCAGAGGTAGAGACCAAATTCCTGGCACTCACAGGTGGTGCTGAATAAAAAGAAAACTACCTGCTGGCATTTTAGCTCTTACAGGTGGCATTTTGCAAAGCACATTAACTACTCAATACCCACAGGCTTCTGGACAGGGCATCCAAATGTGGGTGTAAATCCAAAATGTGGTGAGGGTCAGCTCCACAGAAACAAGGATGAGGTTGCTGGGGTACTTCGAAAGATGCAGCTGATTTCCTAAAAATCAAAATCTAAGGCTTGAAATATAAATCATGAACAATCACCAAAAGAAAGAGGTCCATAAATGTGCTGGCTGCTTGGGGAGGTTAACTCTGGTCTGGCCAGAACCAGGACACTATAAAATACTTACAATTTGTTCTCTAGGTCAGTAGCCATAATTAGAAAAGAAGAAAGCAAGCTTCAGGAATCGTTTCAGAGGCTTATGATGTTTTAAACATCTAGAAGCCGTTGGGCTCCAGACTGATTTCACTGTTTCTGACTATCCCACAAACCAATGCATGTACAATCAAAAGCGTCCCCGTCCCCTCCTTCCCCTTGAAACTTTGGCTCCTCAAGAAAATCTGGGTCAAGCTGTACAGAGTGTCAATATATATCAGGAGAGAGGAATTTTGTATCTTAAAAAAGTTCCTGGAGAAAAACTGTTTATGACTCGCTTCAACCGCACTGCCTATGGGAAACCGCCAAGAGATAGCAGCTGGGCAGGAGGCCAGGAGGGTCTTCTGATACTCATCTGGGCTTGTGTATAAACATGTTCTCTTAGAGTTTCCATTGTCCACCCCAGCCCAGTCCTTGGGAGTATTTGTTGTACTCATTCTTGTCTTATTTACCTTTCCATAATGGCTTTTCAGTGCAGAGGCCATCTTTTACCCTTGCACATTGTTTGCAAAAAGGAGCCCCATCCCTGCTGGGTCCTTTAAGCAGTACTGTAATCCAAATAACACATCTAAAAATAACATTTCTGCTTCTCAAATGTACGTCACCTAAGGCCAGACAAAAGAAAACTGTGTATATCCTCCTTTCCTCCCTGCTCCCTAAAGGAATGCATCCTTTTCTCAGCCGTAAAGCGAGCCTGGCAATTACTGTATGTGCATGTCCCTGTTCCTGTTTGGAGCTCTATAATTGTTTTACAGCCCTGACTGTGATTATCCAGTACCCACCAGAAAATCCCAGTGCTTTGATCACAGGACTCCCTACCCAGCCTCTGCAAATAATTCATCAGAGAAAGGGGTTAAGCAGAAGGAAGATGAAGAGGAAATAAGAAACGCAGCTGAGACAAAGCTAAAAGGAAGGAAACAAAGATAAAAATGTAAAAAGGAAAAAAAAAAGAGGCTTGAAAAAAGGGAGGAAACAGGCCACAGAAAAGAGAAATGAGGTGAGGCAGAGTTTAAGGAAACGTGTTTTCCTATCAGGACTAAACAGAGGTGAGTTTCTTTGGAAAATAAGGTAGTTTTTATTTGCTGCTGCTCTCTGCCTGTCAGCCTCTCTGAGGGTCGTTAATTTGTTCCCTGTCCAACTGCTCTACCATTAATGGTGTACAAGATATCCCTTCGACAGTCCTCATGCATTTGAGATGAAGGTAGCGAGATAGCAGAAGCAGGCAGCAACAGCTTGCTTATTTGGGCAATAAAAAGACAGAGGGCTGGCAGTCAAACAGAGAGCAGACAGGATATAGCAAATTACAGGGTTCTCCTTCTAGCCTTTGCCATTAAAGTGAATGTTTTCTGCGATGCATAGATGCCCTGTGGGCACAGCGACTTCTAACAATCACCATGGCTTGTTTGCTTCCTGAGCTAGGGATTTAGCTTTTATACTACAGCCCTCGTCTGGCACAGCTTCTAACACACACACACAGAGGAAAAATATTAATCTTGAATCATGTGGGTGTATCTGCAAAGGAACACTTGCAAATTGTCTGAAAACATCTTTCCCTCTGCTCTGCCCCTGGAGATGCTCAGTTTTTCCTGTACCTGAAGAGAAGAATAACCACTACATAATCCAGGCTACTCTCTGCCAAAAAAATGAAAGGACAAGACTTGTATATGTCACAGAGAAATGAGCGTGCTGCTTTCTTGCTCATGTTGTAGGTAAGTAGTGTCAGCACTAATTGATCTGTGCAGGGATTCGCTGCTGTGGGAGCTGCCCCAGGACAGCTGCAGCATCACCCACAGGCACTTTCGGCCGCTGCCCAGCTTCATGCACAGTTTATTCATTCCTGTCACAACTGGTTTATCTCAAACGTTCTTGGCATTCCTGTATTTTCCTTTCATATTTCTATTCCAAGTCCCTGCTTTCCAATTATTTAAAGGTGAAGCCATAAAATCAAACTAGCAGGAAGCCAAGCCAATGACCACTGCTTTTTCTGGGGTACAGGTCGGTGGTTGAATTTTCCAGCACTTCATGCAAGAACATCGGGCACCGATTCAGGGGAACCCTGCCAGCTGCTGCTCCCGTTCCCACGTGCCAATGACTAGAGACGCCTTACTGAAGCCCGAGCTGTTCAATACCATTTCATCTGTCTCTGCACTGGTTCACGTGAAGCAACACTCGAAACACCACGTTGTTCTATACTGGCCAGCTCAAGGTTCAAAGTTAAAGATGTTTCACTCTCATAAACAGGCAAAAATTTCTCATGGCGGAGGGTAATTAAAAAGGCAGGGATGGGGTGGGGTGGGGTGGGTGGGAACTGTTTCCCAGCATGTTGCACAGACTCAGACCCAGGAAAGAATGATGCCAGAATTTCCCTCAGGCTCTGTCTTCCTGAGGCGACCTCTGACTTGCAAAACGTGATCCACTGCCTTTCTCATATCACCTTTACCAGGAAAAGAACCCTGGGCACAGTTTCACTGAAGGAGAGCCAGGATCTCTAGCAGTTAAGCAGAAGGAATTCATTCTGGCACTGATGGGCAGAAGCTTTTTATTCAGTGTCACTGAAAGGGACCCAAGAGATTATTTTGCTGATAGTATCTCCTGTGTTCTGCAGTTAATTTGTCTAAATAATAGAAAGCTAGTTAAAATGTGTAAAGCAAGAGAGTCACTATATGTAATTTCTCTTGACAGACAGGGATGAAAAAGGCTGCATCCTTTGTAAAACTGATAACCTGGCTGTGCTTGAGAGGAAACCACTGAATAAAGTAGGTACTCTGCCGAAATACCACAAAAATAAATGTGAAGAGTCTATTAAATGAGACGGGTACAAATTGATTTTAGAGGCTTTTCCCCCCTCACTACATGAGCAGGAAATAAGGTAGGTCTGTGCTACCGCTTACCTTGTATCTTTTTTTACATCCAGGAACAGGACAGGCAAAAGGTTTCTCATCCCCTCCATTCATGCACATTGAACTAAGGATAGCTTCAGAGCTGATGGCACTTTCTGTAGTCCAGGACTCATCACTGTCCGATTCTTCATAGTCTACTTCCTCCTCATCATATTCACTACCTAGAAAAGTGGGGTATTGAGATAAAACAAGAATAAATAAGAGCACAGCAAGATGACACATTCTGCATTTATTACATCAGTTACAATGACTTGTAATTTCCCCACTTTCGTCTTTGCTGGAAGACAGTTCTTTTTAATTTTATAAACCTATCTTTCTTATAGTTATTTATTCCTTCATAAAGACACCAGTGGTTCTTTTTCTAATAACCAGGACAGGCATTATCAATATATCTTCATAAAACGTTAACTGCATGGCACAGGAAGTTCAAAGGACTGACTTTATAATGCAGTTTCATTACTCCTCAAACACCAGGATCCTTCCTCCTTTCCCAGTGCTCCAACAGAAAATGTGGTTTCCCCCCCCTGCAATTAAAGCTAATTTTAAGGCTTTTCTTTATGCAATACAATGCTGAAGAGCGTAATTCTACAGACCATAAACAGTGTAAAATAATATGTTGACAAGTCCTAATGCATTTACTAGCCCTTTGGAATTAATAGGAATTATAGCACAACATTAATAAGAATTATATTGTAGCAATTATAGTTGTGAAATTCATTCCCTCAGGTGTGGGGATAAATTGCATTGTGTGGCTGCCCTGAACAGACCGCATTATGTTCCAGATATGCTACGACAGCCATTTGAGCAGCTGGTGCTGAGTTTATTTATTATTTTTAACTGCAATTAATGAAATTCTCCAAAGAAGTTAAAACGTGAAACAAGAGAAATTAGGAAAGCAGAATTCCAACTGTAAAAATACAGTAAAAATAAATAAAAAAGCAGGGGAGGGAAGAGCCCCAGCTGATTAAAAAGAAAATATATGCACAAAGAGGGAGAGAGAGAGAGGGGAAGCCGAGGGAAACTTCTGTGGTGTCAGCAGGAGGTGGTGCTGTGTTTCCCCTCCCCTTTCTTTTTTCCCTTTCCCAGCTCTGCTAAATTTTATCCTTTTTGCTGAAAGACGATTTGGCTCTGAGTGCTGGAATAGCTCCTGTTATTAAAGACAGTTCTGTGACATTTGCATGGCTCCATTTGCTTCCCTCATATGCCCTTTAAGGGCATGCCTCTAAGCAGCTCTACGCGCCGCGAAGGAAAGGCAGACAGATGCCTACAGCGCGCTAAAAAAGCAGCATCCCGACTTCACAGATAAAAACCCACACTGCAATGTACAGCCTGGTCTCTGGGATTTACTTTTTGTGCTTCTGGCAAAACTAAATGCACACCTATCTGTCTCCAAGTTTTCCCTTAGGATCCCCCCTCCCCCTGTACTTTCACTCAGACCCGGCACTTCTCCCTCACAGAGTCAAAACGCGTGTCAACTGGTAGCTGCAAGTACTCAGGGCTCCTGAGCTTTAATCAGAGCCTGTGAGTTCGCTTACAGATGTCAGGCTGTCCACGTTTCTGTCCTGTGGTTTTCATCCTACAGGGTGGTGTGCAGATGAGGAAAGATGGATGGTTTCCCACCATCAACAACTGTCAACATGAGCACACGCACACACGATCTGTGGCACATCTGGAAAGCTCTGCCCTGCCCACTGCAACTCCTCGTCCCACACCGAACGAGCAAAAGCCAAAGAAAGCACTATTGACCTCTTAAAATATTCCTGAACTCTAGGAACAGTTACCTAAAATGAAGTTAAGAGTTGTTATAGTTTAATTAACTAATAAAAAAATGGAGGAAAAACCACAACTCTGCTTCTACGATTTCCTGCCCTTGATTGTATCTTGATGGAAAAAATTCCTCAAGCTGTTACTTTCAAACTTTTTAGCTCAGTGGTTTGGGTTTTTTTCAAGCAAATGCAACAGAAAACCCTATTGTAATACATGTATGCACTCCCAGGATGAGAAAATACACAGTAATTCTACATGCTGATGCCAACAACTTCTGCCATTATAATCACACGCACACAACCTCCCCCCCCCCCAAGCCCCCTTAAGAGGGGCTGATTTCCTCCCAAATCAGATTTTTTCCTCCCAAAGAAAACATATGAGACTGTATGACATCTACTAAGGACATCACTACTTCTAGTGATAACAAGGTTCATGCTTTTACAGAACAACAATCAATGCTCTACCAAACTTAATATACCATATGGTATATAAGGGAAAAGAACTCAGAACAATGAGGAGAAGCAGCAATTGCCACAATTCTGTATTTCCCTAGGTCCTCCTGTACTTTCAGGGCACCCTTTTAATTTTTCTAACCACTCTGTTCAGCAAGACCCAGTTCTGTAGTACCCTTTTGCCCATGCTTCACCTACAGGTAGACACATTGAAGCAGAGAGGCAAAAGAAACCAAAACGTGTGGGCAAGCATCTGTGGAGTCAGACCATCCTTATGGCTTTCTTTTAATTATCTTACTTGAACAAAACCACCTGTTTGAACAGTGTAAGCAAACGCTCTGTAGTCTTAACTTTTTAAATCCAGACTTATTGCTATGGCTTTTATAAATATGATGAGCTTTTTCAAGTATGAATAACCAGAGGAATTTACATTTCTTCACGCACAAAACAGTAATACCAATGCCGCCAAGTACTTGAAAGGCACATTACTTTATAGAGCTGGAACTGCAGTCTAGCACTGCTGGTAGCATCCTACTGAACTCAATTCTTGTTAAAAAAGAAAATACATTTTGGGATTTTTTTTTTTTAAATTAAGAGACTCCTGGTATAAACAAAATGCAAAAAAGTTGCTGTCTTGAAAAAAAAATTCATTAGCAATAAAAATTTATCCTTTAAATAATGATGTTGTTTCAGTTGCCATAGGAAAACACCAGCGATTTAGTCCGGCTTTTAACCGATTCCGCCTCAGAATTTAATTTCCTCAGTTGTCAGTGTCTAAGAGCAGCGACCCGCGTGGTGCCTCACTGACTGTGCAACACATCGGGGAGGGGTGGGGGAGTGGGGGGAGAGAGGAAAAACAAAAAGCACAACACACAGTTTGGCGCTGCCATAATAAACAGCCCCTAGACGAAGGTATTTTAATTAAGTACTGTAAGGCTGAGGACGGTGGCTTTGCGAAGCTGTTCCCACGCCGAGCAGGAGTCCCTGGCCCTCGGCTACAGGTCAGGTGTAGGAGTGCAACCCGAGCCGCTGGCTGCTGCTGGCTCCTTCGGGCGGCTTGCCAGGGTACCAGCAGTGCGCTGACGGGGAAGCGCGCAGCCACCCCACTTTGATCAAGATACACCTTGCTTGCCTTTGTGGGGTTGGTTTCTTTTTTGTTTTAAAAAACCCGGTTAGGATTTTACAGCAATAATTGTAAATATTTACCTTTTAAAAGGAAAAAAATACCCCGAGGGCCTTTGCATCTAACCTATGGCCTGTCCCAGGGTGTAACAACTGCGTGACTTGGCCGAGTACTTGCAGTAGCTCTTAAGAGCTGGCTCACTGACATTGCCATGCACGTGGAAAACGGGATGCTCTCTCTGCTGGGGCATGCTGCCCTTTTGGAGCACCACACAGCTGTTCCTGTAGCACGTGTGCTCATGGCCTCACTGTTTCCTCATCGTGCAGTACTCAAAGGGAAAACATCAGAATTAGGTTTCAAATGTCTCAATAGCAAAAAACTCCCCCGAAAGTCAAACCCATACGTTTCACTAAGGTGAAGCATCTTAATACCTGGAGAGGAAAGGGTGATAGAGACGCACATGCTTTCACCAAGGTGATGTACCAATACACAAGATTATTATTGTAACTAAATACCAGCTCTAGGATAGCAAGAAAACAGCCTTCTCTACCTCCTTCCTCCGGTAATGCTTTCCGAAGCTCCTTGCTAGCTAGCTTGCTTGTCACTTTTTACCATAACCAATTTCATCATCTGGCTTTCATTCAGAGACCCTACATAGTTCCACCTCGGTCTAACCTAAACCCAATGTTTCATTATCTGACTCAGTAACACCTTCCTAACACCGCCCCTGCGATCGCATGCAACACTCTCTCTGCCGTTTCCCCTCTCCTCACTCCAGTGGCCCTGCCAAAAGGCTCACTTCATCTCTGCTGCCCCCAGCAGATTAAAGAATGAATCAAAACAAAGGCCAGGCAAAGAAGTGCTAGCTTTGTTTTTTTGTTGGTTTTTTTTCTTCTGGAATTTTCCACGCTGAGACAATGTTAGCACTCCTTAAAGAAGAGGCGGTCCCCACTAGGCACAGCTGGCACAGTATGCTGTTTCAGAGCCAGGTATTACATAAAATTACTAGTTATGAAAAGAGAAAATGTACAGGGTCACAAAATATCCACGCAAGTTATTTCTCTTCTAATTGTCACTCTGCATTAAAGCACAACCCATGCTGCCTGCATCACAGCAGTTTGTTTGCCAGAAGTCCGCACTTGCAGGAAAATGGATTATGATTACTGCCTGCTGATAAGCCGTCTTTGGAGAGTGATGAGAAGTAAAGCTGCACCATAAAGACTAAACTCTACCTCTCCTGGCAGTCAGTTTTGCTATCGAAGTCAGCAAGAACATCACTTAATCCTACAGCAAAGATCTCACCTCTTGAATGCCCTTCGACTTTTTCTTCCTCCAGTAGATGAAGTCAATAATTTAAGTAGCTCAGAAACATTCTGCAGAGAGTTAATCACCTGACATGCTGGAATAGATGACATCCCACTACACTGCTGAAAATCTGGAGCCTTATCTTTTATGTTTCTCAGGTTTATTTGGTATTCACACCACAGTAGCCAATATAAATTCTGCCTTTTGCGTGAGTGAAATCATTCTGCTGTGAGATTTACAGAGGATTTTCCCCCTCAACTTTGAATGAATTTTGGATCTATTGGGTGCACATCACTTGTAATTATGTCACTCTTAAAATCTATACTGTGCCTTCACATATGAAAAAGACAAAGCTGATGGAAAACAGCACAAGCTGTGTGTGCCATTGCAATGAACACAAACTATCTTGACTTCTGATCAAGAACATTATGAGTTCTTCCTTTCTCCTCCCATGAAGAAAAACAAACCCAAAACATCCTTGCCAATTATTTTTGTGACCAGAAAGCATACATTTAAGTATACAATGAATAACTATGAGCAAACAGCTTACTGCAGTGGGAACCAACATTGCTAGTGTCATGGAAAGTTCATGGTAATTCCAATGATCTCTCATAAAAATTCAGCTTCACACTTTGTCCCGTGCGGGCCTTGCAGTTTGTATTTCACAGGAACAGTTTTATGAGAGCACTTCTTATGTTAAGAAGTTTGCATTCCCATATACTGTGACAGCTGCCTTGATAAAAGAAGTGAATTATTAATATTATGTGAATTTTGGTCTAACACTAAAGCACATTTATGGATTTGTCAGACTTCTTCCCTCCGTGTCCATGGAAGCACAGTCTCCTCCATGCTCGCCAGCAGGGAGAACAGCTGATACTCATTGCTGATCTAAAGACGTATCGTCATTCAAAATGAAACATTCTTCCTTTATATAAAGCACACGGAATAAATGCAAGGGGCAATGAAATATGAAACAAATAACATGCATCAAGCTGCTATGCAAGCCTTTAGTCTAGAGGCTGTAGCAAGACTCTCTCGTCCACAAACTGGTACTCAGGCAAAACAATTTCAGACACTGGGACATACAAACAGGCTAAGCCAGGGTTTTTCCTTTGCTAGCTTGCCTGTTTTGGGGCAGGCGAAGAAGGGGACTCAGAGGACAGAAAGTGTTCTTCAGCATTCGTGAAAGGTCCATTCAAATTAATTTCTTGTATATTCAAAAATACTTTTATCATCTGTGCCCACAAAGGTGATGTAAACATGTTTCTAATACAACTGGAAGGAAATCCAGGGTGGTTTAAGCAGAGCACTGTGTAGTGCTACAGACACTGGTATTTTAGATAGCAAACGCAATTGCAGTGTTTAGATTAAGTACCTACATAAAGCGAGCACTAGGTTCACCGTAGTGAAGACTGGAGCCTTTCTTCAGCCAACGGACACAGGCACATGCAGTTAAAAGTTCTCTCTGACCCCAGTAAGTATCTCTGATCCTTGTTTCTGGGAGAGGCGAGTCAAATCTGTTCTCAAAGCCAACTGCATGCTTGGCAGCTCTGCTGTCGCTCGAGGGAGCTGCTTGAGATGGTTATGGTTTGTCAAATGGGCACTTGCCAAGGCTGGCAGAGACCTCCGTCCCTCCGTGTGATCACAAAAGAGCCATCAAAATAGCAATTACAACTTGTTACGGCCTTGGCCCTGCGCCGAGCGGGGAGGCGGCGCAGGGCATGTCCCGCTGGCTGCTGCCAGCCCCCCGCAGCGGGTCCCGCGGGCTGTGTGGTCTGTGGCGGTTGCTGCCGGGCTGCTCTCACACACGCTCGCACCAGGAGCGTGCCCCTCGCCTTGCACTTCAGCCATCACCACTGCCAGCATCCTACTCTTCCTCAAGCCACTAGTCTGAGCAGGATTTGGCCAGAAAAATGTCTTCTGGAGAAACCACCCTTCCTTTCGGTCCTCCTCTAGCTCAGATCAAGTATCAAGCGCTAAATACCAAACTGTTTAGGAACTATTACTACCCAGAAGAACTAATTTTCTATTGTCTCTGGCTGCAGCAAGGCTCAGTTAGTGAGTAAGCACCAAGAGAATTAAAAAAAAAGGCACTTCACGTAAATCATTACGTACATTACGTGAATGTAGATTCCAATATAAAGAGCAGCATGGTTTTTAACATTACTTTTATGCACTACGTACTTAAATGGACACTGTAACATGCAGAGTCACAGAGAGAGTCTGAAAAGATACCTTCCACAGCTATTTTGGAGGGTGATAACCACAAGCAGTTACCCACCCAACCTACAGATAACCTTGGTGGTTTAAATTAAATGGTAGATAGGTTGATTCCAAAGTTTCAAATTACCTTTAGCTTTCATTTAGATGCTCAGTGTAAGCATCATGCTGCATCAGCATTCATGCTGAATTTTAAGAGGCTGAAACACATTCAAGGCTTGGATCCACTTTGGAAAGCACATGCACACGTCAGATCCTATTGGTAAAACACAGAACACAACACACTCTATTTTGGTATAAAGTGATTGGCTAGCCTAGGTGGGAAATCACCTAAAATGGAGGTAAAGCTAAAATGATAAAGGTACACAAGATTTTTATTTAAAGTCCAACTGCCCCCTTACCACCTGTATTACTTACTTAAACCATGTCTTGAAATACCTCATCCAACCTTTCCTTGAACAGCCCAAGGGAAGGTGACTCCACCACCTCCCTGGGCAACCCCAGGGGTTGGCGGAGCAGCTGCACTTTATCTGGCCTTAGAAACAACCGTGTGCCACTTTCTATTTTCCTCTGTCTGCACCTTGGTATCAGTATATCAGTCTTTAAAACTCACAGAAAATCCCAACCCAGAGATTAAAAATCCACTAATGGGGGCTTGCACACCCACATAAGCAGGTATGTTACAATTTACCAAATGTTTAAATGTATGCAAATAAAACATACATGTAAAAAGCTAACTAACTAAAAAAAAAAATCTCTCCACTTCCAGTTACTTGTGAAACAGCAGCTAATCACAAAAACATGCATGTAAAGAACTGATTCTGGAAAAAACAGTCAACTGATACCACGGCATGTGTTTCGTGGAACAGGACTTTCTGAGAAGGCTGCAGAGGTGCTAAAGCAAATTGTTATAATGTCACTGCACAATGTGCTGTTGAGGTTTTATGGTCACACTGCGCCAATAGTCTCAGGAAGTTATTTTGCATTCTTATATAAACTTTTTCCCCCCAATCCTGTTTTCCACCAAAAAAAAAAAGGGCTTTCAATAATGTACAGTCTTCTGTTTATACATAGTACAGGAAAAACACGAAAAACCCAAGAACATGATCTCTACTTTAAACATATTTTAAAACTAGATTTCTACAACTTCATGTAAACAAGAATAAGCTGTTAAACACTCACCCAAAAAAGTGCATAACCTTCCTGTAATTAAATGGCAGTGTTTTACACAGCACTTTTTTGAAATCATGAAAATAAAAAAAGTAAATAAATACATCAGCCCAGCAGACCCCTCCCAACTCGAGGCTTAACCTGCAAATTAATGTAAAAGTAATAAAACGTTTGCCAGCTGGAATCCTTTCTTTCGCTAGCTTTGGCATGAGCAGCAAGAGCAGGTATATGTTTGAAGAAAAAACAAAGTAGGACATTTTCCACCTTTAGTCACAGGATGTTAATTGAACTCTGGCAAATGTTTAAAGATATTTTCAAAATGTTCAAGAAAGAATTAAAACCAGTTGGGGCTGAGAAAAAGAAACAATCCATCCTTCCTCCTCCCTCCTCTCCCCCCAAACATCTGTTCCAAACTTATACTCCAAAAAACACAGTGAAGAACAGTCATAATTAATGTTTTTTTTGTTTTTTAGTTGCTAGGCCTGCATTCTGAGGTTAGAAATACAAAAATACGAGTTCAGGGCACTTGTACTGTACTTAAGGGCTCTCCTGATGCATATTACAAAAAGGCAATTTTTCCTTTCTCTTCTTTTCCCCTTTTTTCATAAGAAACAAAAAAGAGAACAGTATCAGGAAACAGTTTCATGTTTAAGATAAAGGATTACAATAAAAGGTACCTACATAAATGAACTACAGTTTATGAAGCTATGAAAATGCATTCGAGACGTGTTTTATAACACCAGGTTAAACGTGCTTTACAGCTGTACAAAAGCTATTCAGCCACTTGCAGTACAGGCCATAAAACCGGTAACGCACGCAGCCCTCACCCACCCTGACTGCCGAGGGCTCTGCCTGCATCAGTGCCCCAGCCCGGCGAGGATGCACCGAGCTACCACCAGGCTCCGATCCAAGGAGGTGCTATCGCTGTGCAGGTAGCGCTATCGCTGTGCAGGTAGCACTCAGGGCACGAACAACGCAGCTGATTTCAGTAGGGTTCAGCTATGTGGGGATTTCAAGATGCTGGACCTTAGACCCTGACGTGTGAACGGGCTGAATCATGCTGGAGGGATCCTGCGTCAGGCTGCCCACAAAGCACTGGGGTGCAGTGGAGCTGCAGAGACCCAGGGTAGCTCAGGGCTCTTTCAGCAGCTTCAGGGCAAGGGAATTTCATGCTGATGAGTCCCAGGACTGTTACAAACCCCTGACCAGTAGCAAGGGAGGCAATGGCAGATTCTCCAGTTCAATGCACTGAAGCGCAGGAGGATTTATTTTGCACAATGATATGCTTAATGCTTCTGTCTACCTGCTTTTATATGCACTGACCATCTACATGTAAGAAACTCCATCAGTATAATTTGAAACAAAGCCCTAAGGACAACAGCCAGAATTACCAGCAAGTAGTAAAATGCCTGTTGATTCCGGAGCAAGAATAAAGGCTTTTGTCATCCTGCCTATGTGTAAAAATCCACAGGAAAGATTTGTTGTGCTTTTTAATTTATCCTACTTCATGTTTCTGAGAAAAAAATGCATTTTTAACACCCTAACATAAGAATACATGTATCCTCTCTCTTTTTCAAAAACCCAAAGACTCTGACACAATTAAATTTGCACTGTGCCTGGTATGCTGTCACAGACCTTTCTTTGAGGCTGTCACTGTTTCAATCAGGTGCACGAAATGTATGTTAGCAGGTGTGAGTTGTTTCAGATGATCTATCACTGAACTGAAGTTGAAATGAAAGTACTTTTCAAGTTGTTATTTTCCATTGCTCCTTGGCTTCTTCTATCCTTTGGCATCAGAGGCAGAGGTGCTGAGAAACTGCCATGCCTGATGCTGTCTGACTATATATGGAAAAACCTTAGAAGAAGGAGCCTATGCTAGCATGGACAAAGCACCAGGCTTCATCTTCAGCAAGAATTAGGTTGGTGTCTTTCACCTGCCAGCCCACATGTGCTAAAAAGACAAGAGATTATGTAGTTGGGGGTCAGCAAATAACCTTTAGCTCACTTAGTAATACGAGAGCTACAAACCACCCTGTTTTTCCTAGAATTTTACATCATTTTGATGATCATGTACTGGCTAACATGGACTCATAATACGCCATTTCCCCTGTGAAATAAACCTCTCTGTGTTTTCAGTCACTGAGTGTGAAATGGTATGTTAGTGCTTGCTTTTTTCTACTTCTGACTTGCTTTGGCTACAGTGCAAGGAAAACTCAAACATTTGCTTAAGTTTCACCATCTTCAGCAGACTGAAGCCCTGGCTGAAGGAAGTAGGTTTTTTTCCCTGCTAGGCACTGTAAAAAACTCCTTGAAAACCATACCTGTTTCAGGATTCAGACATACAGCACTAGTACAGCTACAGCAATATTTTTTTCCCAGTTCTCGAGGCACTACAATGATGCAAATCAATCCCATTCAATCTTGCAGTGTGATATTTTGTATATGTATATATTTGCATATACATAGGCATGACTTAAATAAGGACCTATAAGCTCCATGTGCCCAAACTACAGTTTCCAACTCTCTGAAAAACCTTTGTGCTTTCAGTTAGTAATTTTCGAGGTAATTAGCAGATTACTTATAAAAGCTAAACAGTTAAAAAAACCCCCAAACAAATCCTTCTACCAACTGGCCTCTGCAGTGTAAACAAACATGAATACCGTCATTGTTACCCAGAGCCACTGTTCCTTTCTGAATGTCAAGCTATTCCTAACATCAAGCCACAAGCTGTGAAAGGAAGGCACAACGTGTCTTCTACAAAATACATTTGGAAGAAGAAAGGTCCGTGTACAGAGCATGTGCTTCTACATCAAAAAAACCCCAACCTAAACCCCATCACAAATTAACACAGAGATAATCTTCACTTTAAGCTGATTGTGCATTTTCTGTTCTCTACCCTTTTAAAAACGGTTTGCCAGGTTAGACTACTACGATGGGGATTATAAAACAGTTCCTGTGCTTGGAAGTACTTTAAATATACAAGCCATGTTTCTATTGCTGCTTTGTAGCTCAAAAACCAAAACTAGTGATGATTTTATGAGTTGCTGTAGTCTAGACAACTCGGTTACTTTCCAACGAAATTGCTCCTTGGGGAGAGTACTGTGAAAATTCCCATACAATTAATTACAGGTATGTGCAACTAAAATACAATTCTGCAGCACAGTAGCTTTCCAATTGTTGGTGCAATTTATGTCTGTAAGAAACAGGAATGCTCTGATGGGACTGGGAAGGCGAAGTACAACAAACAGCAGATTAGATGGAAAACTACCGTGGTGAGGGAGATGAGATAAATAAGACTTAATGTTAAATTTTTGATGGGCCTTCTTCTCTGGTAAGATTCAGAATTCTACTGGAAAGCACAAAATCTGACAACCCAGTCAATCGTCCCAGAACATATTTTCGCAGCAAATTGGGCTCAGCACATTTTTACTGCCAACTTAAAGAGCAAATGAGAAATTTAACAGAGTTATAAGGGAGATGGACCATAAAGCAGGAAAAGGAAGAACAACAGAAAATGCACAGGAAAGCTATGAGAAGAATTGTGATTTTTTTGTTAAAATAGCCTTTATATATTCTCCCCTCAAATCACAGCCCTATTCTCTCCTATCAGCTATCTAACCTCAATCTTACCTTCCTCAACACTACACTCACAAATGGACTTTTAACTTTAAAAGTAATTTCAACTGTTTTAAGTACTACTTGAAAAGAATTTATTTCATTAATGTAGTACAGGTCCTTTTTGTACTCAGGTAGTTTAGGATGGAGATAAAAAAAAAAAGACTCAGCAGGGCAGGTTATCCTGATACATTTCCTTGTGAAAACCACTGAAGTTACAGGAGAATCCCCATAATTTTGCTCCATCTTTACAAGGTTACAGCCTTGGATCAGTGGGAACCCCAAGCCTCAGAAAAAGGAAGATGCTCACGGGTTGTGTTGACTTGTGTAGCACAGAAATACTCCAGGATCCATAGCCCACAGCTACAGGACTTTGAACCATAGTCACGTGCATAGAGCCCTGTGCTCCTTGCAAAGACTTAACCAGCACTCTAACCTGGTCCATCCACACTGAAAGAGGTGGCCTCTGGTACAAGCCAGATAACTTCCATAAGGCAAACGGGGTCTGGGTTTGCAGAGTCCTTAAAGACTCAAGTTTTGCCTAAGGGGAAAAATAAAAGGATACTATGGCTTTCCCTGTACCAGGCCATCAAGATGCTTGGGCCAACTCTCATCCTTCTTTTTGGGTCCAGCCAAACCACAGAGCACCTGCCCAGGTAATCACTCAGCTAGATTTCTGTAAATGGCATGTTAACAAAAAGGTACAAAGAGGAAAAATAAAGATACTCTTTGATAGATCAAAGACAAATATGAAATAACTTACTTAGAAAAATTCTGTCTGTAAACACTTGTTCTGTTTAGATTCTTAGGCAAATCTCTCTCCCCTTTCTGCACACTTGTTCCACTTCCTCCTCTGACTCTTGGCCCTCAGCCACACCTTGGTGCTACAGCCCCCTCTATGCTCACAAAGGATGTTATTATCTAGTTTATCTCCAATGATAAGTATAAGAAATTAATCTGTCATGGGAAGTTATTTTTACTGCCAGTGCTTTATCAGACATCCATGAAAACTGATTAAGAAAACAGGAGCAACAAGAGTTACATGAGTCTGCCGGTGGTCCCTGAGCAGAAGAGACCTACAGCCTCTTCAGGACACCAAGATACAGTTACTTCCATACAACTTAGGTGTACTTGGAAATCCTTGAGCCACCAATTTGTCCAGGTTTGATGAACATAACCTCCTTCATGGCTGATGAGGAGCTCTAAGTAAATTTCATTTGCCATGCAGTTGCACCCAAGATAGGACAACACCACTGTTGTTGTACATGTAATGTGAGATCATCTTTGCTCCACAGATCCTACAAGCTTAAAGTTTCAGTATGTTCTGGGAATGTAATTCTTTTGGTTTGCTTTGGTCAGTGAGTAACCAATACAATACATACTCTCACCTCTCTATGGAACCCAGGGAGCCAGATGACTGCTATAACAGAGAGATCCATTTCTGAAGCACGTAACCAAGCACAGTGAAAAGAGCTGAGCATGTACAAGGTTAAAACCTGGCTCCCTAGAAGGGGAGTGTGACACCTAGCTCCAGAAAAACAACATCTTTTAGCTGTAGCTGGGAACAAATCCCACCTGTGCTAAGAAAACCCCTATAGGAAATAATTGCACTTTTACTTGTTATTCTTGTTACTGGAAACCTCCTACTATAGCTTTATTCCTTCAGGCAGAAACTACCACAGATTTTACTTATTATTCATGCTCAGTCACGACCTCAGCCAAAAGCTGATGTTAAAATCTCATGCCATGTCTAAGCACACACATATATTATACTTAAGTCATATGTTGATCAACTGTTTAGCACAATGCCATTCATTATTTTTTAAGTTATTATTTATGTATTTATTTTTTACAAGAACACCCATAAGGCACTTTTCGAATAGGTGCCTCAGACTGCTAAATGCTGGGCAAACACATGTATATATTAATTAGTGAGCAGGGTTAATATAGTCCCCCAAACCTGCAATTAGATGGAACCATTTTGGCTGCGATAATTATGAAGAAAGTTCTCGTTCGTCATCTGCACAGAAATGTGAAATCCTGGCACCAGTGAGGTCCCTCAGAGGGAAGTTTGGCCACAGACCACAATACAGTTGCCTCAAGATATTTTATCACAAACTTTATCGTACCTTGCAGGCCCGAAACATCAAGTGCATTCAGACAAACTTTCATTATGTTGGAGAACAGAATTGGGTCTTCATTTTGTCAAGTCTGGCTTAGCTATTTGCCCATACTATTTATACTGGAGTGGGTCTATATATCTAATTTTTAATAAAAACACAGCATACAAATTCTTCAGGCTCTGAACAGGCAATTAAGCAAGTAGAAACTTCTGTCAATCTGGATAACTAATGAGATGGCTCCTCAGACATCTGAAAGCGTGGTTTTTTCAAGCTGCAGTAGAACTTGGCTGATTCCTGCTTTACTATGCAAGACACCCCATAAGTCAAACACACAAAAATGTAGCACTCTCAGCAATGATTTAATACAAGAGCCCTGGGATTTGAACTCATATTTCTACTTTTCATTATTTTTTTCAATTACATCTGCATGATACTACACTGCATTAACATATGGTGTACTAATCAAACCTGAGCATTTATGACATGCTAATGCAGATGAAGATTTTTTTGATGTAAATGGCTGAAGTTAGGCTTTTGTACATACAGAAATTCCTGAGCTTGCAACTCTGCAAGAACAGAATACTTCATTCCAGGCTGACCAAACGCTGGTTATGTGCTCAAGCCAGACATTCACCTCCTCAGTAAGCATTAGGTGCTTCACATTAATCACGTGCTAAAGTGCACGACCTGTATTTGTAGCGTGATTTTCAAAAAGCATTGAGACTCCCAAGTCTAATTTCAAGCACCTTTAAAATCTTAATCAAGGAATACTTTACACCATCTTTAGGAAAAGAAGCCCCTCACAAAAGTGCAAGCTCTGTCTAGCTGTGGCTGCATTGCCCCCCCCCCCAAAAAACAAAAGCTGTTGCAGATTATCAGATGAACAGTCTGCTCTGATTCAACGTAACACAGAGGTCACAAATGCCACCTGCTGACAGAAGCTGAAGAGATTCTGATATAAACAGTAGTTCTGCTACAAATTCGGATTCATTTTGGCTACATATTCCTTATTAATAGCACATCCATATAGAAAAAAGTTTGAGCACCTCACTCCTCCTCTCTCAGTCCTCAGTTTCCATGGGTGGGGGGATGCGAACCCATTATTTTATTTACTGTCCATGTTAAACTTAGGAAGTAGCTTAGCTGAGCAGATCTCTTATTTGCTGGATTCTGTTTAACATGCTGTTCCAGCACTCTGCCTGTGCCATTTGATTACTTCACTGTTGAAAGCATAACATATGGAAACTGTACTGAAATGTTAGCTGCTTTGATACCTATGAAGGGGAAGGACCTTTTTTGCATTACAAGAAGACAATGCATTTAAAAAACCCAACAACTTAAAGAAACAAAAATTAAATGCACATTTAGAATCTAAACCATATTAGTTTCCAGTATGCTTGTTACTCTCTTCCAATGCACGGTTCCAATGGCTGGTTACTATTGTGTTTTTGATTGCTATTACCAGCAAACAATGGGTGGGTTTCTTTCAACTTTGGCATTCTTGGAAAAGAAAAGGGAATACATTGAAGAGGAGGCTCTTGGGATTCCTTCACGAAGGCAAATGCTATACAACAGAATTCTAAGAGCAATACTGCATGTCATTGAGATAACATTACTTGAGATAACAAGGTTTATTGGGAAAACTCATAAACTGCCACACAGCACTTTGCTTCCCCCAAATCAAAGCTTCCACAACAGCCAACTCCTTAATGGACCAGAAGCAAGGTGGATCCTTACAGATTCATTTTCGAGTCCCAACTGCCTTTGGCAGGAGGAGAGTGATCTTCAGTTGTCACACAGAGACTTCCCTCCCCTGTAAATTAGTCATGTACAGAGGGAACAATGAAGCTCTAAATTATTTCATCAGTAGCAAGAATGCTCGTTAACACAAGGAGGAAGTGATCATTTTTTGGTCACTGTTTTGCCAGTAGCTGCATTTGAATCCTGAACAAAATCCATCTGAGTAAGAGAAAATATTACTAGCCTGAGTTGTAAGAATTTTACTGAATTGAAGTTTATATATACAATATATTAATCACAGAAGATATTCCCTAATGATGTAAATGGGACATGATTCTCTCTAATTTAGTGTGTTAACTAAATCTATTCCCTAATGATGTAAATGTGACATGATTCTCTCTAATTTAGTTTGTTAACTTCTCTCTAATTTAGTTTGTTAACTAAATCTACAAGAAAACCAAATATATTGAAAATCACTGTAGATATTTAAGAATGCAGTCACGCTGGGTATCAAAAGTACTTCCAATTGCATCAAGCTCTGAAAATACACACCAGATGAACACCATTTGGTTTTCTTTTTTAATTGAAAATCTATTAAATTTCACTTCCTGTCCTTAAATCACATATTTTACAAAGTCATGGTTGATCACTAGTATGATACATTAGGAAAAAAAAAGTCCTATTTCATACGATATGTTCTAGCTAGCTGAAACAGTGCAGCTTTAGGATTACTGACACAGTAACAAAGCAGTCTTGATTTCAGTTAAAGAATATGCTCTATGTATCCAAAATACTACTCAGTTACCTGAGTAGCTACTAAATCACCATTCAAATAGTATCCTCAGATTGTAAATGTAATGGTTACTACATCAATAGTACTAACTTGAAAGACTCAGTCATAGGGGGTTTTTTTAAGTCTTAAAATATTGGGGTACTGAATGTTTAGGCATATTTGATCTGAATATCACTGTTTAGATCTTAGATTCCTTTAAGGTTAAGGCCAACCTTACAAAGTATTTTCTACTCCAAATTAAAATTAAGTATTAGTTTTATGTTTTACTAGGGAACAAAAAAGAGATTGAAAAGTTAGGTATTTTCTGTGGGTAGAAAATGGGCTGACTTTTGTAAATATTGAGACTGGGCTAGTGGAAATTTCAAGGAAGTCTGCTGTATTAAGGAAAGGTAAAACCTTTCAAATGTTGTCAATCAAAAATGACAGCACAAATATGACTCCCCAGAAAGGCATTTATCCTAATTAATAAGATAAACCAACAGTTAGTCACCTACTTAAATGGCAGCTGCAAATCAAAATGGGACTTGCCAATTCTCTCATGGGGTCAGCTATGACCACCCATGAAAACTTCACTCTTTCATCTCCTTTACAAGTGGAAGGACTGACAGACAGACGGAACTACTCAAGCCAACCATAGCATCCTCGATGCTCGCTGCCAGGACTGGCTGCCATCCGCTACCCAACATGATCAGCCATTAAGTAGGTCCATAAATCTATTAAACCAGCATAAATGTTATAACTTGTAATCTATTAAAACAAAATAAACAGGAAAGGAGGTCTGAGAGCCAGTTTTTTTCAGAGCAAAAGGTAATGCTAATGATGAGGTTTTCAAATATTCCAGTTTTTTTTTGGGGGTGGGCAAGACTTAGGGTTGAGCCATTAAAAAGCCAGTTGGTAATATTAAACTCTTGCTTCAGGATTTATAAGAGGGCCAAAAATTCACTGCAGGCTGAAATTTACTACCCCAGGCCTGGAATCATTAAAAAAAAAAAATTGTCATAAATATGGAAGAAAAAACAAACAAACACGAAACAGTGGTTTTGGATGATTTCTGGCACTCCTTCAATGGAAAAGTGGCTTTTTTTTTTTAAGTCTGAGACTCATTACCATGAATTACTTTTGTAACTAAAATTGGGACCAGGTTATTTTAATAGTGAATTACCAACAAGTTACTATCACTGAATCCTTTTTAAAGCTTTTCAGTACGAAGAGATGTCATAGTTTTCAAAGGCATGTCAATGCTCTTATACTTACACTCAAAACCCAGGAAGTCAGGGGTGGGAATTTCATCTGTGAGCCACACAGATGTATGAAAACACTTAAAAAATTAACAGCGTATGTTCAAGATGCAATGTCAGCCCCATTTTTATCCATAACTAGACTTCATTAGTTTTGTGGGTTTAAAACTGACATTTAAAAATAAAGGCAATATAAGTTTCTGTGACTTAATTGAGCACTCCTTAAATAGATATTTCGATGTTTTCAGACTGTTAATGTCTTTCCAAAATAAGCTATGTGCTGGTGCTACTTAGCTCTATTTCCCTATCACCCTAAGGAGTCTGTATTGCTGATGGAAGCCATTTCTTTTGCTACATCTCTCGCCTGTGAACTCTAACAAGAGCATTTAAGCCTGCTGAACAAAGCCTCCCAAGAGACCCTACTGTTAAACCTAAAACTGCAACAAATTTTTAAAGTGAACATTCTTCAGTCATTAGAGGATGCAGATCTTAAGAAGAGGAGAAAACTTGTTACAGGAGAGGGAACAAAAAGCCAAATGTAAGCACAGAGCACATGCCAGTCACCCCTGAGGGAACAGAAGGGAGGTATAGAAAATTAACTGCTGCATTTCTACTTCCCACCAAAACCACAAATGGGCCGTTTCAGGGGACTAACACATACAGAGCCTGCAGATAAATACACGTCTACCTCATTACCTGAGAAGAGCCTTAAAGAGCACACTTCTTTGCTGAATATTTCTGCTTCTACATGAATAATCTCATTTATGCAGAAGAAGGTGCTACACATACACATGCAACATTTGCAGCATGTATATGTGTCAGCTTGGAAGCTGCTCAGCTCTGCCTGTGAATTTGGCCTGTGCTCCTTTGGCATGGATTTTTACTGCAAAACTTAACAAACATTCTCTGCAGCCAAACCACCTAGAACTGTTTCTTATCAAATTTCACAGGCTTAAGTACATTCGAGTCTGGTCAATACATGGATGAGAGATCATGATATGAAATTGGGCTTTGCTGAAAAATGACAACAGCAGCTTAACAGCATCAGGAAATGGCGGGACTTAGCTGTCAGCACATGCACAGAGGTGATGGGGATTCAGGCTTCACTTGAGATAAGATGACCAGACCTAGCAAAGCCAAGCCAAGCACCATACCTAAAGGGAGGACACAACATGGAAAACAGGACCCAAAAGATTAGCAAGGTTCCTGCTTTCTACCTTGAACAAGAACGGTGGACAGACTACTCTGCTGAGGGGCACACATATTTGTATGCCATCTCACCAGCCTGTAAGGCATGCTTTCCCTCTGGCATCTGAAGTAACACCATCTTGGAGTTACACCTCATGCAGTAACAGTAACACCAGGCACACTGCAACACCAGGCACACTGCTGAAGTTATATACCCCAACAAAGTACTGCACCACCAAGATGGGAGACAATAAAAGAGAAACTGCCATTTTGAGTGTTTCAATAATGAATTGGGTCACATCAATTCCATTCTATTTTTGACAAAGTATAGTCTAAAGGAGGATACAGAAAATGATTGTATTTGGATTATAACAAATACTTAATATCAACCCAGATGTCGCTCTTTCAGACAACCTAAGGAACAAAAAGCCTCTTTATTTTCTGAAGTTACCACAACATATGTGTTTACCTGTATTCAAAGATGAGTTAACAAGAGTTTGCTCGGAGTACAAATCAAACAGGATCTCACAGAAGGAACACATCAATACTCTTCATTCTCACTGGATGCAGGGGAGGGTATGCCTGTGGGGCTTGAAAGCTGTGTAGGCACTGCGACGCTGAAAATGCAGGACGATTTACATGCTCTAAATTGTTTCCCTGAAACACATCTTGCCTAACTATCTTTGGTTTTATCACCTTGCTAGTCGACAGCCATATATACTTGCACTTGAGGGAAAAAGATTCACATCAGGCACTAACAGACCTGTGAGGTGCCTATCTAGAATTACTCTGCTGGCTTTCCTGGGCTCCCTCTGCAGGCACCGAACTGACAGAAAGAGAAACTCAGCCACAGCAGGACTTTGAGCACCTCATCATCTATGTATGTTATAACCATCACAGAGAACAAATCCTACGCCAAGCAAACACTGTGAAAAATTCTGCAGTTATCAGAAAAATCTCAATGCTAAATTTCAGGTCCAGAAAAAACTTTTTAAGATTACAAAAAAGAGGCTGCTGAAATACAACTCAGTTGAGAGTTAACAAATAAATAATAATAATTATAGAAATCTTCAAGAAAGAATATACAGGTTTTGCTACCAGGCAGTTAAAACCTCTAACCTTGGAACAGGACTCCAATGAGGAAGTTGGAACTGCAGGTGAAAAAAGTGGAAGCTGGTATTATTTATAACCTGGCAGGCAGGACTCCGAGGAGCTCAGTTAGCCAAAACAAGCTGGTTCTCCTAGCTACAGGTAAACTAACATTCTGAGTAACTTCAAAAGTTTGAAAAGTACATAAATAATAAAAATATTGCAGTAGATAGATATTGGCTTTTTTTCTTTACTACTTGATGGAACATGTTTCCAAGAGTACACTGCTAACCAATGCTTCTGACAGATGGGTAGTTATACTACCTGACCACATCAAGAATTAGCCTTCCCAGGAGGAGCTGTACAAAAAGTAAAACAAAAGAAAGCAGAAATTCCTTGACATTTGTAGGATGTCAAGGAAATGAATCAGTTCATTTCAAACAGAAGATAAGAAAATCCTAACTCCAAAATTTTCTGTATTACATTAGGACTTTATCATTTAGCTCTTCTCAACACTCTTCCTTTTTTCATATCCAGGGACACACTAGACAACCAATTCATTTCAGAACTTTCCCTGACAGAATGCTGCAAGGATTGGTACAATTTTTTCCATTTAATCATTAATATTAAATAACCTATATAAAATACATGGCACATCAGTTTATCAAAGCAGAGATGCACATGTTATTTCCCATTAAGAATATGTTGAGCCTATTTAAATACAGAGAAGAATAGATGTATTATGCATTTAGCTTTTTAGAATGAAACACTGGTATTTCATCTGAAATGTATCAGACTAATCTGACAAGAGCACTACTGAATATAAACCAGATTGATTTGGGCCAAGAGATCTGGTTCAGCACAGGAAGCAATTTTCAGTTTCTCTCATCAGTTCAATTCCCAGGAACTTTATACCTGGGAAACCGCTGGAATATTTCTTTTGAAGAAAACACAGATCACTTTTTTCATACATTACTTTTTTGAATGTAGTTTCCTAGTGAAAGTCATTTCTACATGATGACAGCAGCTGAACATTCCTCCCTGTCCACTCATTTATCTACAAATTCAACCCCCCCTTAAAACCCTCCCCAAAACCCAACCCAAACAACAACACAAACCCAAAGCGAAGTGGTGGGAGGGAAGATTTCGACCACTTTTGCTTGTATCTTAAGACTGGCACTTTACCATGTGCAGAGCTCTCCCACTGATACATCAGGGGTCTTGTGCAAATTCTCTTTATTTCCAGTTAGTTTCTCCATGTAAGAATTCCAGTTGTGATTTTGAAAATTAGTGTCCTTCTGTGTTTTAGTGACAAGTTTAGAAACAAATGCCCAGACACATTTTACAGATTGCAAACCAAACATCAATAGAAGAGCCCAAAGCTTTTCTTTTTTAGGTGTTGTTCTTCCCAATGCCTCAGGATATTTATTGTTCTCCAAATGCCATGTAGCAAAATTGCTGGTTTATTTGGGATAAACCAAACAGTAGGTGCTTACCTGTAGGAGTACTACTGCGAAATGAAGAGGAGGGAGTAATTGGAGGGGTGACTGGAGGAGTAAGGCTTCCACTGCTGTGGCGAGGTGGAGTAGATACATTCCCACGGGACACTGTGCTTGATAAAGTCAAAGAGAGTTTTGGCTGAATCTTCTTCTTCAAAGATTCCTGCTCACGTCGAGCTGCATCAGTCATAAATCTAGAACAAAGACAATCATGAGGATCAGAGGTCTGAAACACTGTCCACAAGCAAGCTTTAGATAAAGAAGTATTTTTCACCCTCAGTGACCAAACAGAGCTTCAAACTAATCCATGACAAGTTCCTCCACAACACTTTTCAAGATTACAAACTTCGCCATCAACTGCTTTACTCCAGTGCTCAAGATCTGGGACATCTGCTTCTGGTTTTGATAGAACTTACATTAGGCATTTGCATCATGTACAAACACAGAATTTTGTTTTAAACTCCAATCAGAGATCAGCATTGCACACAATATAATGACGACTATACTCAATCCTTTACAATAACTACAGTCAATCCCTCCGTGAAAAAGTAGCTGAGTAGCTATAATAGAGAAAAGTGTTAGGGGCAGATGTATTGAATCAGAATGTCAAAGGTACGAATTAGATTGTGTAGATACATCATTTCCAATTTAGGATAATCACATCCTTTGTCTAAAGGTTTTAAACACTGCTGCCTGACATAAAAGATGTTCAATTCAATTGCAATTCCTCAAACTGAAGTTCCCAGCTCTTGAAAACCAAATGAGGTCTCTTTGTAGAGAGGTGGTACATACTGCAGATGGTGTAATGCAACTCAAGGACCATCTCTGTGGGATGCTGAGAGGGAATTCCACTGGCATGACACAAGGTGTACACCAGTAGGGCAGTAATTCCAACTGTTCCAAGTTTTTGCATGGAATCTCTCACCTGGAATAAAAATAGCTTTTTTCACTTTTATTCCAATTCTTTCCAGAAAAGAACAACTGAAGTGAAAAAGGCCATGTTTATTCCACATGCCTACACAGAGTTACACCAGAACACCTGATACTGCATTATGCCGACATTCAAAGCATCACTGCTGGCACCTGGCATTATCTCTCACTTGAAAGGACTGGGGTTCCCCCCCTTTGGGATCTCTGCAATTCAGACTTCATGTGCTTAGCACTGAAGCAGTATTTTAACCCTTTTGTCTTTTCTCTCCACTGCATTAGGAGCCACCCTGAAGGACTCCTAAGACAGGCTAAAGTAAATCAGCTTGTCCATACAGTCCTCTGTCCTTCATGCCAAACTAAGCCCGTGAATCAAACTATGTGCTAGTATGAAGTTAAATTACACCCAGACATTTGTCTGACCATGTTAGACAGAGTAAACCAGGTTTTAGTCATGACATAAACTTTACATAATGAGCTCTTGCAATCCTGGCAAACCATGAAGGGTGCAGGCAGAGAGGTGAGAACGTGGTGCAGCCAGGATGCTACACTCGCCTCAGAGCCAGCTGTCACCCAGAAACACACGTTTGCAAACCAGTAAGGAAACAGAATGACAAAAATTTCCAGCAATTTGTATTCACAGATTCACAGAATTTTAGGGGTTGGAAGGGACCTCCAGACATCATCGAGTTCAACCTCCCCCCGCCAAAGCAGGACTTAGTGTTGAACTAAGTGAGCATGACCCGGCTTTTGTTCAGCAGCTACACTCTGCTCTGTGGAGCCTAGGAAAGAGAACGAGGCAGAGTCGGGGATAAAAGTAGCCACAGAGAACAAGTCTGTGGAGGAAATTGGACTCTCTGATTACTTAAAGGTCTTTTCCAACCTAGTGATTCTGTGAAATAATGAAGATAATGAGTTGTTGCATTGGGTGTAGGTGGCAAGGTTTTGGTAGCAGAGGGGACTACAAGGCGAGAAGAAGTTGGGGTCTGCCTTGCATCAGCCACAGCTGGTTTCAGCCAGCTCCACAAGAGACCAACCACATGACACTGCTAAGCCCACCAGCGAAGCTGGTGGCACCTCAATGGAAAAGTACTTAAGGAGGGGTAAAAAATGCTGGAGGGAGCAAGGAGGAAACAGAGGAGGAAAACAACAGCGGGAATGAGAAGACAACAATGTCAGAGGGATAGGCAGTGCTGCATGGTTGGTACACCCCCAGAGGCACTGCAGCCTGTGGGTGACCAACGCCAGAGCACAGGACAAGAGTGACAAACAAGACGTGTCAGAGAGAAATTGTTACAGCCTGACTCCCAGCCCTGTACCGCTTGCTGCCTCACTGGAGGGATTGAGTGTGGCCTGCAGCAGTAGCAGTGGAACTAGCTGGGGCCAACCCGTCATTCTACTGAGTATTTTTGTCATGAGACAACTATATTTGCTACATGACCAAACTGCCTGCTACGTGACTTGATGTTCCTCATCATATGGGAAGACATGGAGCAACCCCTGATGCACATCTAGAATTCAATGGAGGACTGGGAGATCCACTTTTAGCTCCTGAGAAAGAGAGCTGACCGTGAGGAGAGGAAGGCAGAGGGTATTCTACCACATCAGTCATCTGGTCTAGTTTATATCCTGATCAGGCCACAAGCTGGCTGGACAAACTGATTCTGCAGACCGTATCACAACAACTACACTTAACATTACCCATGTGTGGTCTCACAGCCAATGCTTAATATGTGCCACACTATCTGCAAAATGGGCTGTAGGACAGTCCAGTTTCTTCTCTGTGCCTCAACCAATCGTTTAAATTAATGTGAGTCACTATATTCATTTAGGCTCCATAAAAACCCAACATTTGGTGACTGCTTCCAACACACAGTCTATTTGGGTAGAAGCTGGGTAGATTCTACTTGCCATGGGTTCAGGCCTGACTGCATTTATGGGGAGACTTGTAACAAAAAACCAGCTCTGGTGGAACACTACGTGGTGCATGGGGAAGGGAGAAAGAAAAAAATGAGGGGTTAGACATCCCTACCACGAAGGCATTAATAAGTGGATCTTTGCCATGATACATAACAACAATGCACAATCCACAGGCATTAATAACCAGGTATATGACATGACAGCTTATCTTTTCTGGACAGAGACAATACATCATGTCAAACCCAGATATGGCATTTTTATGAAGTTAATATTTAAAAAGCAGATAGCCATAGCAACAGTTCTGTTTTAAATTTCTCTTCTCTGAACAAGGGTGCAGATATTATTTACAAAACAGTCCCCAAACAGATGTCTAAATTTCATTCAAGAAAAAAAGAAGCAAACAGAGCTAAATAAAATGGCCAGTCAGTACACATTTGTTTTCCTCCAACTAGGAAATGTCTAATTCACTATTTTTGGAATTTGTACTATGATGCTTGCTTGGTTCTGGACAGGAAGCTTTATTCCTGAAGAAAATGTTATGGCAACATTGTAAATCCTTGAAGACTTGGAAGATAACCTCAAGTGTGAGATGTTAAAAGCAGCAGCATGAACGCTGCTATTTAATAAACTCAGCCACAAATAACAATATTAAAATAATATTGAGGTATAACCAGTCTGGTTGAAGTCCATAAAAATCAGGAAAATTTGAAGTTATAACTCGAAACTTTTCCTTGTCCTTTTAACTTGCTCCCATTCGGGCTAAACATGTTGGGTATTTTCCAAAACGTCATTTGTTGTCTACACTGAGCATCTGAGAGAAATGGAAGGCAGTCTCTTGAGAAGTTCAGTTCCTGATATCTCAGTATATCAGTACTCAAGTAACCTTTTCAGATCCAAACAGTCCCATACACGTTTGCTGAAGCACTGGCAGTGCTACAGTTTTGAAAAAGAAACTTCTGAATCAATAAAAAGAAACAATTTTTTATTTTTTAAATTAAAATGCACCATTATACCTGTGCCTAATTACGGTGGTGTTCTTCAAAGCTTCCAATATAAGCGTTTTAATGCTGGCTATAGAATGATATTTCCAAATAAGGCTTTAATTTTTATGTTGAAAGTACATTATGGTTGCAACATAAAATGCTCAGAAATGAAACATGCTGGAATTAAGGTTGAATACTGGTCTCTAAATTACATGACTGCATACAATTCTTCCTGCCTCATTTAAATGCACAAGATGTGTGAGACATAGAAAATGAACTGTAACTAACAAAGGCTGCTGTAAGACCACTTAGGTTAAATCCCATCTCCTTGCTTAGTAGTCTCTCTCACCATCTTCATATTCATCTGCTCCTTGCTGTGCAAATCTACTTTTTCTAAAATCTAAAAACTAGATTTTCTAAATCTAAAACCTGCTATTTTCAGTTCTTAACTCCATAACCCTGCTCCTCTAGTTTCACCACTACACAGATTTTAGTCATCTTCCCAGGATTGTGTTTGCACCTCATAAGCCTCTCTCTCCAAATCCAATATACCACATAGGCACAGTGGAACAAGAAGAATCATTCAGTTCCCAGCCATTCACTGACCCTGTTTTGACAGACATGAGGTTTGTGTGCTTTCCTGCAGATGGTTCATAGCATCAGGGAGGAGCCCATTCCTTAGAAAGACATCTCTTCTAGCCCTATTTTCTCCCCTCACCCTTTCACCTTCCTAATAATTAAATTCCCTGCTCCAAAACACGTAGGTGCAATGATTTCTGAATCAAGTCCTTGCAGCAACCTTAATAAATATGAGCAAAATATAGTATTTCCCCCTCCTCTCATTCCCTGGAATGGTTCAAGTATTTTTATTGAAACTTTCCCAAGAATTTCAGCCTGAAGGAGACACCCAGCATGGAAAATTTCAGCCCAAACAGCTGAATGTTGGCAACATAATAAGCAACTGAAACAGTCTTATAATGGAAAGTGTTGCACAACCTTCCATATAGGTGGCAATATAACATAAACAGCATTAGTTGTTGTTACCAACATAAAGTTACAGAAAAAACAGAGGCAATGTTCAAATTAAAAAAGAAAAAAAAGAAAAAAAAGAAAAAAAGAAAAAAAAGAAAAAAAGAAAAAAAGAAAAAAAAGAAAAAAAAGAAAAAAAGAAAAAAAAGAAAAAAGAAAAAAAAAAGAAAAAAAAGAAAAAAAAAAGAAAAAAAGAAAAAAAAGAAAAAAAGAAAAAAAGAAAAAAAAGAAAAAAAAGAAAAAAAAGAAAAAAAAGAAAAAAAGAAAAAAAAGAAAAAGAAAAAAGCTTTTCCTAATCAACCTTTTCCAACTTTTTTAAGCTCCATCACCCCCAAAAGCCTTGGAATCAAGAATGAACAGAAACAGAACACACTCTCCCAGAAACTTCATTGAACTATCAGTGGGTACCAACTGTTTCAGGATCATGCCACAGTGATACTCATGTGATGGTGTCAGTTTATCATAAAACTCTTGCAACATACAATTCTACGAGTAAGAGCTATGGCATCATACACCCAGACTAAGGGTAAGGGTAGCTATAAAAGTGAGTTGCAAATAAACTGAAATTTTTTTAAACTGACATCTCACCTGAAAGGGAGAAACACAAACAAGGTTGCCCATCAGAATGTATCTCCTTAATAATGGTCACCAGGGTATGAGAAGCCCTTTCCCCCTCTACCTCGCTGTTGCAGCTTGCTGATGCAGGATGCCAGCCCTCCTTGGACCAGATCTGTTTCTGTGTCCATAGGCAGCAAAAAAGATGCATTGCAGTTACCGTGTGGGATTTGAATATTAAATTGGCTACATTTGGTTTCTTCACGATCTGGTCTCTGAAACATACACAAACTGAGATGTAATCTCCAGCCTATTGTTCTCTAGTGACTGTATATGCACACTGGAGGGGAAGGGCATTATTCTGAGCTAGCAAAACAAGCAAATCACAGTACAAAGATGCTCAAGCCTAGGGCTGCTCCACAGCACTGTTCAGTTGTGCACCAGCTTGGAAAAATTACAGCACTACCTGACAATAACATATATACCTTGCCCTGTGCCTCACCACTGATTAAAGTACACTGAATCACAAAGGGAAAAGGCAGCAGAACAGAATTAGTTCTGACCTTTTCTCATTATCACACAGAAAATCATGGAAAAACATTGATCGTAACATTCAGCTCATCTTCATGTTTGCCTAATTTGGCTAGCCTGTACAGGGGAAAGCCTGACACCTTTCCAGAACATGAGAAATCATGCTGCTGAGCTTCCACCACTTGTATTTCAGCAGACTGCTCCTTAACCCAACACTTGGTTGCCTTACAGCATATTTGTGCTACGTTCTGGTTGTATTACATTTAGATCAAAAGTGGTCAAACCGACTTGGCAGATGGCACACACAGTGGCTTAACTACATTCTGAAAGTGCCATATTAGATCTGCTGCTACTCTCCACGCCCATCAGAGCAAGATGCTGGTTGTATCTGCTCTTCCCCCTCGATTTTTCCCCACCTTTGTCTCAAGATGTTTATGCGATACTTTGTCAGTGCTGTACCAAGAGAAATAAGGAGGTGAGGACAGTAGTTTTAGCTCCAACAGTCTATCTCATCCCATTGGCAATATTCAGGGAAACAAAAAGGCTAGGGTGGAGAGCACCTCTAGTTGCACAGTGCTTTAAAATTTCAGGAGGCCTTTACTTTGAAGGGCGATTAGGAGGATCCACTTCCCAAGGCAGGACCCCAATTCTGTAAGACAGGACTCTATGAACCCTGAAATGCACTAGTGGACCCCTGAGTTAAGAACTGTCCTGGACACCCTTTGCTGCCTTTACAAGTAAAGACAAAGCAACACAATTTGGTTTAGCTAATGCTGGGAAAAGGAGACAACTCTTAAGTTGAACTATTACTGAGTTACGGAGAAATCTGGTCAGATTTAAACAGCAGGAGCTCAGCAGCAGGCTGTCTTCTCTCCTGGGAAGGATGAAAGGCTTTTCTCAGTTGAACTTCACAAAACTGGGCCAAAGCAGAGACAATCTGTGTCCTCAGTAATGCCTTGCCACACAATTTATGTGATAATGAGGAAAGAAATGTATGAGCAAATTTCTTACCATCCATTAACTCAAATTTTTGATGAATACCCTTGGGCATTTTCACATACCATTCTTTGTAGTGCAGGGGAAACAGGAGTACTCTGCAGCTCTGTACAAAATCTCTTACTTCACAGAAGCTATCTACCACTTTTTTTTCTTTAGAGATCTTCCGTTACAGTTTTAGCAAAAACTCTAAAAAGAAAAGTCAGGGTGAAAAAGCCCCATAAAGATGTGTGCAGCATCACACATGTGCCTCCACCCTGTTAAGGTTACAGAGTTAAAGTGTACAGAGTTATAGTGTTAACGTGTATGAGCTACACAAAACACTTTTATTTGTTTTTTCACAAAAACATCAAAAGTAAACAAGAAACAGAACTAAATAGTAATCCCCTATCAATTATTCCCCTAATCCTATATCACATTTCAAAACAGGCCCTAACTAGAACTAATAAATCACCAAAGGACATTTCTAAGTTTCTGGAAAGAAGATTTTCAGCTCAATATGTACTGTAGAAATACCACACATCCAAACTGGACTTCAACATGCACATAAGGGTAATTTATTACTGGTGCAATTCTTTAATTTCCATTATTCAACCTGCTTTCTAGATAAAAAGTAAATATATTATCACCACAAAATCACCTATGGTATAATACCCGTTTTTCTGAATATGTGCATCTTCAACAGATGTAGTAGAGATTATTATGATGCACAGGTACCTGGGGGAAAAAACAAAGTGCAGACTTTGCATTGCCTTTCTGCCTCATCACTGAAAAGACTCCCAACACAACATGCAGTCATACTTATATTGCTGTCAATAAACTCAAGACTGCAACCTTAGGAAATCTGTTCAATATGAGCAAGAGTTCAGTGGGTTCATTCTAATTGTCAAGTCCTCACACATTCTTAAAAGCTACAATAAGACACAATAAAATATCCAGCAAGTAGGTGTTTTGGGCTTCTAGCAATGAAAATTGATTCAGAAGACTGAGTAATTTCATATTTAAACTTATGTAAGTGGAGCTAATGGATAACGATATGCTACATGATTTATTATCACTCAAACAGAATAAAAATCAAGCAGCAATTACCTAACTATCCCAAAGCACATGCCTGTGTTTGTTCACTCTTGATCAATACAAGCAGTGTTAAAAGTACTAGAAAGGAATTTAGTATCTCTCGATTTTGGGAATATACAGACAAAAACATCAGATGAATTACATTTCCTATTTTGGTTAACATAAATCCCAAACACTGGACATATGCCCTGCCTTCTGGTTTCGTATTTAATAAATTATCTATTTGCTATATATTTAGTATTTTCTGTTTGGGAAAGAGTTCCTTTTATTCTGTGTTTTGGTGGGTTTTTTTCTACTTTATTCTGTTAGTAAAGAATATGCTTACACTTACTGTACTGTATCTACTTTTCACAGAACACCAAAGTAATCTTTCATCTTCCCCACCATAAAAATAGCTGTTTACTTAGAAATAAATGTGCTCTTCTGAATCTTCCAAAGAAGTATTTTTAAATTTGGGGGGGGTGGGGGGGGGGCGCTCTGTGTGTGTGTGTTTAAGAAAAAGCTATTGCATTGCTCTTGAATTTGTGTAGATCATGCAGCAAATGCAAAATGCAGGACTCTATTTTTAATATAGATATCTATATATTATTTTTTAATTGACAATAAAAATGCTGGATGGATAACATTAGAACAGTATTCAGGACACATGCAGTCTTAGTTATTTCATTCAGAATGAAAATTCATTACTTATCCCCCAGATTAATGCTAGGGAATTGAGGAGAAGCCCTCCATCCTTCTGCTGTTAAAATAAACAAATGACATTTCTGTGTTTAAAAGGAACAAAATCAGAGCTCACTGAAATCAATTCAAGAGAGCAACAGTAATTTTCAAAACATGAGAAACAGATTGCCAGTCCTCCTCCTTTTCCCTCCCACTCCTCCTTCCCCGGTTTTTTTCCACCCTGTTTTAAGTAAGTGAGTGAATTTCAGAAAGGAGTTGCAAATTCAAAATTCTGTAATTCCCATGGAGTGAGAGGCAATAGTTAAGCAAAAGATAGATACACTTTGAGGAGATAAGCAGCAGGAAGGCAACCACTATCTGTCATGATACTGTCACCTGCTACAAATAAATAGTTTAAAAAGTTGTGAGTAGTCTCTCAAGCACGCCTGATCAAAGTGCTCACTACGCTGTGCTCTGCCTCAACATCATCTTATTTCTTACCAAAGTAACTACAGAGTTTTGCCATTGGCAAAAATGGCACATTTGGATGGTGTAAAACACTTGCAGACCTCCTTGCAGTTGGGATAGATTTTCGACACGCTGCAGCAACCCCCTGCCTTTAGCACACTGTAGCAGTCGTCCTTTCGGAAATCGTCCTCCCTGCACTTACCAACAGGCTTATTAGGACATTCATCAGCCCTGTCTTTGCTTACGGCCATTAACGAACAAACAAGTTATTGCCTGCTGCTAACAACAGATACTTTATGGATTATTGCTTAATTAATTGCTGAATATAACTTCACGCATCCTTACATTTCAGTTTATATCCTTGTTAATATACAAGAATAATGTATCGTTATGCTGCCATAAAACATTAGAGACCAAAATGAGGATCTTAGCAGGCATCAATAACATGAAATACAAAGGAGTATTTCTACATTTAAAATATTTTTTAAAACACATTATTTTAAAAATGCACACTGGCAGTTTTAAAATTTGCATCACATATACAAACCCCTCACATTAATTTTCTGTGTATTAAGTTGATATAATACTAAAGATGGCCTCACATGAAAGAGGACTGATGGTATCTTTCAAGCAATCCTCTCAAACTTAACCTATCAGGTATTCAATTTAGATATTTTAAATATTATTTCCCATTTTATGGCCTGCTAGACTATTCCATGCTTCCACATGAATGAAGTGTAAAATTCTTGAAGGCAGAGTAAAACCTTAACTTTTATTTTAGTAGGAGGAAAGTGTGAAGTTAAATTGTATTTACCTTTTTATTTGTAGAAATTGTAAACCTTAATAAATTTCCAGTCTCCTTGGAAAAGATGGAATTAAGCTGCTCACAGAATAAAAATAAGGGGTCTGTATCTCCTAAGTCTGACTCGAATCTCAAAATAGTTCTTATGTGGGACTAAGTAGTGTACCAGCCCTGCTCTGGCTCTCTGCACAGGCTCCAGTATTGTCAAGTTGCCTAGTTCCAGTAGGATGTTTTACTTTCAGATGTGCTTAACCTAAAATACCGTATTTTTTTCCATTACTGGTCCACCCTCTTTCCTTTTTGAAGAGCTTATTATAACTATTTATATAAAAACAATTTCTTTCAGTCAGCCCTACATAGAAATAGATCTGTGTACGCATGACATGCACTTTTACTGTTGGACTTGGTTTGGTTTTATTGATGCCTCAAGGACTTTTAGCTTTAAGGAGGAGAGCGCTGAAATGTCAGATATTTTATTCCTGTAATGTTCCATTTATGTCTGGGTATTCTTGTGTCATTTCATACCAAGTTCTTCTGAGAATTCAAGTCAACACCCAAAGACAGATTCATCAAGTAAGAATTTAAAAATAGATATTAGCACAAAGCATTGCTTATTAGCTATAAGGATGTCTAATACTAATCTGAAGAAATAAGCAAAATTTCAGTATTTTGTACAGTAGTAGTCAAATACATTAACTGACAATTTTTTTTTTTCTTTTAGAAACATATCACATACTGTCTGCAGTGGCTCCTCCAGCAGGATCAGTAACAGTAAGCAATCCAGAATACACGTTCAACAAAAATATGGTAAAAAGAAACTGTGGTAATAAGTTGCATAATAAATTCATTTTTAAAACCTATAGACACCAATTTTCTTTCAAATACAAAGACACCAAAGTCACTTACAATGCGTTTGTTGTTTGATTTTATTTTTAAAGAAATACTAAGTCTGTTTGGGAGAATACTGATAGAGAGTATGATCCTCCCACTGAGAAAGGGCATTTAGTTCAAAATATCCTCTCCCAAGCTTAAAATATAAGCAAATATTTAGAAGGGGAACCATTTTTAAAAACTGATTTATAAATTTGTATTCACAAGACTGGGTGGGGTAAAGCTTATAATGGAAAATTGTAGCAATCTTAACATTAGGAATGTGAAATGTCTGGTCTTAATAAACCAAATTTTCAGGCATCGTGAGCTGTTTGACAATATCAACTTAAAAACAACCCAGCCCCACTAAAAGACAAATTGAGCATTCCCAATCCTTCATACTGTGCTGCAGTGACTCACACATCCGTAAAATAGCCAATACAAAAGATTCCTCATAAAGGCAAAAAAGTTCAGGTGAAGGTAGACAAGGAGAAGGGAAGAAGGAATGAGACAACCCTCCTACATACTCTTCCGCCTTCATAGAAAAGGAAGAAGGAACTCTCGTTTCTGTAATTACGTGCTATTTAAAAAATGTACCTTTCCACACTTTACGCTACTTTGCCTGGAGGAACAAATGACTGACAAAGTTAACAGTTCATTATGTAATCACTGTATTAGTAGTTTGGGGGGAAGTACCTAGGCATCAAGAATAGCTCTCGAGGTCCAATTATTCAGCTGTAAGGTATAAAAGCAGAACACTGATTTGCATTTTGAAATGTCGTCCCCGCTGGTCTCGGGGTGTGCTGTTGTACCAGACCCAAGCACGTACGTAAGAGCAGTAAATCCCCCAGTTTCGCCTGGTCTAACAGAAACCATTCCCTCGCATCCCTTGCCGGCAGCCACCCTCCCACCTCCAGCTCGGACTGATCTGATGAAACCAGGGAAACCCTGCTAGGATGCGGAAGAAAAGGACTGACATCTGAATAACTAACAATGCGCTGCCTCTCAGGCAGACAGCAGGGAAGTTCCTTCAGCGCTGTTTGATCTGCTTCGCTGGCGTTATTGCAGAGAGACGGGTTTTCATTAGGTAAGAAAAAAAAGCAAACAAACCCAAGTTGTGATGCAGTCTAAGTGAGATTACAAATGCACCGTAACACAATGATTGAAGAGAAAATAGATGGTGTAATATAGAAAGGCCTAAGACTTGCAAGTGGAAAAAAGTATAAATGACTATTTTAATTAATTTCCTAATGTAAAACACAGCTGTAGTTGGCAAATATCACCTGCCTGTTTTAAGTCGGTTAAATGAAATCATGCTCTAATTGGGTCTTAATGTACAAAAGTATGTTTTATTTACTTTTTATTACAATATCAGTATTTTAACTTTCAGTTTGCTTGTGCAAAAGCTTTATAAATTACTTGAATCACTTAAATTTGAATACTATAATCTGCAGTTACAATGTACCAGTTTGAGTTTCAACAATTAAATGCCTTTTTTGTGGACTCCCGCTGCTATGTGAACTAGCTGTAGGCTATTAAAATAATGAGTCCGGACTGAGTCATCTGATCTCAGCCTTGGTGCAAAGCCTGAGGAAAAGGACTTAGCCCACAATTCCTAGTCTGTTTACCAGACTCAGACCAGACTGTTGGAAGCATTAGCCCCTTCCCCCATCCCGCCGCCGACCGGGGGAAACGCGGTGTCACAGAGCCCTCTGCAGGCGGGCGATGGCCCGCCTCACCTCGCCTCACGGCCCGCCTCACCTCGCCTCACGGCCCGCCTCACCTCGCCTCACGGCCCGCCTCACGGCCCGCCTCACCTCGCCTCACCTCGCCTCACCTCGCCTCACCTCGCCTCACCTCGCCTCACCTCGCCTCACGGCCCGCCTCACCTCGCCACCCGCTTCATCGCCCCCAAACAAGCCGCCTATTTATTCGGCCCTTCGTTTAGAGTTGCCTTTTCCAGAAGGGTCTGGAAAGGGCTGTAAGCCTGGTGAGGCAGGAAAGTACTCATCATGGGATGGCGGAAAGTCTGTGTCAACAGCATCTGCAAATTCAGGATGCCCCAAAGATCTCTGTCTTGTCAAAGGGTGGATTTATGGAGCCAGGTGACAGGAGGACAGGGTAGTCCAAGGAATCCCCAACAGGCCCCTTGTGCTATGGCTCCTAACTACCATCAGCTCACAAACTACAAAACCACCACAGTAGATTTGGACACCCCAAGGATGCTTTAGATAATCTGGTTTTATGAACTCCAGAAACGTGAATCACTGTGTCAGGAACAGTAATAAGGAACAAACTCTAAACTCTTCACTCACTTCACCATCAGCGACACCACCAACAGCACCTGCCACAAAAGGAACAGCAAAAACATTCGACCTCACATTCTCTTGAGGAATCCAAAACCACCAGCCTTTGCTTTTTATTTCCACCAACACAAAATACATCTTCCTACAATGCCTGTGTATAAAATACATAGACAGCATGTACATATGGTGCTGTTTAAAGCAACATGCACCTTAGCTCAAACTCCAGCTGGTATCCAGGGACTATTATGTACCATCTTTTAGCTGGTTTGTGTGCAGAGGTGTAATTTGTCTACTTCCTTGAACTCATGCAATTTTTCATGCTGTATGAATATGTAGAAGTAAAATAATTAAATGGAGAGCTTTCTCTAACGAATCTCCACAGCTTTTTTGGTAGATTTACCATCATCTACTTACCACTCTTCTGGAAAAGATCAGAGCTCTAGACCTTTTACACTTGTCTTTACACTCCAATTACGCTTACAAGTATTATCAATCCATACTTGCATTTCTGCCTTGTTCTCCAACAACTTTGTTACATCCAAGTGACATGCATGCTCCATGTATTATTACCAGTATCATTCTACCACTTGTTTTGACTTAGAGCCCTTTGGATCTCAGCCCTCTCCATTTCACAGCTCTGCTTCAGCTAAGTCTTCTGCCCTGATTAAGAATCCATGTCCTGAATTTTAGTATTATATTGTTGCTTGTACATGTGTTCATATATATATACACACACATGCATGTACACTTATATACATGTATACACATATATATTATATGCATACGTATGAATAAAAAGGATGTGTGTTTATATACTAAACACATACGTATATTCCCTTTTTTAATAGCCAAGTAAAATCATTGCTTTTCAGGGCCAAAATGATTACATAGTGAATTTTTAAAGACTAGGCTTTTGGAGACCTCTTACACAAGCAGCATATACCTAACAGGATTCAACAAACACAACAGAATTACTGATTTGTGTGATTCCTGATGGTTCTCTAATATAAATCTTGATGGAAGACAGTTCTGAGAAGAGGACAATTGTGTTTTAGGATCTGAAGAGGAAAAATCTTCTGACCCCTCTAGTTTCAGATTTTTTTGACATGGTTTAAACTCTAAAGAAGTTTGCAAATACACTTTGAGAGCATCCTAAAAGCTCACAAACCAGAAAGTAAGACAAAGAGAACTTAAGTATTACTCAAATTTCAAAATACCACAATCAGCCATGATCAGGTCTGACATGATTTTTGAATTTCTGAGGTTGTCACTAATGAGACATGACACCACGCCTGCATTCCTTTCTGCTTCCAGAAAGGCTGGCAAATATGGGGAATGTGTCAAGAGAAAATTCAGAAACAGCCTCAAAACACCACTACCACTATCTCCATTCTTCAGTCTGTGCCCAAGCTGTTGCACCATGGTATCTTCTAATGCATATTTAAATTCCTGCTTTATTTCAACTACCTGCAAAAATCTAGTCTAATAAAATGCTTTAAATGCACATTTCTGCTCATTCGATGTAGATCCTAAGCCACACCAACAATCTCTGTGTAACCATTAGCCATGTTTAATAGCTGACCTGACCAACTACATGGACTTGAAACCTCTGGGCTCTCTCAGCTAGCACAGTGGTTCCCACAAGCATATGCTTAGTGGTTCCTTGGTCTACAAAATTATATTAAACAGCAGTTCATTAGAAGCCAGAGGATAAAATTCGGTGCATTATGGTCTGAGAAAATACTGAATGTTGACTCTGGTTTGCCGAACTGCTACATTGGAGAACCACTGTCCTGGTTGAAAGTCACAGGGCCAGGGTTAGCTCCAGCTTCTGCCCTGAGCATTCTCACCTGCTTGTCTCACCCAAAACCCTGACTTGGGCCAAGTGGCCCCGTGGTGAGGGGCAGTCCTCTCACATCAGCAACATCATGTGGGAAGAGAGTTAAAAGAGAGACAACAAAACAGAATCATAGAATACCCTGAGTTGGAAGGGACCCATAAGGAGCATCAAAATCCAACTCCTGGCTCCACACAGGATCAGCCAGGTCAGACCATGTGACCAAGTGCATCATCAAGATGCTTCTTGATCTCAGTCAAGCTCAGTGCTGTGACCACTTCCCTGGGGAGCCTGTTCCAGTGCCCAACCACCCTCTCTGTAAAGAACCTCTTCCTAATATCCAACCTAAACCTCCCCTGTCGCAGCTTCATACTGTTCCCTCAGGTTCTAACACTGGTCACCAAAGAGAGAAGATCGACACCTGCCCCTTTGCTCCCCCTTGTCAGGAAGCCATAGACCATGATGAGGTCTCCCCTCAGCCTCCTTTTCTCCAGGCTGAACAAACCAAGGGACTTCATCAGTCTCCCACAGTATTCTCCTGGAGAAGCTGTCGGCTCATGGCTTGGACAGGTATTCTCTTCGCTGGGCTAAAAACTGGCTGGGTGGTTGGGCCCAGAGAGTGGTGGTGAATGGAGTTAAATCCAACTGGTGACTGGTCAAAAGTGGTGCTCCCCAGGGGTCAGTACTGGGGCCCATATATTTACTGATGATTTGTGTGAGGGAATTGAGTGCGCCCTCAGTAAGTCTGCAGATGACATCAAGCTGGGGGGAAGTGTCAATCTGCTGGAGGGTAGGCAGGCCCTCCAGATGGACCTGCACAGGCTGGATCAATGGGCAGAGGCCAACAGGATGAAGATCAACGTAGCGAAGTGCCAGGTCCTACATTTTGGTCATAACAACTCCAGGCAGTGCTACTGGCTTGGGGCAGGTTGCCTAGAAAGCTGCACAGAGCAAAAGGAACTGGGGGTGTTGGTTGACGCTTGCTTGAACATGAGGCAGCAGTGTGCCCAGGTGGACAAGAAGGCCAACGGCATCCTGGCCTGCATCACGTATAGTGTAGCCAGCAGGACCAGGGAGATGATCATTCTACTGTCTCAGTTTTGGGCCCCTCACTACAAGAAAGGCAACAAGGCCCTGGAGCATGTCCAGAGAACGGCAACAAAGCTGGTGAAGGGGCTGGAACACAAGTCTTACGAGGAGCAGCTCAGGGAACTGTGACTGTTTAATCTGGAGAAAAGGAGGCTGAGGGAAGACCTTACCGCTCTATACAACTACCTGAAAAGAAGCTGTGGTTAGCTGAGGGTCTGCCTCTTCTTACAGATAACTAGTGACAGGACAAGAGGGAATGACTGCAAGTTGCACCAGGGGAGGTTCAGGTTAGAAATGAGGAGAGATTTCTTCTCAGAAATAGTGGTTAGGCACTAGAACGGGCTGCCCAGGGAGGTGGCGGAGTCAACGTCCCTCAGGGTGTTTAAGGAAAGATGGGATGAGATACTTAGGGACATGGATTAGTAAGTAATATAGGTGGGTAGGGGGACAGTTGGACTAGATGATTTTGGAGGTCTTTTCCAATCTTAATGATTCTGTGATATTCAGGGGTGATATAGCAGCAACTTGCTGGAGCTGCTCAGCACCATTTTTATCCTCATCTCCCACGGACACTAGAGTAATTGAAAACACTTCCATGAGATGCTCAGCAACTTGCAAGATCAGACACCAGCAGGCTTCAGCACTGCTTGAACCCTGTGCTCAGTGGAATGAAACCACCAGGGTCACTGCAGCACTTGAGTGGGAGCCATGGTAAGTAAAATAAGATGCAAGTGCTGCCACAGAAGGACTTGATACTGCAGGTGTTCACATCCTTGTTAGTGGCCACCCAAACCAGCACATGGCTTGTATGAGGAGGGGCTGAGAGACCTGGGTCTGTTTATTCTGGGGAAAAAAAAAAAAAAAGACTTCAAGATGATTTTATCAATACATGTAAGTATCTAAAGGGTGGATGTCAAGAGGATGAGGCCATACTCCTTTCAGTGGTGTCCAACAACAGGACAAGGGGCAACAGGCACAAACTGGAACACAGGAAGTTCCATCTGAACATCAGGAAAAACTTCATCACTTTGAGGGTGACGGAGCACTGGAACAGACTGCCTAGAGAGGTTGTGGAATCTCCTTCTCTGGACATACACAAAACCCACCTGGACAAGATCCTGCGTAACCTGCTCTAGGTGATCCTGCTTTAGCAGCAGAGTTGGACTAGATGAACTCCAGAGGTGCCTTCCAACCCTGACCGTTCTGTGATTATATGAAGGTATCCTGACAGAACAAGATACTGCAAAGGTGAATTAAAATGTGTAGAACTGGGCAAGACAGAAAAGTTAGGGAGTAGTTAAGGTAGGTGTTTTACTTAAATAGTCCCATGAGAACAGAAAAGGAGGGTTGGTTAAAACTCAACTACCACAATGGAAGGTCAGTGTTAAGAAATAAATAGATAAAAGAACATTCTTATACCAAACTGCTAACCTCGCAGAAGTGTCCCCTGCATCGTCAAGATTAGTAAGAGGCCCAACAGTGTGTCCATGTACACCTGTGAAGTTACTGAGAAAACTCTCTCTACATCCTGAATATTTGACTCTCCCCATTACTTTCCAACTAGAGAAGGATATCCCCCTCATGTAGTCTGATCTGACGTTGCACTTTAGCACACCACACACCTCAGCCTACTGGACTGCCAAGAATGGGATCTGTGTAAGAACTGGCGCTGTTTATGGAGCTGAAGTCCTAGCAGCATCTACAGACTGCTCCCCCATCCTCCCAGCGGTGTTGCTGTGTAACTGTTATGGCTCAGTGCATCATTTCAGCAGTGATGATGCTCTCCTCATTCAGAGTATGGGAGAACACAGGTGATGAGGATTAAGAGAAAATAAAATTCTAGTATCTCCAGCATAGCAGAGGAAAACCACACCATGGTGCCATGATTTAATGGCAGAAACACGAACATGAAAAGCATAAAATTTAAAGTAAACTCTGACAGAAAATAACCAAAATCCTGAACCCTCCTGTCCCCAACCCACACAACAACTGCTGTAGGAGTGGAGGAGAGAAGCTATTCAGAGTAATACTGGCAGTGATGAGCAGACAAGAGCTAATGGAAGAAACAGAACAGTTCAATCACTCATGACATCAGGCTATCAAAAACAATCTGGCCCATTATCACATTAAAAATCCATTTAAGTAAACAAAACAAATAAACAAGAAGAGACCAGAAAGCTCGAGAACTCACTTTACCAGTGGATGAATGACTATTATTAGCTGGTAACACTCTAAAAAACATTACATGCAAACTAAACGTTATTATCCATATTAATCAGTTTATTACTGAGAATGCTGCCTATGTGCCAAAATCTGGTGCTAAACCAGAAGGGCATGTTCTGCTGATTTCCTTTCCAAGAGTTGATGCGGTGGTTGACTTCTCTTCTTAAGACTTTGGCTATCACAGTAAGTTAGAAATTGGAAAAGAAATCATAATTTTTACCAATTAAAAAAAGGAGTCTTCTCCAGAGCACGCAAACACTACAACAGCAACAGAACAAAGTCTGAAAATGTATTTTAGATTAGCATCTTAAAAAGATCTTAACTTTTCAAAGAACAACTTAATAATCCATTTGCTGTGGATTACAAACATACATAAAGGCCCGTATATTTAAATAAACAGCAGGATAACATTGTCTAGTGGATGGAAGTTGGAAACAGAAATTCTGACTTCAAATTAGAAAAACACAACACCTAGTTCACAGTAAGCAAAATTTACCAAGTGAAACAAAGTTGGTCATTTGGCTGCAATCCAATATTGGATGTTTTTCCAAAAATGCATGCTCTACTTCAAATCACAAGTTACAGTTGGGGGCTATACTGACTTATACCACAGAAGAGTACAGCTTTTTTACAGAAGTGGTGAGGGAACTTTGTTGCCTGTGTTACACCTGAAGTAAGGCTAGGTAACCTTAAGAATCCATCCACTACTATCGAAAATCTTTTAAACCTTGATACAGATGACTACAGATGAGGGTAGCTTTTAATTGAGAATATCTCTCTAGAGCCATCTGAGAGCATGACTGTCCTTCATAAGATGAACAGGAAACCACTGTTGTGCAGTTGGGAAGAACCTCCTTCTATTAGCTACCAAGATCAAGTTAATCTTTCCAAGTCCCCACCAACTCATCTCCATGCAATATACCACAAACCTCATTTACCTCTCCACCACCACTGTACTTTATTCACCTCATCTTGGTGTTTACACCAATGATATCGCCCTTGATGCAAAAAGAAGGGCTTGATGGGGATAGTCTGAACTATCCTCTTTCAGAGGTATCTCTCTCCTCCATCGATGAATGAGAGAGGCAGTTCAGCCTTCCCTGGGGAGTTTAATCCCTAGTTTCTGTGAACAGCTTCTCAATGTCAACTACCAGATACTGATCAAGAAGATACCACCAATGAGATCAGCAATCTTTCATATCATAGTTCATTTTACCCTCAACATTAGCAGTGTCATCCCTCCCCATCTCCTGTCCCCGTCCCCCCCCCCCCAGTTTTTATAACACACAAGGGGTGAGGTAGGAAAGAGAAACCTGAACCTCCCAAGTAATTTTTCAGGTAAAATATACGTAAGACAAGCAGTGACTGCCACCACTCCACAGTCTACAGTGTCGTCCTCTAAATTATATGTTGCTTGAATACAGCTTATCCCTTGAGGTCACATTCCTGCTATCAGACACTTATATAACTACAAAAGACGAGGCCACATGTTTGCACTTCGGGTAAATTTCAGAGCGCTTCCTCTAGCACAGAAGACACGCACCAAGAGCTTTCATTCCAAAATGCTGAATTACAGACCATGAAAGACATGTAACATCAACACTGCAGTTGTCTTCACATGCTGGCTCTCTGCTGTCATCATAGGAAAATTTAACAGGTAAACAAAAGAGACACTTTGATGTACAGAACCCAGACATTTGAGAAACGCAAAGAAGCTGCTTCTATGGTGGTTCTATTTTTTTTTTTCTAATGGAAAACTTAGGGTAATCAAAACAATCATCATGCAGAAACATCAAAATTTAGCTCTTTACATGTCTTATTTATTTCCACTTTGGAATGAAGTACTTTCCAATATTATGGCTATTTCACCACTGTTGTTCTTGGTTTTGCAATTCTTAGTCAAGGAAACGAACATCACTAAGAAACTTGTAAGTACATGTGGGAATAAACAGCTGAATCAGAACATACTTTTCTCATTCCTCTATCATCACCATCCAGGAACTGACGAAAGAGCCCACAACTGTTTTCTCTCTTGGGATAATCAGAACCTCTGGGTTCATAAGATACTATCTCCCTGTCTTCAAAAAAATAATAATAAAAAATCAGGACATGTAAGACTCTGATGAGAGAAGGAGCGGTGGGTAAAAGAAAGGACTAGTTTGAAATTTTGGTATAAAGGTTAAACTGAATCTGGGAAATTCTGAGTTTCTCCTCACAGTGAAACAGGGACACACTTCTCAGTGTGGGACATGCCAGCTCAGAGGAAGCAGCAGCTGACATGCTCGCTGGAGGAAACTTGTGTTGATATTTCAAACAAAACTAGTTTCTGATTTATTTACTTGCACTCAAAACTGCAATACAAGAAAGCACCTATATTTCTCTTTCCTACCCACTGAACTAAACTGGAGAATGCTCTCCATCTGTGCTGTAGAAAGATGGCAGGGGAAGGCAACACCACATTAAATCAAGCAGCCCCAACCAATCTCTGGGATGCCTTGCCCACTGTTTTGTTAATTTTTTTTAGTAATAATCAATTCAGTTGAGTTCTTGGGTGTAGCTGCTAGCCTGACATTCACACCTGTGCGCTTCTGTACTACCTTCATAAAACCAGATGAATTTTCCTTGTTTATTTATATACAGTTTTAAGTTTTCTCTGGCTCCTCAGATGACACTTCTTACCTAGAAACCCACTGCTATTCACTTTCTTAATGGCAAGAAGACCAAGTCTACACCACACAACTCACCACCTTCAACGGCAACAAACTTACTGCCCAAGTAACAGGCTCCTTTGGGAAATTCCTGGGCCTTCAAGTCACCACTTGCATTGTACAAACAGTTTCTGTGTTTTTTAAAATCATGCATTTTATTGCAAGGTCATAATAGAATCTGAAACAAATAATTTGATTTCTCTTTCTAATGTTAATGGGATCATTTATACGTTTAACAGTTAAATAGCTTTTATTCAGGTCTTTCCCAAGTTTAAGGCTATCTGTTTTCATTTAAGGAACAGTCTTCTGCCAATATTTTTTGGTACATTTGCAACTGCTGAACAATGAAGTGAAAATATACTTGCTAACGTGGTTTAAGTCTAGAACAAACCCACGATTAATAATATTTTATTTAGGTTTAGCCATATTTTTCTTAACCTTTATATAAATCTTGAATCATGGTATATTAATGAATTTTATTAGATTTCACAAGTTGCAGAAGATGTCTTTTATCAAACTAACTCCGAATTTACTGCTGACAATCCCCTGCAATTTACACTCTAATGAGAAATAAAACATAATTCTAACAGGGACTGCTCTTAGAACATTTTAGCCTAATCCACTACAACAGATTTTATTTGGCTTTTAAGTATTGAGCTTCCCGTCTAAAACCCCTGAGCTATTTACATGCAAAAGACCACACTAGCAACGGATTTCTGTAAAGAATGCAAGGGGACCTCTTCTACTTTCACCCTTTCAGGACTTGATTATTCTCATATGTTATAAATTGCATCTGGAACCAGGCAATGGTATCCTTTTTCAGATACCAAGTTCCTTTCCCACTTGTTCATGTGGTCCTTGCTTATCCAAAAGAATGGCAGGGCTCTCACCACTGCCCAGGCAAATGGGCTGGCTAAACCAAAACAGAAAACATTTATCTTTTAAAGATTCGCAGGCTATTTTCTAGAGAAAATAAGAAACAACAGCTTTACAGGACAAGTTACACATTCATCATGTAAACTCCCTCAGCCAATGCACGTAAAGCAAGACAGGACAGGTAACAGCACAGCCTCAGACTCTGTCCTCCCCATTTTCATCTCTCAAGAATACCTTATAACCAATGTAATGATCCCTCAGCTCCCAGATAGTTCTAAACAGCCTTTGTGCTATTCCAAGGGTAAATCTAAAAAACAACATGTCAAACCAAGCTCCTTTTATGCAGTATACGTTAGCCTTATTATTTTTTCATTCTTTATTATTGCCTGAGGCCCTGTGATAACTGGCATTCTGCTTTGCAACCAAGACCAAACGAACGCTTGCAGAAAGTCACTCAAGAAGAACTGAAACCAGGGTATAGGTTTCTGCACCTGGTCCTAAGACTTTTCCACGTTGCCTTTCATAAACAAAATCACAAAATTACATGCCCTTGGAAGCTATTCTTGCATCATAACCCTTTTTCCATAAGGCTACATTGTGGAAATTTAGGGTTTTACTGATGTCTCCTATCTAACAGTCCTGTTTGGTTTTTGGTTTGGTTTGGTTTGGTTTTTTTCCACAATGAGGCAGCCAGAACATGAATTTCTTAACATCTTTAGGTCCCAAACTCAGTCTCTGTAGATGCAGTGTCACTGTAACACAGGGTTGTTCTCTTGGGAAAGCATCAGGCCAAAAGAAGTCTCTTCCATGTGCAGATAATGTCCAGCATTTGATGGTTGTCCCTCCAGTAACTTGTGTGTTATCAGGAGTGGAAGACAGACATCTGTACCACAATCAGCATCTCTTACGGATGTGGTAATACAGAGTGAGGAACACTAACCATAATAAGTGACATTAAAAACCACGGAGCACTTCTCCATGGTGTGTTTGGGATTCCAAATACGGTAAAGCTAAGCCTGACTGGCTGCATTTTAAAGCTAATGTTGAATTTAATATGTTTATCTTTTCTGAGAAATCAGCCTCATTGTCCAGTATGCCTCGGATCCAGGTCAGAGATAACATCCACAGATTTATTTATTTTTCCTGGACATCACCTATTTTGAACTAGTTCATCTCAGTAAAAACTAGAAGTCTCTGTCTTAACACCCGCTGGTAATCCCATATGGATGTTCCAACACTGCTCCCACACCACCCTTGGCACTGTGGTTTACTTGAGGCACTCGGCTCCCAGGGGAAGGAATGTCTTTTAATGTAGGCTTGTACCCCCATGTGCAATGGTCCTAAATCGTAAAGAAGTGCTTTAATGGGATCCAGTACAAACAAAACTAAAACAACCCCCCAAAAAGAGAGGGGAAAAAAGGGCCTAGTATTATGCTATCAAAATTAAATGTCAGAAGCCCATGACACTATAATTACTGAGTGATTATTGAAAAAGAAATCATTTCAGTGACACAACATGTTATTTTAACGGTTCTGAGAAGTCCTTAAGAGTTATTGCTGATTATCGCTCTTCACCAAACCTCCCCAGACCCATGCTCCAACCCTCCAGCTGTCCCTGTGGGATGGTTTCACAATCCTCCAGCCTGGCATCACGCCTTCCTGCTGCCAGCCAAGAGGGACGGTCCCACCTTTCTTTCCACATCAACCTGCCTGTTCTCACCACTGTCTCTTCCCAGCAGAAGTGTTTGTGTGCTTGTGGGCAAGCTGGAACATGGACATGGTCCAAGTGAAAACGAACCCAACCAAAACCATGTCAGATGCACAAAGACAGCACACAAAGGCAACAGGCATCCCAAGCAGGGAGAGGCAGACATCCCTTTCTGCAGCAGCACCAACTTATGCCAAATGAAAGTGTTGACAACTTCAGACCGACTTGCCTCATCACAGACTCTCTCCAAATATTCCTAAAATCTATTTTTTTGCATGACAAGCCTTACCATTGCCTGTTCCTATATACTGATCCAGACGCTGGGCTGGGAAGTCCACCATGGGAACGGTTTCTATGACACACTGGAGAAAAGGAAAGGACTTCAACTGTGCAAAAACCTAAAAGCTATTTGTCACCACGTCATTCCCCAATGGTGAGTCCACTACCCATCCAGCTTAAATTAAAAAGTTATGTAAAGAACAGAACTAATGAAGCTGGATATCCTAAGGACATGCAAACCACTTCCTTTAACCTCCTCCTGCAATAAACACCAGCTCCTACTGTGTCTTCTGCAATTGACCCCTCATCTTCATTTTCCTCTGTGACCCATTTCCCCCTTCACATTTAAGCCCAGATCCTCTTTCACAGTGTTTATAGATATTTCAAACACAACTGGAACTTCAGGCAAATCTGTAAATATTCATTGTATCCACTGACTCCAATAGCTACAATGTTCTCTGAAGATGAGGCCCATGCAGAGGCATCTACAGCCGGGTCCTTCAACCTCCTGGTCACTTGGAAATCTGCATGCAAACTCCTGACTTTTGGTATTGAGCCCAAAACTCCATCTCAGCCCACATTCCCAGTAAACTTTCTGAGAGTGGGTTGGGGTTTGCACTCGAGCTAGACCTCAGCTCTCATCCTCATAGCAAACAGTGCACATAAGGCAGTAGGCAGCATCCAACATGTGGTAGGGAGGGAAAAAGCATTAAACCTGTACAACTTTCACATGCAGAACTCCAGTAAGGCATGGACAGTGTTGACAAGACACACCACACCTGAGTCACCTACCACACAATGCCTCAGTAAGGAAGCAAATCCAATGGCCTATGCTGGACAGAAAAGCCCAACTGGAATCCTTCTTGGAAGACGTTGCCCTTGCGTGGCCTTGAAGCCAAGAAGTGGAGCACATACTGCCCCTCTAGCATGGCACAAGTACTGCCCTCAAAAACGTGTAGCTGAAACAGAGATACCTGGGCATGCAGGGGAGGTTGTGGCTTAGCCATGCTGTACATCCTTACAGAGGGTATTCTCCTTTTCTCTGCCTTCTTAAGCTTTTCAGCTTAAGAAAAGTTAAGGTTTGGTTAATACCACTTTTGAAGTGCTATTAACCAAACCCAGTAACTAACTTTAATGATCTATTCTCACTGACATGTGGGTGTAGAATTCTTATACTGGGTATATAACAAAGTGATTAAAAACTCTACAGCTTTTCTACTGATTTGTTATTTTAAAAGATGTTGGGGGTGGGGTGGGGTGTGTGCATTAAAAAAAAAAATCATCACTGTTACAATCTAATACATACTACCTAACATGCAATTTCAAGGGCAATTTTTTTAATGGAGCAGTTAAGATGCTTTCTTAAGAAGTCTGTGTCTTTGATATTAAATTTATGACCAGCCATTGCTTGACAATTGTAATTAATATGCTTGGTAATTTTCTGACTTGCTCTTCCAAGAGACATTATTATTTGTAGTCTGTCAGTGTAACACATAAATTATGAGCCATGTTCACCTGTAATAGACTGAAATGAAACTTCAAAATTGACATTTATGAAGAAAAATGATAAAGTCCTTTCCACTATGAGAATGGGCATAGCACTCAGTTTGCAGTAGACTCAGAACAGAACAAAGTTTATGTATTTTAAAATACCTGACTGCCAAAACCAACTACATGCTTAAAAACAGAGTACTCTTCAGTCACAAGATCTCATAAACCGGGCAATGACATGAACGATCAAGAAGCCTTAACGCACCATCATTTTCTTCTTGAATGATGTCACACTAGTGTGTGACATTCTCCCAGGTAGTCAGGCATGGTAAGACATCAAGAAAAAATCTCTTAAAGGAAGGAAAAAAATACCTCCCTGAAACAGAGCACGAACCATTCATAAGAAACAAATAAAATATTTTTTTCGCTTAAAAAAATATGAATTAAAATAATTCTATCTAACCTTGTATTTCTCCTAAAAACCCATACTGAAGTTCAATATTTAAATCTTGGATAAATTTTAAACCAAAGGAGATCAAGACAAAATCAGAAGCTATTTAAATCAGACACACACCAACCATGTACCTTGATGATTTCTTTACTATGAGATCAGTGAGGCACTGGAACAGGTTGCCCAGAGAAGTTGTGGAAGCCCCATCCCTGACAGTGTTCAAGGCCAGGTTGGATGGGGCTTTGGGCAACCTGGTCTAGTGGAGGGTGTCCCTGCCCATAGCAGGGGGTTGGCACTAGATGATCTTTGAGGTCCCTTCCCACCCAAAGCATTTCATGATTCTATGATCTAGCTATGAAAAGCACTGTGTGGAAGAACATGCCTGAACATTCACTAGATATTAATTTGCTAATTTGAAGCAGCCAAACATTGTTTCAAGGCTGTTGATCATTATGTCTGCCAAAAGAAAAAAAGAGATCTGTGCACATACCAGGTAAATGCATTTAGAAAGTCTAAACCTTCATAGGCTTTTACTCAGTTATACAAGCAAATGGAACATATGTAGTATGTACTTTGCCAGGTAAATAAAGCAAACCATTTTTATTAAAGAAGAAAAAAGGCATCTAAACAAAAATCACATCTTAGATGCCTGAAGTAAGCACCGTGAATCTGTATTACTGGAAATGCCCAAGCGTTCTAAGCATCCCCACATTCCACTAACTCCAGGTGGGAATGTAGAGGAAGCAAATCCAGGTCTAAGGGTAAAGCACCTACTCTAGTGCAGGAAACCCTCTGAGTCTGGGAGTCCCAAGCCCTAACACACACGCTAGAAAAGCGGATGAGAGAAACTGAAGCATCTATGCTAAGCACACATAGATCATATGGAAAGCCATCCTTCAAAACAAAGAGTGAATGCTGGTTTTCCACCCTAAGGGACTCTGCAGGTGAGTTGTGTGGATTAGCAAGAGTTGTGGTCTTGAGCTAAGGTGTAGATACACTTTGTCAGTTATGTGCACCCTCAGGTGTAATGTAATAGCATGATGTTTTAACATTTCTGATCCCAAAAAAGCAGAAAAATCCCTACCATGTATCAGAAAAAAAGTACTGGTTTATACAGACCTGGGCTATTCAGCACACCTTCAACTTCTACAAGCACTCAAAATCTGAGAGCTTAAAAAAGTTTAAATGACAAACCTAAGCTAGAAAGACTGGGGTGAAAACTAAACCGTATTCTTTTTCCATACTTCAGCCTAAAATAAGCGAAAACACTGAAGTTTAGTGCCAATATATTGGCTTGCTTCCATAAGAAAGCCTTATTTTAGTAATTCCAAGTTTTAAACTAATCAGAACATTTTGACAATTTTAGTTTGGAAAATATGAGGCATGTACAGTTCCAGGGAATAACCCTGCAGGGCTTTTTTGTTTTTCTTATGCAACCAACTTTGCCTCAAGCGTAAAATGTCAGAATTTGGAGAGGAAAGGAGTCTGGTTTAAGATTATCTATCACCGCTACCCCTCCCTGTCTATACATTACTCTTTCCCTTTTTCCTCATGTGCAACCCACACAGAGTATAGCAACGAAGCAAAAATATCTGCCACAAAGGGAGCTCTGGGCTAACCGCAGACTGAACTGACAGCATCTCTCCTCTTAACTCCTGTGTTCCTTGCTAGCCCACAATCTCGGGGTTACATTAGTTGGCCAGGTTGTAGAGACTAAAATAGGAGTTTTAAAACCCCCAAACTTACAGATGCCAAAAGAATCACTGTAAAAACAGGGGCAGTAAAAGCCTAACCAAATGGTCTCAGATTAACAAAGATGTCTGCAGCTTACTACTACTACTGATAGCATTATTAGTACTGTAACGGTGTAATTATTTTCCCCTGGTTTTAAAAGGTTTAGTTTTTGAATTAGTACAGCCCCAATGCATTCAGCCTACAAGAAAAGCTGTGTCCAGATTGAGGATATTTTTTTGCACACTTGTGGACAAGATGTTGGCTTCATTTTACAACCAACATCTTGTCCACATCAGGGGAGCGTTCTCACACAGACATGCATACCATGTGGGCTACCTGCTGAGTTTTGGCAAGCCTGGCAGGCTGCAGAACATAAAGGGTAGGCAGTTGTAGTGGAAAAAACCTTCATGGGAATTTTTTTTTTAATGTTGTGAAAAAAGAAGAAAGAAAAAAAAAGCAAACTGTTTCCCAATGAACCACACTGTGAGCTGGCATAAGGAAGATAAGGGCAGGAAATTGGATGTAAAACTTGTGCATAGGTCCTTTAACAGAGGAGGCACTCTGCAAGTTGCCAATGCGACACATTTCTAAAATTCAGCCACTTTTTTTTTTTTTAATTAGCCATATGGAAAGTTGAAAGACTTGCGAACTTACAGCATCAATCCCACATGTTGAGCTTAATTTCTGAAAGGTTTTACTCAATCTTGTGTCTTTAATTTATTTTTATACTCACATTTATACACCATTAGACAAAATAACACACGTAGAACAAGATACGCCTTATGCTATGAGCATAGTTCAGTGTTACTTAGTTCTTATATAAAGGTGCTAAAGTGTTTCAAATTAGGAAATGAAATGCACCCTACAAGTGGTTACGTTTTAGTGTTCCACCTTGGTAATTTTTACAAATATTGGTGCAGCCAACTGTTCTTAGTTTCCTCCTCTGATCTAGAAAGCAAAGCAGGATAAAAATGACTGAAGCTTTAAAACCAGCACCAGCCGAAAGCAAAAAATGCAACAGCACCACCTAAGGCCCATAGAAAACACTGCAAAAAGTCACTCGAGATGCTACGGATTCCTGATTCTTATTTATACAGCTGTAACATGCATTATAAAATTGTAGCATGGTATTTCTTCATAGCTCGAGTGTTGGCTAACCAAATCCTGATACATATTTATTCCCATTTAGATTTCCATACAGCTCCCAGTGCTGTATGAATCAAAGGGTGTGGTTTTGCTGCTAAACACATTTTATACTCTGGATTTTTCCACTCTGAAACTAAGCGATATTGTATTTCAAATACATCACAGGCAAGAGAAATTTTTTAAAGCTTTTTTTAACTATTGTGACAAACACACAGTCTATTCACTGCTGGCAAAATTCAGAGCACACAATTATCATCCCCAGATGCTGAATTTCTACTTCCTAAGGTACATACATGAAGTATCAAGATCACTACAACTCTTAAGATGAACTTTCTTGTAGTTTCCAGCCCCAGCAACTCCCTGACAAACTGACAGTCAATTGCTCTGCTAGCTACATGTTTCTTTACTTCAGGTAGTTCTCTTCTCTGCTTGTTTACTCTTCACATAACATTTATAAAAAAGTAAGTTGTGCTCTCCTAGCCTTAGTTAGCCTCTAAGACTTTAACCTTCTTTTATAAGACTTTATTCCCTTCACTATACCTCTCCCCATCCCAAATGAGTCTCAATGCTCACTGCAACAGCACATCTCACCTTACTTCCACTGGAAATACCTCTTCCAACACATCATATTTGGCCTTTTATGACTTGTGCATTCACATCAATCGCTATAGTGCGAGGTGGCTGAAGAGTGTTCAGTAATATGATTAAGTTCTGTTCCTAGTGAGGAACACAAGCATGCTTGAGTTGCTTTTTATTTCATTATTTTACAAGGAATTAGTTTGTCACAACATATGGTATCATGTAAGTTTGAGACTTCATTGCTTAATCAGTGTGAGACCACTAGAGAAGACAGGCAAATCTAATCTTCTCTTCCTGTTACCTTTTTCCTTCCTTGCAGTAAATTAATGCAACGCTACTAAAACTGAGCAACCTTTCTGACAAACGTGCACGTAAACCATGTAACCAGTTTCAAAGAGTTCTGCTAATGTAAGAGTTGTATTATAAATATAGAATCATTAAGAAAAGGAAGGTTGATACATCTTCTGCCAGTATTGCTACAAGCAGAGGTTATGTCTGTTGCTCAACTTGTCAGCTGCAAAACCTCATGTTGTCAAAAACATCTCTTGCAGAGAAGATGGCTGTATGCAGAGAGCAAAGTCACTGAGGGCTGTTGTCCACACCTTTGCCAAGGTAGCTAGAACTTACACCACCGTGTGTGTTACAGGCCACCCAGGGCAAATGACAGCTCTAGGAGGTGTGTGGATGGGGAGAGAGGACTCTGTTTACAGAGAGATGCCCAAGAGACAGACGTTTAGATCTAACAGGGCCAGCCCACTCATTGCCCAGGCACTCAGTACCCTTCTCTGCCTGCTCCCCTTTATCCTTACACAACAGATACCCACCCAGGAATCAGCAGCCCAGAGGTTCTGCAGGGTGCAGAGCTGCTGGGCTTCCAGGGAGTGGCCTCCCTTCTTTTTCCTATTTACTCCAGGCACAACTCCAGCCACTGTCCCTTGTACTTAGACTATGAAAGGAACTATTGGAAACCAAATTCCTAAATAATGCCCTCTGAGCAGATGTGATTCCCAACCTGCCTGCAAATGCAGCTCTTTCACTGTGCAGAATTTAAGCTCACACCTTTCCCAGGATTTGTTTATGTTTTAACACAAAATTAACAATACATTAACAACGTAAATTTGAAAACTACCCCAGACTTAGGCTGCTGAATCCGTAAAAGCTGTGCCTTAGGTTAGAGGTCCTTAGCACTCGTTGCCCAATGACAACAGCAACAAACTATTTACATGCTGCAGCCAACATAGTGCTCTGTTCTCATGGCTGACCTCAATTTTTGCTTTAATATCCTAAGGCCCAAGCATTAGAGTCGTACACACAGTGTGTAGTTCCCACAAGCAAAAGGCTAAATGCTGGGGCAATACACACTTCTGCTCCCTGCTACTCAAGCTGGGTAGCAGGTCACTTCATTACCTAGAACATAATCTGAATTAATAAAAATAATAGTATCTATTATGTGAAATAACAATGTCTTCCTGGTCATCACACAAATAATGCAAAAGGGTAAAGTTGTTCCCTGGTTACAATCTGGTATTTCAAAAGATAAAAGACTAAAGCTTTGTAGAGGTGCAACAGAAGAGTCAGTGGCATCGAAATTGTATTTCAAGTGTCTGCATGAGAGACACCTGCATGACATGATTTGAGTGCTTTAATCTCCCCAAACAAGATGTTTCGTTATTGATGCATCTACCAAAATTCATAATGTTCATGACTTTATTTTCTTCATTTTCTAACTATGCCTTAGAGAGTCCATACTGAGGAATTTTGCAATTTCTGATCCAAAAGCTGTGTTCTCCCACAGTAACACTAACACCTCCCTTGCTCTCTCTTACGACAAAGGCAGAATATCTCTTGAAAAAAACAGTTACGCATACTTGTTTAGAAGACAATCTATGCTCAAAGGCCATTAAAGACTTTTAATAATAGAAAATTATCTACTTACTTTCTGGAACAAAATATTTTACTTTTCCTACATTAAAACATATGCATTTGTAAAATTTTACACTGTATTACGTATCATTCATTCATGCTTCAGTCTCTCAATTTTACCTGAGGGAATTTCACAGTAATCAGTGCTCTCCTTCAGCAGATGATTACTTTAAAAAACAAAAAAAACACAAACTCCATTTCCAAAACCAAAAACATGAGTTAACCACAAATGCTGCCAACAGAAAAGTGGAAACATCAACCACTCTACATAAAATACTCAATGCCACAAAGCAAATCCAAAAGGACTCTAAAAGGCAAGGCTGCTAATCTCAAAAAACACCTTTTCAGCTGAGCAGAAGTGACAGTTTTAAGTTGTAGACATTTCAGTAAGAACAAACTCCTTATTTAAAGAGTTTCTACAGAGAAAAATAGTAATTCGAGATCTTACAGAAGACAAGGAAAGCACTGTAAGGAATAGCACACATCATCTAAAGATTTCTGCTAAAGGTGCTCTATTACTAAAGAGGTACGAGATGCCTGAGAAATCATATTCTATAGGTGGCTACTGCATTTCAGCATCTCTCAATTTCTTTTTGAATACAACAAACAACTAACTAATCATTATTCTTTGCTCTGTATTTTTTTTTTTTCAAGAAAATGTACTACGGTCATAAATGCTATGTTATCACTTGATTCTGTATCCTTAGAAGCTATAGGTGAGAGTGGAAGTGCTGAGTCCTTAACATATTCCTTTGTAAGTGGCTTTCAAAAACATTTTTCGAAGTTGCATATTTTAATAAATGGGTTTCTTTAATTAAATGAAAGTACCATAAACTGTCCATGTGTGAATCAAAAACAAGAGCTGTGTTAAATTAAAAGTATCTTACTAATGCTAACAAATTAGGTCTGCCTTCAGGATAGAGTATTTCTCTTTTTAATGTGTCAAATTATTATGGTGGTGACAGGAATGGAACAGTCATGCTAAATCAGCTTTTCAGAATTAGTATTTCTTTGCAATCAATTAGGAATGAAATTTAAAATTTAAGCAGATACTAAGCACAGACACCCCTGCATTATCTTCTTTCACAAATAAACCCATTTTAGAGGCATGATCTTTTTGCCAATATTACATGAAATTAGCATGGTAAATATCGAAATAAAATGTTTCTTAAGTAGTACTTGGCCTAATTTTTTCTTTTTACAAGGCTGCACTTAATCTTTATTCTTCCATAATCAGTATTTATTGTGTGACCCTGACAGCTTGCTACTGCTGTGATAAATTATCTGACTCAAGTCAGATTAAAAATGCAACCCTGAATCCTAATTATCTCTGCAGATCCGCTTAGTAATAGCATTTCTTGTCAATTCTGGAATCACAGCATGGGTGTCAATTGCAACAAACGCCCAGGCCCCTCTCTGAAGCAGGCTCCCCTGAACGCTTCCTTATCTGCCATATGTAAATCTCAGATGCTCTGTACCCTTGGTGACCTTTTATTAGCAAACTGACAAAATGATAAAGCTAGTCATGGCAAAACTCCCACAACTAGACAATTACCCACTACAGTTCCAGTCTGTGGGAGATCAGCAAGACATGGTTAATTGTGATGCATTTTATTGACTTCCCTCTCTAATGGACCCTACAGGTCATCTGAACCGGTAGGGCTAGGTGTTTATTTCACATCAGAAAGGGACCCACAGGAGGAGAGCTTCCATCCTTTCTTTTTCCTCTTCAATATGCTGCCCATCATTTGTTTTTAAAAAGACTGATAAACATAAGCATTGGCAAAGAATGATCTGTTTCAAGAATTTACAAAACTTATATACTCTGCAGAAGAGCATCAGTCAGATCAAAACACCACAGAGCTCCTTCCCACTGCCTCACTATACTGTAAACCTTAATCAGAACTGAAACCTTTCAGATAAGAACTGCGTTCAGCCTCCAGGACATCTATCCCTGGCAACTTACTGAGGCAAACAAAAAGACTGCAGGTTAGAAATCAGACCTTTCTGGTACTTACAGAAAGAGTTAAACCAAATAACCCTTACACCCACAAAGATTATCCAACAGGATGAGGATTCCACAAAACACTTCTACCTGTGCATACAGACATTTTGTAGATGAAGATGGCTGAGCCTCCGGAACCACCCTGCAAACTCACATCTTGCGGTGCCTCCATTAAAGCGCTATACACATACAAGGCTAACAATGCAGAGAGAGAAACCAAGTTGAAAACCGTTCAGCACAGTTCAATCTTTCTGCTCCCTCCAAGTTTTCCAGGGACCACCACACCAGAATATCATCCAAGAAGTTTACAACACCCTCCAGATGTTGCACTAGGGATTTAAAATTGGAAAAGGATGCTCCAATTTTGGCACTAGTCACTCCATTCCAGCTACCTTCCGGCTGGCTGCAGTTGATAAAAGGCTCTGCAGGACACAGTTCTCAGTCAAAACCCTGTCATTTAAGAAGCTGATGCATATTTGCTTTGTAATACAGTTTATTTCTGAAAGCAAAACTTGGCCACTAAAATGACTTAGGATTATTTCAATTGCACGCAACGAGGTATTTGGTGAGCCCACACTCAGCTACAACTCCTACAGTCCTGTTACCAAGGATATGGCTGTTTAAACAGTATGAGAAAGAAGTCAACTATGATGATGTTCTGTGTTTTGAGAAGATATTCTTATGTGACTCTGACAACCGGCACTCTCATGTCATCAGCTCCTGCAAAAAAGTTATATGCACCATGGGGAAGAGAAAAATAAGGAGAGAGAAAAAAGTTTCAGTTCAGTCAATTTCCTATATGCATTTGCTACTCTGAAAGTGGATAAAATTGGTATCTTCTTGAAGTTAGATATTAATGAATTCTTTGGACTGACTTAAAAGTGAATGAGAAAGAGGCAAACTATGATGTGTTTTCTTACTAAAACCAGAAGCAAGCAAGAGAAAGCTTCCAGGGCAGATAGGAAATGGATGAATCACACGAGAACAAAAGACAGCCAAAAGGTGGACACCAAATACTTCAACAGAGGTGTGGACTTAAGAAAAAACCCTGACATTAAAAAAAAAAAAACCACCTTCTGCTACATTTTTGTCTAGAGCTGCATTTGTGATGGTCACAGTGTCCAATACAGTTCTCATTCATGCAGCTGTGTTCTCTGTCTGCATTGTTCTTTCAACCTTGAGCCTAAAAACACTCAGAGTACCAGCAACTGAAGGATTAAAGAACATAACAGACTGACAATCAACATTTACACTCATGAAGCAAAACTAAAATACTGCCTAATCTTGCCCACTATTTTATAGATTAAGTTCTTTTGCTCAGCTAAATGATTCCAAATGCTGGGAAAGGCGTCTGTATCACTATATATGAAAAACTTGTGAAGATTGTGTCAGTTTATAAATCAAGAAGATGGAATAGATTCAAATGTCTATATCGAGTTGTGTAACATTCTTCTAATAGCACATCCTCTGAAACACTCCAACAGCAGAGGAATATTTGGTTCAGACGCGATGGTTCTCTTAAGTGAAGCAAGGAGATTGCAATCCCAGCTGCAAAGGGAATGAAGTAACTCCAAAAACCGTATTAAAAGCTTTGAAAGCAGATACTTCAGCACAGCATTATTTCTTCTTTCATAAGTGAGTTCAGTGTAACAACCTGATCTTTGTTCCAATAGCATGTCAAATTAGTAGAGCAAAATACTGCAATCAAGGGTTTTGCAAGTTCTACACAGCCTGATTTTCTTTCAGGATGCACTTAACCTTTAGCCATAACCTTTAGCCATCATCCCTTAAAAGTCCTCTTTGTTTCGCTATAAATAAAATGTTCTTGATTACTCTTTAATGCTTGTCTAATTGCTGCCTCTGATGAACTACTAGCTGTCTTCTGTAGCTTCAGAGGTGTACAAGCACAACCACTGCGCTTGAAACAGATGAAGCTGAATAGGGACTGGCAGATCCACACTATTTTGCCTTCTGCCTTAAAACCAGTTTCTTTTTGTTCTTTGGAAGCTGAACTAGTTACTGTGGTAATAAGACAGAACTTCCATATACTCCAGTGTAGCTAACCCAAGAATATTAGAATAGTACAAAACCATTCAGTATGAAATAAACATGAAAGCCATGTAAGCTAGGCATCTTTCACACTCTTGTTGAAAACATATCTATCTGGAAGTTTACCATCAAAGATCAGACTAAACATAATACTCTGTTGCTTACACACATTCAAAGGGATAATGAAATTGCTCAATTCACATCAATGCACAGCAAAGACAGAATTTGTGCAGCAAACTGTAGCTGCATCAATTAAAATAATTCTACTGTCAGGCTATGCTCAAATCAGGTTTCAATTTGTACTCCTTAAATATGAGATTACTGTAACCATGTTTGGCATCCAGAAGCGCAGCTCTGTCCAGAAAATACCACACTGTTTCCCTCACTGCTTGATTTATTTTTCATATACAATATACTGCATATATCTAACATGATTTGTATTCCACATGTCAGGCAACAAAATCTACAGTGTTGGCTCTGCAGAATGGATTCTTCATTTAGGCTTCAACCCTGTAACAGCTCCACTGGCTGTCTAATATTGGATCTGTGCTCTTAACATGAGCAGCAGAGAAAGGAGGGGGATTCCTCAGCTGCAGAAAAGGAAACCAGAAAGACCCAGTACTGAAGAAAGGCAGTCCTTTCTGGTTTACTGCTTCCTCTCCCCTCAGCAGCACAGTGCATATATAAAAATTTGCCTCTGACCCGACTCCTCCCATGCTGCTGTAAGACCACACACCCTCGTCTGTGGATCTGCTGTACAGAATCGCTCTTCTGCCAAAGGATGGAGTGGCTATATACCAAAACAAAACAACAACAACAACAACAAAAGGTTTTATAAAAAAAAATGCTTCATTGTTCAGTTCATGTGCCTGGGAGAACACATGGCCCTTAATCCTTTGTGTTTTGGGGTTATTTTCCAAACTATTAGCGATATACTTATTTAAAATACTTAGTGGTTGTATCTGTAATTGAGATAAATTTCACTGAAGACATAAGTGGACTAGGTTACCTGAGCTGTTCTTACAGCAAACTCTCAGAGGCACATTAGACAAAGAAAAATTCCTCACGTGAACTTGGGTTAGCCAGCAACTCAGTATGTGATGACTGGTACTCCAACTTCTGGTGTGTGGCTGGCTGTTAAACACAACAGGCTACTCGCCATCTATACCTAGTACAGCACTGCTCCTATAGATCACCGCAGAAACTAAGGTCTTAGGAAGAGCTACCTCCTTGCAAAGAGCTGGTGATGGGAGAGAAGCATCTTAGCCATTTGCAAATGACAACATCCTCCTCCTTTCCAAGGAAATAACCACAGCCCTGCACCAACAATCTCCAGCTCTCACACACAGTCTTTATGGATACTAAGTACAGGACATCATCTTGAGAATGACAGGAGAGCGCTGAATTGCTCACGAAGCCACAATTTTCCTTTTGCAATGTTATGCTGTCTGCAGCATTTCCTTGGAGATCTGGAAAAAGCCACAGCTGCTGGAGTCCCTCTGCAGCAGTGCCAGAGCTTGTGTACTTTTAATAAGCCTGTACCAAGCACTCCCAAACACTGGCATCCACTAAAGGGTGTGCCTTCTTCTAAAAGAGAGTGCAGCTCTCACTGACCCCAGCAACCCCCCCTGAAAAGTCTCGTATCTGGGATGGAGTAACCCTACGCTGATGTACAGACTGTGGACCTGGGGCCAGGGACTGGACTACAAAACCTCTTGGGTTCCTTTCCAACCTAAATTATTCAGTGTTTAAAAGAGGACAGATATTCCTCCTTCCCTAGAGGAAGAAGAGATTGCCTTAGCACCTCCCTCTCAGTAACAACATCTATTCAATACCAGATCTCATCTTAAAACAAAGCTATTAAAAATCAAGTGCCTGAAATACAGATCTGTGATTAAAGAATCCTCCTAGAAAAACTAGGACTTCCACACCACAGTAAGCCAAGAGCCCTAGCTTCCTGCCAAGGTCTGGGTAATAGGATTACCCAGGCTCTATCAATTACTCTATCAAAACAGAGCTCCTCTTTGATGTTAAGTACTTTAAGATCCCCATATGGAAGGCAAAATAGTTGAGCCCGCTCTGGTACATGTAAATGTTACCTAGTGAGCGACTAGCGTACGTTGTTTTCTTAGCACTGTACTCCTCCTCTGTGGTTTCATTATGTGACATTTTCATTCATTCCAGTATAAAGTACTTTTCAGAGTACTCGGAGTTGTAACACACAGAGACATTAATCACCAGCCCAATACATGTCCTGTGTAGTAGCTTTATTATCTTTTCAAAGCAGAGCTGTAAAAACAGAGAAACTGTGATCTTTTATGCTATCCTTTAATAAAGTTATTTTAAAAATGCTGTAAAAATGGTTCCAGTTTTTTTTTTTCCAAGCTACAGCTTAATGTAACTAACTCTTGTACATCCAAAACAGTAAAGTCTGAATAAGTAGTTTTAAAAGTCCCCATGGACTTGTAATCTAGCAAGAGTGAAGAACTCTAACCACCAGAGACAGAAATGGGAAGGAATCCCAAGTTTCAAGTTACAAAACATGCCTGTTCTTTTGTCATTCTGAAGGGGCACCGCCTTGCAAAGTACTCTCATTTCTGTGATAAATTTTAAATGACTATTCCTGCATGCCAATATTTACGTATTTAGGGCAAGGGTGAGTTGTTTTGGGATTCTTTTTCTTCTTCTTTGGGCTGAGTATCAACCTAACTCCTCGTCCACTTAAGGAATATTTTGTGCTCACCAAGACTCTGTCTATGTAACACAGCTGTGGCAGGCCTGTGTCCTCTTTCATACAAAGCACAAAGCAGACCAGCCATCAAGGGTGAGCATCTTGTCCTCTGTCAAGCAAGTACTGGAGACCTGAATGGCAGAGCACCTTGCACTTCATCGAGGGAACACGCTTCCAGAGATACAGGTTTAACACTGTTCCCTTCCTTCCCTGCTCCTTCTTCTGAGGGTACAACCACAGAGTTATGGCTTTCAAAAAAATATCACTTTCAAAGATTGACCTGAAACCTCAACTCAACCTGGAACAACGCCAAATGGTTACAAAAATCCATGCCAGTAATAAGAACAGCAATTGACAGCAGGCCTCAAACCTGGTGTGGTCCTACATGCCACTGTTTGTTCTGGTCTCCTCAGGTGGTGGCAACACACATTAGCTGAAAACAGTGTACTTGAGTCACGTGCAATCTTCACACCTACGCCCTGGGCAAGCCAGCAGTTCTGTACAGAAACATGCTGCAACCATTCAGTTCCCCTGCTGGGAGATGCAGTAGGATATTTGCATGAACTGAAGTCAAGCTTGAAGTGAAATTTTTTCTAACTGAACAGAGATGATTGACTGGTAAAAAAACCAGTACTATTGCAACAGACTTCAACCAATCCAACAGAAAAACTGTCCCTCAGCTCTGTATGAATCAACCAACCACCCACCCGGTCCTAGTGTCACAAGGTATGGCTCTGGCCAGCACAGTGGTGGGCTTTGTGTGGCCACTAACCAAAGCAGGAAACGCTTCTGGCTGTTTTCTGAAGATTCTCAAAATTGCTCAACTTTTTCTCCCATTGAAAGCTAAAATTAGAACAGCATAATCAGAATAAAACTCATCACGTATAATGTTAAGTTCAACAGGTCTCTCTAAATGTCTGGAAATTTCACCTTGGGTTCAAGAAGTTTCCTTCTGGAAGGTTCAATAGGGAATTCCAGGCTTCTGGAATAGGTTGTGGTTTGGGCCAACCACAGTCTTCATAAGAAACGGATGTAGGTGAAAAATGCTTATAATCTTTTTCAGGGAAGACAAGAATATACGTTACTCTGAAACAACCACACCTCTGGTAAGGCCCTTGGGCTGAATTACCTACTGGGAAGTATTTTGAGACAGATGTGATCAGCACCCTACCAGAGCCTGCAACCAATGGTTGTCCAAAACAACCAAAACAAATGGTGGTCCAATGGAGACGGTGGCTGTTTCCTCACAGCACTCTGCAGCCCAACATGAGCCTTCCTCTGAAATCACCCAAGCCCTGAGGCTGTTTGGCATACTGGAAGGCAGCAGTTTCCTGAGATTAAGAATTGCGAGGCAGATCCCCCTTCCTCTCTACCTTCCGCTCTTCATTCTATTATTTATTTATTTAAAATCAGATCTATTCTGAACTTTCAAAAGGGACAACAATTTATCAAAACCGGGACAAAATTTAACTCATACTTTATTGAGCCCTTTAATCAAGGGAAAGAAGATGAATTAGTTCCCTTTTATTTTTACATCTGGTAAAAAGTATGGAACTCGGGTATTTTGTGCCAAGTTTTGACTAGCAATGATATTTTACATCCAAGTAATAGATGACTAGGGAAATGGAGTGGCTTAAAATGCAAATGTGGGGATATTAATTATTGTTGTTATTGGGACATTTACAAGAATAGTGTGGCACTATTTTAGAACCAGTAATGACTAATCTTTTAAAACTACCGTAACAAAAATAGAACCAGAAAAACCCCAAGCATTAAAAAGTGAATTCCCATAATGTTTTAGTTTGTTTTGTCTGAAAATTTATTTGAAGTCTGGAAATGCCTGGTGCACGTATTCAGTATTTTATAACTTAATTTGTTCAACAAGAATGGCAGTATTTTAACAAGGTGAAACAATTTCACGATTAAAGCACTGCCTGCTTTGTCAGTACTAAAGAGCTCACAGAAAAATATCTAATCTTTATAAGGCAGAGACTCGTAATTTAACTGCCTAGAACAAATGAAAAGTGTAATTCTTTTTTGCTGCTTTAGTGGTAGCATGTGGTGATAGCAAAGTATTAGCATAAGCCAGAACTTGCTCCCACTTTTCTTTCCAGGCATGTAACAAATATCTGATGGCTATGCAAATTTCACCCACAGCAAAGTTGTCCCAGCTGGCAAGCCATACATTAAAAGGTAAATTACACAAAGCTGAGGCCATCTGGACTAAAATATTCTCCTGTCAGTAGGATTTCAAGCTCAATAATTTCACAGAACTAAAGACAATATATTAAGTGTGGATAATTGTATTTTGAGGTGTGGGCTTTTTATCAATCACCATTAATTTTTATTTTTTTTAAAGATGAGAATGGACTACAAACTAATTTTGGTATTTTCATGGAATACAATTTTTGACACTTACACAACCAAATTTTAATTGTATCGTATACATACCATACATACAAGTTCACAAATAACCATTTTCTGACAAATGGCAAATTCAGGAAGCCAACAGATCTAAGCTATTACATGAATGCCAAGCACAAAGAATTTGAAATTTTAAGTAAGTCTCCCAGCATATACATTTTCACACAGCTGTCAGTACTGTGAGCTTCTGTGCAGGCTGTTAATAGAGAACAACCCTTGACTGAGCACCTAACATGGGTTTTGTTTCTTGTTTAAACCAGACTACCAAACAAGAAATATGTAAGAAAATGAACATTTGAGGGCAGAAAAACTAACCAAACCTTTCTAAGCTGGAGCAGAGTCTCCATTCATGTTAGTGGAAATTTCTGCATTTAATTCACATTAAACTGACCATCTTGTCCAGACTTGAAAAACTATTCTCTACGATACGTATTACGGAATTTAAAGTAACATCTGTTTCGGTGAAATTAAATTAGCTTATTAACTGTAATTCTCAATATGCTGCAGGAACAGACACCAATGAGAGATGCAGTTGACAACACCACCTGTCTGATGTAAAGTACTTTTTATCACAGACATGGAGAGATCTGTCAGCAGTCACCCAAAGCATCAGCCAGATTAGGAAGTGACATGGGCAGAAAAATTACTTGCCTCAGATCACGAAGTAGGCAATTGATGGGATGGGGAACAGAACCTGTGCATCTTGACTCACAAGTTCATACCTTTGCTAATGGCTTTCCCAAAACCCAAACGATGTAAAGAGTGAGCATTTTGCAACTTGTGCTACATTAACAGAGAGTATTTGAGGAAAAATACATTCAGGTACTTTACATGCTCCTGGGAATACTGATTATACTTGTCCCCTAATTTCCATAGAAAACATTTCCCATTTCACCCCCACATGAGAAACAGAAGAGCTGGAAGTGTACATTCACGGCAACTTGGCAGCTGCCAGTAATCTCTTTAGTAACAGTGACTGAAACAGTCTTTAACGGAAGTGGTACAACACAAGGGATTTAATGCAAAACACCTCCCTTCCTCCACAGCTCACCTAGCAGGTTTGAAAAACACATATTCTTAGTCTCAAAGTTATAATGCATGAACAAGGGTAAAGAGTCAATACAGCCTCTTTATAGACCACACTCTCCTTTCACTCTTCTTTCTTACTTGGTGAGATCCTAGGCTCCCACTTCTTAAATCACACAGCATCTCACCAAATCAAATCTAAGCCATCAGCTCTTTCCCTGTTGTTTTCAGTGTACCAAAACCTAAAAATGCTCTGAAGTTATTCAGGGTAAAAAAAATGAGAGTACAAATACTTAGGAAGCCAGAGCTACAAGGTCAATAGCGGCCAGTTCTTACATCACTGAGCCGCTTTGGCAGAACTGCTCCTCAGGGACTATCTGGGTTTAGTCTCCTCAAAGCCGTATCACAGACATGACCATGAAAGTGCTGCTTCCTGTGAACTGCTGCTGCTCTCATGTAAAAGTCGTATCAGTATGCTCTCTTTCTGTATGTAGCTTTTAGGCTTGATACCCAAAAGCAAATGTTAATTTTCTAACAAAGTCTTTGGCATCTGTCACTTGAAAACTGGGGTTATAGTTCAGATACTGTGGACTATTTGTTGAAAGTTAGCAGAAAACATGTGGCTACAAATGAAATAAGCACACAGACTCATCTGAAGACCCACTGTTCAAGACTGATAGCATTTGCCCCTTTAGATACCATTCTCTGTCATGGCTACCATGGGATCCCCAGTCCCAATTTCACCTTCGCAGACCTTGGTCTGCAGCACACAGTATCTTCAGAAGGACAGGTACCAAACAGCCATATCTGGAAGATTGAATTTGGGAGGTTCCTTGGAAGTTTGGGTTATTATTCTTATAAATTCCTCCTAGAACTGTTTCTACCTTACACTGTTCTCCACAACTCCTGCTGATCTGAAGCCAGCATTAGAGTGAGGCACTTAATTTATCATAGATGTTTAGTGAATTCCCCAAGGACTAACCAGCAGTTCTGGGAAGTACTGAAAGAAATGTTAGGGCACAGAAGAGAAAGCCATAGAGAATTTTCTGTTAGATAATATGGACAGAAAATAAATTGCCTATGATCAGCAAAAATAACAGAAACCCACTTACTCTAAACTCCTATGCGCGGAGGCTACTCCAGGGCTGCCCTGACAGGCAGCATTTAGCAGCTGAGTCCTTTCCCTCGGTAGCCAGGACATTCATTTGGATCTTTCTTGCCCAGCCAACAACTTGCTAGATGAAGATGACATTAATTTATCTACTCTACCCTACTGTTAAGCTTAGTAAAAAAGGCCAGCAGGTTCCACAGCTCTGACTGGCGTGAAGTATGGTGTGTTCCCAGAAACCAGTCTTCCTACATATGTTTTGGGAGATCACTTTTCATTTATTATTGAATTCTCTTTTGCCAAATATGTTTCCACATACTTTGAAACGAAAACTGAAGTTCTGAAGCTTCAAGTGCTAGGTAATTTGAGTAAAGCATTGTTGACAGAGAAACAATATTTGTTCAAAAGAATGGTACCAAGTCTCAGATATTCAAACATGCATCCATGCAACCTCTCCTGTGACACAGTGTTCACAAGGCTGAGCTGCATGTACCAATATCAGTAAGAATGAGGAAACAAAGTTTTTAAGCAACACCCAGGAGCGAGAGGACTGTATTTACGAGAGATGATTCAAAGTAAGAGGGCTTTCCTTTTACATCTACTCATCAGAATCCAGAAATAACCCTTCAATGAGAAATTTAGTGCCTCCCTTCCCTAACTGCCAGAATGAGATATTGGCCCCCACCCATTGCACTGAAGGACTCTTCTTGGATTCATTTTGTGCATCCCCTCCCTTGTATTCTGCTTTATGTTTTAGTCATCCTATAACTCAGCCAATCCAGTTTTATTCCCCCCCAAATACTCATATCTCACAATTAAAGCTTCTCCCTCACCTTCCCCTGACTAGAAGAAATCCATCACAAAACTTCTATGTTTGTACCCAAAAGTAGAAGCTATCCTCCCTTTTGCTCATCAGCTTTTCCCTGTTGACAAACCCTCACCTTGCATGCACAGTCCAATATTAGTACTTGTATGACAGCCCAATAATGGCCAAACAGGACCTTCCCAAGTGTGACGGGACATCGTGCCTACATCTTCATTTCCCCTTCGGACTTTTGGGAGCACAAAGGTCTCTTGCTTTCTGTCTCCTTCATACCTGATGGCACTGTCAAACCACTCAGCACACCTGACTTTTTAAAATCAGCTTACACGGGCCTCTCAGGTCACTTTCACTGGAGTTGGAGCAACCAATGTCCAGCTTCTACCAAAGTCACCAGCAGAGTGAAACAACTGAAGGCTGAAGCCATATGAAACCAATACATTTCTCGCGGTTCTTTCAACGCACAGTAAGTGAGCACAGATTGGCTGCAAATTCAACCCAGACTCACAAACCTCAGCGAATGTTCTTGTGAACTTGATCCAACCTTCAGGTTTGTTTCATCCAGTTTCAGGTTTCATCGTGAAAGTTTCACTGAGCCTTCCATGCTGCCCCAATAAACGATGTCTCTAACAAAACGAGGACATCAGCAGAAACTAAGAACCCTTCAGATAGCAATGTTTTCGTTTTATACCATATGTGAGAACACACATCGACAAGCAGTATGCAGGCAATTACTGCTGCTACAAATCAAAAATTGCTCATGCTTAATGGATTTCTACTTTATTACAATTCTTGCCAAGCAGCTATTTTCAAGAAATGTGGATGGAATACCTCTGTGTCCTTGTTCTTTACTTTGCCCATCAAATTAATTTACTAAGAGACTGTATGTCTTTTCATCAGGACACATGCACAAAACCTCTAGCATGCTTTTTAGACCTTTGGGATGTGAAATAACTAAGCCCAAACTTTACTGAAGCAGTATTTTCTGCCTGCATATACCATCACTGAGGTAGCAAAGGGAAAGGAAAAATAATAATGAGGAAACTGAACATCTTTTATAGATCACATGAATACAAAGCCAAAATGCACTTAATTGCTTTGCTCATTGAACATATGACATCTTTTCCTATAAAGCTTGTACTACTGGCAGTGTTCCCTTACTTCACAATCACATTAAAACAATAATTGAAAAATAAAATAATTTCTAGACTTAGTATACTTTTGGGAAGGGCCATAGGTTATAACTTTATATTGCACATTATGTAAGCAAAATCTTGTGAATTTTGAAGTCTGAAACCAAATCTGAATCCACGTTGCATTCAGTTTTTGGAATGGCTTAATCCCTGCACAAAAAACGTTGTTAAAGGAGAAATAAGCTTCACGGTATTAATAGTCCAAATCAAGTAGGAAGATAATCAACTCTGATCTCTCACAAGAAACAGGCTGCTGAGATGACTGAAGTTGGTCCTCATTTATGCAGATGTGATTTGTAAAATAAGTCAATTAGAAACTGTGACAGAAGTTTCCTGTAACAGATTTTCACAGGGGCTATAACTGAAGTCAATGTACTATTCCAGTCAAGGGCCCTTAAAGGACTGGCCCTAAGTCTAAAAGGAAATCACTATTTGCTGAAAGGGATGTATACTGGTTTCCAGCACTGTCTGCAATCTCCACGCTACCTGTGCTGGGTTACACTCTTCTAACTGAACCATGTCGACAAAATGAAATTTACAGGCCCTTAAAATGTATGACACAAATGATCAACCATGCGCACGGGACCTCAGGTGACAACAAGAATAAATGAGGTTGGACTGTATGAAGCATTAAAAGAAAAATGAGGAGTTGTTACCTACTGATTGTGTGTTTCTTCCACAAGCACAAAGCAGATGTGTTAATTTTAAAGAACTGCACTACAGGTTTATACAAACCCTTGTTTCCAGCCTTCTACATTAAACAGCGAATGACAACAACAACAAAGGGCAATCTCTGGGTGTGTAAGAACCAAGAACTTTCAAAGAGAAATCAGTGTAAAAAAAACTATAGAAAATAAAGGGATGCTTCACATGACAAAATTAATAGGAACAGGAAACCTAAGTACCCCCCTGCACGTACATTAAATCCCCCCAATGTAATTTTTACAGTATTTTTAGCATGTTATAATAATTACATTTAGCAAGAGGTATTTTTTCATTACTGAAAATGGTAACACTTGGTTTCTTTTTATTTAAGTTGTTATATAGCAGGGGGCGCACATTCAAGGCATTTCTGGGATCTCAACATAGCTAACAGTGTTTCTATAGTTGGTCAGATCCCAAAGATCACATTAAAAGTGTAAGCTTAAAGGTTCAGTGCTGGAAATATTCAAAATGAGCTCTTATATTGAAGTTCTGTAGTTATAAAGTCAGCATCAACCCTGCTCATCCTCTCTACAGAGGAGAGAAACTGTTCAGCTACCAAATAGCATTGCCCAGCTGACCTGGTTTAAACTGTGTAACAACTTCTGATAAATAACGACCTCCCAGAAATGGCATTTGAGCAAATGAAATACCAAACAGTAGAAAAGGAAGTCATGCCTAAGTGCACAGACTTACTTTCAACAGAGGGATGTTTTAGTTTGGTGGTTTTTTTAACCCTTTATTAAGAGTGTTTGACATTGGAAGTTGGTGCATGGAAGGAAACTTAAAAAATACCCTCTGGTTTTGTTTAAATTACTTCACATTGTACGTAGCAGCATGGAAGCTCAATAACCACAGATTTTCAAGGAATGCACCACCACCACAGGAGCTGTGGGTGAAATGGATGTTAAGAGGAATGGTCTTGCTACCCACACTACAAAAGCAAGCAATAAACCCAACCTACTTCTAGATCAAGAGTTCATGTGAAAAATGACTGATTCAAGGCACACGGTCAATCCCCAATACTGACTGATGATGGTGACAAATGTGATGTGTTGCTTACATGCACCTGTGGAACACCGTGCCTTTTCTGCACCACCTGAGCACCCCTTCATCAGCTTGCTCATCAGGATGCACCAAGATACAGACTCTCCTCAAGGCCAATGCACTAACACTGCCCAGCCAGAGACAAGGGGGATGTAACAGACAGTGGCAGAAGCCTGAAGAGGCTGGGGGCAGCAGGGAGAGCAGAGAAGAAAGTCAGAGCAGAAACCAGGTACAAAGTGTTTGTGATCTTTGAGGCTGTAGGATGATAGTTTTATTATAAATATGGATTAACACACCTGACACATTAAGAGAAGCCAGGAAAAGATTATCTGCGAATCTGAAAGAACGATAGCAAGAACCTCACATCAAAACCATAAGACTCAGTTATCTCAGTCTACCAGCATGAAGAAAATGTCAGAGGAAAATCATACAAATCTTCACCATTACCCATACTATACCACAGCAGCAGATACCCAGGAATGGTATGTCGAGAAAAGGAATGTGACACTATTACAGGAGAAGGAGTTTAGCATGGGCTGTCACACAAATTGATGATGATGAGTCTAGTCTCACTGAAATACATCTCCATGTTGGTACAGATGGTAGTGCCAAGGCTGCAGAACATGTACCCAACCCACAGCTACTTTCCTCTCTGTTACATCATGTCTTTCACATACATTACAAAAGCTACTCTAATTAAAAATTACTAGATATTAAACAGCTATGCAAAGCAAATTCACAACAATTCCTCTACAAATCAAGTACAAATCAGCAGTGTGACCCCTATGGACCAACTACACCTGGAGACAGAATTACTGTTGCAATTACTTCTATCTCTGTCTGTATCCTCATACACCAGTTGAGCAAAAAAGATGTGTGTGCTTGATGTAAAAAACCCAAACAAAATCCCAACAATAACACAGAGAGAAAAACTCAAGTTCTAACTGAATCTAACACCTGCAAACGCATTCCTTCAGGGAAACCAACGCTCAGAAAATATTAAATCACACTGACTAGTTGTATCATAAGCAAGCCAAATTAACTGAATAAAGCCTCCTTTCAATAGTGTTTGTTTGCTGGACGAAGCAAGCTTTTTAACTGTTTCAGGGTACCTGGATCCTACATAGGTCACAATGTGTAATGCAAACATACCCAACAACTATTGTTAAAATGCATTGGTTTAGACTTTAAAGCTAGACTTTCAGAAATCAAAGGTAGGTAACTGTCCACCTGTATTCACACATGCAAACAGAGTATATCAGAAGTACCCCATGTATGGGTACAAGTTTTCAGCAGTTTATTCTACTTCCTCATGCCAATTCCCACTTTTACAGACTTATAAATCACCTTCACTTTCTCAGGTAAGGACAAAAAGTTGCAGAAAAAAAACACGAACAAGATCAGAGCAACCTATCCTCTGGTTTTGCATGGATAATAATGACAAAAAGGTCGTCCCATGGTTTTGCATGTCTCTATACTGTTGAAATATTATTTCCTGATTACATGATGCCACGCTATCTTAACAAAAATAACTAGATTTATAAAAACCCCAAACAGATGATGTGTCAGAGCTTCCTCCTCTTGAACACTAATAGTGCTTTGCAAGTTAATGAGAGCAGCTCCAAAAGAGAATCAAAAGCCAAGCAAATTCAGCTACACAGGAATCTTTTCTTCTCACCTCTGTTTTGATCATATTAAAAGTTCCTTTACCATGTAATATCCGCTCACAATCAGGGAAATCAAATTTTTCTTGTCCCTTGTCATAACAGATACCCTCATTACTCTCTCTGACTCACATTCTACACCCACCGGTTGCTTTTGGTTGACTTCTGCTTTCAGCTTCACTTTGTTTTGCATTTCCATGGCCTGAAGTCTAGTTGGGATCCAACGCACAACAGGGAGCTTCCTTACAGCTCTGTACTGAAAGTGCTTGGTGACTGTTAAAACCTATGTTATTCCATTCACAGATCTTGAAGAACCATCTTCCACATTCCATATATCGCAGAGAACCACCTTCCAAGAGAATTTTGCTGATGAACTGCAAAACTCCCTCATCAGCCTGCTGAACATACCCTCAGCCTTATTAAGAACATAAGGGAAGAAGCTAACTCCATCAAGCTCTCCACCTGGTCTCCATCTTCTTGGGACACTGGTGTATTGCAGAGGAAGTGGTGGGATAATTAATGCATCCTTGCAGGATATACAAACTTTCTCTCTGGCTCAAAATCAAACTGAGAGGTCAACCCAACTGCAAAAATATTTAATGAAAATTAAGGTTGAGACTAATACTTTGGAGCAGATTTTATGTAGCGGAAGATGACATCAATATTCTTTCCACATGAGCCAAGTTCTCCAGCACTAAGAATAATCTCTGATCTGCACTTCCCCTCTAGACTAGGCTATAGGCTGTCCTAAAGCATGACCTTGGTATGCAATCTCCAAAGGGCAGCCCTACTTCTACAAGTCTAGAACAAGACACAAAGACGTACTTTGTGCTGCAACTCTATTTTCTTTACTTGGCCTTCAGCTCGCAGTCCCCTCTGCTCACTGAATACTAGCAAGGCTTTGCAAATGATATGTGAGAGCCCCTACCTAGAATTGTCAGGTGTGAAAATAAGAATATGGGCCAAGGGAGGGAAATATCAAGTGTCTATAGACACTTCAGGAATTATTCCAGAATGTAGTTTGTTACATTCGGGTTGGACCCAATGATCTCTTGAGGTCCCTTCCAAACCCTATGATTCTGTGATTTTAATAAATTAAAAAAATCAGTGGGATATTAATTGCTGGAAGGAATCTAAGAATAAGCTATGTACGAACATATCTAAAAGATAATATTGGAAAAGATATTAATGTAATAATTTGAATTTTGAGCTACTAAATTTATTTGAAACATCTCATTTTCAGTTTTACTGTAGATTAATCCTATGCATGCATTTTTGCAACAAATATAAATGGGTAGCATTACCGTGACCTATTATTTTAAAAAACCCCCAGTGAAGTTAGAAGAGGAAGCACCACCACTTTTGTACTAAACTTCAGATTTAATAACAATCAGGCTACAGTATGAATATTACCAGCAGGTGGTCAGAACCTCCTCATGGTTCCAGGAGTGGTAAATTTGCCAATCTGTAAGCCATCAATGTAGCTCAGATGGTCATGACAAGCTTTTAGCAAAACACTGGACAACAAGGACCTTTCCTAGAAAGTTATCTATTCCATCTGCAATTTTCTCTTCTGTGTGTAATGCTTTGCTCCTGGGTTTAATGGTGATTTAAAGAAAAAAGAGCTTAGAAGGATAGAAGGTAACTAGCTGTATACAGCAGTCATTTCTGTATGTAGTAAAGACAGGAGGGACACCCACTATTTTCATCCATTTTATCTCAGATTGTACTTGAAAAAAAACAACTAAGGCACAACAGTAAAAGTTTTGCTCATCCTTCACTCTGACATCAAAGTGTAATAGAGCACCCACAAATTCGTATTTCTGCAGATATAATGTGTTTTTCAAATAGCTTTTTAGATATAAATGAAGCTATGATATTATCAGAGTCTAAACATCTCATTGTGCTATCATACACAGAAATAGGTACTGAGAGAGATATTAGTTCCCACAGCCAACAAAGAAATATTTGAATACAATTTTCTTCATACAAACACACAGTCCTTCCAAAAACACTTATGACCAAATTTAAACAGAAAAGAAATGCTCTGCTTGTTAAAGCAAGAGAAATCTGAAAACTTTCTCCTTTCCATTCCCAAAATGAAGTGACCTGTGCAAGAGTAAATGGAAAATATATGCAGAAAGATGAAACAGGACTTGCCAAGACAAAAAACAATACCAGAGAGAAAAGATGACTTTGGCATGCCACATTAACAAAAGATGAAGAAATACTAATGAAGACAAGAACCCTGAAGGTCTTGAGGATTTACACTGACCACCGGAGTGTTTGTTAACTAAACTACACACAGAGGTGTGCATACACACCCTTGCAAGGAATGCTGATGACTCAGCAACACTTCTTTTACCTGAGATTCAGGAGGTGGAATTTCTTCTGTCCCTGACTCTTTCATATGAACACTGCCAGAAGAAAGCTGATTACTTCTCAATTAAAACCAAAACCACCACCCCACAAATAAAACACATTATTTCAGTGTCCCACACATTTTAATTAACCATGTAATTTTTATTTCAGGGCATGGCACTAGGGCTTTTCATTAAAGTGCCAATCTGCTTTTTGATCTTTAATGCTGACATGAAATAAGAGAGCTGTACATTCTATAAATCTTCCATTTCACTTAGCTTGAAACTGATAAAAAGAGAAAACAGTCAACTGCATAAATCCTTCCAAACCAAATGGCATTCCCCTTACCCTAACTAACATTAATTTCTGCACATCTTGTTTGAGTTATCATCTGAAGTTTGTCTTGTTCCATCTCCAGACCAAGCCAAATAGCAGAGCATAAAGATACAGCTACATGAATAAAACCACATGATCTACTTGGTCACTGTAAACCTAAAAATAAGCTCAGACAGAAAAATATTATCTGGCAATTGACATGTTACTTTGATCCCTTTGTTTCTGTATTCTGTCACATGCATTTAATCCACCAGCTACTGGAAGCACTGGGATGCACCTTCAATGTGATGGGAATCCACAGTCTGAGGGAATCGCTGCACTCTTACAGAGCCATGATATTCAATTCAAATCAGACAGTATCACATTACAGAAAGGAAAATTTAAATTTAAATTTTAAGACAATGGGCAAGAATGGTGGGTGGTACTAGGCACTATAAAATGTAGCCAGCCAATCTGAACAGGTGGCACAGCAATAGTTTATCACATCCACTCGCTCAGGTTTTCTTACGCAGAAAACATGATCTCCAGTAGGATTCCTAAAATGGGAAAGTCTGTCTTGCCTCTACCCTTTTGCTTCTCAATCATGACATGAGAATTCAGACACTGTTCAGGTTCAGGTTTTAAGGGGTTTTATACTTTTCTTTGTAGCATGCCCAATTAATCAATCACATACCACCAATAATACACCTTCAAAGTGGAAATCTCAGGCCTGAATTAGAGAGACTTGAAGCCTAATTTGCCTGTCAGGTGAATGCTGCAGTGACTACTTTAGAGGAAGATGTTCACTGTTTCAGAACTGTTCCATTTTGTATACACCTTCTGCAAAAAGAGCTGTCAAAAAAAGCAAGCAAGGAGAAACAAACTTAGTTCCCTCCAGCCCCATGACTACAGGTTAGATTCCAAACTGTGCCCCACCAGATATTCCAGTGATGGTACACAAAAAGCAAGAGGCAAAAACTGTCAAGATAAGAAGTTATCTCCTACCCTAAGGCGGTGAACAGTCTTATGACTGAAACACTCCTAAATGATCAGGGAGGAGGAAACTGGATCTTGGTCTTCCACATGTTATACAAACAGCTTAATGCTCTTGCACTCAGAAAAAGGAAGCAACAGGATTTGCGGTGCTGCTCAGAAAATATACAGTGGTTTACTGTCACATCCAGTTATTGAGTATGTCCTCTGCAAGGCTACAGTTTGATTAGCCTCTTATTTAACCACTGCTGATCATCCAACCCATGGAAAAATCTGTCATAGTGAAACGTCAGGAAAAAATAGTGCAACATATTGCAAAAGCTGTGGAAACTGCTGTGTAGCTTTAATATACATGGCTATACTTACTGGAAGCACATTTAACTGTTACAACTAAATGCATAAACAGAACCAACTGTCAAAGGATACCTGCTAAACACACAGCAAAAGACAACCTCTGTGATAAAGAATGGGTGTGCACAGAATGAATTGGAAAGGACAATGGCAAGAGCAAACCTCCTGTATAGAAAGGAGTAGGAAGCAGTTTAAATTTCTATCCAGCACTGAGCATAGTACCTTTAAAAAAAAGAAAAAAGAAAAAAAGGAAAAAAAATTAATGCCAAATATATAAAGAACCAGTATCATGTGGTTTAGATGTTCTGCTAGGACACCACAGGGATGTATTCAAAGGGCATTGCCTCTAAATCCAAAACATTCTTCTTGTTATTACATTAGTAACATTGATCATGCTAAATATATCACTACCTAAACACTTACTTTTCAAAATTACTTTCAAATGACCATTAAATCCTATGGTTTTGGGTGTTAATTTTACTCCTAGAAATAATAATGGCAGTAAAACCAGAATTAGTGAACTGGACAAGACACAGAAACAGTTTGCAGTGGTTAGAACTTTATATGTAATTAATTACTTGCACAAATGCATGTACTCACAGAACTGATTGGATTTACTTCTAGTGGTGTTAAAAAAGGAACCAGACTTGGGAAATTTTTTCTTGAGAAGTCAAAGACCATTGAGAGGGTAGGGAAATGGGGAAGGAAGCCCGGAGTCTACAGGACTTTGTAATGGGAACAGTGAGGCAAAATCTTGCTTGTTAAAAGTAAAATCTGGAGGGAGGAACAAAAAAGTTAGGTTTCACTTAGAGAGACACAAGAGCAATCTTGGACTGTGCACCCAAGAACGCCATCCAGTTTTGATTACAGGCTTCACTTGTGCATCAGAATAAACTCGCTAGACATTTGACAGCCTCATTCAACAGGCTGCCCACAGGGAACACTGAAAACGTTCAACCCAACGTCACCTTGACCCACAGACAAGGGCAATACCTCTAAGAACTACTGGAGAATGTGGGCCCAAATGCTAATTTTCAGCTACTCCTGACAGATTATAGCCAATGTCCCATTCATGTAGTAGCACCACTCCTGTATTTAGACAAACCATGCCTGTATTTATAAGATGGATACAGGTGAACTGTATCTGTTCTGGCACTAGTGTGGCTTACTGACTCCAGTTTTGACTTTTAGGAAAGCAAATGGAAAGTAAGTGGGGAGCATTCATCAATACTGGGGAATGCATTAAGGCTACGCTATGTCTGAGAAAAGGATTTGTGGCAATTCAGTCAGTGCCTGGTACACGTGTTTGATGTAGTAATAATAAGTCATTATGATCTATAATTTATATTTTGTCCACTGGTTTTAAAAGGAACCTTATCTGTTTACATGAGGGTCGCACACTACAGAAGCTGCATTCGTGTGTAGTTACTGAAGACTGTAATGGCAGTAAATCTCCAGCAGAGAAAGAGATGGAGCCTTATAGATTGAGACATCCACAACCTGAGGGTTGTTTCAAAACTGAGGTGCACATGCAATATTGCTGTAGTAATATGCCTGAGAAAATAACCAGGGGTCGAAAAGAAATGGAAATAAAAGCACATTTTCAGGTTGGAAACAAAACCTTCTGTACCCTTCTGTCTCTACTATCTGCTTTACTGTTACTTTATCCTCCCAGCTATCAAACCAGACAACCCAGATTTATGTTTTGTTTTAACTTATAATGGCCACTGTGCAATAGGGCAATCAGCAGAGCATTAATCTTTCTACCATAACATATATTATGTGTACATCCACAATTTTAACAGTCCCTGAGAATCAGAAGTCCCTATTTTCCCAGGCTCCATGACAGCGTATGGCCCACACAGAACATATTGAATATACAAACCTGAGGAAGACTGTTTTAAGGTCTGGAACTCACAGCAGGAACCAAGCTAAGTTCAGTTCCACTTGGAAACCATAAAAGCATGGGTTTAAAAAAACTGCAGCAGTATCTGGTGTTTGATATCTAACAGTATGCAACATGTTTATGACATGTATTAGGCTACAAAATCTGAGTTCATAGCCTGGGACAACAAAGCAGAACTCGGCTCTGGCATATGTAGTGGGAAATGGAAAGGCATGTCTCATAGTGTAATGGATATTGCTGCTCCCTCAAGAGCTTGAGCTGTGTAGAGCAGGTGGTTCAGTGAAAGACATCAGCTCTTGGAAAAAAAACTAAAATACAATTCGAAGAGCAATTAAATGGCAGCTGGTTTAAATAAGAGTCAATTCAGATTGGGTTTTACTGTAAGAACAACACAATTCAGTTCTGTGGAATTATTTCTCAGGATTGAAAGGGTAGGAAAAATATGTAGTAATGAAAACTGTTTCAGTCACATAGAACTCAAAGGTACCAAAATGATGAAATCTAGGTGAGGTATCGCTTTCAAACTACTTAAAAGCAGCTTGATTCCGAACTGGACAATCAAGTCTCATGGCACTTTCTGTGGTCTTTAAACAGCTTCACCCTAATTTTAAAAAAAAACCCTTCCCCCTCCCTCACATTAACTAAAATAACCACAGAAGCAGCAACAGAAAACGCCCAAATATATAATGGAAAGAGGGAAACATAGCAATACACACAGCAACATACCAAGCCTACATATTGAAGAAAACCCCCTAACTTTTAAACATTAAATGAGATCAACAGAAATAAGTGTTAAAAAGGGTCATGGTTAACTTCAAAATATGCTTTAAAGGGTAGGACTGTCTCCAGGAAGAACTGGAGTTACTTGCCAAATAGGAAATCATGTCCATACCAAGTATTCTTAATCATCACAGTCTAATGCAGTGGAGAAAATTTAGTCATTTTACCAAGTGAATACCCCTTCTTACTTCCAGATTCTTCTTCTCCCACCCCGACAAACCTTCTCTACAGTAAATATTATACAAAGCCAACTGGTGGACTCTCTGTTTGAAAAGGTTTGTTGTTGGTTTGTTTTTCATTTATAACTTGAAGCATAATTAGAAATAAAAACTTTTTGTTCTGTATGACCCATGAGTTTGAATCAACTCTGTCTCCCCTGAATTAAATCGTGGGTTAATCTTCCAGGCTTTTGATTTGCATCACACCCTCTCAACAGCACAAGTAGAAAAGGAAAACGGGTGTCCAGATATAAAAGCCAATAATCCCACATAGAATATTTTCTGAGAAATGCATTTCCAAAATGCAGCTAACTAGAACTTTCAACGAAAATAAACCTGATCAAAAAAGCAGCATGATGTAAAAGGTGGCAAACTAATCCCAGAATACCATGTTGATTTACCTAGAACAGGAAAAAGGGTTTTACATGAGGAATTACACTTCCTGTAGAGTGTTCATTTAGGATTAGAAGGCTGTTTGGCAAACATACTGAAAAAGGGGCACTGCAACTCCACAGAACCTTGCCATCCTTTCCTTCCATGCAGCATGTTCTGTGGGCCACTCTGCTCACAGAGGAGAAGTTACCTGAGCTACACCTTCATTGAATTCTGCAATGTGCTTAGGTGAGAGGGAAAGTAAGGAGCAGCTCTCAGGCTGCTCTTTGCCCTAACACAGCCTGTGACACCGGCAGCCCCTTCATTCCTCCACGCTGGAGTACCCTGGAGGTTTTATTTCTGCCATCAATCAATAACTGAAAAGCCAAGGTTCTATTATTTAGATAAATGCTTTAAAAGTTAGTTTATTTTCTTTATTTTTTTCCAAGTTTTAGGTTATATAGGGCTGGTAAGCAATATTTTTAAACGTTGTATGCTGTGGTTGAAAAGCTTATTATGTACTGTAAAAATGATTACAAACTGGGCTGTTATCAGTTTAAATTTCACTTTTGATTGAAAAAAAAAATTCTTTCTCCATTTGTGTGGAGTGCAACAAAGCAGAAAATTAAACAAAGACAAGTTACCTTGTTTTGCACAAGATTTGGCTTAAAAATAAAAAGGCTAAAACCTCATCCCATAAGTATTTGAGCTGTGCAGCTGAAGGGCTATTTGAGCCCCATATAGAAGTGAGAGAAAATTTAGCTAAATTTTAGTTCAACAGTCTTTCTAAAACATGTGTTATCATATTGTGTCATATAACCTGAAACATAAATGAATGCATACATAAGTACACCACTTTGGCATATGCATATATACCTATACTGTGCAAACCAAGATCAGTTATACCTGAAAAATAACCGCACCTACCTGTTAATGTAACTTAGAGCAACATAGGTTGGCTGCTGAAGTTCTTGTTTCTCTAATACACGGGGGTCTGTATCTGGAATAAAAAAAACACATACACTGAATTCAGTTTCCTGTATGTTCACTGCAACATATGGGACTGTGTACTGTGAAGTAACACAGGCGAAGACAAGAGATATAAAATAGCTCAACTCAGTTTACCCATACAGAGCATGCTTAGCACAGCACAACCATTTGTTCATTCATTCATAAACACAGTATTGCATTACTTTACAAAAGAATTTGAAACATCAACAGTGATGTAATTGCCAACTGTCACACAAGCTTTCAGAATCCCTCTCATAAATATTAATTTTCACTGCTTTCCATGATTTACAGTGTTAAAAGGATCAAGCTTTTTTCTTTTTTAATGTAGCAATGCCTGAATATGGTTGACATGTTTTGAGATGTTTCAAGTGTGACTAGATGTCTTAAGCTTGGACTTGATACTCTTCTGCATCCCTGAGTTTTGCTTTTTCTCCCTTTTCTACAGATTATTTGCTGCAGCTCTCAATCAGAAAAGTCACACAAAAATGCACTTGAAGCAAAACGCTTGCCAAGCAGAGCATTGCCCACCAAAAGCCCTGAAGCAAACACAATCCAATTCCCTGAAGTGCTAACTTTCTCACTCAAATGAAAGAGTATGTTTTCAATCACTGTTTTCATTGTCCTTTTCAATTAAATTTTGCTTTCATCTAACAAAGAAGTAGTCTTGGTTCAAATTTCTGAATCCAAAACCAAGGGAGTGTACCCAGAGCTTATGTAGTTTTCTTACACAGAAGAATAGGATTATTTTGAGGTTTCAAATACAGCCTTGCCCTGCATTGTGGAAATGCACCTTTAGGAGCATAAACAGACTGCAAAAGTTCCCAATGGAAAATGTGCATCATGCCCACAGAAGATTACTACATAGTCATTAACAACATATTTTATACATTACTTTAACAACAATTCTGGGGGCAACTTCTGCATTTTAACTAGAAAGAATACAAAGTGCTTTTACTGAACAGCTCCCCATAGTACTGCTGCTTTCCATCTTTTTTTTCTGAGAAGTATCTACTTTGTGACAGGGAGGAAGGGGGAGAGTAACTCCAAGCAAAACCCATACTTTGGACTGTTTTTGTTTCATTCAACAACTTTAAGCACAGTTAATCTTAAAAAGCTCATTATCTTGACAGCCACATTTATTTGACCTGATCAGTTGCTTCTGGTGGGTTTTGTGGGCTTTGTTTTGGTTTTAAAACACAATACAAATATTTTGAAATCTGTCTCTGCTGCCCTGCCTTAAGGAAGATTTTTAACTGAACTGAATGGGGATTGTGCTTGAGATAGGTGCATTTGTCACACCCCTGCCAGAAGCAGGTAATGTCTTTATTCAGTGAGCCAGGAATCCCCTGTCCCACGCCCTCAATTTTCAGACTGATCCTCATCTTTCTTTTTACATTTGCTCCTACAAAGCTCAGGCTCCAGGATCAATAGGTCATCTGAAGAGAGATAAATACCTTTAAGGAAGTACAGAGAAGATGGGAAAAAGCACATGTGCCAACCCAACCAGCAACCCCCCAAGCCTAAGCCTGTTATCCCTAAAACGAGCAGATCTTGCTGGTGCTTGGGGAAATTCTACAGTAATTACCAGCACACCACCCTCCCCATTAAGCTAACCAAAGAGAGCAAAGCAGCAGCTATCTTCCATGTTATCTTTACAGTTCATTTCTCTGAGGAAGTGAGGTTCAGGCAACACACAAAGGTCTTTTACTTGCCTTTGTTTCTACAAAACCCACAGCCATTTAGTTGGCCAAATATACAACTCCTGTCATGGTGAGCTCTGTTAGATTTACACCTTGGTGGTGCACAGCCTGCCATGAAACTGTCTCAATCCAGAGTGTCTGCAGAGCATTCATCTCAGTCAGGACTGCCTCTGAGAACCGCCTTAACCCAAATTCAGGCATCTGTGGTTAAATGACTACACCTTTGCTAATCCAGTTCTTAAATGGGATTAACCTCTACCTATAAACAACAGTTTCTGTGACTGAAGCAGACAAAATTGTGGCTGGTTTACATCAGAGTGCCACATGTATCCACAGGAAAGGACAAGGGAAAGCTCTAATGAAGAGTCCACCACCCTTCTGCTACTCACCAGTGGCTCACCGTAACACCAGCTGAAAATGAAAATGCAAAGACTAAACTCAAAGGCCCCTTACCTTTTGTAGGAGCATGTTATCAAAACACAGAGACATTTGCCTGCTGGCACCTGCACAAAGCAGAGCCCCATCTGTCAGTAGGAGCTGCCTGACACACAAGCATCGCACTGCACACAGACTCTATTCAGTCTATCTATCCCTTTCTCCTCCACTTATCAGACTTCACAAGTATTTCAAATCCACTGCATCGTACATCCCACTCCTACCAAAAAATCATGCACAAGGTGGTCAAGAAAATCTTGGAAGAACACAGCATTCAAAATGCTGGACACATTTTTATTCCTCTTGCAACCAAGCTGCTGGGTTGCCAGTGATGAGAACATCCCATTCACTCCTGCACTGTAGCAGGAATGATACATAACGCTGTTGGCATTATTTCTCTTCCCCAGCTATAACAGAAGATAAAGAGAAAGCACAGAAATTTGTGCTGGGGCGCCACAGCCACATGGCTCCAAGCACAGCCCTTCCCCAGATGGAGGGGCACAAAGGCCATACCAGCAGCCCCACTGCACCCACCTGAAACCTGCACAGCCTTGCTATCCAGGGCACATGCACACTTTGCTCACCACAGTCAGGTTTTATTATCACTGCCTTAAAATGCCACCAGCTCATTCCTTTCCACCTCACTTTGTTCTTTCTCTGTCATCCTCAGGCAGCACCTTTCCTCTCTCTTGCCCCTTCCTAACCCTAGCTCTTGCTCCTCATCCTGCCTTCTATCACTCTACTGCTCACTGTAACACTGCTTGCGTCTCTCCCCTCAAAATGTCCAAACTTAAGAACAGGTTAAATATCACAGAGATATATGTATTAGCACTTGTTCATTCCTGTACCACAGGACTGAACATATAGACAATTATTTCCCAATACTGCTCTTTTCCCTGTGGCCTGACGTTCCTCCCCATATCCTACTTCCCATTTAGAGAGTCTTGACTTACTTTCTTGGTATTAGCACATTTTTGAGTACAGGGTGAATATACATTATTGCTAACAATTACAGAAAGACCACATTCATACAGACACCAGCACCTTTTTCCAACACCATGCACGCTGCCCAAAGACACAACCTCTGAACACGTGTTACCCACTGACCAGGACATTATGTATCAGCCAACACTCTCAGCTATGTGACTTGGGGACGAAGAGCAGAGAAGGCAAAAACCTGTTGTTGATCTCACAAAACTGGCCCTGCATAATGTTAAATGTTTAGTCAATGTTTCTTTCAACATGCATAGGCTGGTCACAGTCGGCCAAAAGGAGCCTAAATAGTTTCCTAACAGACACCTATAATGGATTAAACACTCACAAATGACAAGTTTTTCTTCCTGCAAAGTATTTAAGCAGTACAAACTAGGACTGACCCAAGTTCTTTCTTAGAAGGAAGATAATCCAGAGAGTGCAAATACAAAACCTAGTAGAGATTTTGAATGGACTGGTTGATTAGCATTACTTGAACTAGTTACCCTCTCTTCTTGAATTAACATGGGCTATCAAAGACTTGCTACTTCGTTACTTTTGCAGTAACACTCACATCTGCAACCTGTTTCATACTGGACAACTAGACAAGTAGAATCACAGATGGGTTTGGGTTGGAAGGGCCCTCAAAGATCATCTAGTTCCAACCCCTCTGCCATGGGCAAGGACACCCTCCATTAGACCAGGTTGCTCAAAGCCCCATCCAACCTAGCCTTGAAGACTTCCAGGGAGGGGGAAGCCACAGCTTATCTGGGGAACCTGTGCGAGTGCTTCACCATCCTCAGAGTGAAGAATGTCTTCCCAATACCTAATCTAATCTCCCCTCTTTCAGTCTAAAGCCTTTACCCATGTCCTATCACTGCATATCCTTGTAAAAAGTCCCTCTCCAGACTTCTTGTAGTATGAGTGTGTAATTATGGCTAAGATCATAAATTAAACTGCACCATCTCTGAACTGCTCAGATGAAGCCAGGCGTTTTCTGTGCAGCATGTTCTAACAGAACGAACTACTGACTACCGAACCAAGCTATGATTCCTACATCATCACCTCACACTATGCAGAAATAACTTGCAGCTTGGGAACACTGAAAAATCCTAACCTGGTGAAGGATTTTGAAGACAGCAAATAATAAAAAAGGCATACACATCCCATCTAAATAGTCTTCATCAATTATGTAGCTTTGTACAAAAACAGATGCCACATGTTCATTATTTTATCATGGAGCAGTTAAGTTTTGCCCTACAAGATACAAGAAAGTTATCATAAGCAACTTCACATAAGAACTTCATTTTCATAAAGTCTGTGTATTTAAATCACTGTGAAAGATCACTTTTCACCTTATAAAGGGCACCCAGAAAAGTGCTAACAAATTTCAGTGGCATTATTTTACAACAGCAAGGTTTCTTCTTACCGGGGCTATGAAAGGTCACTACCCCCAGCAAAGTGGTAGAGAGTCTCAGAAGAAAAAATAACGACTTAAAGGAAGTAAATTTTAAACTACTCTTCAATGTCTTGAATATAAGGTGGCAACTGCTGCTTTTACACCACTATGCCACAACTTAACAGGCAGAAGTTGAGGCCCAGATTGACAAGAGTCTAGGTACCTAAAGAAGGACATATGAATCCCCGTTCACATACAAATTGAGTGACTGGATTGTCGAGATTTTTTGGTAGCTTTAACCCTCCCATCCAGTTTCACTGATGATGTAGATAATACATTCCAGGGAACTTGGGGGTGGGTGTCCATACCTTAAAAAGATTTAGGTTTGAAAAACATCTTCCACCAGCCATGCCATGACTTAAGCCAAATAGCAAAGAGACAACAAAACAAAAGAGACTAAGTCCCCTTACCCCAAGGGTGTTATTTCCATTTCTGTTTAATCTCAAAAAGAGTAATGAAATGCTTCAAATGTTATGAAAATAATGTCCCTGAAAAGGATTTTAAAAGCACTAAAACTCCTATTTACAAGGACCAAGAACTTGTAGTATGATCTGTCTCCCAAGTCACTTGGAGATGTTTATGAAAAATCTCACTTTTTCGTGCAAGATCACAGAGGTCCCCCAGATTCACAACTGGCTTTGTCAGAACATCCGTACACACGTTCCTCTCGCCCACCACCAGGTTCGCTGAGTGCCTGTCTTGTATTTCACTTGGCCTTGAAACTGGCTGATATAAGTCAGCTCAGCTAGTTAATTAAAACCTACACTTCCCTTGAAACTAGCTCACTTCACTGACGACGCCAAGGCAAACATTTCTGTTGGCTTCCTCAAAGGTCCGCAATTGTTCTTACATGGATGTAGCTTAAAAAGCCAGGAACAGATAAGTTCAATGTTACTGGAAACTGTTCCTCATCCAAAAACCTCCATCACAAGGAAGCCATTATGAATTTCGCAGTTTCAATTCCAAATGCAGCATTATTCAGGTCTTCTTATGAATTTAAAGAGTAAGATCAAACAACTATGATTCTACAGATACTAACACTGTCCCTTAATTATATCTTTAGCAGAAAAAAAAAATTCCCTCATCTCCAAAAAGGAGATGATGCTCTACACTTCAACAGCAGAACATTGGAGGATAAATACCATTATTTCTGTAAGAGTTTTAAACCAGAGTTCAAGAAAACCTTTAATATTTACATACAACTGTAAGTTCTTTCCAATATCAAGATGTTAAATGCCACAGAGATGGACTTATCAAAATGAAACAGATCAGACAACAAACTCTTCTATATTTCCATATTAAGCTCTCATTAGAGCCACAACAAAGTTACATTCAGGCAAATGCAAACAAGAAAACACAATTTATTTCACCTTTCACGGTTTCAATGAACACTATGGGCCTCATGATGTATTTTAAGTACAAAGTTCTCCCTGTTTGGTCTACCTCAGATTTGCAAAAATTTCACAGCTGCAGTTTATTCCTCCCATCAAATTGCTCAGAAGCGCATGAAGCCATGAAAAATCAAACAAAAACCCAAACCCAAAACAGCCCTGAAAGTCACAGGCCACATAAATACCACAAGGTCATGAAGAAGCAGACTTTTTGGGCTGCTGTGAGACTGCTTTATCTGGCTGACAGTGCTTTACTGGCGCTCTGCTGCTGTTCAAACCAGGCCTGCTCAACTTTCTACTCAGTGACTGATAGCATTTGCTGTGTTACTGCAGGACAACAGAGTCCGAAGACAAGGTAAAGCATCACAGGTCACAGCCCAAATTTTAAACTACTGTGGACTTCTCCTAAAGCCTGCAAGCAAAAGAAGTTAGCATTAATCTTAACAACTGCAAATTACATCTTATACATGCAGGCAAGTGGTTAGCAAAAAGAAATCTCAAACAGAAGGTTTATTTAAATGAAGGCTGCCTCAGGAAAAAAAGCCAACAAGTATATACTGGGAATGCACACACAGGCAGCTGGAAGGCATAAAAAGCAGCATCTGCTGACTTAACACCCTGGTTTAGCACACACTAGCCTCTTCACATAGGTGGCCCTCACAAGGAAGCGAGGCAGTCTTCACGGAAATTCCTGAAGAAAATGGAAATTTTTAAAAACTGCCTCTTCATAGGAAACACACCCTGATCCCAGGGACACCACTCCAGCATTTTACCTTTGCTGAGTGGTACAACTGCAGAACCTGTAAGAAGCAGTCAGGGGACATCACTGCAAGAGGGACCACATAAAAAAGTGTCACTGAAGTTCAAAAGCAGCCTGCTGAAAATTAAACATGAAAACCTCCATAAACACCACAACCAACAGCATCCATTCACTGCTGCACACCAGCATATGTGAAGCTCCATTTTATAACACAAACTCTGTGAGACATAAGAACTCGCAGCTTTCTTGAATGAGAAAATTAATATATGGTATTTCACATAACCACAGAGAAATGAATCTGTGCTTCAGCCTTAACAGCAAACAGAAGAGCAGAATATATTTTATATAAGCAAACAGAAGAGTAGAGCATTTTTTAATATAACACTACTGCTGAGCAATCCATTTCATCCTTACAAGCCGCCACTATTTAATTCAGCCTGTGAACTGTGAGAAGTGATAGCCACCCCTTACCTCCCATTGCCCAGATAAACAGGGTTCCAATTACAGCTTCACATGTACTAATTTAATGCATAATTACTAAAAGGATTTCAGGTTAAAAACAGTAGCTTAGCAACACAACGGAGTAGACTTTCTGACATTTTCCAGTTTTCATTTAAAAACAAACAGCCATGTCAATGTAAACTCAAGGATTTGTAAATTTTCTGAGAAGCATATTTCATTAGAAAAAAAAAAAATCTGTGATATAACCGTATGTAAGAAAAAAAGATATTTCAGACATGGATAACAGAAAAGAGGAACAATGCATGGAGTCCAATCACAGATCCCAAATCTTTAAAATGTACTAGTTTCTGCAATTAAGTTAACTATTGTATGCTAGTAAGTGACCACAGTGCTCCTCAGTTGCTGAAAGCAACCTTTGGATCTGTCATGCTGTCTTCAAACAGGCAATTAAAGTGAAAAATGTGAGCGTGCATAACTTTCCAGTGCTGCATATTATATATAAATAACACAACACAAAAATAAGAACAGGACAGAAGCTCTCAACCCAAACACTTGATCAACTCAGTCATGCTTTCATCTGTTTATTTGAAAATATATTTTGCTACTCTTGTGGTCCTTACTACAACCTACTGCCTTCAGAAGAAATTTCCCTTACCAGAAATTAAAAGAACTTTCCATTCCTCTATCCTCAAATAATTTGCATAGGCGGAGGTTGGATAGCATCAAATGTGTCAGGATAACCAAGAGGTGGTGGACAGATCCAAGCAGCTGATCTGTTCCTTCATTTCTCAGCGGGGCAATCTGTTTGACCAGAACCTGCCGCTTTCTAACTTTACACCAACTTACAGGACTGTAAACCAAGTGCAGAAGTTGTGACTTTTTTTTTTTAATTTAAAAAAAAAAAAAGCAGGGGAGAAGGGGGAGGGAAGCCATATACTGTATGCATTCTCCATGGGAAGCTTGAAGGCTGTATGCAGCCTGTGAGGAACATCACAGTTCCCATCCTTAGAATGTGTACAAGCTTTCTTGTGTACCGTCTTGCATTCTTGCTGCTTTCCCAAACCCCATCGCTCTGGCAGGCGAGCACAGCTAGCACCCTCTCCCAGCAGAGAAATTCAAGCTGTAGCCTCTCCTGGTCCCATTAGAAGTGTTTCCAGTCAGATACAGCCCAGTCCATGTGGGCCTCCTCAGACCTTTGGCACAGCTAAACAACAGGCTACCACCTACAGCATCTGGCAGAAGGGATGGCACCTGATCAACCAGCTTTTAAGCCATCTCCCATGCACACCCCCTCCTCCAAAAACCCAATCAAAACTCCAGCAGCAGCTATGAAGCAGGGAGCTGTGGAAGAGGGTATATAACTGTTAATTGGTTAAGAGAGTATTACACTGCAATTGCAGACATCCTTACAATAATCTTGGTAGCTCGTGTCTCAGGATACAAAGAGTACTGCTGTAAATCAGATACTTATTTTCTATTCAAATGGGACGTAATTGCTGCTAATTAGCTGCAGAGCTACAAATGTCTTGTGATCTTTCAGATGTACTGTGCCATGATGCTTTTCCACTTATCATGTTAATTAGCTTTTATTTGAAACATACAATTATTGCTGCAGCCAAATGCAATAATTAATGGTTATTTTTAATAGGTAAAATTTTCATTCATCAAATCAACAGGAGACCAGCAGAGTGCTGGAAAGGCCTCTTCAAAAAGGGAGGGAGAAAAAAGTCTGTTGATACTGTATTTTATTTTATATTATGATATGTGTTCCATTTCTAAGTGTTTGAGATGTTAACATCTTGCTTGCAAATTCTAAGTGCAAATACACTTAACGAGGCTTGAAATGGAGAAAAATTAGAATGCCATTTTCATGGCATTTCCCAACATTTAATTCAAGTGAAACAATCCCATGAGGTGCCACTGAGAGTGTTAAAATAAAAGATCCATTCTCATTTAACAGTCAAGCACACGGGACATAACATATATTATTAGTAATCTCTAAAATAATCCCATTTTCAATAATGAAATGAGTATTTTTATTCCTCACCATGCTATGATGTTGCTTCTGTCTGCGAGTTTTAAAAATTAATACACCATGGAAAGGCACTCATCTTTAATTCACCTGAATTGGGGCAGGTCCCCCAAATTAATTAAAAATTTTTAAAGTAAAAAATTTCAGGGCATTATTCTATACTGAAACAATGATGAAACCAGCTTCCTGGCATGCAGCACCACCCCCAAACACACACACCAGCACAATGCTCTTTTGGAACCAGGTTAATTTTCAGGTCTTTTTCCAGAATCCAGCTTGCTTGAGTCAGTCAAGCTCCCATATCCTGTCTTGCCCAGAGCATCTGAGAAATTGAAAATCAGCTTCCTCAGAAAGCTTTCCTTAGTGGAAAGAAAATCACTTTTGTAGGTCCTGGCTACACTTGGTGCCCTTTTGTATGAGTGGTAACACCACAGCTATGTTGGCAGAGCCCTCTAACAGGGACACAGCAAGGGCACATCAAAAGGAACTCTTATGTTGACAAGGTTGTATCACCTCCCCAGATGACACACGGCGCCAGTAAAAACACTCTGTGTTTTAGCTGTGAGCCCCCATGAGCGAGCGGGTACGGGGATGCCAGTCGGAAAGCGTTTTTCATTCCCTGTGCTGACAGGCAGGAGAGAAACGAGGACAAGGGGATGGAAGGTACTTTCCAGCACAGACCCAACCCTGCATGCAGATTTTTTAGGTGTTTGGTCAAAAACCTCTGCGTCCAAAATTCACACATTTCTCCACTCTCTAAGGTCATACACATGATTACTCATTACATTTGGAAGCTGACTAACATGAAAAACGAGGAGCATTCATCTTGCATTCAGCATTTTGCCAAAGTGAGGAGGAAGTAATTTCTGGAGTTGGCGATGGATTGATTGAGGGTTGAGTTCAGTGGGTTCTCTGAGAATTCAGGCCTGGCCTGGGCAAATCCATTGGGAGGTTTGGCCTTATGGGGGACAATACCTGATAACTGGCAGTAGAAGAGCAATCATTTCATAAACCCCAAGCCCGTGCTTTTTCAAATCAAGCATGTGAGGTAAGTACCTGCTTAGATCTGTATTCTAGAATAAACAGTTTTCCATAAAGCACGCAGTTATTTCAAAACAGCTAGTTTTCCTATTAAAAAAAAAAGAAAATTTATAGTTTGTGTTTTGCCTTTTTATTATTATAATTACTCAGATACTCAAACCCTTGTTCTCATCTAGTTTTAATAATGAAAACTTGGCTAAACATTCCAAAATAAATAAAACCTAGTATTACTTTAAATAGAAGTTCAAAATATATATCTTGACAGTTCTGATGCTTGAGGGTTTTATTTCCCAAAGTAGTAATGATCTCCAGGAGTTAAAATAATATGATTATATCCCAACTCCATGGCCAGCTAAACCACAACTGAACTGCAGTGGCACATATTTCATTTGCAATGTCAGAAGATCTCCATTTCAGACTATCAACATAACACTAAATTTTCAAGTGTCACTGAAAACAGGCCACTTCTAATTTTGGCTGGAAACACTAAAATGGTCCATTATAAGCAGCAGAGCTCATATTTTACAAACTAAAGCTCTTCATCTTTACTAGGAATCAAAAAGAAAGCTTTTTACTCTAAGTTCTTTACAGTGTCTTCACTCCTCTGCAAACAGTCATCGCAGGGTTTTTTGGCTTATTTTTTGAGAAAGGAGCGTATTAGAAAGAAGCAACACATTTTTCCTGTTGGTCACTACAATTGCTATATGATTATCTTCTAGACTACTACTCTGCCCAGTCTTTTAGAAGACAGACTGGATTCCTCACCTTTACTTCCTGCTGACAGGAATAGGAAGTGCACAAAACTAAGCAATTCCTTGTAAGGAAGAAGGAAAGAGCATCATTACTTAGCGTTACCCAAGAGAAACTCCCCCCAGAAGATGACAACCATACCCAGTGAAGTGATGATGGGAACCAGCTGCATAAGAATGCCAGGTGCTCAGATAACCTTTATTCCCTGAAACGTCTTTCCCAAAATTAAGTTGGACATACTGCATCTTAAATTTATTATTGCACTGGAAACCATTTCACTGCCAATGTGCCTTATCCAAGACTATGAGCAACTCCACATTTGTCACCAGTGCTACGCATGAAAAATCTAGCAACAAGCCTACCCCCCAGGGAACAAGAAAAAACACACGTCATGTATCAGTACATTTCTCGCACGCAGCAGGGGGTGTGAGGGTGCGTGTCCCTCTAAGAGGAAGAAGACATCATAACTGAAAATATCGAGTTCACATTTGTACACTATTGCGAGACAAAAAAAAAAAATTCTACTTCTCTACAAACAAATTGACCATAAACCTACCCAAAAAGAGTTACCCGAAACAGCACCTTTTAAAAGTCTAACTCAACCACTGGGATGTAACATGGACTGGTATGGAAGAAAGCTTTAAAGTGCTGTTAACCTTGTGCAACAATAACATTTTATTGGCCCTCGGTGGAGCAGATCCTCTCTGCACCTTTTGTACCTTTGGTATCTGTTCCAGAAAGCGCATTCCAAAAGATCTTCTCTTGAGAACAAGTAAGGTGAAGCAGATTATTTCACACACTAAAGTTACAACCTCAGTTCCAGTATCTCCAGCTACTGGAAGCTGAGAGTGGTAGGTAGTTTGGTGCCCTACACTGCATGACAACTGGCCACCTCTTGGGTCAAGGTCCCTAGGGGGCAAAGGTTTGCAGAACGGGGGAGAGGCAAAGTCTCACAGCTCAATTGAAACTGGATCCTGTAACGTGCAGCCTCAGTGCAACCCTCTGAACTGATGCAACACAAAGATAAAACATAGGTTTTACCGTCACCCAACCACCAAAGCTTGTGGAGACACGAGAGGAGGCATTTTCTGTCCTAGGGAACGCTGTGTCAGTTTCTTTTGGTAAGACGGGTTTTCAGCGTGGCCAAATGACTTTTCCCTCATCATTAAAACCCAGTGCAGATTTCCATAGGCTGACTCACCCCGGTGCGGGAGGAGAGGAGAGCCCTAATTCCCCGAGAGAAACCGCTTTTAACTCCTCCCCGCATCACCCAGGGAGGGGAAACGCCCTTCCCACACCGGGCATCAGCGGGTCGCTAAAGCGCCGAGCAACAGTTCGCAGGGGATTTACCACAGCCTTGCGATCCTACCGTGCGCTTCCACGCAGGGAGGAGCATGGCACGTCCCTCCCGCCCGGCCAGCAGAGACCGAGCGGTACGGGCAGGGCGCTGCCCCCCGCCCCTCTCCGCTGAAGGCCGCAGCCACGGAGAGCCGGGCCCCCCGCGCCCCCTCGTGGCAGCGCCGAAGGCGCGCCCCCGGCCGCCAGGACCGCCATTTCCCTTCCCGGGCGCCTCTGAGGTGCGCAGCAGCCGGCGGCTGCCGTTTGACAGACCTTATTTCACCTCCCGCAGCAGGAGGGGTTGTCGAGCCGTTTCTCACCAGCTGAGTTTCCTCCTCACGCGGTACCAAGAGGCAGCCGCGGCGTTTTTCCTGTCATTTCTGGCAGGCATGTATCCCCCTCGGGTGATCGACATGAGCAGTGATGGGAAGGATGGTAGTGAGGAAATGCATTTAACAACAATAATAATCTGCTCCTGTCAGGGGAAGCCAGAGCAGTCAGTCAGAGCAAGAAACCTGACAACCTGCCATGGAACCTTGGGGCACTGCAAGTGCCACAGCAAGGCCCCAGCTCTCCAACTGCTGACCGCCATGCTTTGAAACGCCATAGTTCACCTTCACAGAAGCGAGTGGTGTGCAGCAAACTTGGTCTTACGTGCTACTTAGTACCATTAAAACATTCCCATTAAAACTTGATGGTATTATCCACTGCTTAAATACTAAGTGTGTCAGCCCTCCTTAGCTATTTCTTTTCAGTCATTTCTTCAAACCAGAAGGTTATTGAGATACTTTTTCTACTTCCAGTATCTATAATACAGAAAAAAAACCAAAATCAGATTGAATTAAGCAAAGCCTCAGTGTCTTTGAAAGACAAAACTTAAGGCAGAAGCAGAAAAAAAAAAATCAGTTTAAAATAGAAAATAAATTCAGATAAGCCTAAAAATGTTGACATTAAGTAGAGATTTAAGGAAATCAATGCGCTTAATAATAGAAAATGTTTTAAGGCCAAGGCATGTTCTTAAGCATTGTATTTTTAATTATCCCAATCAAAAACCTGCTGTGTTCAAGAAATAAAAATTAATTTCACAGTGTGAACACAAAAGAAATGCAGTAAGTTGCAAATTCCTTTAAAATTTTAATAGTCTCCTCACCCTCACATAGAATTTGAATATAGAATTATTAGATAGTCACACCAATTAGTACAATGTTAGTTTACAATAGTAACTAATAATAATAATTTTTAAAAGTATTTACAATTAAGACAACAGGAAGACTAAAGATGTCAAAAAACATTACATTCAGTTCTTTGGATTCTAGAGTTTTGCCTGACATAGATGTAAGCTGAACTGTCTGTACTTCCTTAATGTTTCATGTAATAGAAAGCAACAGAAGGGCACTACGCTTTTGGCAGATGAAAGTGGTGCTCCAGGTTCATATAAGGCAAGCTTTTAATTGTTAGGTTAAGATAAAAGATAAAAAAGAGAACATTTCCAGTAAAAATTCTCCCTGCACTGAATTATGCACTGAGAAAATCTGTTCATTTTATAACGTGAGCTTGAAATATCATGTGTTTATGATGTAAGAATGCAGACAAGTAATACCTCACTCCTAGCTCAATACAACTTCAGAAGGTAGTACTGTTCTGTTTTAAAAGTGTTAAATTTGCTGTATTTACAAGTCTGTAGCCATTTGAGAAATGGATTCTTCAGAATCACCAAAACATCAGTTATTTTGCTCTTTACTTATTCGTATGACCAACCTCATCTCCTTCTATGACCAGGTGACCTGCCTGGTGGATGAGGGAAGGGCTGTTGAAGTAGTCTACCTTGACTTCAGCAAAGCCTTTGACGCAGTCTCCAGACAGTATTCTCCTGGAGAAGGGGGCGGCCTGTCGCTTGGATAGGTGTACTCGTTGCTGGGCTAAGAACTGTCTGGATGGCTGGGCCCAGAGAGTGGTGGCGAATGGAGTTAAATCCAACTGGCGACCGGTTAAAAGTGGTGTTCCCAAGGGGTCAGTACTGGGGCCCATACTCTTTACTATCTTTCCTGATGATTTGGATGGGGGAATTGAGTGCACCCTCAGTAAGTGTGGACAGTAGGAAGGCCCTCCAGATGGACCTGGACAGGCTGGATCAATGGGCAGAGGCCAACAGGATGAAGTTCAACATGGCAAAGTGCCAGGTCCTACATTTTGGTCATAACAACCCCAGGCAGTGCTACTGGCTTGGGGCAGGTTGCCTAGAAAGCTGCACAGAGGAAAAGGATCTGGGGATGGTGATTGATGTTCGCCTGAACATGAGGCAGCAGTGTGCCCAGCTGGACAAGAAGGCCAATGGCATTTTGGCTTGCATCAAGAATAGCATAGCCAGCAGGACCAGGGAGGTGATCATCCTACTGTGCTCAGCTCTGGTGAGGCCGCACCTTGAATACTGTGCTCAGTTTAGGGCCCGTCACTACAAGAAAGGCATCAAGGCCCTGGAGCATATCCAGAGAAGGGCAATGAAGCTGGTGAAGGGGCTGGAACACAAGTCTTATGAGAAGCAGCTCAGGGAACTGGGACTGTTTAGGCTGGAGAAGAGGAGGCTCAGGGGAGACCTTACCGCTCTCTACAATTACCTGAAAAGAAGCTGTGGTGAGCTTGGGCTCAGCCTCTTCTGACAGATAACTGGTGATAGGACAAGAGGGAATGGCTGCAAGTTGCACCAGGGGAGGTTCAGGTTAGAAATGAGGAGAGATTTCTTCTCAGAAATAGTGGTTAGGCACTAGAATGGGTTGCCCAGGGAGGTGTTGGAGTCAACGTCCCTCAGGGTGTTTAAGAAAAGATTGGATGAGATACTTAGGGACATGGATTAGTAAGTAATATAGGTGGGTAGGGGGACAGTTGGACTAGATGATCTTGGAGGTCTTTTCCAACTTTAATGATTCTATGACTCTATAAGTAATTAGAATCAGTAAGATCTTAGAAAGAAGGGGGAAATCAATGATATAAATATCTACCATATACATACACTTTTCCTGCTATCTCAAAGAAAAGATGCACATTCTTTTGAACAATCCAGCTGCTAATTTTACATTTAACTGCTGTCCAAAAGAATTACTTCCTAAAGTGATGGTTTAGTACCTTCTAAATTCTACTACTGTTGCCATTAAACAGCAATTAACTGTCGAAGTTGATAGCATTATCTATTATTATTGCAATAAATCTTAATACTATTCTGTACTGTTCCTCCTCTGATCAACAGCCAATTATGAAATGAAAAGCAAAGCATACATTTATCAAAATTATTTGAGGGAGATGATAAAATGGAGACACATAGTAGATTAAGATTCTGATGCTGAATTTAAGGACAGTTTAAACACTGATGAGTTTGTCTCAATGTTCAATCAGCCATGCTGTTACTTACAGTAACTGTTGGAGTTATTCTTAAACACATTTTTAAAAAAACTCTCTAAAAAGCATTAAATAATTTGGCCCAAAAAATCTGCAAGTCTTTCAAGACACTTTCAACTTTAAAAATAACAGTTCTTTCTCAAAACATACTTCAGTAATCACCTTACAAATATAATGGCCATAACATTATAAAAATAACATCACCTTTCCAATTATGTTACTATATGCAGCAGCAGATGCCTTTCCAATTGTAGTCTGCTTCTCTCAAGAAATAGCTTTAAAAGTTTAACTAAACTCCTTGAAATGTTTCCACCAAACACTTATTTAAAAGGTGTGGCCTCTTTAAAGGGTACTTGTTCAGAGGAAGAGCTTGTTTGGTTTGCTTTTTCTAAACAAAATAATAAAAGAATCCAAATGGCAACACATCTTTCTCCAGGTTCCACATGAACATCAGGGCAATATAACTGCATTCCTGCCAGGATTAGTTCACAATATTTAATTACAGTTGCTTTGAACTCTCTTTGTATTCAGGACTAACATGGAGTAAAGAAGTGTGGTAGCTGGATTAGAAAATAAATTAAGTGAACCAGCAAGAATACTCCCCACCCCCAAAGCATTTTCTCTGCCCCTCCCAAGAAGCTTTTCCTATTCCCTACTCCTGTTTCTAAATACATCTGTTAAAGCTGAGTGAAATATTTCCCCCTCCAATCAGTCTGGATTTTAGCAGCTTTTAATATTCATTCCTTAATGCAGTGTCAGTGTGCTCACCCCTTGCTCTGCAGAGTGGTATTGATTTGCAGTGAGAGGCAGAGAAATGCCTAGTAACTCCTCCATAATTTATTCTAGCTCTAAAGCTTTTCACTACAGTCAGTAGACTACCTAACAGCCTAGTCAAAATGAAGACAAACATCTTCTATGACAGAAAACTGCGGGGAAGGTGTCATGAATTAAAGAGTATGGAAATGAACACCTTAAACAAAACACCTCAGTGGGAGACTGACATTGTCTGTCCGCCAATGAACTGCAGACAAGATGCTTAGAAAAGCCCCATAACAAAGAAAAAACTGCACATGGCTCAAGGGTTCTCATGTCGGCACCACCCCGAAGCCAGAAACATTAATAACTCTTCTTTTGCTTTTCTTCTTTCTAGGGAGGAGAAAGGAGCTGAAATCAAAACAAACAAAAGCATCTAAAGAAGACGGCTTTTACAGCTAGTTGAAGTCTGTCCATGCCAAGCGCTAATGTAAAACGCTGGGGTTGAAGGCTTTTTGGTTTTGTTTTGAAGAGTATCAAGAGTCCTACAATTTGGCTGAATTGTGAAAAACTTCTGACACTCCTTAACGGAAGGCTCTCCACTGCATTGGCTCATAAGCCAAGCTTGCCACCTTGATGAGGTAATTAGCCTTGCTTACATCTTTTCCTAATTAGATCTACCCTTTTCTCTTTACTAAATTCAGTAACAATAAAATGTACCAGACGGGACAGCTGTACAAAAATGCCATCTGTACTGCCTTGGTAAGCAGAGTTTCAATATGAGCAGTCGTAAGTTTTTCTACTGCTACATCACTGGGGCAAAGACTCTTCAGCTTCGAAGTCCGAAGGCATGTACTGGCATATCATTCCAGTACAGGATGGGACCCACGTACTCCAACAACCCACTGCAATCTGACTTCAGCAGAAAGAAGCCTGGTGCAGTGGGCTGTGGAGGGAAGGCAGAGGAAGGTACAACATTCTCTAATATCCCTCAGTCTAAATCATCAGAGGACTAGGACTGAGGTGGATGACAGGAGGTAGACTGCACTGCAGTCATGATGCAGCCTGAGGTAGCGTCTGCTGGAAAGACAACAGTCCATTCTCCATGTCCATGCAATAAATGGCCTTCTCTTTGCACCTACCAGCTAAGATTATAAATCAGCATGTTTTGCAATATTAAAAGCCACTCCAGCTGCAAAGGAACCAAGATCATAAATTCTTTTCAGTGCACCTTTGAACAGCATCAGGCAGTGGCGAGGCTTTCCCGAGAACGTTAGACAGCTGTAAAATAGCTGCTTCAAATTCAGTTCCTATTACATGAGATGGGAAAGACCTGCATGAACTATTCAGTTAATAGATCAAGCCAGGAAGACCCATGAGGAAAAAAAATTGGCTCTTAACAAAAGGTTTTAACTCCATTTCTTAAAAAGATTAAATTTTATATTCTATTTGATGTTTTTGAATTGAATTAAGACAAAACCCTGGGTAGAAGAACATCTTGAGATCTCATCTCCCCATTGCTGTTAATGCACATCAAGGATACAGTTTAAGGTATTTGTCAGAAAGATCAGCATGCTAACTAGAGGTCTGGGGAATCCATACACTACCCCCTTCCTCACACAGGCATGAAGGTCATTGCTAATCAGTTTCTCATATGAACTCAAATGTCTCTTAATCTCCAGCTGATCACTTAATTTACCAAAAAGGAAAGCAGACTACTTTTTCTACAGCTCAACAGCAGCTGTATTTCCCCTCGTGTTACCTATGCAAACTGCATTTCTGATGTATGCCATACCTTGTTATTTAAGAGCTGGTTTGGAGCAGAAGGGAAAGAAACATTAGAGGATCCTTGAATTCTCTGGCTAATGATTATCAATAGTTGCAACTATTACTCAGAGTAGATGCCATCTATAAAAGAAAGAGTTACTTTTCTCTAAGTCCAGTTATGCTCAACATGAACCAAGCAGGAAGCCTACTAGCTAGCACCCGTTGCCTGGAACAGTGGACATGGAAACAGTAACAACATATGCCACAGATCTCCAAGATAAGATCCCTAAGAAGTGAAGCAGATGTGAGTTACATGAACTCTTGCCAAAGTTGATTTTGATCAAAATTTTAAATAACAAGAGTGAATGTTCTTCACTGGCAAGGATCAGAGGCTGCAAGTTCCATTTCCAGCACAGCCACAGATCGCTTAATGGTTGTGACAACCTAATTTTTTTGTTCAACTCAGGTTTTGGGCTTTTTTAACTGCTTCAACCCTTCTGTTTGCTGTGCCCAACATAAAATGACATTCCCTATGCTACATTGTATTTGCTGACACAACTGGTGGGCTACAGGAAATGAGAAGTGAGCGTAACTACTTAAAAATCTTGCCATAAACACACTTCTTTTCAAAGTTCCAATAAATATGCCATTTACCTACATCATTACCAGCTGTATTACGACAGTTCATAGTGTACAGTGTACTACTGTAAATAAAGACACAAAGAACTCCAGTTGTAAGGTACAATGCTGAAGAAAACACGGGAGATTCTATCCTGTCAGCGTATCTAACAGTAGTTACTGGGTCCAAACATTCAGTGATGTACAAGTGCTTGGAGCCACAAAACCAGTGATCAGGCTGGGTGAGGAGGATGGCACCCAAAACTACCACTACCACCCTAAAAAATCAAAAAGCAGCACTCAGTTTGAGTTCACTGTCATGTTTCTGGCAAAATGTCTGTTGAAGCACTGCAGAGAATTTTACAGGCCTAGAGGAGACACTGAAGAATACAAACAAATCAATGAATACCAGCAGTGAGAGATAAACAGTTTCAAATGCTTCATACAACTAGAACCACTTTGCAGCCAGATTCATTGCCAAGATGAAGGCTTGGAAGGCTTCTGTCAGACTATTTCCAATTACAATGCTTTATGAAAACATAAGGGATACAGTATGCCTTGATGAGAAAAACCAGTGTATATATAGGCTCATCATCCTCGAGCAGAAAGCACCGAGGTAAGTACTAGTTGTTATGGATACGTCTGCATAAATAATGGGTGTTATTGCATCTAACCTTCAGTTTTCATTTATTTTGTATTGAAGGGTGTGGGTGTGTGTACAGAGATTTATGTTTTATGTTGCAGACTTTCATCTGCAACAAAATCCTGACATGTTCCTACACTATGTGACTGAAAAAAAAACACCTTCAAGCGGTGACTTTAATGTAAAATCAGAGGAATCAAATGTGATCATATTTAGAAGACTTTGAAAAATGCACTGCTGATTGTTCTTTTAATCAGTCTGTTTATTGCTCAGAGTTTAAGAGCTATTCTTTGATAAACAGTGAGCAGAAGTAGTACACACAGTTAAGTACACACAGTTAAATATGAATGGTTTTCATGACAGAACAGATAGACAACTTATTTGCAGGTTCCTTGTGTGTTGTAGTTTTGTGTTAAGAAAAAGTTCTTCACCAAAAGGGTTATTGGGCATTGGAACAGGCTGCCCAGGGAGGGGTTTGAGTCACCGACCCTGGACATATTTAAAAGATGGGTAGATGAGGTGCTCAGGGATATGGTTTAGTAGAGGACAGGTATGGTTGGACTTGATGATCTCAAATGTCTCTTCCAACCTAGTGATTCTGGAACTCTAAATCAGTTTTGGTATTTTTACCTGGTAATTTAAGATAAGCCTTAAACCAGGTGTGTGTTGGGGCTTTTCTGTTGTTTTGTTGGGGACTTTTTGGTTGTGGGGGTTTTTTTGTTTGGTTTTGGTTTTTTAGAAGTCAATTTGCTTTTCAGTATGAAAACTTACAGTTATCTAATAAGAGGTAGTCTGTGTTTTAAGTCCTTCTATTAGGTAAATCTGACAGATCCAGAATTAAGTTGGTTTATGTATATTTTTTTTATTTTTAAACAAACCCCACAACTTTATTTGTACTACTTGTGTAATCATTTTTTATACATACACACATACAGCCTACTTTGCTAGATCTAGATATCAGTCGTGTGAAAAATTATACTCTAGATTTTTATCCCAGTGAAGCAAACTTCACAAGTTTGACCTATCAAGACTGTGTATAGAGAAGCTATGGGCCTACAAAGCTCAAAGATCATGATTTGAAAAGCACTATATTAAGTTAAAACCTTGGCCTGTTCCCTTGGACCTCCATTCTCCTTTAACCCAAGGCAGAAATTCCTTCTCTTCTTATCTGACATCAGCCCATAAAGGTAGTTTATGCTTACATCTATGTTTTGGCCAGATGAAAACAAAGAAACAAGGCAAGCCTTCAGTTGTGTCTCTTCCAATAACTGGAGCCCAAGTGACTCCAGCAGCCTAGAAGAAGAGTTGCAAGGAAGCCATCTTTCAACCTCTTCAATAAATGGCCTTAGACAAGCTCCAAGAATTTTTAGAAATTATTGCTTCTTTACAGTCTTTTAACAAACATCTACGAGACTTCAGAGACCTGTAACCGGGCCAAAACTCAACAGTTTTCAATTAAATCTTTACCACCTGTTAAGATTCTAAAACTTGCTCCAAAACAGATACACAGATCAACTGAATGAAATGGGTATCCTTTAACATTAGGAAAACACACTTCCCCCCTCCCTAATTTTCTTTAAAAATCACACGGAGCTTTTTATTAAAAATTACAAAGAATGTGTCCAAAGGCAGACATGGAACAAGGAAACACCAGTTCAAATGGTCTAGATGTGGCAAGGATGTAATTAAAAACATTTCTGAAATAGAAAATGGAAGTTCACTGAGAGGTCTTGCCAGCAGCTCTTTACAGATCTCTCACGGCACAGTATTATAAAAATTAATTTGCTAAACAGGTATAGTAGAAGTAACTACCACAAATAAAATAGTCTTACTGACAAAACAAGAGCATCTTGACAACATGAGCACCGAGGGAGATACTATCTAGCAGAACCTTTTTCTTCTGCTTTTTCAAGTGTTTCTTTAACCCCTCTCCTTCACTTTGAAACAAGAGCAGAGAAAATAACCTGCCAGGTAACTTTGCACCTTATCTATTTAATAGACATCAGTCTCTGAAAGGGAAAGCTAAACCCTCCCAGTTCAGAATTTTCCAACTGGCAAGATTGTGCCAGCCTCTGGCACCACCAGCATTTCTTGTTTCTAGTTTTCCAAATTTCCTTTAACATTTTGACACCTCAAAATGCATACACTCCTAAAACAAGCTCAGGAGCATCGAGAAGTTTTAAGCGAGGAATGTCAGCCTACTGAAACAAACTGAACTCCGGAAAACACCACTTCCATCTTTAGCTTTCATCCTGGTGAATTACACGGAGGTTCTCCCGTGTTCTCAGCAATACCAGGCCACAAGGAACTTCTCACTCTGTTGGATAAGCAGCAGTTCTTTCCCCCTGCTGCCAGCCACATCCCACAGCTGTTTTTTGGGAGAACTCCCGGTTTCAAAAACTGGTACGTTCAGCCTGGTTGCTACAGTCTCACTATGTCTGGAACTTCACGGACCTGACGTGCTCTGGCATTTAGCTCGGAGCTCAGACAGAACATACTGCTGTATGTGAGAACTGTTGTAACTCTTGTTTATTTTATCTATTCTAATAGGTTCTCACTCTTTCCACCTGCTTATAGCAGCTATGCAGCTTTTTTTTAACTTCAGAGGCAATCTGAAAGTTTGGGTCTGTATTTGAGCTGCCAAATGAACAGGTACTTTCACCAAAAGACAAGCCAGACATTTGAACTCTCAGATGTTGCCAGGACAGGGAGCAGCTCACCTGTTCAGATAAGCAGCCAATCTTTTGTGACCTCAGAGATAAAACAGACAAATTGCTGGACAGGAACAAAAGGTACAGTAACAGTGTGCAGGAGCTGGAGCTTAAAGAACACAAACAAGGGGGAAAAAACCTTTGTGAATGTATTGATTTTTCAAAGCCAAATTTAACTTGCAAAGGTCAGTAATTTGAAGCTGAGCTTAAGATTTTATCCTTCATTCCCTGTGATCTATTGAAATCAGAGCGTCCATCATACCAACTCAAAACTGCAGAACAAACTGTGGAAAAACTGTTTATACTTTGATACTTTCCTCATCACAAATTTAGAGAGAATGTATCTATGCAAATTCAATTCACAGCATGCTACAGATAAGGAAGAATTTCTGCATGTCACGTGGAAAACTGTCTCCATCTGTGCTGCTTTTTTCTGCCTATGATGTGAGAGAGTAAGCAATACAGTTCAAAACTAAAATGAACTCTGAAAACAAGACACAGAAGAAAGGAACAGGTATTTACAAAACAATTTTCCAGGTAATTTAGACAGTTATTAAGATTGATTTGCTTTATATGCTATAGCCTCTGGCATAAGCTTAGAAAAACAAACGGCTTGATCCTGCAACCCATCTTCACACAGCCTAATCTTACTGCCTTTGAGGAGCGATGTACCTCATAAAAGGGTAAACAGTGGAGGCCCTGGCATCAAATAACTCAGATAGACAGACACCAAAGTGAAATTAGACTCAGAAGAACTAAGTCTAACTGGTTAAGAACTAAGTGCAAATAGGACTTAAGACATTTGTTTTCAGAATTCTTGTGATTCATCACATTCATCTTTTGGGCTGTCAGGCCACCATGACAGCACTGGCAGCAGAACACTGAAGATGAAGTTAGAGAATGCTCTTATCAGATGATCCCACTCTCTGAAATCATGATGGTAGTAGTGGCAGACAGATGTATGCTGCCCTGTGAAATCAGACACTGCCTTCCACAAACTACAAGCCAGGCAGCACTGCAGCATACTGTTAACAGCATAGTAAAAGTTCAACTCTTGAAATAGCTGCCACAGTGGAAAATAGGTAGATCGCAGTGGGCCACAGCAACAGAAACTGAGCAGAGACTTTACTTTTCAAAATATTACTGCTGTCATGCAAAAGCACTCTGAGGTCAGACCTCTCTAACAAAGCAGTCAAAAACTGAAGCAATTAATTTGTCATTACTGAGTTTATCAGCCAGGATAAAATGAAGTGTGCGGGAACTGTACCCTCCGAAGCCTTCAATAAATGGTAATTTGCTCTGTGAAAAGTTCATGAGGCAAAAACAAGACCTCTGATACATGATACATTGTGGCTAAGAGAGGACAAGGGCAGCAGCGCCTCTGAGAACAAGCTTCCTTTGGAGTCAGAATTCACTCAGAAGTTTGAGCTAAGATAAAAGTTTTATGGCTGCTTACATTTGTGCTAAGCGGTTGCACAGTGAAAGGTGATGCAGATGAGAACTTGCAAGAAAATGAGAGCCCATCATTACTAAGGAACAGGAAACCAGTAGCCAAAAAAAACAGCATCAAGAAAAATGATCATCAGGGATAACAGCACGCTAGTAACAAGCAATGAGATACAAGAGTATGTCCACAAATCTTGTGAGCTCATTAGCTATGACAACCTTGATTTTTGCACAAAGGATTAAGTTTTGTTCTACCTTCATACTTTCCACGTTTTCTACTTCCTAGGTATTCAACAGACCATTTCTGTGAAAGTGAGAAAGTCCACATATTTACCCCTCCGTGTGCTTCACAACAGCGTGCCCCAGCTGCTTAAACTCCTGCTACAGCCTTACCCCTTTCAGTACAGGACCACGACATCTTTCAGCAAAACATTTTTGAGTTTAAATGGTTTGTCTTAAGGTTCTCAGTAGAGAACTGCAGGCTTTCATGAATCACTGCAAACATGGAAATACCTGCTGTCGACAAACAATCAGATCGCAACTGTTTCACATAAAACCAGAGGACAGATGTATCCGGAGTGGTCCCACTTTGCAGTCCTTTACCAGTGGCTTAGAAAACAAGCAGCTGTGCAAGTCACAAGACCACACAACCTAGATTAATAAAGTGTTTTCACTGTGATTGCTTATGTTCTTTTCCAGAAAGGCTCACTATTGGAATTTTCACTATTAGGGGCATTAATCTGATTTCCATTAGACATATTATTACATATGTCCCACTCCACATCAAAATGACACAGGTCTGACTTCCATATACGCAAAAATGCCACATAAACAGTACATCATTTCAGCTTGTTTCTTTATGCTCCAGCAACCCTATTTGCACTGGACATTGTTTGGGACATCAAGGGAGGACCAAAGCAGTAGCACTTCCTGAAGAACATTAGCAAGGATGTCTTCACAGTGACAGCATGTTAGATGTGCTAAAGGTGATGACTACATAGTATTTTAGAGGAAGGATGAAGATAAATACATCGTCAAGATAAGGAGAGAGCAATGAGGTACTTGGATGATTTTTATTACCTTTAAAAATACATACTAACTCGACAGTGCTAAGAATCAGTATGAACCCAACTGATATGGAGTGTCTTCAACTATAGAAGTAGTTGGGGAGCACCAGAAAAAAATGTTTTTTCATGGTAATGGAATAAGGTTATGTTGTTCAGAGACCTAAGCACTTAGGTGCTCTGTTAATCAGCTTTTGAAACACAGAGTTTAAAACTTTGGAGAAAAAAAATTTGTTTTAAAGTAACCCACCAAAATGAGATAAAGATTGTTCAAGTGATTAGCCATTTTTCTTTATTAACATTTCAAAAGGCAGATCTGTGAGACAGCCTAGAGATGCTAAGGTATGTCCCAAAGGCAACTTGTTTAGGAAAACAATGTTTCAGGGAATAAGTAACAACTTGCTGAGTTGTGTTAACATAAGATGTCAGATACTACTCTCTGCAACTGGTCATTCTTTCCTGGATTTTATTTTCCTCACTCTTCACTCTCCTTTCCCCACATATATTGCTAACATTTTATTCTGTTTTACCCTTCACATGCAAAACCCCTATAGAAGTTTCAAAATTACAGTGAAAATTCTGAATTCCAGTGTAATGCAAAAGACTGTGGAGAAAAAAGTTTATCTGTAGTTCTTCATAACTCGTGATTTTATATACATACAGGTTTTACATATCATAGAACTTCATTAATGCTTCTCCAAAGTCATCTAGAGGTAATACCACATTAAATAGCTTTTCTCTTTTATATGGGGTTTCTTTTAAGATTAATACCTCAGATACCTGATTAGCAGAATTTACTGATGAGCAAACACAAGCAGTTACACAAACACCATCTGCTCTCCTTAATAGGAATGGGAAAACATTTTAGGATGTTCAACAGATTTAATTTTTAAGAATCATAATGGAGAGGTAACCCACCAACTGTACAAGATATTCTGAGGGGCAGACAAATAATCTGTTCTACACAGATTACAGAGAAATGCACACTGTATGCCAAGAGTTGCAATTTAATGGAGCTAGAAGCTGTATCACAGACACAACATGATGCTTCTTAGTACGTGTATAAAGGAAGTATGCTTTCATCTCAGAGAAAAGAATATAGTTACATAAATACATTTTGTGGTGCCCAAGGTTAAAATTATCTCATTTTCCAATGTAGTCAAATTCTCAGACAAAGAGTTGTAACTTTTCTGATAGCATTTCTTTCAAAAACACTGCTCTACATCAGAGCTCAGGCTCCACACTGAATCAGGACAGAGAATTATTCAAAGGCCACAAGGTAAGACAACAAAAGAGAAATCAAATTAGACATCTGCTGTACAAGCCACAGGAAGAGACAAGATCACTCCCAGATCCCTCTGTTCACTCCCCTCTCCTCATCCACTAACCTCCCAACACTTCCCGTTTTCAGGCTGAGTTGTAACAGATTCAAGACAAGCACTACACTACTAAAGTAAATGTATGTATTTTACTCTGATGTATTGATGTGGGATAGGGTAATACAAACATTTCTTTCCCAGAAAAGATGTTACAGAAGCAAAGCTGTGATAACAGATGAGTAAGGTCTGTGTTTCCAGTCTAGGTAACCTACCTCATATATGTTACCATGACACACACAAAAATGATAGTAAAGCTATCAGCTAAGAAATGAACTCTCCCACAGCAGTCTGCTTTGAAACTCAAAAGTCAGCAAGTGCTTTTTTTCCTCCGTTGGGATCATGCCTCAGGAGACTCACACAGCTCTTAAGTCTCTCTTCAGGTGCCCAAGAGAGTCAGAAATTCAAATGGAGTTTGAAGAAGAACAAACACATACTCCAAACCTATTAAAACAATTTAGGGAGCACTAAATACAGCAATTCCCTCTTGCAATTATATTAATGATGGTGCAAGGGAACTTCACACATCAAGAAGCCTCAGAAAAGTCTAAGTAGTTAAATACATTGGAAGGCTATTAAAGGAAATCTGCATTATTATATTTAAACCAGCTGCATAAAAGTTCTGAAGGAATAAGATAGTTATTACCATAAGCAAAGCTAAAAGTTGCTCAGATTCAATTTGTAGCCATTTTAAACTGAACTACATGCAGTCAAGAGCCAAATAGAGGATGTAATTATGACAGCTAATTTTTTTTTATTTACAGCAATCCAACATGCCTCTGAAAGTTCACATTTTTAGAGGAAGCATTTTCAAGTAAAACATTACTGTATTTTTCCCCAAGAGTAAAATAATTAGCACAGCAGGTTTTAAGTAAATGGTTTGCATTCCCCTATCCTGAACTCTCCAACTACAAGTGTCACAAATAGTATTTATTCACAGATATCAACAGACTAAGAACTGCCAACTTTAGTTACAAACCTTATGAAGTTGACAAATGCATCCATATTAACAACTGCTCCTTACCCCCATGAACTCTCATAAACCTGGGCTAAACCTGATGGATTCACCTCTTCTATAATCACTCTAGCAGTTCTCAAGAGACTGTTTTGCAAATTGTCTTACACAAAACTAATTAAACTGCATCAATCTAGCAGGTTACTTGTAATCTACAGATTCTACAATAAGTTGAACCAGGGAACTGTAAATCAAAAAGCTGTAGCTGTATCACTGATTTAAGAAAGACTATAACCAGTTATCTTGCTTTGCACACCTCCAACAATTATATGGGAAGAGCACCATGATCTGTTTCCAAGTACTATGTCAAATCTGAGCAGCATTGTTGTATCCCTTGATAGCCAATTCCACAGCACTTTAAATTCACTAAATACCCCCCACTTCTTACTTCAGAGATCAAATTATGCATTCATACATCATTACCTCTCAAAAGCACCTCCACAGCTAATTCTAGAGTGGTCTTTCTAGAATAAAACTAGTTTATCCCAGAACTCAGCTTAGAAGGTGAACTCTTTTATGAAGACAAGAAAAAGCCAAAACAGTTTACACTGAATTTGTTGCATGTCACTTTTACCTTCTGCCTCTACTTCAGTGGCCACCCCATCTTGTTCTAGCAAACCTAGGAAAGTAACCAACTGCTGTTACCTTCCAGGAAGGGCTGGTTAAGATTTACTGTAATTAAATGTGTTCATACACTTCATTTAAGAAAAAAAAAAGGGGGGGGGGGAAGAAGAAGGAAAAAGATGTGTAACATGTAACAACCTCCATAGTTTATTAATTCCTCTGGTCAAAAGCTTTGTGGAGAATGCAAAAGCAATGATGAGTTGACCCAACATGGCTTCCCCTCTTCTACTCCCTCATGACTATAAAGACAAAACCTTAAACCCACCAACAGCCTGCTCTGACAGCCTCCCCTTTCCTAAGCATCTCTGCAGCACCATGACTGCCATCCTGGGGATGCTTTCCCAGACGTCTGCTGTGCTGTGGAAGCCTCCATTGCTAGCAGGGTGCACGCAGCAGCATTTCATTCCTTAGTGAGGTACAAATGCAGCAAGATCACTCATCCTGTTTTTAAAGGTAAAACCAGAATGTTCAGCCCCACTAAAACTGAGAAATCACTGTAGCTATTACCTGTTTCTAGCCACTTTCTCTTGCTCTCCTCATACACTCTTCCCACTTCCTGTACTAATATCTGATTTCCTGAACAAATATCTCATTACAAAACTGCTATTTGTTGCAAATCACTTGTAGTAATTCAACTTTTTGGTGCTGGAATGCAAAACTGCTGATGGGGGACACTCATGACGCACATGCTAAGGGTATGAAGCTGTGTATGATCCCTAATAGCCCCGGTATGCTTCCAGCTGTGTTAGGCTACAGGGAGACAGGGGAAGCCACCAGATTGTTACTGAGATGCCAAACGCAGAACAATTGAAAAATAAACCTGGGGAAAGCTGAACACCTAAGCTGTGTGAAAGGTTATAGCTATTTATGCTACAAGCCATAGCATCTTGCTTCTCTTGCTTAACACTTCAGCTTTGGGAGCAATCTACTAAGGAAAAAATATCCATCATACCCTTAAAAAAACACTGTGGAAGAAGAGGGATCATGACTCAAGTTTTAAAATTCAGGTCTTGTCTATTCTAGCAGACCACAGTGACAAAGACCTAGTGAAACAATGAAATTGCAATATGCAGCAGCACAACGAATTATAATTGAGCTTTCTTCTTTCCAAATCTAATAACTAATCAAACATTGTGGGAAAGCAATCTATGCTAATGGTTCAGCAATCCAGACCCTGAGGTTAAGTGTAAGACCTCACAGTCAAAACTGGAGTCCCATAAAAGGTTCTCCATTACAACCCTACCTAAAACCACCACCATCAGAGGCAGCAAAAGCAATTCAATTCAAAAATAAAATTACTTGGAAGACTAATATATAAAGCAAACGCCTTTATGTTCTGAATTAAGAACCTGAGGCAAAGAACAATTAAAACTATGTTCACTTGTTTCTTTAACACACGATACTTCAAGATCCATGACATGTACTACAGTTTTAAGTGATTTTTAGATAACTTCGTAACACCTCAGGGTTTCTTGCATCTTGTGCCGTTTCACTGTACACTGACTTCTGTGATGTTGTTCAACCACTCTACTGTGCAAGACACGTGAAGGAACCCCCTATGGTCTTCATTTGAAATCTGATTAAAATGTATTTAATTCTGATGATTTATTACATTCCGCCACAGGACTTTTCCTGGTCAGAATTATCGAAGAGTAGTTCTTTGCCAAGCACTGAAGCTTTAATTTAGTTCATCAGAGATGCTTCAGCTCTTTCTAGCAACCTCATTCCCATAGTGGAAACCTTTACATTTTTGGCTACTGTCAAACAAATTGCAACCTTGAGGTCTAGGTAAGTCTGTTTAGGACAGACACTAATAGCCATTTCCATGTCTGGTCAATTAAGTCATTGTCCTGAGCCTGGAAACAACAATGCATAGACAGCAAAGTCTCCTAGCTGGGGTGAAATGACCTTTTATAAATCTTATGATGCAATCCTCATCGTTACCTTCTCTCACCAGAATGTAAAATAAAGATGTCAGCATGAAAGAAAGTGCAACAGTACAAGGAAGATTAAAAAAAGACCATCCAGTGAGACAGATCTAGTGTGGAAATTAGAAGTCCATGGTTCAACCTTAATAATATACCCATTCTACAAACTTCTTGAATTTGCCCTCCCTCAAAAAGGTCATAAATGATCACTATCCTATTCAAAATGATCTTTATGAGAGGGTGGATGGAGTGAGACCGTATTATAGAAGCAAATGCTATTATGAGCCAGATATGGTAGTTCCACTCTGTTGAACTGCTGGCACTACTGGTTGTATCCTCAGAGCACAGTATTTTTACGTAAAACATGCTCACATTTTCCCTCAGAAAAAGGGAGAAAAACAGGACACAGCTGATCTACTGAATAGACAGAATGAGGGGAGCAGAGATCAAATCAAGTTTCCTCATACTGTCCTCTACCCTGCCCCGTGACAGAACAGCAGGCTAGCTTTTGTCCTTTTAAATGCAGATTAACCCATTTAAGCATCAGCAGCACCCAAATTCTTCATCTCCCCTTTAGACCCAAAGGATATCTCTTCTCATTAAGTTTAGAAGCAGCACCAACAGCCACAGGAGGACAAAGCTCTGTTTATTAATGCAATAAAACCAGACTAACTCCACATGTCACACCACAGTAGTGGCCACTGAAATTGAGTTTACTACCCCCCAAAAAAGTGCTGGCTCTCAGCACTGACAGCATGTGCACCCACCAGAAAACACTGCAGACTTCACCACTTAGCTCACCACCAAAAAACACATCTCTATCACTTTCTTCCAAATTACTGTCACAAGTTACATAGGAGAAAGCAGCCCTCCTTTTAAGCAGAGGGACAGAAACACTCACTCATCATGTGGAGCTTAAGTAGTCCACTTCTGCTTTTCTGCACTGACTTCTGCTACCAATGACACTTTCACTTGGAACCCAGCAGCAAAAGCATAATCTTTACAATCTGATTTATTTTCAGGCAGTACACAGAACATCCTCAAAGAGAAACTAGTGGGGGTTTTATTTGGAGCAGCCACACAGAAGACACTGCTCATACTAGAGCTGTAACAGCAGCCACAAAGAAAAGACAAGCACAAAGGTCAAGGACTTTTGTGAAAACTACAAGTAAAGAAGATTCCTCAATTCCTTTGTACCACAAGGGCTTTTCTCCCCATGGATTCCCAGGCACACAAGCTTATGGCACTACCTTTTCCTTTCTCCTACAGGCTATTCATCCAGAAAATCAGTATCTCTCTCCTTTATCCTCCCCCCCCCCCCCCCTTTAAATTTAAATTTTAAAATGCTGCTTAAGGGAATGATACATCTCTAATATTTCTACTCTTGAATCAAGGTTGGTTGAAAGCAGCCAGTGTATTCAAAAGTTGGAAGTGGAAGGAGAAAAAGAAAAGGAATGGTAAAGCATGTTATTTGCCTTGCTTTCTAAACAAGAGAAAACAAACAAAACCAAGAGAACACAAAAAGCCAGCTAATGTTCTCCTAGCCAAAACAGGGGAAAAAAGGTTGGAATAGGCTACTCAAAGTACAGCAAGGAAGAACCCTGATGAGAAAGTTCTGTTCCTGTACAGCCATAAACTAGCTAAACCCAAATTAGTTCATGTTTTTCTAAATTAAAACTGTTGAGCTGCATCTTTCCAAGAGGGGAAGAGGGTCATCTTGTTCCCAGAGATGAGTTGCTGATGTTATCAGCCTTAAGCAAGAACAAAAAATTTGTACTAGTTACAACATCCCAGGCCAAGTGCTAAAGCTTTCACACGATCGGCCTTCTGTGCCAGAAAGTTTGGGATTCAAAAAGGGCATGGAGTGGATGGAGTAAAGCAAAATAATACAAAAATTAGGACTTGTATGCTTACCTACTTCATCCTTTCGAAAAGGGCAGATCAACTTTGACCTAGGCAAATAAGCAAGAACATACAAACACCATCTTTTTGACCTCTGCTACTGGAAACCATCAAAGCAACCCTTAGCTCTGGACCTCCATGTCTGATTTAATTTGAGAGCCAACGTGAAGATGGTTGTGACAACCCCAGAGGTTGAATCTAATTTACTATGCTCTGTTCTGCATTTCTGCCCAGCCACACACTGACATGGGTGGACTGCTGGTACTACACTTAAGCAGAGCACATCTAAATCTGCCTTCACTTTATTGCACACTACCACTGTGCTGTAACAATCTCCATTCCCCTTTTTCCATCACCTCTTCATGCACCTGCTGACTTGTTAGTTCAACGACAGCTTCATGGCAGAGACAGGGCATCTTGTGTGAAACTCATTTGGGTGACCCATACATCCTCTAACAGGGGACATGGGCGTTCTTTGCACCTAGTTTGTACAGGGTACAACTCCTCCCACCACACACAGCAGTAAGAAGATGCAAGGGGCAGAAGTACTGCAACTGAGATTACGTGCAGTATTAGTCTAGGGGCAAAATTCAAAGTTTGTTGCTTTTGTCCAGGAACATTTGCTCCCCCTTCCCTTCCACCCCCCAATTTCATTCACAGGGGACATTATGTTTGGAAGTCTGTGTTAGCAGAGTTTCACTGTAGGTTTGCAAAACATTTTGAAATGTTTCTATCTACAGCACAATCAGATTTTTTATACAACTGCTTTAATCAGAAAGCTGTACTTCTGCACACTCATTTTTACTGCCAGCTTCCCTTACATGCATAAAACAGATACGCCACCAAAGTGCCATGGAAACATGTATGAGATTTCCCTATGAAGGTCACCATGCAATGAAAGAGGGTTATAAATGACACAGACCATCAACATTTAAAGCCTGCAAATAAGAACAATTAAGATCAACTACAAAAGGGAAGTTAAACAAAAATCACAGGGAATGGAATCACACCTTCAATTGATTTAAAAGGGCAGTAGAAAGCCTGGTATGTGATTTACTGGCAGAAACTAAACACTCTAGTGTGGGCTAGTTGTAAAGAAAAAATACTGTCTTTTTTTTCTAGTTTGAAGTCTAGTGTGCTGAATCTTAAGAAAGTATAGGTTCACCCAAAGTGCAAGCTTCTTTTGATGTTAAAGGGGGGAAAAAAAAAATCAACCTCCTCCATATCTTCTATATTAAAAAAAGTTCATTAATGAAAGGCTAAACGTTTAATTCACTAGGATGGTTCTGTTTTCTGTCATTTTTGCATAGTTAACAAGATCATAATTCAAATAGGTCACACATTGTAAATATCCTCACTATATTGTTTTCCTTTCCTCTATAATTAGACCACCTTTTGTTACCAAGAATCCTATAAACTGTTTAACTGTGAATGGTTGTAAACTGCTCGTATTAAAAATTAGGCATCTCCTCCTCCCAACTTTGTACAATGGGAACTGCATAAAAAAAACCTTCCCTGAACTATGGCACATAAAATCAACATTACATCTCTGACACCTCTTTCTGCCAGGGTTTGACCCACATTACATCATCTGCACACTTTACACAGCTCCTGTCTTTTTCTCCATCCACACAAATTATTCTTGCCTAGCCATCCACCAACAGAGAGAGACATACAAGCCCACTGACAGCAGAACAGATTCAAGCAGTCCAGCTGCCGCTGAAAATAAAAATCACTTGATCTTCACCAGAGCTGCAGGAAGGGTGGCAGTGCAGCTATTCTAGAAACTTCTTGGTGGAAAATGCAAAAGATGCCAAGGCACTGCTTGCTCAAGCCAGCACAGAGCAGCAGCTAGAGAGCCCAAGAGAAAAGACAAGGGTTTCCAAGAGCCTTTGAAACATCTCAGTGTTGCTCTGCTCTTCATTCTGTTATGGTTTTTAAATTAAAAGTGCTTTCTGGAAACTCTGGAGAAGCACAAAGGTAATCCTTAGGGGAATTACAGCCCCATTCCTGAATGACCTGAGACACTGCTGCCCCCCACAGGTATTTCTAAGGTTCAATTCAATGTGTTTCCTTCCTACTTCAGCTTCTTACCATCCCTCTATTCCTTGAAATCAAACAGCAGCAACAGCATTCCATGTTCTTTGCTATTACAAGTTACACTGCGTATCTATCAGACTAAGCAGGGTCATAAGACTGATGCAGGATTTTTTTATCATGTGGATATTAAAATCCCATTGAAATCTTGAGTAGGATTAATGGATCCCACCCAAAGGATTTTCGAACAGGCCCCTTATGAAGGGGACAGTCCTCTTAAACACATAGATTTTATGGGAAAGATAGTTTGAACTGCTTAACCGGAGATGTAATCTGAAATCTTTTCTACAGTGTTAATGGTTTGATCCATAAGGTACAGCAAAATGCTCACAAAGTTTCTCAGAAACCTGCCATGCTGCTTCTCAGGCCAAAGGGAGCAGAATGGGAGAATACACAGATGTAGGTTTTAGGATACACAGCACTTCTGGGTTATTTTCTTCCTATCTCATCTGAAAAGAGAAAGGGGGAAAAAAAATGTTGAAGAAATTCTGTGTGGATGAGGAGACTGAATTATATTCCTGAGGTATATTTTGGGTTTTTTTAAATTGCAATTTTGACAGCTGCTGTTTGACATACACTGCATAAATTCTAATCCTGGAACTTGTTTTCCACGAGCACAGAGAGAAATCTCACCCGCTATCCACTGGTAGTCTAAAAGCCCCACATTTTTGCCTGAGAAGGTGGATTTGAATTGACAAAGCATAGCCTTTACATTCCACAGAAAAGCACACCAGCAGAAGCAACCTGAGCTCTCACATTTCAGGTCATTTGGTCAGAGGAAGAGATCACGGATTTCCACAGCTCCCAGGAAGAGCTGCAGGCTCGCAGTCTGCTTTCCTTCCTGGTGGCACTCTGAGTGCTGCAGCTGAGGCGGCTGTAAAGGAAAGCGAAGGCAGACAGGATTGTACAGTGGAAGACAGACCTGAATTCCCAGTTAGGTGCAGGGAGGAGAGTGGGAAACAACCAACCAAACCTGCCCAAACCTGGAGGCTTTTCAATTCAGATGAAACAGTAATATTATTCAGAAGTAGAATGCAATTGAAAGGAAATCAATATTAACAGATTTTAAAATATGCTAAATCCTTGAGGGGGTTACAGTCTCACTTAAGAAGTATAGAAAAAGATGGCAGAGTTTTTCACTAAGTACATCTATGTATGCCCTGCTCATTTGCCCTGGACTTAGCCATAGCAGAAAGTAGGGAAAAAAAGCCATGGAGATTTGCACTGCAGTTCACTGGCTGCTCCCTAGCACATTCCACCCAAGGGGTCAAACAGCTCCTGTGACCATCCTGGGTGCAGAGCCCAGACAACACAACCCCAAGGCTAACAGAGGTATTTGAAAAAGGTGCCAAACTGTTGCCTTTCATGATATCCCAAAACAACTGTGAAGCTTGATCCAAGATTCATTTGTAAACTTCAAAGAGTATTTCTAAAGTATTTCATTATTTAACAAAAATTCTGAGAAGTTACCCTCTTCCAATTCTCTACCATATTTCAGAGGGGTTTTTTTTTAAAAAAGAAAGCTCCTATAAAAATAAAATGGTATTTGATGCACTACCATCATTACAATAACTAGAAGAAAACTAAATCTCTATTGCAAACTACTTTTCACTTGCAATAAAAACCTTGGTTTTCTCCTTTTAACCCCCATTAAAAGATCAGAGAGAATGCTGACATACAAGATTTGGCAGGCACTCAAGAAAGAGTGGGTACCCCATCAGACATCTCTTGTTCTTAAATACTAGACATCAAGTAAAAATGAATCTTGGCCTGATATCAAACCTTAATAGTAATCTATGGTAATTTAGCTGTTCATAAATGAAAATGTTCAACCTTTTTAAATTTTACCTTCAGGAAAAGTGAAGAGTAATTTAAAATTGAAAACCAGCTTGCTAAACAGGTAATTTCATTATTAGACTCCTTTAATCTTGTTCAGAGCACCAATACAGTTTATGGATAAAGAATCATATTTGGATATGGTGATTTACACCAATCTCTCATCATTTACCAATATTTCCCTTGATTCTTGGTTCATATCCCATTTTCCACTTACATTGTTTTGCCAGGGTTCCTTTCCTAGTACTACTAGTCTCCTCTTTCTTTTAAGAGAGAGATTTTTGCTGATGATGAATATGGTTCACCCTAGTCTGTCGTACAGTATGATGTATTTCTTGCCTAATCAGAAGAAACATCCTAACTAGAAGCTGGTAAACCACCTTTACCTTTGGTATAGTGCAGAGCTGGACACCAATACTGCAAATCACACCGACATTGAAAGATGGGTAGCTTGTGAGCTGATTAACAATGGTCACATATGACAAGCTTTGGAAATTTAAATTCCAAACTATTCCAAACTCCCATTCAAATTAGTTCCATCAAACCTCTAGACTCCACCTGATATGCTGCGCTCTATTTCTTCTGATATTACCAAAACACCCAACACACCACCAAACCAGGAATTCTGAAGTTAAATACTAGCATCTACAATCACTGTGGCCATAGACAACAGTCCCATGAATGTTGCTGCCAGAAGAATACCAACAATGCATTTCTTTAATGGTCTGGAAAGAGAAGTTCTTAAGTGATTGACGGAGAGAATCTGTGCTTGTTCCTACGGAAGTAAAAGACACAAATCTTGAGCTTTTCCAAGCCATCACCCCACATTAGCTGTGAATTTATAGCATTTAGGTATCTTACACCAACTCCTTCTCTCACATGGAGATGCCTGCCTGGCCTATCTACCAACAGTGCTGTAGGGAATCCAATCTGCAAAAAATAAGCATTTTCTCCCAGCAGGAACTCCCAAGACAAAACCAAGATGTTATTTACGTACAGAATCTACAGGGATAGCCCTAATGCTGGAAGTCACTGATGAACAAACCCAACAGCTCTATCTCCCCCCCACTAAAGAGTCCCTAACATTTTAAGTATGTATGCAGACACAGACACGTTGAACTTATTACAACCCTGCAGTCATCATGAAAGCTTTATCTGGCAGGTAATCCTGGAAAGACTTGTCTGTTATCTCCAGAAATACTGTATTTTAATATAGAGTTTTTTCTTTCAATGCTGTAAAAAAAGTGGACTGTTTGACAATTATTCTAATTCTAGTATCAACAATGGCAAAATGTAGGTGCTGAGTAAGGTTGCTGAATTTAAAAACACACCTATTACTACACTGGTATCAAACCCGCCCCATTCTTATATATGGAATTACCATACTGTGCCTAAGTGCTACCACACCTTCCTTGGTAATGCATGTACAGAATGGAAGTGTCTATTTTGGACATTTTCAAGGGCACAACACTAATTAAATTCCAAAGACCCAATAAAATCAACAGTAATTGACATTTAGCTACCATGTCATCCATCCAATGCCAACTTGGGAAAGACAGTAACTTGAAGCATTATCACCAATATAGCATTAATTAGCTACCAGTGTTGCCTGTCAAAATCAAAATTTTAATTCCATGATGAAAGACAAATTTTTATACTTTGCAGTCTTCCCACGAGATTGCTGTTACTGCAAATCATAAAAAAAAATATAAAAGGTCCACCTATTAAAGATTCAAACATAGCTTTTTAGCAAGTATTTTTAGTGAGCTTGGTTAAACAGCAAGTTACCAAAAATTTGCAGACTAAAGACTGGATGGAAAAGCCTTAACAACTTAAATATATTGACTGCAGAAGGATATTTTTCTACTGTCACAGTTCTACAACCTTAGCATTTCTCCTGTGAACTCTCTGTAGTAAAAACCACAAGCAAACAAGAATTTAGTGCAACTTGTGCAGGTTTTTTTACTATATAACGTACAGAAGGTCAAACGAAGAAACCGAGGACACGAGGACACATAAGGAATACAGCAGAAGTTAAACGTATGTTTCTACACCCCCCCCTGCCATCAGGACATCGTAAGGACACTCCTTTAAGTTAAAAGGCAAGATATTTCATAATGTATTTTGGTTTAATTTTTTTTTTTAAATAATCATCTGAAGTTGAAGCAGCTGTAATAATATGGAAACGGCCAACCATTGTTGATGTCAAGCATACAAAGAGTACTCAGTGTTGGACAATTATATACAGTGTAGGAGTTTTACAGTTCCTATGGGGAAAAGTGACATTTCACCAGTTAGAAACATACTTTTTAGAATGAAATATTGTATAGAAACAGATACTTTTTTTAAAAAACAGAAAATAGTATGAGTAAAGTACATAATGTAAATAGACTTACTATTAAAACCAAAATCTAATAAATGCTATTGCTTTATTAAAATAGCATTGATAACTTCTCCTAAAAGGAGAAAATCTTAAAAATGAAAGAATTAACATTTATTTAATCTGGGATCACATATGGCATACCAAAACCCCCCAATTAAAAAACAAAAAGTCTGATTTTTAATACATCTGAAAACACTGTCCTAGTAAAGTCATGCTGCAGAAGAAACTCACCTCTGGTACATTAACACTACTGGGTCAAACTGGAGGCGCATTTCTAGTGGGGATTCTCCTACTGACAAAACAGCTCAGATCTTAAACTGCCTCTCTTCACTCCAATCAGTGTATCACTACCTCAAAGTACTCCAAGCAACCGTAGTGGAACAGAAGAAATAAGTTACTTCTCAGTACATAAAAATGCCAGAAACTTACTCTCTTTCTACTTACATCCTCAGGTCACCCACCATACATAAAATATAACCCAAACATTTGGTATATTCAGAGTATTATATATGTTGTGACTTGAAGGAAAAGAAATTGATCCAACTTCAAATTTTACTTATTCCTCTTCAGAAGTATTCATTTTGAAAGACTGCAAGAACAACTCTTACTTGGGAAACTCTCTGCAACATGGGCATTGAGCAAACAGGCACGATGGGATTACTGAAACAATTAGAAAACCTGGCAAGGCTTAGATTTTGCAAATCCTGCCCCAATTTAGAACAGACAGACAGAAGCAGTAAGTGTTATTAAGTAAGTTATGCTATGAAGAGCAAGAAACTATGTTGTGTTTGCTAAATATCTAAAAGCACAACAGTGAAGTGTGTATTATGAAGTGTTAGAAGTGTATTTGCTCCAATTCCAGGTCTAATTTTCCTTCAAAGCATTAAGGAGGGAGATTACAACCAGCCAGCCCACAGGGTTCAGTTGAAAATAGCATCATATGACTAAAGGTTGTATTCTACAAGGAGGGAACATGCTGTTGCTTTTGAGTAGGAGAATTATCCCAAGACATACACAAGTTATTTATTTTGGGCAAAACTTGCCCTAAATCACAAGCGTAGACATATTTAATGCTTCCTTCTTCACACTTGAATGCTGCATACTGGAAAGCTACAAAGCATGCCTTAGCAGCTTTTAATGAGGTACTACTGTAGGATGGGCTTCCACACCCTGCCCTACTGCAGATGTTAGCACCAGGGTTACTGTCTGCAGACTTACAATAGCTGTTATTGAACTGCAGAGGGGAAGTGGATGTTCTCAGGATTCATCTAAGCTGTCTTCACCTCTTACAACACTGATGGGCTAGCAAAAGAAGGGCATAGAAGAGGATCAGAGCTCCCATCACCCCAGCCCGTAACGGGGAATGGATTTGCTTGGTATTTCAATTACAGTTACCCATGTACTGACAGCATCCAGGAGAGGGCAGGAAGGGTGGGAATTTCCTTCTAGGACTACAGTGCAGAGAGCTAACAGAAGTCACACCGCATTTACAGGCACAGTCAAATGGAGGAGGAATGTGAACTATTTGGCAGTGCCTGCTCGAGAGACCGCCAAAACAAGGGAAGACAAGTAGTATTTTGCAAACCTCAGGTGCCGTTGCAGCACAAAAGAAGAAACGTGCAAGAAGTCATTTTGTACTTATGCTATTAAACTTAGAATTAAAAGTAGTAAATATTTATGTTAACCAGGAAACATCAAAAGTACTGAAGATTACAACAAATATTGCAAGCTTGAACACTGGATTTCTAACGTATACAGAAACTGTAATTGTTTTAGACATGTTACACAAGAAGTTGCTGTAATGTTTCAAAACACATGTGAAATCACAGAAGAAAAATCAGCCTACAAATTACAGAGGTCTTTATAATCACTCCAGTTGTAAACAGTATTAAAATAATGTGGTGAAATTACTAATGTCCTCAAATACGACCTCCTGCCCTTTCACCTCTGCTAATGGCAATGAAAAAAACATGCGGGGGGGGATAATTTAGAATTATTTATGCAAAAAGGGTTACAAATGCTGCTAAACCTTTGACTTTCAGGCAAACAGAATGAGAAGAGAAAATTTCTCCTCTCAAGATAGCACAAATACAAGTGGAACCATACTCTAAGTGGAAAGATATTCATACTTGAAATAGTAATAGGATTAAGTTTGGGTGTTGTATGAAGTAACAGACACAGAACAAGCATATACAGAGAAAAAAATATCTTCACCAAGTAATGCCAAGGAAATCTTGAACAATATTAGTGTGGAGTTTTGCTGCTTAAAATTGTATTTACTTCTGGCTGACTGGCCATACATAAAAAGCGTGTGTTTTGGTCATCTATCAGCTAGCAGGAAGACAATGAAGGAAAAACCCCCTACCAATCCATATACACATTGTATATATATAATTTTAAAAACCCAAGGGAAATACATCTGGAATTTCAGCTATGCAGTTTCTAAACATTTAGGAGAAAAATCTGAGCGACAGAAATTTCTCCAATTACTTTTGCGTGAACCAAGGACAGATCTTACAGAAGCCTAACTTAGCTCCTTGCAAATTCAGATCACAACTTTCTTTCACTGGCACTTGATAAACCTACATTTGATTTATTTCCAGTAGTTTGGGTTTTTTTAATGGCTGTTAGGTTAGCCCTGCTAAGATATAAGATACCAAGTAAGAAATGCGTGTAACAGAAGGCCGGCCTTGAAATTCGATTTGTGTGATTTTTAAAGCATTATTTGTGAACTCTCAGAGATCAGTAACTCCACTGTCACTGTCAACTCGTACACTCAGTGACTAAAATTTGATCTTTAACATGGTGATTTTGTCAGGAAAGAAAGAAAGAAACAAAAAATCATAAATACACATTCGCTTCTGAGTATACAAGAAGCAATAACTTAACAGTATTTTAAAGTCAAATGGAACCAATAAAAATCCAAGTCCTTCTCCCCTTCATCTTGAACAACCCCTTCACCTATCTCCCCTTCATCCAGGCTAGATGGTTGGGTTGGACTAGATGATCTTTTGAGGTCCCTTCCAACTCCTAATGTTCTGTGATCTTCTACCTTCTTTACCTTTTTATGATCTTCTGCCCCTTCTCTTTAGGCATAAAGTAGACAGCAGAGCTACCCTGGCCTGCTCTTCTTAAGTAACACACACACACACACACACATTAAGGGCAATTAATTTCTTCTGCACAAACTGGGACATTGGTGCTTGTCAGATTAATTTTGGAACCACATTTTGGTCAAGTAGGGCATCAATAATCATAGTGCTTGGTTTGTCAAATCTGACAAACCAAAATTTACCCTCTTTCTCCACAGAAAACTTGGCCAAAAAGAAAAAGAAGAAGAAGCACTGAACATTTATTTCTCCCATCAGTCATCTTTCTCCAGCGGGTTCAAATGAACCTCTATCTTCTCTGGTTTCTCACAGCCCACTCAGTCAGCAGTTTTTCCCCTTTGGAATCAGAATACAGCTTAGAAAGAAATAGTTACACTTTTTTGCTATCTACTTGTCCATGTGTGTATGTGGAAGTTTATAATTACCTATATGCTAATATGATCAAACCGCCACAGTGGAATTAACACAAAGATTTAACATTTTTTTCTTCTCTGGAGGGGTGTGTAAGTCAAGTCAAATTTTGGACAGAGAGATTCTTAGAGGGAAATTAAATGGGAATTGCAGCTGCTTATCACTGCAAGGAAAAAATTCTCTCCAAGTGTAACACATTCTCAAGATTCCCCCTTCAGTCACTCTAACCTCAACTCTCCAATCCTAAATCCCACCACAACAGGACATATGCCTCTAATTGTTCAGGGGGTGTGGTGTACATGTATTTTGTAGTGCCTGGCATATTATCGAGATAAATCCAGCAATTTAGAGCTGCAGAGTAGGCTTTCCTTCAAGGGATGGATTTCTGTTAAGTCCTTATCTGCATATAGATGTTTATTTATGATCCTATTACCTGTGAAACTGTGGCCAGCACTTTTCCTTATATTCCCGAGGGTTTCAATTCCGAGAGTTAACAAGCAAGAATAAAAGCAGAATTTTAACAGCCTGTCCTGAACCTTTATGCCAACTAGGAATTACTCTCAAAGAAGTGCCCCAAAAAATAATCAGAAAAAGAATCTGAGGTGCAAAGCTGTGTCCAGAGCAAAAGCAGCTGCACGAGCCCAAGTCCTTCATCCCACAGTGCCTGCCAAACAGCACAGCAGCTTCCCATGTGACAGTATATGAACAACAGGGAACTTCAAAGCAACATCACACCTTTGAAACTGGATTTGAAGGGTAAAAGACAATTCCTGAGAAGGAGGGGTAGCTTTCAGTAGTACTACCAGACAGAACAGTAGATTCAGATACTGCAGTAGCAGCTGGCAATGTTGGAGTGCTAACCAGCTGCAAAATACTAAAACCAACTGACACCCCACATATAATTTAACACAAAATTCTAAGCAGTCTTCTAATTACACCCCATTAAATATAACTTTTTAAAAGAAGCAAAAATCTGTTCATATCCACCATTGTATTGTTCTTCCTACCTAAAACGGTAAAAGTGGATGGATGAAACCAAGGAAGAAGCTATTCTAAAGCAGACAAAGTCAGCTGGTATCCATACTGTTGCTTTTAAGTATCAACACAAAAGCTGGCTATCATGGCTTATTTTGGTCTAAAAAGAGACCAGTGAAGTAACAGTCAAGCAGTTCAATAGGAGGCTACTTTACTAGCGAAGGAAAGCCTAACAGTCAGGATGCTGTATTCACTCAACAGAAAAAAAATAAGCACCTAATGACTTATTAATCCTCCTGGGAATATTTTTCAAATTAATAAGTAAAATGTTTTACATACAATACAGACAAATTACAACAGCAGGCATCTAACTTTTTAGTGAAGGTTTCATTTAAAAACATCTTTTCCATCAGAGAACTTTCTCCCCAGGTAAAAGCTACCAGTAAATTCTGCACAAGAGACGACAGCACTGATTTCCTTTTCTTTTTTTTCATTCCATTTTCTGCTACCCTGTTTACCAAAAGTTCTCACGATGGGCAATTCGTATTTCACCCCAATTCAGACTATTCACCTACAGATCACCCAGCAATGCTCCCACAAAAACACACGTCCACACAGGCCTGTGAAAGACCTTATACATATTTCACTCTATACAATCCGGTTTTGGAGCCTCACCAATGTGCGTGCTCTTTATTGCCTTGAAGGTTATCTTTCCTTCTGAATTTCTTTCAATTGTCTTTATCTCATTAAAGCATCTTGGCAAGCTTGCTCCTTCCTGGTATTTTACAATTGCTTTAGAAGCTTGAAGACTTGAGAGATTTTTGTAACTACTAACAAAGGACCACATCTTTAATTAACGTCTAACTATCTTTTGGTCACTGGTGTAAACTTTGTTAGGAATAATATACTCCTCTGCACTTCAGTTTTCATAAAATGAACACCTTAAACTCAGTGACATCTGTCAGCACCACACACCTCCTCAACATAAACTCACAGCCAATATCCCAGTATGTCTTTTTTGAACCCACCTACTGTATACAGTTCTTCTAGTATCTTCATTAGTAATTCTGGCTTGAAGTTGACTTTGAAATACTCTGATCTTTCAAACAGGAAACTGCTCGGCACTGACTGACGATGTCTGGGTACCTGTTCTTGTTAACAGCCTCCCTCCCAAATGGAGATGCTGGGTAAAAAGGAAAACACTATACACCTAAAATAATAAAGCTTAAATTTGGATACACTTAAGTGGTTTATTAGCTGATACTGCTCAGTGGTAACTTGGGTTTGACCTCTGCCATTTTACACATAAAATAATTGTGAAGCTGGTTGTGTCTGTAACTCAAATATGGGTCAGTAGAGTGCAAATGTCGGCCTCTCTCCTATTCAGATCTCTACTACTACCTTCCCTGCCTTGTTCCCCTGTAACTCACAGACTTCTCTGCATAGTTAGGCTGCTTCTCCTTCAATCCAAAGGAGCATTTCCCACCTAAGAAGGTCAGCTCTCATCCACTGGAAGAGAGTTCCATGTGCTCATGCGAGACACTTGGCAAGGGTACACACCAGAAGCCTTCTCTTGTTCCATGTTAAGACAGAAAAGAAGATAAACATTGGAACTCCAAGTAGAAATGCTTGAGAGACCTTCATTAGCCACACTGGAAATGCTTGAGAGACCTTCATTAGCCACACTGAATGACCTACACACCTTCTAATAGGAACTTTTTGTACCACAAGCATTAGTATTTGTAGTGACTCCCCTATGTTTTGAAATCCACATTGGTCTTAAGAGTACACACATGTATACACTACCTGCGAGACTGCTCAGCATGGAAAGGTGGTATGCAAGAGCTTATCTTCAATCCAGAATCTGAAGGACTTTCTCTTTCCTAAAGTTAAAACTAAAGATACTCACTGTAGAGCAGACCCTTTAAAAACAAAGCCAAAACCCCCTCAACGTGTAGGTTATAAACCATAATAACCAAATATGTTTCTTCCATTAGAATAATACTGACAGCAGTATTTCCCAACAGGTCTCCCACGTGTACTCTTTTCAAATAAAAGAGTAAATCCCACAACATTATGTCTGCTAAAAGTTACTGCTGCTGGATTTAGGGTTTTGTTGTTTCTTAGACTTGCCCCGATCTCATTTTTATTATCTATTTATTATTATTCACCTAATCTTATTGGCTGACTACTGATAAGAATACATGTTCAGTCTTCTGATTTATGCAACTTTATTTTGACAGCTGATCAAATTACTCGTGTAGTAAATCCAAGTCTTAAAGTAGCAGCAACAGCTAAACCAAACGGTAACTAGACGGTGCTACCTATTCTTACAGAAGAATCTCAGTCGTTTACCACTATTCCACAACAAGGCTGTGATTTTGTATTGTTGGCTTTTTTTGAACAGTAAACAAAGGGTACTTATTTCAAGAGTGAACAGTCATTGAGGGACATTATGCAGAAATCTACATCTGGCTTATGTTGGGAGAACTTTAAACTGTTATCAGGGAGAGGACCCGGTTCCATAGTTTAAATTATCTGAACTCAAGACTCAGATAGTTTCAAGAAGTCAAAAAATCTCTAAGTCTTGAATTTGTATCATTTAAAGAGGTTTTGGCTGTGGTTACTTTAGAAATCCAGGAACTGAAAACTTATTGGATGTTCAGGCAGCTGCTAAGGTGCCAACTATTACTTACCTGAGGTAGGGGGAAACACAAAAAGCAACACAGAAATTAATCTGTTACGCACACCAGTTGCCTTCAGCATGCGTTGGCACAGTCTATACTGAGGCTTGCTGAATGCAGCAACAAACAATTTGGTTTTGTTGGGCACAGCATGGCATAGCTGAAGGAGGTAATTCTAGCTTTTGAGACACCAGATTAAGCCTATGGGCATTGTGTTCCACTTAACTTGCACTGATGAATGAAGTATCCATTGTTTATCCAGCTTGTTCATCTAGCTAACAAGCAGAAAGGCTTCTAGTGAACTCTCATGATCACACTCTTACATCCTACCCTGGCTGTATTCCCTGTCTCAGTGCCCCATATATGCAGGTAGATATAAAACACTGAATATGATACTATCTCTTCACCAGGTAGCAAATTCTCTGTGTGTATATACATTTTTATATATATGTACACAGGTAGAGACAAGATACATAGATATAAGATATATTTACACACACCCAAACATTCATTCATCAGTAAATGACCCTAAGTCCCATGTTTTCTGTACACCATTAAGAGAATTTAGGCAGGAACTCAGGCAGCATTTTAGGCGTGAGGACACAGCAATCCTGCAGCACAGGGAGCTGTACAAAGGGGCAGCATGTAAACGTGGAATCTTAGAAAATACAGGCTGAGGATTTCTGTCTTTAGCATTTCCGTAACTTCAGGGTTTTGTAGAGGCATCATAAAACTGAACTTCCAGTTCAAACATTGTGTATGTATGTGCGGGGGGAAGGTCAATACATTAGGCATTGGCATTTCAGAGATACAGCTCACAGCAGTATTAAGGAGAAGGGCTTGCACATTTCATTAAGATCTGGCTGCCCTGCAAGTGCTAAATCACTAGTGCTTGTACTTCTGCAGATGGTTAAGTCAAACCATACAACAGCAGGAGCACGGAATTGCCTAGCACTGCTGTGTACAAAGCACAAGGCACAGCCAGATTTTCTGCTACTGGAGAAAAGGCAGCGTTAGATGTTACATGAAGCCATTCCCTATATATCCTCCATAAAATATAGCTACTGCTTGGAGTATAAATAAGCTGCTGTCAAGCTCAGCAAAGGAATTAGAGAGAGGCCAGTCAACCATTTCACATGCGGGCATGCATGTCAGATAGGAACCATCCCCAGTATGAGAGCAAAGCCTTGTGCCAGCATTCATCATCTCCTGACTGATACTAGGCAAACAACTACCCTAAGCCATACATCACGCTCAGCGAGGAAAGGATTTTCTGCCTTCCTCTCTTAACTTGGGCTGCCTCCTCCAACACCCTTCCCTCCTTTCTGCCACTCAGAAAAGCGTCCCATCTCACATCAGGCAGGCAGCAGTTTAGCAACCGCCTCTCTGCTGTGCAGCTTCTGCTGAGAAAGTTATGGCAGCAGAATCCAAGTATATTTCTCTGCAGCGCCCCAACACTTGATCTGCTTTGGAGTGTGGAACAACTGGTAACTTCACATGTCAAAGCTATTTCTCTGCTGTTTCCAAGCATTTCTCCTGCAATTCCTTTCCTCTTTTCCACACACACAAGTGTTGTCATGCACTGCAAATGTTTTAATCTGCAGTGGCAGCACTTAGGGCTGATTAAAGTGTTTGCAAGTGATAACGAAAATGTGCTCAAATGGCAGACAGCTTACAAGGACAGAGCTGCAAGAGAAAAGGAAAATAATTTATGAGCAGAACCTGCTTTAAATTTGCAGTAGAATCATTACCTTCATCATCCTCAATGCAGCAGGAAAGCAAATAATTGTAATTACAGGCTGGACATAGCTCTTGCATATTTAAAATACTCAGTAATTACTGGAGTGAGGGAAGCCAAGTCAAATGCAGCAAGTAATTTTTTTCCCCTGCAGAAATGAAACAGATTTACTATTACCCTTGTCTAAAATTCATCAAATTCTTTAGTATTTGTTTAAATTATTAGTCTTTCAAAAAAGAAAATAATCTGACTCCTACTCTTTAAAAAAAATAACTGCTTTATGTAATGAGTGTAAGGAATTTTTAATACACACTTTTCCTCCTCCTCTTTTTTTTTTTTTTTAGATGGGAGATTGATAACACATTTTTGGTCTAGGCATTGTGCCTGTGGGCAATGTGCTGGCTTCAACTACTCTTCAGCTACTACAGCCCCCCATCAGGCGCAGTGCCAGACAACACCTTGTCCAGAACTAAAAATGGACTATTGCTTTCATTTGTAGTCTTGCCCACGCTGTGCTCACAGTACTGGTTTTAAGACAAACCTGTGGCACAGCCTAACACACGGTTCTTGCAAAGGACAGGCTCTCTGCAATGAGAAGCAAACAAGCTGTGCTACATGAGCTCCAGCGAGGCTCAAAAACTTCCCATGAATTCATCTCCAGTGGCAAAAGAAACTTTGACTGAGATGAAAACATGAATGAACATACCAGAGGATCTGTATGGAGAGGAACACTCTTTGGCAAGTCCACTCTTTGATATTTAACACAGCATTAATTCCTCCTGTGTACTTCCTTGTGCTTATAGTGCTCCTCCACCCCTCTGTCACTGAGGAAGACAAAATAAGGTGACAAGCACCACAGAGCCTTTCCGTCACCTGAGGGCATGGAAAATTTAGTAAGAAAATGATGTCTCTGCCATCTTAATCCCAATGATAAACAGATCTTTCTTACTGCAAATTCAGGTGGTCATTTTCTGTCCAAATATGCACTGGGGGTGGTGGTGGTGTGTGTGTCTGTCAGAAGTGTGCAAGTTTCTCCCTCCTGCTTATAAAGCATCAGATCGGACCCACTGAGGGCTTTTCCAGGAGCTGGGACTAAGCTCAGCTGGCCCACTTCTTTTGCTGACTCAAAACTGGACTTAACCATGCCAGCTCTGGCCTTCCTACCACCACCACCAGCAGTCAAACACGCACTCAGCCCTCTATTTCAGACTGAGGGGGGAAAGGCCAGACACCACTGGAAAGGGTCAAGGATTAGTCACCACAGTAGGGACTAATGGCAGAGAGGCATTTAGTTATTTGTTCCCTGTACTAACTCACACCAACTACAGCAGATCTCCAGAACCTTGTCTGCCCACCACTGTCTGCTTGGAGCCAATTCCCTTCTAGTTTGGCACTGCTCTTACAGTACGTTTGTCTACACCATGGCAAGCTCAGAAGCAGCTGTGTGAAAAGGCTCAGCAAGGACAAGACAAGGGAGAGGAAAAGATGCTCCCTGTGGAGAAGAAGCAGACATTAGCCAAGAACAGACACCACAGCTCGTTGTTACTCTCTGTTATTCAATGATTTGTCCGGTATCTTCTGAAGAACTCAAATTAAGATAAATAGTCTATAATTCCTTCTTTCAGCCTTTAAGAGATAGGCAGTAAGTTGAGGTTTTTTTCTAGTTTCCATTTACAAGAACTCCTGAAATGGGTGACAGTGAGATGGAAAGCATAAACCACTTCCCTTCCCCAGTTCACCATACAAAGAACTAAACCTTGGAAATGTCTTTATGCAAAGTTAAGAACACAGTGACTTTTCATACTCAGCAATCATAACTAATAATAAGACAATAATGTATTTTTAAGCCACTAATCATAGAATGATACAATGCTTTGTGTTGGAAGGGACCTCATTGATTTAACCAAAAATATAGCAAAACACAATTTGGTCTATCAATTCCCACACAAACCAAATTTACTTTCCATTCCCTTTGCCAACTTCATCTAAAAAGCTAGAATTCACCTGGGGAGGCATCAGAGCAGATAGCTGGTACTTGGTTGTTCTTTTAGATAGATCTTGGAAGTCGAAGTATGCAAAAGGCCACCCCATCTACCCCAAAACACAACCAATTAAAAAAACCCAATCCCTAATATACAGTTTACCAAAACTCTTCATTATCTACTTTTGTTATCTACATTGCAACCTAGTAAGACTGAAAACAGGCAACTGAGTTACAACTTCACCCACAGAGGAGAAGCAGGGAAACAAATGCAACATCCAACTGAGGAGCATCCCTCAGGGCAGTGTTAATTCCAGTGAAGTCAACCCTGACACTGAGCAATGGAGGAAGCAACAAGCAAACTTGAAAATCCTCATTAAACAAAGGAGGAGAAGAAGAAAAAAAGATGAGCCTTCAAGTTTTCCCACCTCTTTGCTTTTGGTATCAATGAATGACACAGTTGTGAAACTAACTCAAGCTAAGTCTTCAGTAGAAACAGTACCTTACCATATCACTTTCTACTTTTTTTATTTGTTTTTCTTTTTTTAAACATACTTTGTGTGTTCTGATCTGTATGGATGTTCTTTTTTTTTTTTCTTTCACCAGCCAAATGTGGAAAACCTAGTGATGAACTGCTTATGAATTTCTCTAATCTAGAGTTTATGTAAAGGCACGGGCACTTTTGACACTTAAAAATGCATTTTAAGCCTTAATTTGACAATAAATGCTTTGAACCACGAGTATTAACAATGCCATAAAGACAAAGTTAACAGATAAAAGAGCAGCAAGTTGCTAGGTAATGGGAGTATCTCTCCTAGTATTAAAAAAAAACCCCAACACCCCAAACCCAAAAAAACACCCTCACGTAGTGTGTGGGAATGACAGATCCGCTCTGAGTAGCAAGACATAGTTGACGTGCTGTAAGTACATGTTTAGGATCCTAGACTTGGCTTAAGTCAAACAGCTTTGATTGGATGGGGTCCCTCAACAGTATTAAAACCGCTCTAATTGCATTCTTCAAGCCAGCTGAAGGCTGACAGCTTCCGCTCTCCCGCTCACTATCAGGGCACATCAAGGACTTCTGTTATGAGAGGAGCACCTGGTCCAAATTTATTTCAACGGCCCAGAGCAAAATGGGAAGGTGCTTAATGTTCAGCCACAATGGTGACATTTTTACGATGCACCCGAAGTTCAGAAACAAACAAATGAAGGATTTGAAAGGCGCACGAACAGAAACAGTGACAATAAAAATTCAACATTAATATATCAATTTTAAAACATATACCACCCATATTCTTGAGGGCAAGGCCAAAAGTTCAAGGCAGAGAAAAGAAGAAATCTGTGTAGCCAGCTTGGAAGGGAGGGAATAAGGGGTGTGGGGGGGAAAGTCTCTAAAACTTTTTGAAAGAAATGCTGACCTTCTACTAAAAATGACATCTTTAAATTTCCTCATATGTTAAGATAGCTGCAAGTAATACCATTCATTCCACCCGAAAGTGGTGGAATGTAGTACATTTCAGCTTTAGCAGAATAACAAGTGATAGGAATGGAATTTTTTTCTACTTTCTATGTTACCTTGTCTCACTTGTGCCCCTCCCTGCACCCCAGTGTTAAAAATCAAATTAACCAGAGGAGCAGATGCACACACAGAGTAAGATTATAAAATCTTCAGATCAGTAGTGAGGGATGAGTGAATAATTATTGAGAAAGTTATTATAGTGTTGAGGCTTTAATAATGTTTCCCAATTTCTTTGAAATTGCTCTTTTTAATTGAACCTTTATGAATATGACACTCATGTTCAGCTCAAAATCAGGCCAAGTTTATTTCTGCAGCTACAACTAAATTAAAATTACAGTTATTATGCAAATCTGTGTAAGATTTCTCGTGTACAGAGAGACTGAATATTAGACAGGGCACTAAGCTGGGTTTTTTTTCCATTGCTTTAGAAATTGAAGCCCTGTAATTGCATTACAGTAACCAATGCATAGCCACACAGTAAAGCAAAGACTACAGAAAATCTCACAACTGTGCACTGGCATGGAAAGTGTTCATTAATTCTTTATAAATAATGACACTGAGCAACAATTTTAAACATGTCACAAAAACAAGCAGCAAATTATTCTACATTAAGCAATTCCACAATATTTGTAATAAAGATCTGAGCTCTACACCTTGGAAATTTCTCTTCAGGGGTAAGAATATAGTGAAAGTAAAATTTTTAATTGGTATAGTGGATTTTGTACTGCAGCAGAAAGCATCTATTTCCTCCTTACAATCAGTATAGGTACGGCCAGATTTGCTGCCTCGTAGGAAGTTATTAGCATGCACACATGTGGTACTTTACCAAACAGATAAAAGTGTAATTTAGTAACTGACTGAGAGAATCTGCAGTTCAATCTAAACTACTAAAAGACAACCTCATTCAAGCAAGGCTGGAATACATAACTATACAGGGAAAAACACAACGCCTTAAAAAATGAATCCCAAGCAATCTATGGCACTGGTAATACTGCAGTTCCTTGTAATCTTAAACTGCAGCTCTGCTTTCTCATGCAATTTTCCTTCTATTCTGGATGGTGAATTAGAGAACAATGCCCAAGCACAATCATTAGTACTGTCGTGACTGCTGATCATACTTTTCAGAAATATTTTCCATCTGCTTGCTTCCTATTAACTGGGACAAGCTTCCTTAAGGTCTTTCTCAAGAACAGCCTGACTTTAAGAAATATCACGTTTCCTTATTTTTACCTACAAAGTACATTTGTCAGAAAAAAATTTTCAGCTTACTGACAAAGGTCTTTTTTCACTAAACAAGCCATGATTGTTATTAAGAAGCAGCATGTAGCAACAGTCTAAAAATCTTTTAAAATCTTTTTTAAAAGATCTTTAAAAATCAAAATCCCAACCCCACCAAAGCCTCTAATGAAATAAACAGCTTTTAAAATTTAAAAAACCACACTAAAACAAAAACTCATGAGGAAAGATGTGTCATGAGGAGGAGATGGATAGTGGAAGAAAGAGTTAAACAAAACCCGCAATACACTTCAAAATGAGCTATAAAGCTCCATAATGAACCTTCTAGTCCTGAACTATCTCTCAGGCGCATTCACTTACACTGCTTTATGCTGCCATCTCTCACTGCAAGTATAACAAGAAAGTTAAAATGTAATTTTACATGTAGGTATATCACCTCAAATTAGCAACATAAAATTACTGACATTTATTCTAAAGAAAGCCCTACTGGCTAGAGGTAAAATGCTGAACTAGCATCTGTCAGTACTGCTAATTGAGCTAAGGTTGGGAACTATAAAGTACTATTAAAGGAATAAAATAATACCAAATGGAAATGCTGAGAAGGTACACTACCCTTTTGACACTCTAAATTATTATCCCGATTAAAGTAGCTAGTATGTTTGACTCTTAAAAGTGTCATGAACAGTAATGTGCCCCAGAATTGCGAGGAACGTTCTTATGGGCCACAGTACCTGGAAAAAACACATTAACAAATTCTTGCAATGCAATACCTGTGTGTTTGATGTGTTTTTAATGAAGTGCTCCATCTTCTGTATTTTGAGAAAGCATCTGTCTTTTTTAGAAAAAGGCACGAATGCCACATTGTCACCTCCAGCTTCAGCAGTTCCACCAGGTCCTCTTCAGCCCAAGTTTTGAGCAATCTTTGGACCATGGGCTACTTGCAAGATTCTTGCCATTGTCTTGTGAATGATGACAACAGAATAAAAATCCAAGACTGGACTCAAAGATGAAACTGTTTAAATCCAGAGGAGCATTAACACAATTCATTGAACTTCACCTTTTCTTCTTGTTTGGCGTATCTACCCCTTTGACACCATGGTATGCCAAAACCCACAGAACCCCGTCTATCCATTTGGGAACACCCAGCAAATTTTACTGTGGCATCCAGAAGTCCTTTTTCAGGAGGAACATCAGGGGAAGAAAAGCAAAGGCTGCTCTGATCTATGGTCTGACCTATGCCTACAATTTGTTGCTAGCCACAGCATTCAGAAAATTCAAAGACTTAGAAACTACCAGTAGCCACGGTACAAAATTAAGGCAGCATGAAGAACATTCAGAGATGAGCAGGCCTATATTTCATTTTACTTCTGTGTGACTGAGTGTTGTAGGCTAATTTATTTAATGCAGTCACAACAGTGTCTACTCTGCTTGAAAATATTAAGCTGTATCAGTTTAAAAGCAAACATTTTTGGCCAGATCCTATGGGATTAATTTTCATACAAACTGCTCATATGAGGAAAAAAATACAGCATATATTTCTGACTTGCTAAAAACTTTCATAATAGTGCTAGTTAACAAAGAAAAAGTTCATGCTTTCCCCTTCACCCCCTCAGATAAACTGAAAAATTTCAACTGGTTTAACATTTGGACATAGTAAAATGAAGCCAAATAGACTACACTTTCTAGCTGAGCCGGGAAATTAGTTTCAGCTTATGAAACTCATGTAGGTTGTTCACAGAATCCTTAACCTCTTGAAGTGCAACAAGGAGAAGTGCAAAGTCCTGCACCTGGGGAAGAACAACCCCAGGCACCCCCAGTATGTGTCGGGGTGGCACTCAGCTGGGAAGCAGCCTGGCAGAAAAGGAGCTGGAGTCCTGATGGACAAGTTGAACATGAGCCAGCAGTGTGCCCTAGTGCCAAAGGCCAATGGTGTCCTGGGCTGCACTGGTACAAGAGAGTCCAGCAAAGGTCCACTAAGATGACACTGTGACTGCAGCATTTCTCCTGTGAAGAAAGGCTGACAGAGCTGGGACTGCTCAGCCTGGAGAAGAGAAGGGTCGGGGGATCTCATCCATGTATATAATGCCTGAAGGGAGGGTGCAAAGAAGACGGAGCCAGGCTTTTCTCAGGGGTGCCCAGCGACAGGACTGGAGGCAACAGCAACAAAAATGAAATACAGGAGGCTCTGCCTGAATACTAGGAAATCCTTTTTCACTGTGAGGGTGACCAAGCACTGGCACAGGTTGCTGAGGAATGTTGTGGAGTCTCCTTCCCTGCAGATATTCAAGAGCCATCTGGACATTGTCCTGGGCAACCTGCTCTAGGCGGTTCTGCTCCAATGGGGGGGTTGAACCAGATGACCTGCAAAGGTCCCTTCCAATCTGAACTGTTCTGTTCCTCTTTAAAAGGAGCTTCAAAAAAATGTTATGTGCACTTTACTATCACCAAAAACGTATTTTCCATATTCTAAATGATCTGAAAGTCAGTATTTTTAAGGGGGACTGCATGTATGCACACGTGTACGTAACATATATGCACAAACATCCTCACTCCTTTTAGGGACTGACCATCAGTACTTAATTCTTTTGCCACCTCAAGAATTCCGCATCTCAAGGACTTCCAGAAAAATCCCCAGCTTTGAAAAGTCATGGTCAATCTCCTGCACACGAACAGTTTTTGAGAGGGGAAAAGGACACGGTTATTCTCAAGTTAAGAATGTCAGAATAGTCAATCAAGCTAATGAAGGAGTTACCTGCTGTAAAAGAAGTCCCCAATTTCACATAAAGAGTAAGGAAAAGCCTCAAAAGCCACCAAAGTTCTCCCCTATATTTTGTCAGCATTCAAGTGACATCCATACTTCAGAATTAACAGAAACGCACCGGTTAACTGGGGCATTAATGCAACCTCTGCAGAGCTGGACAGTTTGTTAAGTTCATTAGCACCCAGATTACCTTCTTACAGGCTCTTTGAGCTTCTTGCAATCATCTGAAAGATCATTAGATTCTGACACATTGTTCTTATATATCTAAATGACCTTTCAGATATGCTCTTCAGGTTCTCACTGTTAACACTGCATGCCAAATGTCACCAAAATTTTTCTGAAGCTAAGTGTCACCAGAAGACATTTTGACAGGACATTTTGTTGCTAGATACCTCAAAAGAATTATGTTACGCTGTGGGTGGGGGACTAAGAGAGAGAAAAAGCATCTGAACCCTGGTCAGGTACACCATTGCTTCTGGTATCTTGCATAGTTGTCAGTCTTATGGAGGAAGGTGCAGCCACAACTCCGAGTAGCTCAAGGCTCCTGGCACCCTCAATTGCACAGAGCATTTTAGAGGGAAAACAGGCAGCGTGGACTGCATGAGAGGGCAGCTCCCCAGCCTGAAGAACCAGCTAGGTTCCCAAACAGGATCAGCTTTTCTCAGTGACCAGCTCCCACAAACAAAAGCAGACTGAAGCTCTGCCTTTCCAGACCTCACACATACTTTGTGATACGCCCCACTGAATAATCTCATCTTTTCCAAGGAGCAGGCTCAGTTTACACCTTATCACAGGAGCAAAAAATGGGTCACACACCATGTGGTGCTCCCAAGATAGCTCACGCTCATAGAATGAATCTAACCACTCCTTCCTGCAAGCCCACTACCTCTAGATGCAAGGAAAGCAGACACCCTAATCCTTTTAGGAGGATTAAGAAAGACAAGAGGGAGGGTCAGGGGACCCATTTTTATTGGAGAATGGGAAAGATGCATTGCCTCATTTGTATCAGCCTGAGTGGACTCCTTTGATTTGCTAGTCTTTCCCTTCCAAAGGACTTCAAGGCAATTAAGATGACCCAGTTCCAGCAAACATCAGATAAAGTCTGACACATTTTCTGAATCAATCAGTACAAATGAAAACCATGAGAAACTGGGTGTGAACGAGCAAACAAGCGTCCAAGTACAGAAGCTGACACAGCTTTGACTTCACAGGGACAGTCAAGAACAATTTGCAGTAACTGGAGCTCAATTAACTTCCAGAAAACAGAAATATTACTAAAAATTATTTGGCAACTGAAAGTGTAGGAGACCTTGGGTCAGACCCGCTTTCTAATGCATGTCCTTTTCACTTTGAAATTGCAATCTCTTTATCAGCATTATCTGGTGCACCATGAGCACGCAGGACCACGAGCTGTTACAGGGCAGGAGAGGAGAAGTACTTCCTAACCTCAGGACCGTGGGTGCACCTTCAAACTTCAGTGCTTCAGTGGCATTTTGTCTGACTACCACCAGCACAATGGGACGCTCATCGCACTGGAAAAGTGTTATAAAAACATGACTTGTCTGGAACTTCAGACTTCTCAGAGCCAGGCAACTCTTTAGACAAAGAGTTTACCAATGCAGTTTTAATGAAGCGGCAACGAACAGTGGTGACCAACCTGCTGGACAAGCAAAGGAAGACAATCTTTTTATGCACACAAGCAAATGATAACATCACACTGCTTGCATGGAACTTCACATCACACGCACTCAACACACGAACTGGACAGTGGTGTGTACATGTGTGTGCCTGTTTGTGTGTCTGCTCTACATGCTACCTGCCAAAGCAGACTGCCTACAGCCCGACCAGGAGGAGACTTTACAAACCTTGTAAAATACAGATGATAAAAGGATCTGAGAGGGTGGTACAAAGTAACCAGCTTCTCCAAATAAATACTCTCCACAGCTGTAAACTAGACTTCGAGTTCCTGGGGAAGCAGGAACAAATCCTCAGATAAAACACACATCTACTTAATGAATAGATATGTGGGAGCAAAGAAAGGCTGACATTTCTATAGCAACAGAATTAATGGTGCGTGGAAGTATTTAATTCCACATTTTCAATTAAATTTTCTGGCTTCCACTGTTTGGTTTTTTGGTTACCACACAAACTACTTAGGATATTTGTCCAGGTTTGGGAGAACAGAGATTTGAGAACTCTGAAGCAATAATCAAGTGTAAATCAGTAAAACCGGGTTGACTTTATTCCACATACAAGCTGTTCCCACCCAGAAAAGTTTCCAGAAACATGAGCTGAACCTTGAAGTTTCTTAGATGCTCTTTCCCAGGCCTTTATAAATCAAAGGCAATAAAACATTGTAGGCAAAGCATTCTGATCTTAGACACCACATACAGTACTTATAGCAACCACCCTATGGAACTCTTGTTATTGCTGCCTATTAAAAAAAGAAATCTGAAAACCAGAAAGTTAAAGCCTTGTTGCTGTGGAGTAAAAGAATGGCCTTTTTATGGTGTGCTACTGCTGCCTTAAGGGGTAAATCCTGTTTAGGGCAAACCCTAGAAACAAAAAACCCCAGCATCATTGTTGTATTAAACAGATGCCTCTTTTTGCTGATTTTATGGCACACGTAGAGCAAAAAACCTCCTTATCAGACCAAATGCTCAACTACTTACTTTGGAGCCAATTAAAAAGGATTGTAAGATGACTTTTAAATTAAGGCTTTCAAGATATCCAACCAGCCAAGTAAACCGTGAGAGCCGGATGCCCGCCCTCAAAAGGTTTAGTGCTAGCGTCCCACCACCCACTCCCTCTTCTTTCATAAATAAAGTTATTCAGGATTCCAGGTTCCTTCTTTGATAGATGCAAGCTGCTTTTTGGGAGGATTGGTCTTTTTATTTGCAGATTGGGCAGGGGTAGAAGGAGGGGGAGGGAGAGAGAATCTGAACCACACAGCTTCAATTCATGTTACAAATGGAAAACTTGTCGGCTCCTAAAAATCACAGTCATGCTAGAAACGACATGCCAAAAATCCAGCAGTAAACAAACTGGAGAGCTAATGTCAGTAAAAGAAATTAGGGTATTTGTCTTGAGGCTAATTTGTATCTTTAGGAGAGAAAGAAGCAAAGCTCGATTCTTTACCGAGAGCTGTGATGTTTAAAGCAGCAGGACTTTCAGCAATGGAAACAACCCTCATCTCAGAGCCATCAATTTTTTTAAAGGTATTTATATACTTAAGAGAAATAAATATATTTTAACAGATTCCTCCTCAGCTATTTCTATCTTTAATTCATGACAGCTAGCTAGACATCTTGTTTTAACCCTTGGCAGTGGAAAAGAACGGGGGAAAGAAGTAACGTTTTCCTTTTCTCTTTTGCAGTACTGTTTGCAAAGCAGAGCCTCCTCACTCACACACAACGTGAGAGAAGATTACCAAAACTTATGACACATTAACTAATTATATGGTAATGGGCCAAATATATACTAATTTTAAGTACATCCCCATTGGAAAGGTATGTCACATATTAAAGTACAATCATTATTGACCATAACACCCGGTTTGAATACAGAAACACTATTCTGGTACATTACACACTGTTTTCAGTTCGCTCTGAAATCCAAACACCAGCTTCAAAATGTGTATAAGCAAGGGGAAAATAACCCAAGCAACAAATGTGTATTTAAAAAAAACACCAAAACACACAAAAATACATTTAATATTGAACTAATGTTTAAGAAACACTGCTTAGAAGTATTCAAAACCTACTGCAATTAAAAATCTTAACAGTGCTGTTTGCTAACAACAGCAAAGAAACCTCTCTAGGTCTGTTCTTCTGCATTACACACAAGAAACACAAAACATTACTAAAGCAAAACCGCTAGAAGGTAATTAAGAAATATTAAAAAATGTATTTTTAAAATAATACTTTAGGTCCTGCTTAAAATTAGCTTTAGAAAAGTATCCTTTTTAAAAACATCCCACACATGGAGTCAGTGATATTTTGCTAGTGGAAGCCTATCTAGTTTTACTGAAGTTAACTGAGCCCAGGTGAGGATCACGTTCAAATCCCCATATTTAACTGAATATGTTTTTAATGCTTTTCCCCCTGACCTTCACACTCCGACGCAGCAATTATATTTTATCTATAAATTGGTGTTTAGTGTTGGTTTATGTTGTGGATAAAAACTTCAAGGTACTAACACTGAAAGAATTTTCTGAAAGTGTTATTGCACACATACTGTGTTTTAAAATATTTATGACAGAAGCATATATGTGTATGTATGTGCATATATGCAGGCACCCATATGGAGCGTAACTTCCACTAGGGAGCTAAAGGTAGCAGCAACCTTTCATCTCAAAACCAAAGTCATTTCTCACCTACAGAAATGCCACGTACAGATGAAAAAACTCAGCAAGTCTGGGGTTTTTGCCTTGGTTCAATTCATATTTTTTTTTGGTATATCTGTATTTTAAGTGACTTGCTTACAGTTTTAGAAGCCTATGGTATAAATTTCATCCCAGAGTGAATTTTTATGATGGAGTTATAAACCCCTAAAGAAACAGGGTTTACAATGGAAGTGCTGACATAACTAACTATAGCAGCACTAGCAGTGCCTCTGTAATCAAGGCACATTATATTTATGAGGTAGGTAAAAGTCTGTAACCATCAATCACTGGAATCATATTGACAGATTCTAAGTTTGAGGTCCAGCAGAATTAACGTATTCAGTTTCTCACACCATCGATACGAAGGGGAGAATTTGCAGGCACTTTTATGGGCTTAGGCTTTGACATCTTTACAGAAATCAGTGAGGGGCTGTCTTGCTGAAACATTTCATTAATCTGCTGCCTCAGCATTTCTAGGTTTTCCACCAACCTTTCGCAAAATGCTACAGAAGTAGATTGTCCAGAAACCAAACGTGACCGTACTCACATAACCATGCTTCGTGAGCTGGCCATTACAAACATTAATTCTACGTATATCCACCAGACATTTAAAATTATACCTGAGAATGATTAATCACCCAAAGAATATCCAACTCCTAAATTATAACTCAACATCCCTATATAAAACAATCTAAAATGTCAGCACCTCGGTCTTTATGATATCACACCGTTCCAATAATTCTGTTTTACAAGTAAATTCCTATTATACATTAATAAGTGCTGTTGGTGGCTAAACTTCATGCCTTTGAGTAATGACCAGGTTGAAGGCAATTAGGCCGGCCAGGTGCAGCCGGGTTAGGTACTAATAAAAAGTTTTTAAATTTTACTATTTCCGCTTGGATTTTGGGGGTGCATTCCAATCTGCCCAAATTAGGGAGGAAATTGTTTCCATGTTTTCAGCTGTTCCATGGTCTGACTATTACTGACCGATAACCTGCACAGATCTTTTTTTTACTTAGACACACACACACACACACTTACTCTCAGAATCCAATGTCTTTATTTTTCAACTTGTCAGAGCAGAACAACAGGAAGAGTAAGAAACTGTTTTATATTTTTGCAGAGAGTTTTCAATTCAGTCACAGGATTATTTGGGCTTGAGTGAAACTTGTATGAAAACAGAAAATCTGAGGTGGTTTTCAAAGTCTTTATCTGTATATAAATGAAGAATAAATATTGAAATGCAACCACATCATCCTCTCTCCCTGCATTCCACTGCAAGTCCAGACTGTTGTGACTGTTTTCCATAACGTGCCAATATATTTTTTAAAATAATCTGAAAGCTTCCTTTTTTTTTTTTTTAAATCAAGCTGACTTAATACCATTTGCACAAATTATAGAAGCCATGTTTTTACTGAAGTGTATACAATGTGCAAGTGCTACCAATGCATGTCGTTTAGGTCATTGTAGGAAAGCTCTCTGAAGTGACACCACTGCAGTCAGCCCACAAGAGTCTCCAACACCTATTCTCACCATTTTCTCATGGAGCAAAACTATCTGAGGAGCTGGGGGACAGACAAGTTGTCCTGTTCCCCACAGATGAGTCCTGAAGCCTTGTACAACCCCGAGCTTCTCCACTACACTACAGAGTCATTCTCTCACATGAGGCTTTACTTCTGGAAAATGGAAGATTCTTTTCAGGTGCTCACAGGAGCATTTGTTAATTTTCCTTTTCTACTTGTAAACCACACAGAGACACCACCTTAGCTCAGGAAGGCCTTCTTCAGCAGGTGACTGAAAGAGTAGTACTTGGGGCCTACAAGAAAGCTGGAGGGGGACTTTTTAGAAAGGCATGTAGTGATAGAACAAGGGGGAATGATTTTAACTTGGAAGGGGGTAGATTTACATTGGATATAAGGAAAAAATTCTTCACTACAAGGATGGTGAGGCACTGGAAGAGGTTGCCCAGCAAAGTGATGGATGTCCCCTCCCTAGAAGTGTTCAAGGCCAGGTTGGATGAGGCTTTGGGCAGCCCGGTCTAGTGAGAGGTGTCCCTGCCCATGGCAGGGGTTGGAATTTGATGATCTTTAAGGTCCCTTCCAGCCCAAACCATTCTATGATTCTATGAATATTCTCCACCAGGACCCACACAAGCTGCCCCTGTTCCTATTGCCCAGACAGGCAGCCTCAATGAAGCCCAGGCCAAAACGCTGCTTCACGCGCAGCACCTTAGGCCTGACTGACTACAGCCTCTTCCACACGAAAGCTCACAGCATGGCAGCCGTGTCGAGAACACCTCGCGCCTGGGGGCGGGTGACTGCTGAGACACTTTTTTATCCTCCCCAATGCCCCAAGTTCGCTTAACAAGTTCTCTGGTAAACAGATTTGTAGTTTGAACTATTTTAAAGCCCCAGTCAGAAAAAATCTGGAAATCAATGAAGGTCCAACAGCATTAACTGGAAGGCACCACTGAAATGGACAGGATTTAGCCACAACTGAACAGCAACCTCTGCTCCTTCTGTACCCTTTGCACAGATTTGAGCCACGGTGAGGGAAGAAACAATCAGATTTTTAAAACCAGAACAAAAGTGTAATTCTGTGTGCAATTAAATAAGCCATCATTAATTCCTACAACTCCATAATCTGAAACAAAACATGGCTTACATTTACTTTTTTTGAAGGCATTCCTTGGCAGGCAAAAGAGAGCAGCAGTGCAGCACACAGATACGGGCACACAGGGAGCTCAAAGAAAAGTACCTGCTTTGCTCTCCCACATGCAAGCAGTGCCCCAAGGAGGGCTCCATGCAGGCACCTATTGAAGTATACAGAACACTGCTTCCAACCACAAGCCTTTCAAGGGATTGGTGAAGTACCACACACACAGAGAAAAAAACATCGTTATAAAATGCAGGTAGAAAGACAGCAGGATATTAAACCAATGCTCACTAAAAAATGCCAAAGCCTTTGCTTTCATGACTACCAACGGGAATAGATTCTTAGCATCTTTAATACCTCAGAATTTCTTCATTCTAAATGTCACGAGTCTGATTTTGTGTTTAACTGAACAAAGAGCTTCAAGAAAATGATCATCTAACACTGATTACACAACCAAAATAGGAACAATTATCAAAATTTGCACAAGCAGATCCTATTTTTAAATAGGATCCAATTTAAAAGCAATTAGATTTAGTTTTCTGGTACGTGAGTCTGATAACACAAGTGATAGTTCACATTCTTGACCTTGACCATTTACTCAGACCTGGTCAGTACATTTTGTGAAAATATCAAGTTTCAAATAATTTCAAAAAGAAATAAAAGGTATCAGTTTCCAGAATGTTTTCTCAATTCATTAACTAAACCTCCAATCCACTTGTCTTAAACATCACAGGAAGGAATACAGTTTCCAGTTATAAAGTCTCAGAAGCGGCTACAACGCTTACAGAAAGCAGGATTACAGACATACAGACAGTCACCCCCACATCACCTCTGTTCATATATAAAACCAGAGGCAGTGTTTGCAAGAGTTTTAACCTGGCATCGTCCTAACTGCCCATCCCGGCTCTTCCTACCAGTCCTGTTCTTCCCAGAGACATCAGGGATGATGCTATTTTGAGGTAATACATAAAACTGGACCGTAAGTTACAAACTATTTTTCAAAGCTTCACAGGAATATGAAATTCAGAAGCAAGGGCGGTACCAGCACCGAAACCGGCTCGCAGTTCTCCAGAGAGAGGTCACGTATCGAACCGGTATCGGCATTTTCAAAGCCAAACCCAAAGCTGGGAGCAAAGACAAGACGCCGACACGGAGGGCGCAGGAGGAGCCGTGTTGTGCCCGGCGGCGCCGCGGGCCATGCGCTGCCTTGCAGCGCCCTCTGCCGCTGCACCCGCCGCAGTGCAGCAGCGTCCCGCCGCTCGCCCCCGCTCCCCGGGCACCCGCGGGGGTCCTAAACCCGCCGGGGCGGGGACTCTGCAGCCGCCGTCCTGATGCAGGGCCCTTAGATGGGGGCCAAGAACAAAATTCCACAAGGAAATACAAAGCTACAACGCAACTGTTCCCTGAGAAAGGTGCACCCCGGAAATTCTCCTAGAATAGAAAAACGTGCAAGGAAAGGTCAGAGCTGCATTTCCACTGGTTCACAAAACTCCAGGTCCACATTTCTCTCAGTTTTGGAAGCTACGATCCCCATCATCCCAGCTAAAAGATGGATAAACACTCATAACCTTAACTGCAGAAACCTTGGAATGTGTTGTTACACCACAAGTCATGCTGTCATTTAAAGGGAATTAGATGAGCAATACAGACAGATGGATGCTTTCAAAAGGATACTTTCACACAAGATGCTTTCCCACCAATATGATGGGACAGTAAGGAATTGCACTTAGCTCCAAATCATTATCTCAGCTCCTTCTCCTGAAGACCCTTCAGAGAAGATAGGAAAGGCTCGATGAAGCAGCCCCATGCAGTATGCTTCCCCACCATACAACGGGGGGCTATCTTGGTTTGCTTCGCTTTGCCTTTTTGCAGGCACGTGCCACATCTTGAGGTACAAATCCAGACATGGCTCAGCAGCCCCAGGTGCCCATTCCACCCAGGGAAGCACCTCCAGCTCCCCAGGAGGGAGGCAGCAGTCCAGCTGAGGCTGCCTGCCGTAAGCTAGCACCTCCACAGCAAAACTCAGAGCAGCCAGCACTGGTGCTTCAGTCCTTAAAGTCAAGGGCAATATCCTCACCAGCACAAGGATGCAGAGCTGGACAGTCACAGTCCCCAAAATCCAAAGCCAGGTGAAGTCAGACATGTCCTGCCAGATAAATCTTCAGCTCAGGATTACTATGGGGAACCTCCTCTGCCACCCTCCACAAACAGGGATCACTAGGAACATTTTGGCCCCCTCACTGCAAAAAAGACATTGAGCTGCTGGAGCATGTCCAAAGAAAGGTAATGAAGCCGGTGAAGGGTCTAGAGATGAAGGCTTATGAGGAGCAGCTGAAGAAACTAAGGTTGTTTAGCGTAGAGAAGAGGAGACTGAGGAAGAGACCTTATTGCTCTCTACAACTACCCGAAAGGAGGTTGTAGCCAGATGGGGGGTCAGTCTCCTTCCAAGTAACAAAGACAAGAGGAAATGGCCTCAAGTTGTCCCAGGGGAGATTCAGACTGGATATTAGGGAACATTTCTTAACCTACAGGCTTGTCAAGCACTGAACAGGCTGCCCAGGGAAGTGGTGGAGTCACCATCCCCGGGGGTATTTAAAACAAGTGTAGATGTTGTTCTTAAGGACATGGTTTAGTAGTGGGCTTGGCAGTGCTAGGTTAATGGTTGTACCTGATGACCTTAAGTGTCTCTTCCAACCTAAATAATTCTATAAATATTCAAAGCAACCTTTTTTTTTTTAAAAAAAAAAAAAGAAAAAAAAAAAGAGAGGGGGCCCACCACAACTTTCTTCCTGTGTTAAGTTTTCTGCAGCTACATGCAAAAGTCGTGTATTTTCTTCAGCGTTAAGTCAAGCTTTGCAACCAACACTGGAGCAGAGATGTTAGCCACTCATTATTAACCACTGCTACAAATTACTTCAGCAGGCTAAGCTTATTGTATAGAATTTAAATAAAAAAACCCAGTATTTCTGAAGTCAGTTACACCAGAAGGTTCTCAAATCACAAGTTACATGAAATTCAAGTTGCAAATAGTGGCAGGCATGGGTATTTAAGGTTTCTAGAATAATCAAACTTATCAAATTATCTCACAATATAAATTCTCCTGCTACACTGAACAGACATGCAACTTCCTTTCCTAAGCTGTGTGCATTTTACTTTCATCCAGTGAAACATAAAACATGTCATTAAGTTACTGCCCCAAGTACTTCCATTAAATGCCTCTTCCCCTTCAGTGAAAGATGTTCCAGGATTTTCAAATAACATTTATTTCTCTTACAATAATTCTTTCCAATTGTACTATTTCAGTGTTTCTTCAGAATTCCAGAGAGCAAAAAACATGACAGAATCTCTGTAAAACAGACAACAAAACTGCTAGTATTGTCAGATGAATTGCAGTCACTGTGTTTGTATTTTATAACTGTGAACACCTATAGGCAGTTCAATAAGGGAAAAAAAAAATCAACACCACCACCACTTTGGTGGGTCACTGAAACGAAACAAAAATAAGTAAAATAGAAGAAACCATAATTTATGTGTCGGAGCACACATTTTAATACATCAGGCACTAAAATGCATGGTTTTAAGATGCTGCTTTGCAGAACTGTGCAAAAAGTTCCCCTTATGAGCAACTAGGCACAACATCCAGCTTACTGGTAGGGGCTACCAACCCAGGCCAAGCAGAGTAAGAGCGTGTAGATGAAGGCCAAGATCCAAGAGACACAGCCATACTTCACCAAAGCACAGGTTACCCTAAAAAGTGCAGGAAGAGGTTTTTCTGCATCTTCCCTGCAGAATAATAAACGTGGGAAAGCAGCCCTGCACAGTAATTCATCTTCTCTCCCACAGAGCTGAGGCTACAGGCTACACATGAAGTCGGCGCAACATTACACATGAAGAATAATCACCTCAAAAGCAGGAGTTGCAAACAGTGTTCTTAAACTTTTATGTAAATAAAACTAATGCTATGATAAACACAACCATTTAGACCAGGAATTTCGGTAGAACACATCTCAGTGACTAACTGCAGCTCGAAATAGAAAAGCTGAGAACTGATGGGTTATTGTCTGTCCCTCAGGAGATGACTATTGGAAAGACCAGCAAACGCTCAGACTTTCAGCATTATCTGTTCTTGGACATCAGCACTTTTTACTCTACTCAAAGGAGTTGCTGTTAAGGTATCTGAGGATGAGTCCTCTAACACCTTAAGTCTGCTGCATGAAGGTGAGAGCTAGCCAGGTGTCGCTACAGTGTGCCACCAGAGGTGGGACTGCAAGGCATGTGGACATGGCAAAGGAAACCTTGCTAGCTGGGGTAGCTGGAGTGGTGAAACTGCAATGGCACCAGCCTCAGCCCTGCCTGAGAGGGTCACAGAATGACAGAATGATACAGGTTGGAAGGGACCTCTGGAGATCACCTAGTCCAACCCCCCTGCCAGAGCAGGATCACCTCGAGCTGGCTGCACAGGACAGCATCCAGGCAGATTTTGAGTATCTCCAGAGATGGAGCCTCCACAGCCTGTCTGGGCAGCCTGTCCCAGGAGTGCCCAGCCAACCTGCTGCACGGAAGGAACTTCCCTCACAGCATTGGCAGCTCTGATACCACAGAAGGATGGGCTAAAACTCTCCTTGGCTACATTATCACACAATGCTATTTACTTCCTGAGTCCATCAGATTTTCAAACTGCACTAATTCACACCAAATGGTCCAAACCACAGATGGGCAGCATGTCAACCCCAAAAGCCCACAGTTGCCTATCACAGGGTATGTTGCCCCTGCCCTGTATAACAGGAAAGTTTCCCCTTTGGAAATGAAGCTGTTCAAAGACCAACGAGAATATACAGAGAGCACTTTCAAGGACACACACAGCACAATTTTATCTAAGACAATTTTTCTCCACTGTTTAGGAGGAACATGGAAATCTCTATTCCCACACTAACCTAAAGAGCAAACACACGAGTTGAGGGGACACAGCACCGATTCTTCACCTGCTTTTAAACACCTCAACTGCCTGCAGAGCTTCTTGTCAGTGGACAGGACACATCTTCTCAAATGACCTACCCGACCTTCATGTCCTAAGGGCTCTCCAGGCTCTACAGCTTAAAAATTAAGTATGACATTGAGGTGAACTTGGAATCCATCATGATCAGGCTGCAGTTTAAAGCTGGTGAAAAAGGAAAGGCTTTTCATCACATTCAACATTCCAATTGAAAACCAGGATTATTGTTTTTCCTAGTTGCAAACATAGATTCAGGAGCTGGATCTCCTTGTTACTGTAATAGGCCTGTTATTGGTTTGTATGGATCTGCCAGACCCACTGCAGCTGAGCATCTACTGTGACAGCATTTAGGGGCAAAATGATGGAAAAATATATCCCAAGGAGTCACAGAAAATGGGAAAGGGGAGACGAGAGAAGGGAGTGAAGAAGTAGTGTGGCAATTCAAAATATCTTTCAAAATATCACGAGCCTGTCAACAATTCTTCATCATTATCCAAATAGTATCAACTAATCACATTTTTAAACTAGGCAAAACAGAATTTAAAAAAAAGAGAAAACTCATTTTAAACTCACAGCCTTTCTTTTATTTTGTTGCTGAGTTAAAAGAACATGCCCAGTATCTGTTCACAGGATTTTTTTTCTTTAATGAGAATTATAAATCTCTCAAACAAGTTTTAAAAGAAAGTAGTAAAAATTAAAAATCTTCAAATGGCAGTAAGGTAAACCTTGAAACAGAAAAAAATAATCTTCATACAAATCCCTTACCAAAACATCTGGTGGTCTTCTGGGGCAAAAGTATTAGTTTTTTCTTTTTTTAAAAGAAGCTATGTGAGTTTCTTAAGGATTAACAACATTTAACAGTGACACAGAAATTAATCTTACTATTAGTAATAAAATTCCATGAGGAATGGTGCTTTGAAGCTTCTTTTTTAAACATAATGTTAGGACTAGCTAAGCCATTTCACAGGTCCTTAGTATGCATCTGCGAGTAGAAATAAATTAAAAAGACATTAATCCTAATTTAGTTGAGCAATAAACAATCTTCAAGTATTTTCAGAAAGTCATGAGTACATTGTCTGGCGGGGGGTACAGAAGGAACATGTGCCAGTGAAAAGCACATTTATTCCCCTGTCAGGTGAAGGAGAAAGTTTTTGACTACCTTCTTAGTTTTCACAGCTACAGTAAGATTTGCCAGCAGGACACCTGTCTGGATTGATAAACACAAACCAGTTTTCAACCCATGCCTTCCCAAAGGCGACACAGTAACATTTCTCTTCTCTCTCCAAGGCTGCTCACAGAAGAACACAAAGCATTCATCTTTCTCATCACTAACACAAAGCAAAGAAGTGGATTTCATTCACGTCAGAGAGAACATGGTGAGCACAGGCAGAAGCACACGGGCTGCAGACTGACTGCTGATTTCTGTCCAACCCAGCATGCCCCACTGCATCAGGTATTAAACCTCCACTCAGGGAGCAGAGCGACCACCCCACACGGCCCCTGACCCAACTGAGCGCCTTCTGTCACATCAAGACGTGTGGGTATCACCAAGAGAAAGTGTGGTGGAAACCCTGCTGAGAGGTATGGAAACTCATTTTAGAAATACTCTTGCTCAACCTAGTCTTCAGGAAATTTCTTTTGGAAACTCTCCTAGCTGTTACTGATATGGCAGCAGTGTTCATTGGAGATACGGAATCAATCAGGCTGCAGTGGCATCTCAAGCCTTTTTCAATGTCTGCTCATGGAATTTCCAACACTTTTTAGCTGTTAACAGCTCTTCACTGTATTTAAAGATATATATATATATATATATATAAAGTCTTCACTCTGCTGTTGCAATTTATTTTCAACAAGTCGAAGAACACAGAAAAAAAGTTTCAAAAAATTTGAAAGAAAACATTTAAACAAGGGTAACACATGTAAGTAACACATTAAACTGACAGTGACTAATGCAGCGTTCTGTATTTAAAGATATAAAGGAAGAGAAAATAATTAATGCCAATGACTAGAGACTTGCAGAAAGATCGAGTCCAACTACTGAACTGCGTTCTCCCTGCTTTGACCAAGTTTAACTTCTTTCTTGTTGACAAAGTATCATTTAAGTTGCAAATGAAACCCCACAGTAGGTTCTTCTGCTGATCCCCAGGGATGCACAGCAGCGGTGAAAGGAGTAGAGGCAAAAAGTAAACCAGCACCCCCAAAAGAGTATCCTCCAGCAACAGCCTCAGCCCTCGAGGCTGTAGTCCTACAGGACCACGTCTCCCACAGCTCTCTGCCTGGGCAAACAACGTGAAAATGTGGTGACAGAGACTCTCTTCAGCCTGATGTACCGAGCATTACAGCAGGCTTCCTCCACACAAGTGGTGCCCAAACAGCCTGCACACATCCAGCCGTACCAGAATGCCCTCACCTGCTGGCTAAGTGCCTGAACACCAAATACAATCTTTCCCACAAGTTCCACATCCCCCCTCTTCAGCTCTCCAGGAGATCAGTGTCGCCAGTTCCCTTCTCACACAGGAAGCATGGTGGCTGCTCTCCTTGGCAGCAACCAAAGCAGGGATGGACAACCTGAGCCACGGGGCTGGCTACTCTTCCTGCTTCCTGGACTTAGCATAGCTAAGCCAGGCACAGGCATCCAATACAGCCACAAGCTCCTGGCCACCACCAGCACAGGACATGGCCACCAAGGGCTCTGCTCCACACACCAGCACAGAGGGAAGGAGAACAGAGTCCTGCTTGGGTGGGGAACTGAAATTATATTTATTTCTCTATCGACTGAAAGTCAGGTGCCAAGTAACAGTTGCTTTCACCTGTGCTGGTACCAGCTTCTAATTCTTCATTTTCTCTCTCTCTTTCTTTCTTCTACACACCTCTCCCTCCTCCAAAACACCCCTAACTGCCCATCACAAAATAATTCCCCCCTAACATTTGGGGATGTTGGTTACTCAGCTAACATCCTACTATATAAATCTTCGAGTAAGAGTTGAGTTAAACTCCAATTCCCATTTCATTAACCAAACAAACTGAAGACTGGTTATAAGTCTGAAAAGCTGCTTGAAACTGAGAGGTCAGAACAAGTGGACGAGCTTCCTACAGTGTCACTGCCACACCAGTTCTCAGACCCTTATTATGGAACTTTATAAAGTTTATGTAGTTATGCAACTTACTACTGACATGTTTGCTGAGGATACAAACTCCTGACACACAGAGAGAAACCACAGAACACTGCTGGTGGCAATCAGGATGAAAGAAACACAAACTGGTCCACGTGTCAGAAGTCACCTCAAGAATGCCACTGATAGCATGGTGGAGAAGGGATGTCTGGTAAACATTTGCTTTGGAAAGACTAGGGCATCAAGATGAATAGCGAACAGGCAGTGAGTCGAGAAAGATGTAATAAAAAAGATTTCAAATTTTATTTCAAAAGAGTCCAAATTCCTAAAAAAAAGCACACATTTTTTATAGCAAGAAAAACCACTGGAAGAGCTTACCAAGTATTAACACTCCCAGCATCCAGCAGTTTTAAGCTCAAAATCAGAGTATACATCTTTCAGAAGAGTATTATGTTGAAGTCCTGCAGTCAGTTCTGAGGGAGATGCTGTGAGCAGATGAATACAGTGAAGTCTCCTGGTCTGCAAACCAAATTTGATAGCAATGCTTTGTTGGGTTTTTTAAATAAAAATTTCAAACTTGAAACAGCCACTGCACCCAAGGGAAGAACAGCTGGCCAATACACCGCTCTGAAGCTGTAGAAACATAAATCACAGTTGTACACAGTCACTTTTACCTGTGCCCCTGAGCCAGAGCTACCTACAGAAGCACATCAGAGAGAATTCCTGATGCTCAAATGTGCTATCGAGCCCAGGAAATTCATATCCCACAGCTCATTCTTCTGGAGTATGGGGGCAACCCTGGAAGAGCTGAGACTTCCCTTATGCAACAGGAATTCAAAACCAATAAATAAATATAAAAGACTTTTATGGAATGTTATACAGAATCACAGAATGTTAGGGGGTGGAAGGGACCTCGAAAGATCATGTAGTCTAACGCCCCCACCAGAGCAGGATCACTTAGATTAGGCCACACAAGAACTTGTCCAGGCAGGTTTTGAATGTCTTCAGAGGAGGAGACTCCACAGCCTCTCTCTCTCTGGGCAGCCTGTGCTGGTGCTCTGTCACCCTCACAGTGAAAAAGTTTTTTCTTATGTTCACATGGAACTTCCCATGCTCCAGCTTGTACCCACTGCTCCTTGTCCTATCATTGGACATCACTGAGAAGAGCCTCGCTCAGTCCTCCTGACACTCACCCTTTACATATTTATAGATACCGATATGGTCACCCCTCAGTCTCCTCCAAACTAAAGAGGCCCAGCTTCCTCAGCCTGTCCTCATAAGGAAGATGTTCCACTCCCTTAATCCTCGTAGTGGCCCTGCGACACTCTTTCAAGTAGTTCCCTGTCCTTCTTGAACCGAGAGGCCTAGAACTGGACACAATATTCCAGATGAGGTCTCAGCAGGGCAGAGTAGAGGGCGAGGTCTCTCAACCTACTAACCACACCCCTTCTAATACAACCCAGGATGCCACTGGCCTTCTTGGCCATGAGGGCACACTGCTGGCTCACGGTCATCCTGCTGTCCACCAGGATCCCCAGGTCCCTTTCCCCTACACTGCTCTCCAACAGATCCACCCCCAACCTACACTGGTATATGGAAAACTTTGGTTTTCCAAAACTGGTACTGCTACATTAAAACTTCACCATTTTAAAGCAAACCTGACATACTGGGGAATCCCACTGAACCACAACATATTACCAGTTGCAACATGCAATATTTTTCTCTATGTGAGACATCACCACAACAGAAACAGCCAGAAAAACCCACATCACACAGGCAGGAACCTCTTCCTCCCTCACCCTTTGCAGACCAATCTCACCCAACCTCACCACACTTCTGGGCCCTTCCCATGTCACTGATGACACACGAATGTCTCCACATGAGAAAACAAAAACTTGTTTGGGACTAAAACCCACTGCAAATATTTATCTTTCCACTTGTGCATTCCCACCTATACCCAAACTGTCTGCACAGTGTTTATACCTCTCTTGCCCTTCCCCAGAAGTCATTCCACTCCCATTAATTTGGTCTTTTGAAAGAAATTAAAGCTCTAGACAGAGCGCACAGATTCTGCTGCCTGATGTGCACATAAAGACATGCAAGCCTCTGTTTAGCTCTAAACCAGGTGCATGCTTTGGTTGTGTTTAATACAGTGAGAAGCTTTGCCAATCTTCATTATTAAGTGAGGAGAAAAAGACTGCTACCACCTCAGTTCTGTCACACTGTGAAAAAAACAAGCCATTATAAAAGTCCACCACAGGCATACGTTTCCTGGCTTGTTTTGACAGCTATCATCTGTAACAGTATTTAACAGTGTAGAAGCCAGAGGTGGGAACCTTATTTTTTTCCACACTGGGTCATGCACAGGAAGAAAGTCCCAAAGCAGCCTCTAATCCCTAACACAGTTTGCAGCCTAGCTAACATTTGTACAGAAGACAACTCCAAGCCTTAACATGGCAAACCTGGAGTCTTTCCACACAGTATGTGACCACATCCAGGGGATCTTCTGGTCACTGACTCTTCCTTTATTCTTGTTTGGAGCAGAATTATCACCCGCTCCTCTTGTCAATCGAGTAATCAACTTCCCAAATAGCTTTGGTAATCCTGCCTAGGATTAATTAAATTAATTAAATAATTTAATAATTAATAAGTATGAATATATTAATTAAATTTCTCCTAGGGAGACATTTAGGATACATGAGCCTTTCTACAATCCTTAGCTGAAGACAGGCAGGGCAATAGCAAAACAAGGCATTGATCAGGCCTGTGAAACAAGGCTCTGAGTTAAGAATAATTTTTATTATTGCCTGGATCTACTGGCTAAACTAAGATGACCACTGAAGTCTGCTTTAAGATCTTCTTAGGATTAAAGCCATGACTCCCCTAAAGTTATAGCATCCCCAGCTAAATTTGTCAATTGACAAGCAAGTTTGGTAATCCAAACGAGCATCAATACCTAGAACAGTTATACTTCCTTGAAAACCATGGAATTAGGTTAAAGAAATTAACTACAGAGTTCTGAAAATGTGTATTTAAAATATTACGAGCAGCATAAATCATTCAAATACAAGAATCCAAGTCACGTGCAAAGTACACCACCAAGAGCAACACTGTTCTTCATGCCAAATGAAGACGACTGATCTCCAAGAAGAGAAGGTACTTTTTTGTGTGCATGAACTAAAAAAGGTCCTGATACCCACACCTGTGACACTTCTTACCCTGGGCTTCCAAGGAAATGCTCGCTGGAAGCATCCAAAATGACGTACAAGACATCAATACCAACCAAACTTCCTGGAAGTAACTGAACTGAAACCTTTGACAGCTACAGTTTGACAGGAGCCTGGCACATGCTTGAATGTGCAGGAAAACGAGGTCTGTGAGCATACTTGGGTATTCTGAGTTAGCCCAAAAGCAAAGGAGGAAGCTGAACAAGCAGTGAGAGGCATCACATTGCTAACAGAGGACAGACATGTCCAAAAGGACTACATGGCTTACAAGCTGCGGACCTGAGAAAGGTTTGCTGCTTCCACATCAGTGGTCATCAGCAGTCACATGAATTTACCATCCTTGCTCTATGGTAACGCTGTTGATAAGAAGCAGAGCTGAATAGGCTGAAAGAAATACAGGCACTGGAAATGCCTACTGCCAGTTCCTGCAGCAAGGCTTAAGAAATCAGCAACTGTTTGAGGCGATAATGAAAAACACGAAGACTCTTCTCTACTCAGAAAAAGAACTGGGAAGACAACAGTTCTTTTTAGCTGAAGCACTGTAAAGGGCAAAAGGGAGCAGAAATAAAGGCAAATTAAGTCAGGCATCGTTAATGCCTGCACGCACAATAGATCACCCCACTCTAATTGAGGGAGCTTTTCAAATTGTACCAAAACCCCCAGCTAGCTGCTTCCTCTATACCCAGGCAAGAACAAGAAACAGCAGCTGGTAAGGAGGAGGGAGGAGGGAAAAAAAATAGAGAGAAACTTTTAACCTACACCTGGGGGAATCAAGCCTAAGAATCTTAATTGACTCAATTAAATCTGCAGAGAACAGAGATACTGTAAATACTAGAACTGGCTTGGAAAAAGGAAGGGAAAAACCCTCCAAGGCAAAACATTCTTTTATTCTACGATCTCCATCATGCCATGCAATTCAGGAGACAGAGGTTTGCCCCAGGGCTGTATTAGGGGTTATGCTTTGTGGTTTACAATTTTGATATGCCATTTCTGAGGTTTCTCAGGATCTCTCATGAGAGAGCAGGATTACAGCGTATAACAGAAACACTTGTTCTATTATAGAAGTTCAAATCTGGGGAAGAACCCATTATAATACACTGAACTGTCAATCCAATGGCCTGTTTGTTCCTGTAAAGGAGAAACAGGAAAGCAGTGCCTTTACTCCTTTTTTTTAAAGCTTTTAAACAGCTTCACACAGTAACAGTGGAAAACTGTGATGTCTTTCTCCTTCGGATGTTACCAGTGTAGCTAAAGAATTGGGGTAGGGGTGGAGTGGTGGTGTCAGTTTTTATGTTGGTACCACAGCTACATAAATCTTGCTACACTGTTGGTGCTTGTCCTTCTGACCAAGTACCTGAGAGAGAAACGCTTTACGGGAAGCGGTGTCAGAGCAACAGCAGACAGAAAGCAGTAATGAACCCAGGAACCTCATTAGCTGGACAAGTGGGCCCATGTGAACCATGAGGTTCAACAAGGCCAAGTACAAGGTCCTGCACCTGGGTCAGGGCAGTCTTTGTCATCAGTACAGGCTGGGAGATGGCGTGATAGAGAGAAGCCCTGCAGGGAAGGACTTGGGGGTGCCGGTGGATGAGAAGCTTGACACAGGCTGCACGCCCAGAAGGTCAACTATATCCTGGACTGCATCAAAAGGAGTGTGGTCAGCAGGTCAAGGGAGGTGATTCTTCCCCTCTACTCTACTCTTTCTGAGACTCCACCTGGAGAACTGTGTCCAGTTGTGGAATCTTGTCCTGGTTTCAGCTATGATGGAGTTAACTTTTTTTTTTTAGCAGTGGATGGAATGCCATGTTTGGGTGTTAGCATGAGAATAGTGCTGATAGCACCCTGATGTTTCCGATTTGTTGCCGGGCAATCAAGTACCTTTCTCAGCTCTGCATACTTCCTTACTAGTGAGAAAGGAGGGGACGCAGCCAGGACAGGTGACTCGAATTGGCCAAAGAGCATATTCCATGCCAGTTACGTCATGCTCAGTTTAAGGGGGGACTGGGGGGAAGAGGGGGAGACAACGCCAGGACGTGCGGTTTCTGGGGCGGTCGGGTTGTCCGGGACGGGCTCTAAGCTGTGCGGCCTGAGTTGTGTGGTTTGGTGAGAAATTGCATTGTGTATCACCAGTTTCATCTCTTTTGTGTTTTAAACTTATGTTATTGTTCTATCTAGTTTTCTGTTATTGTTTAGTAAACTATCCTTATCCCAACCTGCGTGGTTCTGGTTTCTAGGTTGTGGTTTCTTTTCCTCCTTTCTTCCTTCCCTTTTTCCCCTTCCCCCAACTTTCCTTCCTCCTTCCTTTCAAAAGTACAAGCGACTGTGTGGGGTGCGGCCCTCGGCCGGGGCAAAACCACGACAGTTATTTTGGCGCCCAACGTGGGGCACGAACGGTTGGGATAACGGTAGATCTGACCCTAACTATCGCAATTAAGATAAGCACTGTTGTTTAAGCAATCTCTGGTCACGATGTTGTGGTATTTATTCACAAGGCTGTGTCCATGGCTGTGGCAGCAAAACCACCGCATGCTGTATACAATCCTGGCAGGATTCTTTACTCTCTCAGGTCTGCGGCTCCTGTATTTGTTCCCATACTTCATTATAGTGTATTTTATGATATCGGTCTATGATACAATAATATCGATGATCATGAGCTTAAGCTGGTACTTGTATGAGGTTTTGCTGTCCTGTCCATTCTTTGGACAGGGAGGGGTTAATAACAGTAGCCGGTATGGTGGGGGCACTGCTTTCTTTTCTTTTGGGCTAAATGCAACAGCTCTTAGGGCAGTTTTTGAAAATCTTCAATATCTCTGGGATATTCAAACTAGCATTTTGCTATTGGTAGGCTTGGTGCAGATGGTTCAGTTTTTGTTATATATCAAGCATAGGTTTATGAATACCACTGAAGAGCTTTCTCCGAGACAGAATAATCACGAGTGGCAGGGCATGTGGCAAAGTATGGGCGAGTACCTAGGTACTTTCTCACGCCCGATGGTTTGGAATTTCACTCCTGAACAGCTACAAGACCCCGATCAAGTGACTGCATACCTAAGGAAAAATTGCTGTAGGTTTCCCAGAGATGGACACCTTACTGCACTGTGCTGGGCTCTGGCCACTATTTATCAAACACTGCTTGATAGCAGGCAAGCACTGTCAGCACTGTCAGGGAGAAGGGAAAGGAAACAGACTGGCAGATACTATAGCTGCTGCAACCACTGGGTCTGACACTGCAGCTACTGCAACCCCTGTGACCAACACTGCAGCTACTGTAATCTCTACAGCAGACACTGCAGATGATCCGAAAAACCAATCCACACCAGTGTCTGTTGCTCCCGTACAAAAGAGGAAAGGCACAAAGAAATCAGTTCGCATAGTGACGGATAAGGATGATGATCAACCAGGATCATCTCGAGGATATCAGGATGAGGCAGAACCAGAGATTGTTACCCGATCCCTGACTCTGAGTGAGCTGCGTGAGGTTCGAAAAGATTTCACCCGCCACCCAAGTGAGCACATTATCACTTGGTTGCTCCGATGTTGGGATCACAGGGCCAGTAGTTTGGAATTAGAAGGCAGAGAGGCCAAGCAGTTGGGATCCCTAGCTAGAGAAGGAGGAATTGACAAAGCAATTGGGAGGAGGCCGGAAATCATCAGCCTCTGGAGGCGACTACTGTCAAGTGTGAAGGAAAGATATCCCATAAAGGAATATATTACATGCCAGACACCTAAGTGTAACAGCATAGAGACATCTGTCCAGCACCTGAGAGAATTAGCTGTACGGGAGATAATTTATTATGATCTGGACAATTCACGGCTTCCCTCTGATCCCGATGAAGTCCTATGCACTCCAGATATGTGGCGTAAGGTTGTACGAAGTGCACCAGCAGGGTATACCAATTCAATTGGCAGCAATTGACTGGAATGATATGGCTCCGCCAACCGTAAATGAGGTGGCCTGCCGACTCCGGAAATACCAAGACAATGTTTCCCTCTCCGTCATTGCAGCAGTAGAGAAACTGGTTCAACGACTTGACAACAATGTGTCCAACTCCCAACCCGTATGGAGCAATGTTGCAGCTACTGGGAGAAAGCGTCCATCGTTCCAAGAGGGAGAATACACACCATGACGTACATTGTGGTTTTACCTGCTTGATCATGGAGAGGACATGAGGAAATGGGATATGCAGCCCACCTCAGCCCTTCGAGCACGAGTAAATGAGCTGCGGGGTAAAACATTCGCACAACGAGATTCTGCCAGGAAGAAGGCTGCACCAGTTTCTACTGGGCAGTTCCCTAGACCAACTGGAAGGCCTACCTATATGTCTGATGTGCCTGATCCTTTTGAAGGGACCTCTAAGTCCTTTATGCAACCAGTGGAAAACAAATATGATCAGCAGCAATAGAGGGGCCCTGCCTCCAGCCAGGTGGAGGAGAGGGATAATCGGGTTTATTGGACTGTGTGGATCCGATGGCCTGGCACGTCAGACCCACAAGAGTACAAAGCTCTGGTGGATACTGGTGCCCAGTGTACTCTAATGCCATCGAATCATGAAGGGGTAGAACCTGTTTGTATTTCTGGAGTGACAGGGGGATCCCAAAAACTAACTGTGCTAGAAGCTGAGGTGAGCCTAACTGGGAAGGACTGGGAAAAACACCCCATTGTGACTGGTCCAGAAGCTCCGTGCATTTTAGGTATAGATTATCTACAATAGAGGGTATTTTAAAGACCCAAAAGGGTACCGATGGGCTTTTGGAATAGCTGCTTTGGAAACAGAAGAAATTGAACAATTGTGTGCCTTGCCTGGACTCTCGGAGGATTCTGCTGTTGTGGGGTTGTTGAAGGGTGAAGAACAGCAAGTGCCAGTTGCTACGACGACGGTGAACAGACGACAATACCGTACTAACCGAGATTCCCTGATTCCCATCCATAAGCTGATTCGTCAACTGGAGGATCAGGGAGTGATCAGCCGAACCCACTCACCCTTTAATAGTCCCATATGGCCAGTGAGGAAGTCCAATGGAGAGTGGAGGCTGACAGTAGATTATTGTGGCCTAAATGAAGTCACTCCAGGTATGAGTGCTGCTGTGCCAGACATGTTAGAGCTCCAGTATGAATTGGAATCGAAGGCAGCCAAGTGGTACGCCACAATCGACATTGCGAATGCTTTCTTCTCGATCCCACTGGCGCCAGAGTGCAGGCCACAGTTTGCTTTCACTTGGAGAGGCATCCAATACACGTGGAATCGTCTGCCCCAGGGGTGGAAACATAGCCCCACCATCTGCCATGGACTAATCCAGAATACACTGGAAAAGGGTGAAGCACCAGAGCACCTGCAGTATATTGATGACATCATTGTATGGGGCAACACAGCAGAGGAAGTTTTTGAAAAAGGAAACAGGGTAATTAAAATCCTTTTAGAAGCCGGTTTTGCTATAAAACGAAGTAAAGTCAAGGGGCCTACGCGAGAAATCCAGTTTTTAGGAATAAAATGGCAGGATGGGCGTCGTCAGATCCCAATGGACATTATTAATAAAATAGCAGCTATGTCTCCACCAAGCAACAAAAAGGAAACACAAGCTTTCTTAGGTGTTATAGGTTTTTGGCGAATGCATGTCCCAAACTACAGTCTCATTGTGAGCCCACTCTACCATGTAACTCGAAAGAAGAATGATTTCCAATGGGGCCCTGAGCAACAGCAAGCCTTTGAGCAGATCAAACGCGAGATAGTCCATGCAGTGGCCCTTGGGCCTGTCCGGACAGGGACAGATATTAAAAATGTGCTCTACACTGCAGCTGGGGAGAACGGCCCGACCTGGAGTCTCTGGCAGAAAGCACAAGGGGAGACTCGAGGTCGACCGCTGGGGTTTTGGAGTCGGGCCTACAAAGGATCTGAGGCCAATTATACTCCAACAGAAAAGGAAATACTGGCCGCCTACGAAGGGGTTCGAGCCGCCTCAGAAGTGATTGGAACTGAAGCCCAGCTCCTCCTGGCACCCCGACTGCCGGTGCTGGGCTGGATGTTCAAAGGGAAGGTTCCTTCTACACACCATGCCACTGATGCTACGTGGAGCAAGTGGGTTGCACTAATTACACAGCGGGCTCGAATAGGAAACCCCAATCGCCCAGGAATCGTGGAGGTGATCACAGACTGGCCAGAAGGCAAAGATTTTGGG